>OY987212.1:13977209-15177209 GCA_963920805.1 Primula vulgaris
ACACGAGTTTGTTGTTACTAGCGAGATGAAAGATAAGGCGTTGATGATATTCCGCCGCCACATTTGAGACGTGATGACGTCTATGGTGAGCAAATGTCTGAAATTGACATATTGGAGCAATCCTTCACCAAAATACTAGCTTGGAAATTGTATTCCATAAGCTGTATCGTGAATTTATATTCACCATGTTCCTTTATCGCCCATATGTTATTGGATAAGAAAATTACCCCGGTGAGTAGTTTTAATCCTATTGGGTCAATGGCGAATTGTTTGCCTGATATTAATGCTCTTCGTGTATAATTTTTTTTTTTCACGAATCGAGAACCGAGACAAGTGTTATTTGTCTCGAACTGTCGTGATCCCGATGAATCGCTTAGCCAAGAGAGATTTTAGACAATCGTCAAAATCGAAAACCTGTGGCTCCAAGACAGTAATTGAAAGGAACAATATGGGCCGTTGTCACAAAGTAAGAGATGATGCTCAAGGAGCCAACTCTATGCTATAAAGACAACGGTCATGCACGGTTACTCCTTAAATAGTTCACAACTATTATAAAGGTGGAAAAACCGATGCTAATGTGGTTAAAGTTAATTGAAAGGAAACTATTGAGACCCCCGATTTTGTGGCTCAAATGAGTTTGATACCTTTCTTTACTGATTTTGATAAATCATTGAGCCATTTTTTCGCTCATCTGGATTATGTTTTCCATTTGGATTATTATTTTTCCATTTGGACCATACTTTTGGATTATGGTTTGCCTGTTTATGAAATTTCTCGAAATAATTTAAAGTGTTTTTTGAGCAAATTCTTTTGACAAATGTGACCAAACTTTAAATTATGAAATTTTAGGCAATACTTGTGGTGTAGTTGGTTTTCTAGAAATAGTGGGTAACAGTGTACCACATAATTTCACCAACTACTTGCCTAAAAGTGTACTCAGTGACAGCGATTCTGGACCTGTCGTTCCAAATCGAAATCTTTGGTAAAGCCAAATTGATTTGTCAAATATGAGGCGTTATACTCCTATAGGTCCTGTCGTACCTTGTTGAGTTATAAAATATTCGAGAAAACCAGTGTTATCTGGTAATAGCTCATGAAAGAATTAAATTTCTTTACATAGTCTCCATTCAATACGATCAAAAACGTATTTTAGAGGAGTTGAAATGTCTTTCAAGTGGTTGCTACCACATTCTTTAAAGCATTTAAAGTTAACTTATCATTTCGCCTGTCGTCGAATGATAAATGATTTAGATGCTAAGACATGATTGTCTGTACTATCATTCGCCTGTCGTCGATTGATAAGAGCATTTTGATATTATGGCATTGACCGGATGAGATATTCCCGGGTCAAAAGACGATGCTTGATTTATAATCGCATAGCATTTGGATTCTCTCTGAGAATATATTTCGCGATTAATCCGAAATTCATGCCACTAATGCTCACTTTGAAAGACTAGTATGTGTAAAGATCACGAAATGAACTCGTAGAATTCTGGTAAAGAATTGAAGGAGTTATTGTGGACTTATCCAACCATAAAACGGACCATAAATATAAATGGTTATGGTTGATGCATCGACAATAAGGTCACATTTTATTGTTGTCCACAGAAATGCAGCATTTCCCAAACTTTTAGCCCTATCATTAAGTTGATGGCTCATGATCCGAATTATCCTGAAAAGTCTAGTCGACTTGATAATTCCGAAGAGTAATAATCGAAATTTCGATTTGAATTACTTGAGTTTGGAAATTGAAATTGAAATTGAACATCCTGTCGATTATGTTCAGACCCAAATGGACTCACGGAAAGTTTGATGATGCGACTGCAAATGATTGCACGCATTTCTTGGTCTTGCACACCAAGATTTATATTTCCGTGTGGGGTTATGCTATTTTGCTGCATTGGTCCGTTATGAGGCCCATAGACACTCAAACACCATATGCGTACCATCTGGTTACTGGTTATGAGCCAGAAGTCTCATATTAACGCGTGTTTAGAGTGATTAATTAATATTTTGATTGAGCCGCTCTAGCGTTCAAAATATGGACCTCTGAAGGGGACATAAGTCGATTATGAATCTCCTGCCTATCATTTGATAGAGTAATCTTGGCAAGCGATCTCTTTACCGCATGATATGCGAAAGTGACATCGCTAAGACTGTTCTCCCCGTCGTTAAAGTGACATCGCTAAGACTGTTCTCCCCGTCGTTAGGGGGAGATTTGCACGTTACCGTTGATAAGGAACGACGTGAAGTAACGTGGCATAACCCACTCAGTCTTAGCTTGATCCCCAAAATTGCACTTAGTGATAAGTAAGTGCATAGACTCCCTCAAGTCTAACTAAATGCCAGACGCATTTAATGACTTTATGAGATGTCACGAGATCATTTATACCTGCTCCAAAATGCTTGCAAGGATAGACGTCCCTGTCGGACGCCGTGTTCCTGTCGTAACACGTTGCTTTGGCTGAACCCGCCAAGCAAAGGACGCTGCCGTCGGCCGTCAGTCTGTCGTACTTCCTAAGATATGAGGAAGTTGACCGGTTCTTAATTCGTTCAGCCCCAGAGGTGGTGAACTGAAACTCGTTTGTCGCACGAGATTATAAAGGATCTAGGAGATGTGTGATTCCTCCTCATCCTAAGAATCTTGAAATATCTGTCGATCATGATATCTTAGACGATATTGAAGCGAAACGAGACTGTCATTGATTACTTGTTCATATATTCGGTGACGACTGATAATATGAGCAAATTATGACGAGGAACCATGTATCGTTGCCTGAAGTCAACGTAGAATAGACTGGACTAATGGAAACTTGTAATCCAAGTAGACTCCTTAGCGAAAGTGTGTTCGGACCTGTAGCTCCAACACCACCAATGTTAAACGAGTTCGTTTATTTGGTTATTCGTAAGGAAGAGTGATGAGAATAATGAGATTGTAGAATGCTCGCCTAGTAGCGCAAGGCTTCTCTCACACCTTGGAATTGATTACGAGATGGTTGATTTCTTCGTAATGGACATTATAACAGTCCTCTACTTTACCAGTTTAGTAGCTTCCGAAAAACTGAGTATGCAGCCATGAATGTGGTCATGGTTTTATCTCTATGGGGATTTAGACAAAGAGATATAAATGAAGGTCCCTGTGTGACTTCATGTGCTTGAATCAAGTAGTTCCTGACCACGGAACACGATCTCAATTGACTGAGACGTTCACTATATGGATTAATATAATCCGAGTGGATGTGGTATACCGCCTAAGTGAGTACTTGATTAGCTTGGGATACTTGAACAAGTACTATGCCCTTGCGTGTTTTATTACGCGATCCATTTTTGGATTTGCCTTCGAGATGAAGGATCTTGGGAAGACACGGTAGTGACTCGGCCTGATGATCGAGTCCCGTAAAGATTGAATCTAAGTCCATGATTCAGACTACACCCAGAAGGTGTTATGACGTTGTATTCATCATGACGCTAAGTCGTCAGATTCTCCCATGATCGTTCGATCACTAGACATTGATATAGACCCATTCCGTCCCTGATGTGACGATGAAGAGATATTGAACCATGATGTTCATATCTAAGTACAATAAGCGCATTATTGTACTTGGTCTAATGTGCTAGGACGAACATCTCGTCTGCTGTGAATAGTATAGCTCGACACAACATCGCGCTAACACGCTGCCATCGAAATGGCACTAAAGACACATTCCCTTACCTTATGGTAATTTTGGAAGTGGGCTAGTTTATCCCATTTGCGTCATCGAGTGTACCTACCCCCTTCGGTACTCGAATTAACGCAACCCTTTTTCGGTTATACCGATGCCGGTTACTTATCAGACCCGTATAAGGGATATTCCTAACATGGTATGTCTTTACCATTAGGAATAAGGCGACATCTTGGAGGTCTTGGAATGACTCCAAGTGAATCACTCTGATCTATTCATGCTCTATGAGACGACTAGAGAGTGTATATGACTTCGAGCTAGTATTAGTCATATTTGAATTACATATGTTCTGTCTCACGATCTAGATAAAACACTTGTCATAGAAGACAACTTGTTGTTATTGATCAAGAGAGACATGACTACATTATGCTATTTAGCATTTCTCGCCGAAATTAATCTTCACAAATGAAGTTTAAGAGCATCCAGTTGAATGCTCGTTCTATTCCACGTTATATTTTCTTGCATACAGTCATGTGCAAGTAAATGAAGCATCCAGTCGAATGCTCGTACTCTTTCTTGGAATATGAAATCTTTGCACCCAGTCGTGTGCAAGTGAGGGGGAGCATCCAGGTGAATGCTTATTGCACTAATTACTACTTAGTCGAAATCCTCGCACCCTGTCGTGTGCAAGTGAGGGGGAGCATCCAGTCGCATGCTCGTGTACTCTTTTTTTGTCCTTAGACCAAGGTTTTTTT
This sequence comes from Primula vulgaris, assembly GCA_963920805.1. Taxonomy (NCBI): domain Eukaryota; kingdom Viridiplantae; phylum Streptophyta; class Magnoliopsida; order Ericales; family Primulaceae; genus Primula; species Primula vulgaris. The sequence goes on from OY987212.1 coordinate 13,981,627, forward strand.
TTCCACTGGGTTTTCCTTGGCAAGGTTTTTTAGCGAGACACGTTCCCATCTTATCTTACTTAAGATTGCCGAATTAGGGGGAGTATCCTGTTGTATACTTCTTACCACTGTGTACTCTTTTGTCCTTCGACTAGAGGTTTTTCCCACTGGGTTTACTCTAGCAAGGTTTTGATGAGACACCTGTTTTGTGGTTGATCCCCTATTACTACCACTGTTGCACTCTTTTTCCTTCGATCAGAGATTTTCCCATTGGGTTTGCTCTGTCAAGGTTTTGATGAGGCACACTGTTTTTTTGTGGTTAGTTACTTACATGATATTTCGGCCTATATCATTCGGCTACACAGTTTCTCCTAGGTACCGGTTTTGTCCCACACTGGGTTTTCCGGCCCTAAGGTTTTTATGTGTTTAGCACTGCGAATGAACTCGACTCAGATCGACTGCATGAAGACGAAGAATTCAAGACGTCCAAAGGGGGAGTGTTGTAGGATATTATTGTCCATCTTGGGCCTTACTCTATTGGGCCTCTATTGGGCTTTCCTAGCATATGTAACCCTACCTTCTATTATATAAAGAAGGTTAGGGGGTCTCTTGATGTAACTTCCCTACACTTATCAATGAAAAAGACGACTCCTTTATCTCTCTATACTTGTATCTCCATATCTATATATCTAGCTAATATGTCACACAACATATATATATATATATATATATATATATATAACATTTCTTCTCAACAATAAGAGTAAAACTCTGAAATACAATAAACAGTAAACTCTGAAATAATAGGTGGCAAAAAGAAAAAGGAGCCAAACTTGAAAAAACTGTGAAATAATATGTGTCAAAATATAATTAATCCTAAAAATAAAATCAAATTAATCTCTATATCTATATATATATATATATATATATATATAGTAATAAGAATGGAATTCAGGGGGAGAGGACACGGCCGAGGTGGCGGAGGAGGTTTTCGTGCTAGACAACAGCCTTTCGAATTATATCCAATAATATATATATATATATATAACATTTCTTCTCAACAATAACAGTAAAACTCTGAAATACAATAAACAGTAAACTCTGAAATAATAGGTGGCAAAAAGAAAAAGTAGCCAAACTTGAAAAAACTCTGAAATAATAGGTGTCAAAATATAATTAATCCTAAAAATAAAACCACATTAATCTCTATATCTATATATCTATATATATATAGTAATAAGAATGGCATTCAGGGGGAGAGGACGCGGCCGAGATGGCGGATGAGGTTTTCGTGCTAGACAACAGCCTTTCGAATTATATCCAGTAATATATATATATATATATATATATATATATATATATATATATATATATATATAACATTTCTTCTCAACAATAACAGTAAAACTCTGAAATACAATAAACAGTAAACTCTGAAATAATAGGTGGCAAAAAGAAAAAGGAGCCAAACTTGAAAAAACTCTGAAATAATAGGTGTCAAAATATAATTAATCCTAAAAGTAAAACCACATTAATCTCTATATCTATATATCTATATATATATATATATAGTAATAAGAATGGCATTCAGGGGGAGAGGACGCGGCCGAGGTGGCGGAGGAGGTTTACGTGCTAGACAACAACCTATCGAATTATATCCAGTAATATATATATATATATATATATATAACATTTCTTCTCAACAATAACAGTAAAACTCTGAAATACAATAAACAGTAAACTCTGAAATAATATGTGGCAAAAAGAAAAAGGAGCCAAACTTGAAAAAACTCTGAAATAATGTGTCAAAATATAATTAATCCTAAAAATAAAACCACATTAATCTATCTATCTATATATATATATATATATATATATATATATATATATAGTAATAAGAATGGAATTCAGGGGGAGAGGACACGGCCGAGGTGGCGGAGGAGGTTTTCGTGCTAGACAACAACCTTTCGAATTATATCCAATAATATATATATATATATATATATATATATATAACATTTCTTCTCAACAATAACAGTAAAACTCTGAAATACAATAAACAGTAAACTCTGAAATAATATGTGGCAAAAATAAAAAGTAGCCAAACTTGGAAAAACTCTAAAATAATAGGTGTCAAAATATAATTAATTCTAAAAATAAAACCACATTAATCTCTATATCTATATATCTATATAGTAATAAGAATGGCATTCAGGGGATGAGACGCGGCCGAGGTGGCGGAGGAGGTTTTCTTTCTAGACAACCGCCTTTCGAATTATATCCAGTAATATATATATATATATAACATTTATTTTCAACCGTAAAAGTAAAACTCTGAAATAAAATAAACAGTAAACTCTGAAATAATAGGTGGCAAAAAGAAGAAGTAGCCAAACTTGAAAAAACTCTGAAATAATAGCTGCAAAATATAATTAATGCTAAAAATAAAACCACATTAATATATAGAGAGAGAGTAATAAGAATGGCATTCAGGGGGAGAGGACGCGACGAGGTGGTGGAGGAGGTTTTGGTGCTAGACAACATGCTTTCGAATTATATTCAGTAATATATATATATATATATATATATAACATTTATTTTCAACAATAACCGTAAAACTCTGAAATACAATAAACAGTAAACTCTGAAATAATAAACAGTAAACTCTGAAATAATGAAATAACATGTGGCAAAAAGAAAAAGCAGCCAAATTTGAAAAAACTCTGAAATAATAGCTGCAAAATCTAATTAATGCTAAAAATAAAACCACATTAATCTCTATCTATATATATCTATATATATCTTATATATAGAGTAATAAGAATGGCATTCAGGGGGAGAGGACGCGGCCGAGGCGGCGGAGGAGGTTTTCGTGCTAGACAACAGCCTTTCGAATTATATCCAGTAATATATATATATATATATATATATATATATATATATATATATATATATATATAAGTGTGTGTGTGTGTGTTTTATTTTTCAATTTCTCCCCTACTTGTATTTTGTCTTTGAACTAAATAACTAATTGTTTGAGTTTTGTTATAAAGTTGATATGGATTCTTCTTTCACATAACGACTGGACTATAGTATACCCCTTTCTTGTTTGCTGATTTTTAAGCATAACCTTTTTTGTTTTTAGCTTACGGAAGTGGCGGAACTAGGATTTATATATGGGTGGGGTAGGGATGAATTATATGTATATACTATTTTGTGATTAGGGGGGTGCTGAAATACTATAATCGTGAAATTTTCAGTAAAATACATGGAAAAAAGTCGTGTTTTTCGTAATATGTGGGGGGTGCTGTAGCCACTTTTAGCATCTACCTAGTTCCTCCCCTGAGCTTACCTTAGCTTAGGTTTTCATGTTTTTTGCCTCGAAAAAGATTGAACCTTGAAGCTGGCGTTGTTTGGTTTCAGCTTAAAAGCTAAGCCTTTTTGTTTTCTTCTTTTTAATAGTTGGACTAGTTGGTGATCAGCTTTAAGCTGTCCTTGTTTGGTTTCAGCTTTCAAGCTAAGCCCTTCTCTCTTTCTTGGAAGGTAGACTAATTGGTTGTTCACCTTAAAAACTAAGCTTTTTTACAAATATAGAAGCTTTAAGCTGGCATTGTTTGGTTTCAGCTTTTAAGCTAAGCCATTTTTTCCTTTCTTGGATGATAGACTAATTGGTTGATCAGTAAAAGTTAAGCTTTTCTAACCAACAATTTTAGAAGCTTTAAGCTGTCATTGTTTGGTTTAAGCTAATCTCTGTTGTTTTTTACGTTTTAGAAGACGGACTAATTGGTTAATCAGCTTAAAAGCTTAGCTTTTCTAGTGTCTTGCCTCTTTAAAAATTAAAACTTGGCGCTGGCCTTGTTTGGTTTCAGCTTTTAAGCTAAGCCTTTTTTACCTTTCTTGGAAGATAGACTAGTTGGTTGATGACCTTAAAAGCTGAGGTTTGCTAGCTTTTCTCACTAACAAATGTAGAAGCTTTAAGCTGGCATTGTTTGGTTTTAGCTTTTAAGCTAAGCTCTTTTGTTTTTTCAACTTAGAAGACGGACTAATTGTTTGTTTAGCTAAAAATATTAGCTTTTCTAGCTTTTTGTGTGGAAAAAGATTTAACCTTGAAGCTACCATTGTTTGGTTTCAGTTTTTAATCTAAGCCCTTTTGATTTTTTACTTAGAAGAAGAGATAATTGGTTGATCAGCTTAAAAGCTATGCTTTTCTGCATTTTTGTCCTGAAAAAGATGGAAGCTTTAAGCTGGCCTTGTTTGGTTTCCATCTTTTAAGCTCGGGTTTTGTTTCCTGGACCGCATTTGATTAATCAGCTCGAAATCTGAAACATTCTGGTTTGTTGTCCTGAGAATGCTTTTCTGGTTAATTTATCCTGGAAAAAGTTAAAAGCTTTAAGGGGGATAAAATCTAGCTTTATTTCTCAATCTGAAAAACAAGAGCTTTTTCCTAAATCTTCATACAAACACGACCAAGTTAATCAAAGGTTTTTGAGAGATGTTGCAAACTACAAGCTTTGATAGCTTCAGGGAGTCGAAAAAGTAGTAGGGTTAGAAATACAATGTTTGGCATCTTCATTCGTTTATGTGAAGCTTAAATTTTAGGGATAAGTTTTTATACACAGTAGGTAAAAATATTTGAATGCTCAAGACTGGGTTTATCAGATACTTATATGTGAAATGCTTAAATATTGTACTTTTATTTGTATGGTAACTAATCCGTATTTCAGATATTACACTAACGTCGTAGCTATTTAGGGTTGTCTGATGGGAGCGTTTATGTTTTTAATTTTTTTCCTTTTTTACTGAGCAAAGTACAACTTTTAAGCAAGAACTGATCAGTCTAGTTTCTTTCTAGGCCTTGTTTGGCTGAAACTTCTAAGAAATTAGCCGGGCATATCTTAGGCGGAGAAAATAATTTCATTATTCAGCTCCAGTTGCTAGAATATTGTGTTTAAATACAGTCTATTATTTGTTCACTGATCTTCATTTTCCTTTATAATTTTCTTGGCTATTTGTTTTCAGAAATTGCTTGATGAAGAAAGTCTTCTCAAAGGAGGTTGTGTGAAAGAACAACCTGCCTTAATGATTTGGAGTTGGAGGTTACAGAACTTTTGGAAATCATCTCCTTATTATCTTGAGAATAAAAGGAAAAGAAGTGAGTAAAAGATATACGTTCTTTTTGTATGCATTATTAGCTGAACTAGACTAGCAAACTTTTTTGTCTATTTCAGATTCTTCAATATGAAATTGTTTGCTTATAACAACGACAAAAAAATAACGGTTTTCAATGTGTATTAATTTTTTTTGGATAATGTGTTAAATAATTGTTACAACTGCGTATGCCTCCAGCCTCATTGCCTCTTCACTTGTTAACATGTATTCACAATATATTATTTTGAGTTATTAGCTGGGTTAGCAAAACATCTGCATTTTCTGTTTAATTTTTGGTCTTAGTGTTTCTTTTCTTCCATCTGTATAATTATGGGGGAAATTATTATTCACTATCACATCCTATCAGCGTTAGACATTTTACTACCTAACCTACCTGCCTTTTCAATTGGGTACCCAAGCTTTCTGTTTAACTCCAATCAAGGCACCCATGTCGAATTAAGCATTATAACTTGGGTACCAAATTGGTAAAAGTTGGTAAGGCATGGTACGAGTTTGGTCACGTGTAGTGCAAGTTGGGTACTAAATTAGTAAAAGATGGTAGTATAGTGTATTAAACAGTTGTTTTCCATTTAGGAAATAGAGCGGCAGCAAGCAAGAGTGCCTTGATTGGACATAAAACATTACGACTGGGTACCAATTTAGAAAAGAAGGTGGATAGGGTCTAAAATCACTAAAAGTTGATAGGTTAGGTACCGATTTAGCATTTTTCCCCATAATTATGTTTGTGGTGGGTAAAGAACTGATGATTTGTTAGAACTCGGAAAGTTTTGAAGAATATTCTGAACAGGGTTCTTTAGGTCTTTAGTTCTTGCTTACTGTAGGGGTGATCTTCAAGTTCCAACTCCACTAGGTCTAAGAGTTTGCTTTCTTCATAAAGTTGCTATGCCTGTCGTAATAATATACTCAGCTCCAATACTTAAGTATATATTCTAACTACCTATAAACGAGTAGTGAGACCAACCCAAAAATGTTGTCCAAAATTTACCCGGTGACATGAAAACACATACATGGGCCTTTGTTTCATTATTGCTTTTTGAAAATAAAAAAAACATACGCATTATCATGGTTAAACCTACGATTTCATCAAACTCCCCAATTGTATGCATAGTTTATTTTTTGGAGAATAGAAATAGAGCAAATGAACTAATTTGTGCCAATGCCTACTAAAAATTGTATTTATGAGAAAGGTTATTTATACGTTGTTAATTTTGGATTGCAGAAGAAGTATGCTCAGACATAGAAAGGTATTCAGACAGGGGAAAGAAAGGGAAGTCAGAGAAAAATAAGCTGACAGATTTCATTAAATGTACCATTGACTATGTTCCTGCAGAACTTGCACAAGGTTTGTTATACCTACTAAAATGATTTGTCAATATTCCCAGTATGCTAATAAAACTAATCCTCAGTACCTCTTAAAAGTAATTGTCTGTTGATGTTATTGAAAATTCAGAGTCGAGAACACAAAGATATGGACAGAAGAAAGTGACATGGAATCAAAATTCAGGTTTGATAAAAATGCTTTACCTGCTGTCTAAAATCAATATTTGCTGTTTCACTCATATATTATTTATTCATATTGAATTGATTTTGCTTGCTTCAAACTTTTCAGCCAATATTTCTTGTTATGATAGATTTGAATCTTGATGCCTAGAACTTGGTATAATCAACATTTTTGTTAAAAAAAAACTAATATTTTCGTAGAAGTTTTTTATCGTGTTTAATCGCCAGCTAGTTAGTGAAACGGCGAGGCTGGGTCTGGCGAATAATTTCCGGATCACGTTTTCTACAACCTTGTCTTTCGGGGGAGGTTCACTTGATTTATAGTATCGTTCTGATAACCTAATTTTCTTCAAATGCTATTTAAGATTCAGGTCTGTTGTGACTCAATATTGTGCCAAATACGTTGTGTGGGTCCAATTCTTAATTGGTCTTTATACAGTAAAACCTCTATAAATTAATACTGTTGGAATCGGAGATATTTATTAATTTAGAGAGTTATTATTTAATGGATAAATTAATAATTTATTATTTTAAAGATGTTTTTCTATCGATTCAATAAATATACTCGTTAATAACATAAAACTCATTATATATTAGTAATAATATTCGCTAAACTCGTTAGTAAAGGCGAATAAACTACTTCACTTACTAATATACGTATTTTATTACATGTGTAACAAACTAATAATAGACATTGGATACATTAAAATATGGATGGCCTCCAAGCAAATTTAAATTTTAATAAGAAGCAAAAGACTATAGAGTCATATTTCACAAAATCTTTCTAGTAATGTTTGTCATTTTGAAGAATTATTAATTCATAATGTTGTGGGGACCAAATATTTATACAAGGATCTTCCGAAATTTTATTATCTTATTAATTTAGCAAAATTAGTGATTTTTTACATTGGACCAAGTCGGGACGGAGAAAATTATTATTTTAGAGAGTTTATTAATTTACCGATTATTGATTTATAAAGGTTCTACTGTAACAAATATCTGCAAATTTGAAAACTTCCCTGCAATCTGATCTTATAAATTCCACACGGTTGCACACATGTGGTTTATGTTTGTTGTCACTGCGCAGAATTCCAGGATTTGAATTTTTTTATACTATATATTTCCACTTTCTAATGTTCATAATAATGAATCAGCACGGCATTTTTGTATGAACTAACAAATAAATTTGAGAAAACTGAAGCTGTGCCAAGAATGCATATCTTGGTTGATGGTTGACTATAGATTGGCTGGTTCATTTTTAATAAAGAGTCTTGGTTGTTTTACTTAAAGTAGGATTAGATAATGTTGATTTGAAGGAATTTATCATCAATTGTAAGAGACAATAAAAAAATCTAATTGTGCCTTCGTAATTTCTTTATTCTAGAATCTTTCTACACAGTATGTATTTAAATTTCTAGTGTATAGTTATCTTATGTGTTTTCCGCTTCCCATTTGTTGAAGTTTGGTTGTTCTTTATGATGACAGTTGCCTAAGAATCGATCAGGAGTCTAGTATTATGTGGTATATGACATTTAAATTGACTAAGTTTATTTTCTGTGATAGGGTTTAAGAAATTTGACCTCTTTGAGAAGCTTGAACAGAAGGTAACTTAATCTCATCTTTGCAAAAATAAGATGGTTGCAGCAATTATTCCGCATAATTCTTATTTCTTATATTATATTTACAGCAGGTGCCTAAAACCGAAGATAAAACTAATTATGCTAGTTATTAGTCCCTTTTTTCTAATCAGTCTGAATGACTGATATTCATGTTTTTATTGTAATGTCAAGGGAGAAAATGGGAAAGGTGGAAAAAAGGAAGATGGTGAAAATGAGGAAGAAGATGATGAAAACATTGATGAGGAAGAGGAAGAGCTCAGCGACGATGGCGATTATAACCAGGTTTGAAATAGCTTCTACTTAAATTCTACACTTAGAATTAACTTTTGACATCGGCACTGTCTAACCAAATCTCTATAATATTTATATTCAAGTCTATAATTTTTATATTCCTTAACCTTTTCATATTTTTTTTCCTGATAAGTCAGGACCGTCCTTGATGAAACATAACCTGTTCCAAATAGTATTTTTAGTGTTTTCTATGACATGTTGAGACTTTTTAAGTGTCAAATATCCTTTTCTGTTTAAAAATGAACTTGTCTTTGTGTTTTTAACACTTGTTGATCAGAGTATCGGTGTTCATTTAGCATGTTTTTTCACTTTTCTATACTCTGCTTGAAATCTTTCTCTAATATACTTGCAAGAGCTTATAGTGAGCATCCCACTTTATTTTATGTTTAAAATGTTTAGTAAATTGATCAGCAGTTTTCGTTATCTTATCAAACTTGTACTTATTTAAGTTGATCACCTCTGGAATTAGCTTATTCATGTTGTTGACCGATTTTCAGAATGTTGATTTTGATGATGATGAAGATGACTTCAATATGGCTGATGAGAATGACGGTACGCTTTGTAACAGTCATTTCTGCTTGCATTTTGAAATTCAGAATCATTTTATTTTTCTGTCGCTAAAGAAGTACTAATGTTTACATGTTCTGCTGTTACAGATGAAGGTATCTATTAGGTGTTTACTTGCCGAAATGTTAATATTCACGTCTCAGAGTGAACATCGTCGAAAATTCTAGATGAAGGGCGGATGTAGTTTTTTTTTCCAAGTTTCCTGAGCATGTGATTTTAGTCCCTTGTAAAGTGAGCTTTTATTGAAGATCAGACGACGTAGTGGTATTGTTTTTGGAAACTCAGAATACTGATATAATACAAAATGACAAACATCCCCATTCTTACACAAGTGAGCTTATATGCATGTTTTTTTTTAACATTTACACAATTTCTAAGTGGTGGTAAGAATCATTTCCACCAAGGAATTGCACGAGTGACTAGAATTACCAATATTTTTTTTAGTATTTATTTCTTCCATGTACACCTGAATTCAGTAAGAAAGCATCTTTGGGGTAGTTCAGATATATAGTTAGTGATTTTTGTGTCCCTAGCAATTTGAAAATATTTCTTTACGTTCATAAGAAAAAGATATGGAAAAAGTATTAAAAATGTGTCATAAGGAAATAAATATCCATCTTTTTCTGAAAAGTAACTAAATTTGCTAACCTTGTCCTTAGAACATCATAAACTTATTTCCATTAGGCAAGCAAGATTGGTTTAGCAAATCAGCTGTCAAACCAGGTTACTAAACCAAAAAGAGGACTTGTGAAATCTGATGAGAACAAACCCATTTATTGATCATCATATCTCGTATAACATTATATCCTACAACTCCTTTCTAAGATAATGCTTTACATATCAATATCAAACCACTATTCCCTACATCCTAAAGTTGAAAAATGACAAACTATAAAACCAATAAGAGTCTCTTCAAATGATCCTCCCTCCCCGCTTCAATGGCTTAATCTGTTCCAATTGAATTGAGTTGTGTTATTCACCAAGCTAAAAACTCAAATCCCCGGATGGTTGGCTTTCAAACTTTTATATCAACAAGTCTACAAATACAAGTCGCCATTTAGGATTTATTTTCGTAAATAGTTCGGACACTTGATATCTGCTTAAGAAATAAACTAATGTTGACACATTTTGGCGAAATCTGAGATTTTTTTGAACAATTTCCCAAATCTAAAAAAAGCTCAGGACACAAGTTTTTGATTGGGGTTGTCGAAAGAAAATATGAAACATTTCTCGAAGACTGCAACCAAAATGGACATTTTTTCCCCTACCGTGGAATAACTTCTGTAATAGTGATGGGAACGGAACTCATCTGATAGCTAGTAGAACTTTCATCAAACTTTTTATTCGAAGAAGCAAAACCACTTAATTTACCCGAGTCTTCGACAAACCCCGGGGCAGTAAGTTCGTTCTCGTTTAGCCGGATGTCTCTCGAAAGCATTTCGATGACCTGGCTCATCATCGGCCTCCTATTCCCTGCAGCCTGAGTACAGAAAAGAGCTACTTTTATGTATCGGATTACAACTTTTTCGGGGTAATTTTCGAGTTCCGAGTCTACTAGGTCTAAGAGTTTACTTTCTTCATAAAGTTGCCACGCCTGTCGAAATACAAATTAGCCAATACCAAGTTAGAGATTCTAACTATTTTGTAAACGATTAGTACTACACAAACCGAAAAATCTTATTCAAAATTTGCCCAGTGACTTGTACGCATACATGGACCAATGTTTCATTTTAGCCTCTTGTAAATCAAAAACTAACAAAACAGAATTTGCATCCACCTCAGAAAGTAAGTTCTTTCATAGAAAAACAATGAGCAAAATCATCTTTTTTATATAGAACTATCTACTTAGCGCCCATGGACGATGAGCTTTGGTTACATGGGGGATAGAAGAAACAAATGAGTTTATTAATAATCAAGAAATAGAGATGATACTCCCATGTCTTTAGAGAGTATCTAACCTTGATGAAAAATTTCTTTATTTCCGCATTCAACTTGTTAAAGCCAAAAGAGTATTGTTCCCTTTTATGCAATATATAAGAAAAGCAAATTAACGTACCCATTCGAGCAGCAACTTCTGTGTATCTCCGCAATTTGCCCTTGAGCTGCTTCTCCCACTTATAATTTCAAGTATGAGAACCCCAAAACTATACACATCCGCTTTTAGAGTAAGTTGTCCACCCAATACATATTCTGGGGCTAAATAACCTCTGCGTTGTACAAAAGCATCATCTTCATTTTTATAATTCAATAATAAAATTAAACAATGTATAAATATATTACCCATCAAGAGAAGTCACGAAAAGAAAACACTAACTTTACGACACACGAATCAAATATTGAAATATATGCATGGCTTGTATGTGGTATATCAATGATTTTTTAACCTTCCATTCATTGTTGCGGAAAACAACCTGAATGCACATTAGGAAAGGAAAAACTAGGTTGTGGCAATGGTGCAAGTGAGGGCTTGTTCAGTTGTAACTTTAAACATAAAAGTGATGATAGAAAACACATAATTATGATTGCACATAACTTTATTGGCAGCTTCTCAACCACTTTAAACACAAACAACCATCTTGACTCACAATTGCCATTTTCCACTCAAACTACAAACCTGCCATCTCTACCTCATCGTATATACATAATTATGTGTGTCAATCGTTTTCTATGCAAAAGTCGTTTACATTTTTCTAATTGACCAAAAGACTGGATCAATACAGCTCACAATGTTCTAGCTATTTTATCCCACAAAAGTAGAAGAATTAATCATTAAAACTAAACAATCAAATGCACAGCAGCTAAAAGCTGCAGTTAAAACATAAGAAGGCAAAGAATATTTGCTGGAAAGCTAGTGAAAACAGTCCCTAGTGAAAACAGTCCACAGTTATACTGATTTCAAAACTTCAGAGGGAAAACGCATGCGTCTCCAAGAGAAAACACAAAATGACAATACACTAAACAATCAGAAGGGGAAAGAAACTTTAAATAAACGTTTCACTTACGTTGTTCCTGCTATTCTGGTGCTAATGTGAGTGACATTATCTGGAAAAAGTTTAGCCAATCCAAAATCTCCAATTTTGGGGGAAAATTCTTGGTCAAGCAGTATATTACTGGCTTTAATGTCTCTATGAACTATATGTGGAACAAGTTCTTCATGCAGATAAACAAGCCCCTTTGCAGTTCCCATACATATAGCAGATCTTTTATCCCAGTTCAATTTAATTGTTCTACTAACTAGACCTGCATGGACAATGTAAAATAAAATGAAGTAAGAATGTTAAGAGAAAAGGAAAAAAGATCACTTTATGTACACCAAACTATCATCTGTTAACAATCAGTAAACCATACTATTAAATTTCACCACACTAACAAAATCAAATAATTATTACACCGCCGTTTAAATAATTAAAAATTCAACTAAAAAGCACTAGAATTGTTCAATTACACTGGTATATCATGCCCCGATCTACACAAAATCGTATAAATAGATTAGTGCACCATCATTGAGTTTAAACTTTAAAGGAAGTCGTAAATTATGATAGGTTGGTGCACTAACTGTTCGATTTCGTGTAGATTGGTTTGAATATTAATTTTATTTCGATTTATTGGTGTACTAATTACCAGCTTTGGCGTAGATCGGTGATTTATTTTTTAAGTTTAAATAATAGTGTATAATTGTCAAAAAATAAGTTATCAAGATCATCAACTGACATGATATAGTAAAGTACCTAACAAGGCCTGATCAAGACTATTATTTTCAAGGTATTCATAGACCAAAATTCGATTATTTCCTTCAGCACAACATCCAATTAACTCAACAAGGTGTCGATGCCTGACATTTGATATTGTATTTATTTCGGTTAAAAACTCGCGTACACCTTGCTTTGATTCTGCTGAAAGAGTTTTTACAGCAACTTGTCTTCCATCTTTCAGAATTCCCTGATAAATAATTACAATGTAAATTACAGAAAACTGAAAGCGTATTGAAAAAAAAATAGTTAACAATCCCCTCTCCTCAAATCACTAACTATTTGGCTAAACTGGAGTTCTGTAATAAATTAGACAAGCATAGATCCTTAAGAGAAAAACGCATTTCGGTGATCTAGATTTATGAGAACACTTTGGAGTTTGGACACAACCAAATACGAACTTATGATTCATTCCCTAAAATCACTCATCATAAACAAGGTCATACGGCTTGTAAACCTTGGAGTTTATCGTTTGAAATAATTACAAAAAGCTATCACAATTGGAAAGAAGAGCAGACATACTAATTGCATAGAGAAATATTGACACAGATAACGAATATTCAAAGTGGTGTACCTTGTATACAGTTCCAAAGCCTCCTCGCCCAATTTTATTGCTGGAATGAAAATTATCCGTCGCACTTTTTAATTCGTTGAATGTGAATGTTTTTATGTTGTCCAGTGGTTGGCCTAGACAATAAAAAAACATAATGTTAATAAATTAATTATATGCATGAAAAAAAATCTTGTTCTTGACTAAGTTTTCGATCCTATTGGAAAGAGAGCAACGCCAATTCATAAAAATCACCACTTCTGAATAATCAGTAAGTTTTCTTTACACACGCGTCAAATTGTCAAAAACATAATGTTATTTCTGAGCTACAAAATTATTATAAAAAAATGGTTCTTCCTTTGGCATTATTCTATTTTACCAAGCGAAGAGAATGAAAGAAGTGCTCCAGTAATATATAAATGCCTAATAGGAAATTCCAAGTATTATGTTGATCAAGCAAACACCCCGAATTGGACCAGGGCAGTTTCAGTTCCAATAAGTACACTTTCAATTTGGACAATTTGAAAAACATGCCAAACTAGCAGGCAAAATTTTATATCAACTTGACCAAGGAAAACTAATATAGCAAATTTAACTTTTATTAACCAAGTACAAACAACAGGTTAGGGTTTTATGCAAAATAATCGAGAGTTAAAACAGAAAAATTACAGCTATAACAGGAAAAAAGGATACGCTCTCAGAAAATAATAGCATAAACCAAGAGAACTACATGTTCACAAGTTTTGAATATGAAGGTCTTACCATCGAAATCACTATGATGAGGTCTCCCTCCTTTTTTCCAGTTTACAATCGAGGTACCAAAGCAGCTACACCCCATCACCATTTGAAGTCTCGTCAGGATATCTTTTGAAACTGATTAAAAAGCTTACATTTTAGCTTCAGGATCTCTACAAGGACAAATACAAAACCGTTACTAGTCAATGCAGCTATAGATATTACATAAACCAAGAACAAAGAGAAAATGGATTGTGGGCTCGTAGCAGTTATATGTTATTAGGTGTTAATCGATATTTTGAACCCATATTCATGTTAATATATTTCAAAAAAGAACCTAGAATTCCACCACAATTAAAAGACCTCCCATTTAGTCCTTTATTTAAAGCACCAAAGCAAAACATAATCGTGTGTTTGTAATCTCATCCATCAATTAATAGCGTTGATCATTTCACATAGTTTCAAACCCTAAATTTTCCATAGCAACTCGAAAACAAATACCGCAAAATTCACATATTGTACCCAAAAAAAAAGAAGCAAAATTCACATATAGTAATGATATAAAATTGAATTAAACATGAACTAGAAACAAATTATGAATGGAACTAAATCCATAAATAGTAAATACCATGTAAATAATCGTATTTTCACCGCTAACAGCTCAAATTCCGATAATCTCGGTCGAATTTAGACCTCTTTTTCACCACCTAAACTATAGTACTATATACGTACATGCACAATTAAGTATGTTTGTACATGTCATTACTCATTAATTTAATTTAATTTTTATTTTGGTTAATATAGATAGTCTTAAATTAGGTCAGCTAACTCCACTAAAACCCAAATAAAAAGGAAATAAGTATGCAACTAATTAATAAACAATACCTTAGTAATTGATAAATCTGTGATCGCTAACAACTCCAATTATGATGATATTTTCGTCGAAAATTAATTCCCCTTTTTTTCAAACTATTTCGTGTGATAAATGAAAATTGTGAAGAATGTGTGTGTGTGTATATATATATATAATATAATAAAAGTAGTATTAAGAGGAGAAAAAGTGAGTGTTTGACAAAGACGAAAGGTTTTACAGAGAGAAATAATTAGGCGTGTTGAAAGAGTTGAATTTTGAACAAATCAAAATTTGCTAATTTTCTTTTTAGAATATTACAATTGATGCTTTCATAGAATTTGACTACAAAAGTATTCAATTGTGTAATTTAAGCTTGCTTTTCAATTATTCAATTCAATAATCTGGTTTTGCTAAATTAGATGCTCTATATAAATAGTAGTATGTTTTTAGTCAACGTTTTTATGCTTCGTATTCGAACAAGTTTTATAAGGGAGAAAATCTATTTTTATCTCACAAAATATCATTAATGTACTCAAAAAGAATTTTATATGCATATAAAATAATACTATAAGAAATAATTCAGGTGTGTTTAGACCAACTAATTTATGGGGATGATTATTATAAATAATTATTTCTTCTCTATTTATTTTAAAAGGGGTACTATTTTACCATACTATATAGTGATCCAAATAGTTACAAAAATACTATATTTGACCTTATACTTTTATTTGTAACAACAAAAACCTAATGTCTTTAAAAATTGGTCCACCTTTTTGCAATTAGAATAATTAAATCGACGAAACTCGTAATAATTTTTTCCATCAGGTTAATAATCTTAAAAATCATTTTATGTTGGTATTATAATATCTACTATTGTGACAAGGATTGAAATATTGAATCTAAAAATAATACTACAAATAAAGGGACTATCTAGTAACATCTTTAATATGTAGTACTAAATCCGTCTATAAAAAAATATTCGAAATTGTAGTAATTTTCATTTCGAAAAATTGAGGGATCAATTAATCGACACTTGGTCTAAACTAGAAAATATTCCTACCATTATTGAAAATAATTCCTTAGTGCGGGCCAGCTTAATTTTCTGTCCAAGCGTTATTATGTTTACTATTTAATTTTCTACACGACAATGGGATCTACTTTTCTTTTTTCCTTTCTTTAGTACCATACATCAACTTATTGTTGGTGTAAATGTTGTCCTTATTATGGAAACACTTAAATTCATTAATTGAATTCTCTGTGTGTAATGTGAGTCCAAATCTTCTATCCCATTTATCTATCTTCTTTCGTGCTTCCTTGCTTATTTTATCTAAAAAAAAATTCTAAAAAACTTGAAAAAAATTGTACAATTACTATAATACATGTATCAATAAATTCCAATAATTATTTTTAAAATAAAATCCACACAAATTTTATTTTGGAATAAATGTATAAATTAGTGTAAATTAAACATTGAATATTAAAAAAATTGTCTAAAAGAATATTATGTTAAAATGTTTTAAAATTTGAATACAATATAATATAAAAGTTTATAAAGTTACGGTATAGGTTGTAAAAATTTAAATGAAAATAAGCAAAGAGGTATCGAAGTGGATAGAAAATTTGAACTCGTGTAAATGTACATAAGTTTAGAAATCTAATGATCATTTCCTAAATTCAATTAAGAAAGCTTCTTCTCTTAGTTATACAAAATTAAATATTCTACTACCGCAAATTTTATACGTAAATGTGTTTCATACAATTATACTTTCCGCAAAATATATCCCGGAGCACGTGTTAGAATATAATATTATTACCTAATAATTATATTTGTTGTCGTATTTAATGATGTTAAAACATGACAATGCAATGATATTTAAACATATTAGTAAAATATTTATTGCATGCATACGAAATCAAATGTATTCGGGACACGTAACCCTATGTAGCACAAGTACTTCATTTTTTTTAAGGGTATGCTACATAGTTCGACATTTCGGCTCAGTTTGTTTTCCCGAAAAATAATTTGCGAGGAAAACAATATATTTTTCATAATATTCTTGATGTTTTGTTGTAGGCAAATATTTCATATAAAATATGAATTATAATTTATAATTTTTCTAACAAACACGAGTAAATATAAAATTTCAAAATAGTAATAAAATAAATATATAAAAACATTAAACAAACAAGTTACTTTTCAACTTATTAGAACTAATATGCAATAAGTTGCTTTTATTTATTATGAGCTAATGTCTTGTAACAAGTTAACTCTTACAACTTTTTTTTTATGTACAAATGTTATGTAGACATTTTTTAATGATCAACAAGGCATTTAACTGTCATTACGATGAACGAGACTAAATATAAAAATCATTAGATATTTAAACTGTTTTTTTAAAATAAAATATATAAGTTAATATTTTATGTAAGTTATTGTTTGTGATTTGAAATTTACTTAAAATAAGTTAACTTTTTACTAGCAAAAAAAATTCATTTTTTACTTATTTTTACTATGTTTTTATTTAGAAGTTAGTGTTTTTTTTAAGTTATAACCGTTAAGTGTAATTTACTTTTTTACTTTAAAGTTATTTTTTTCTTAACTTATGGATTACTTTTAAAATTTAATTTGTAAATCATTTGACGTTGTTATTAGTTAAATTTAACTTTATTTATCAATTTTCACCATAAGTTACCTTTTTGTTATGGTCACGCTATGATTCCCGAAAATATTTTGTTGATAATTTTAAAAGGAAACATTTTTCTTAATTTTCCTCAAATTCTGGAAAATATTTTCCTGAAAAACAAATTTTTCATTGAAACAAACAGAGAGAAAACTATATTTTCCGAAAAAATATTTTGCATTGGGTACAACAAACAGAGCTTACGTCATTTTAATTAAGCATCGGGTACAACAATCAGAGTACCGTCGACTTTTATTCTTTTCTACGACTCCAAGAAAATATATTTTTGTTATTTCGTAAATAAAAGTATACGTTTTTTAATATGAAATAAAAAATATTAAACGTACAAGGAGACTAAGACATGTTTGATTCACACCGAAGTGCTGAAAAGTATAAATCAAAATGACAAGTACGTTATAAAATATTGCTATAAGAAATCAATAGAATATGTTCATTCAAAAAACGATGGACATTAGTATCTCGACTCAACTTGTTTTGGGCCATGATCATTTTCTTCGTTATAGATAATAGATTAACAAATTATAAAAAAAACTACCAAATTTAAGTAAGAAAACATCAAAATAATTGATATAAACCATTATATTGTATCTTAGAGTGTAAAACAAATTAAGTTGGTCATTGTATGGTAAGCTCGTAAACTGTAACTTGTATCATATGTATATATATGTGTATATATATATATATATATATATATATATATATAAATATATATATATTGTCGTATGCTTGTCATAACCTATCCAATTTTCCGACACTGTAAAAAAAATACTCAAATAGCGACGAGATTAGTGACAGTATTTTTTGTTACGAGCTTATTAGCGGCGGTTTTTGTGACGGTTTTGTGACAGTTTAGTCAATTTACGACAGATTTGTGACAGTTTTTTAAATTAATGACAGACTTGTGACAATTTTTTATTCTTACTAAAATCAAATATTATTTTGCATTGCGATACCGGTACAACTTAGCCGAAACCCTATTTCTGAACCTGAAGATGCAAAATAGAGCATATATTAACAATGTCAAATAATCAATTAAACGACAAATTTAATTAAGCAAATCTTCTAAATCTAGAAGCGTGTGATGATAGTTTGACTAGTAGTCTAACACCACGATAAAGGACGAATATTGTAGACTTTTACTAGCAGAATAGGATCTTAATAGTTGTGATCCCTGTTTTATTAAGAATAATATATCTTCAACCTGTTTTATTAGAATTTCGGCCTTTGGCCATGCCTGACCATTTTTGGTCACTTTTGTGTAATGATCTGAATTAATAATAATCCCCTTTATCACAAAATAAATAAAAATTGTCCTATTAGTGACAGTCTGAGAGAATAAGGATTGGTATGGTATAGCTTATTGGAATTCATGAGGAGATTAAATGAAGTGATGGGAAGATTTCACATAAAATATTACTATTATCAAAGTCGATTTTTCGCCACTTTCTTTGAAAACGGCGAGAAAGACTTATCGCCCCCTGTCTCTCCCTCCGATTCGTTCCGCATGTAGAGATTCGGACTTGAAACCCAATATCGTGATATAAACAACTCCATGGAATGATTGTTACCCATAGTACATGATTATATCAAATTTTGGTCATGGGAACTCCAAAAATTAAAGACATACCCTTGTTCACTACAGATACAAATTTCAAGATATCTTCTGCTTTTACTACAAGTATACGAATGTTATGTCGTAGATTTTATGGATGTCAAATTCACAAATTCAGAGACACACGTTACACTGTACGAATTAAAAACTCAAACATGATACCTTTTGTATGACATAAAATGTGAGTTAAAAGAAATTGTGTACACTACACAATTAAATTATCCATAAAAAGACAATTTACCCAGCAACTCAACAGTCACCTTCTTTACCTCATTGAGCACGAAAACTAAAAATCTAAGAATTAAATATTTTTAACAAGAAAATATATATACAAACATATATATATATATTTAAACAAATCATGTAATTTCCAACATCATGATAATGATAGAAGCCTGACTTAAGACTTGTCATAAGATGTTCAACATTGAAATGGACATGGTTTGCACATAATAATCCCATACATTTTTGTTTTCCTCTAGCCATCAAGATCGCTAGCCCTTCTTGTTGCACTCGTAATACGACTGACCTGGACGGTGACATGGGATGTGATCCTTCTCGAAAGCTTTGTACCCAATCAATGTCCTTCGAGTCTCTGCCAGTGTCCTTCTGGTAGCCTCAGATTCCCCAACGTTGGTGGTGTGTTTCACAATGCCAGGTCGGGAGTTCCCAGCCAGATTCCATTTGCTGGCTGGGACGAATGCAGTCCCATGAGGAGACAATTGCGCCACCGCAACGTTTAGGGCCAATAGAAGGGTCAGCCATGTTAAAAATCCCATTTAGATTAGCCAAAAGTGGAAATTGTGGAGATAGATTAACAAGGGGTAAGAGAGTTTTGTGCCTCTACCTTCCCTTACCATTTATTTGTGGTTATGAGGATATTAGTGCTATAAGAGGATGAGAGTACAATTTGGAGGAAACTGTTTGCTTTTGTATGAATTTGGTCTATACAAAGGGTATAACCTATTCTTGAATCTATTTCGTTATCTTTCATCTATTTTAAGTCTTTGCTATGTTGATGTATTTTTTAAGTATATAGATATTTTTGACTTGAATTAAGAAAAGGCTTGCAATTTGTACCAGCGCTTTCAAGTTTCAAGTGATGTTTCCTGAGCTCACTGGAAATCGGAACAATTAAAAGTTGCAATTGTGACTGTGTAACCGTGTAAATACCATTGATCTACACACCAGTAAACTATTTAGTTTCATAAGTACTGCTTACTATATAGTACGCTGTGTCATCAACAAAAATTATGAAGGAAAAACACAACAATCTTTGCGGCAACTGCAAAAAGGGATGTTTCAAAGGCATTATTGCCCAACATGTATGGCAGTTGTCCCAAAGAGTTGGTGACCTTATCAGTTGTTTTCTCAACATCTAAAATAATTCATGAATTTTGATCTCGAACGACTAAAATAAGATAAATAATCAACTAATCTGGATAAAAAGTATAGAGAGACTCGAACAGCATCTAAAATAAATGAAACGAAGTTGATATGGATTTTAGTCAAGAAATAGCAACCTGTTTTCCATCTCAAAAAGAAAAAAATAGCTCGTAAAAACCTTTATCCTCGCACTCGTAATGGTGCATATGGAAACAATATCACAAATAACTTTCGCCAAAAAAATGAAACAGCATTGACAAGTAACGTCGGGTCAGCTGCAAGAATCATCCTGGTCTTGTATGTCTCTTGAAAGATAAATGGCAAGAAAACTTCCTCAAATTAGTGACTGTTCACGAAGTACAATGTCGAATGAAGGGTAATCTTGTTATTTAATGTTACTCACGCTTGACACCCAAAATTTTGACAGCTAGCTCCCATGTGACAATAGCAGCCGCATTGGCAGGAAATGCTCTTAGAAAAGTCGGGCCTAAACCCGTATAACATCCCTTAAATCCTGACCTCTGGTAGATCTGATAAAAAAGATTAAAGCTTCCAATGAGCAAAAAACATCGCTTTTTCCATTTATCTTTCAATTTGAAAAAGAAAATCAATGTACTTTACCGATTTCAACACTGCATACGGATTTCTAGAGGAGTCTGGATCGGTCTGGATAATGGTTTTTGCAACATCCAAAGGTAGAACAGCAGACCAGAACTTGCGACAGTAGAAATAAAAATTATGGAAAGAAATTAAAGCAGTACAAGTAAACAAAGGAAAATTAGCATACATCTAGACAAGCAGGACGAAAAATAGAAAACTATAGTTCAAATCGTAGATGTGTAACCCCAAGCTCACTTCAGCTTATGCAAGTCAATCATTATCTTAGAAGAAAATAAAAGAAAATGTAAAAGCCTAGCATGTTCTAGACAAGCAGAACAAAAAATAGAAAACTATAGTTTAGATCGTAGATGTGTAACCCCAAGCTCACTTCAGCTTATGCAAGTCAAACATTATCTTAGAAGAAAATAAAAGAAAATGTAAAAGCCTAGCATGTTCTAGACAAGCAGAACGAAAAATAGAAAACTATAGTTTAGATCGTAGATGTGTAACCCCAAGCTCACTTCAGCTTATGCAAGTCAAACATTATCTTAGAAGAAAATAAAAGAAAATGTAAAAGCCTAGCATGTTCTAGACAAGCAGAACGAAAAATAGAAAACTATAGTTTAGATCGTAGATGTGTAACCCCACGCTCACTTCAGCTTATGCAAGTCAAACTCTGTCTTAGAAGAAATAAGAGAAAATGTAAAAGCCTAGCATGTTCTAGACAAGCAGAACGAAAAATAGAAAACTATAGTTTAGATCGTAGATGTGTAACCCCAAGCTCACTTCAGTTTATGCAAGTCAAACTCTGTCTTAGAAGAAAATAAGAGAAAATGTAAAAAGCCTAGCATGTTGGTGACATCATATGGATCAAGAAGGTTATTCACAAACCCCCTTTTCACATGCTACCACCCTTAGCAAACACACTTGTAAAAGAAATAATTTGGACTCAGTTGTTCCGTAGACATATACACAACTAATGCTTATTCACATGTAAATTATAGTAATTACAGAAGAATGAGTACAATTCTATAGGTACATCAAAATTTAAAATAAATAGAAGAAAATAATTAGATGATTACATATTGTTGAGAAGAAATGCACGAATATTTACTCGGCCAACCAAGTAACTTCAAATTTGATCTATCGAAAACTTGAAATAAATATCTTGGAATCGCAGTTAGAGTAAGATTGAACTGCACAGGTCAAAATAGCAGTTCTGTAGACAAATACACAACTAATGCTTATTCACATGCAAATTATAGTAGTAATTACAGAACTATAAGTACAATTCTATAGGGTCAGCTATACCAAAATTTAAAATATATAGAAGAAAATATTTAGACGATTAAATATTGTTGAGAAGAAATGCACATATATTAACTCGGCCAACCATGTAACTTCAAATTTGATCTACTGCAAACTCGAAATAATTATAGTGGAATCGCAGTTAGAGTAACTACACAGGTCAAAATAGTAGTTCTACTCAAAAGGAAAGAGAAAGCTTACTGCTATACCGCTCACACCACCACTTAAAATTCCAATTCCTACATCTATCAAGCTGCTCTGACCGGAAGACACATCCTTTAATTGTAAATGCATGTAGTATTTGATATGTTCATAAGTGCTAAAGAAGGCCGCATTCCCTATTGATTCCCTCATCAAGGTCGTCATTCCTCCACGAAAAATGCCAGAAATCTAGAAAAAATAGGAATGTATCAGCTATAGACCATACACAATAAACATGATTACCAACAAAATACAAAACACGTGAGGGTATTGTTTGGTTGCAGCTTTTAAGATAATAAGCTGAATTTTTTGAATTTGAGAAGAAACAAATTTGGGTTTGTCCAGCTTAAAGCATCTAAAAAATTTTCAGGCCAAAAACATAAAAGACAAGCTATGGTCTTACCCCCTCAGTCTTAACAGTTTTAAGGGCACAATCAAGAGGACCATTGTATCTACTGGACATTGGTACCACTGAATCAGTTCCTTGGACTTGCATCCTGCACTGAGAGGCACGGTGTCAACAAGCATGCGACAATAATAAACAAAGATTTTTCAATAAAAACATTATTTGAAAAGTATAAATTTGTTCATGGATAGCAAAATACTTACTTTGACCAATTCTGTAGGGCACAGGATGAAACTTATAATTGCTCCCCCGAAAGCCGCAGAAGGAACAATTACCGAGGGCCTTGGCTTACCATTGTGGACATCACCCTTGATTCGAAGAACAAATATACAGCGATGAATAAATGAGATGCAAGAGTACAAGTACTGGACAAAATATGCTAAGTTGTAGAACATAATTGTATCAGCCTCTGAGTAATTAAATCGATGGAAGATAGTTTAATAAAACCTCAAGTGACTTCTTTGCTTGTGAATAAATGCCAAACAGAAGTGAACTTTCAAATGACATTCCCACAAATGAAGATGTTGCACCTCGATAAAGTCCTTTTACCTGACAAGACAATAAATTATAAAATTATAGTGGCAAAAGAGAATCCCAAAAAAACTTGCATTGAGATGTGTACAAAATCCAAAAAGGGTTAATCACATTATCGCTGGCAACACTCATGGAGCCACATTTATATTTTATATGTTAAGTTTTAAAAAAAAGGTGTCAAATTATATAAGTTGAGCCAATACAAACATTATTGAATCTCTAAGTTACATACAAGGCTTTTTAAGAAATGTACAGGTATGTCATGTATAACTTGAGGTTCGTACATACGTCTTCTGGCAAGGCAACGTATCATCATTTTTGATAGACCAGTATCACTAATGTATTGATTAGCCATAAGCTTAAAATTTCATAACAAGTAAAATTATTCATAAGTACGTTTGCATGTTCATAACAAGCACCTAATTTCATAAGCTAAGAGAATATTGAAAAAATTAAGCTCTATTTTTTTTTCTTGTTGCAGATATTATCGTCTTAAAGTTGGTCCTCACAAGAAGTAGCATACTCCTTCAGTCTTCAGTATCCTTGTTGTACAGTGCAGCCCACTTCTATACTTTATACCATGAGCATCATTATTATGTTTTTGCAACTTCACCTGAAATATAAAGATTTGACGTCACTTCACAGAGATCACACAACTACCAACGACTCATCAGTTAAACAATATCCTTTATTAGTAAACAATACAGTAGGATATATAAGGCCTAAAAACTGAAAAAAACATTGAAATAAGTAGACTCCAAGCACGAGCCTCTAGCCATATTGATCTCTTTAGAAAAATTACAAGCTACTAAGAAGGTAGGCTTAGACTACTCTTAGAGAAGTATAAAACGATAATTCTAATAGAATTTTTGCTAGACTGATTTTTAGTTTCTGAAATGGAAAATTCAGTAAGTGGAGTATCCCAAGAGGGTGCTGTACTGGTCATCAATCCTAAAGTTCTTTGATTTGTCTTCACACCCCGATATGGATGCATGAATTACTCAAAAAAATGTTTACGGGTTACCTCGAAAAGTTTCCTGGTAATCATGTCTTTTCGTATTTAAGAATGGAATAACTCTTCAAACTATAATGTTGTAAGATTTTACGGTGAAGATACATTTTTAGGAAAAATTAACCTTATACTATGCCAACTCCCGCAACAAAAAAAAGTTTATGTTGTTACTTTAACAAAAACATAATTGTTACCAGCAGTGCGGCCCCTGTAGCAAGTCAAAACAGCCACCCGGCTCGGGTCACGGACTGGTTTTTTTATTTTAAAAAAGACAATACGAAAGGGTGAAATTTGTATAGTCCAATAAAGGTGTAAGGGTGAAAATCTTCGGTCCGGACTAAGGTGTCGGGGATGTTTAGACCACCAATTTTAATCTCGGCCCCCATTTTTATAAAAAAATGATGATCTTTATCTCTGTATTATAATCAAAATCTTCAAAAATTAATGTTCAGCTCTCCATATTACAGAAAAAAATTATATAGAATATCGGCCCCTCCCATTTAGGATTCCTCGCTCCATCCGTGACCGTAATATTTATCTATCTATAGGAAATTTTTCATTCCCACGTAATAAAATGCTCTTGATATAATCACAAATACATACCCAACAGAATCATAACATAAATTTTCCCATATTAATCGGTACAATTGAAATCAGCTCCAATAACACTACTACTTGATCTTTTTCTTGATCACCAAACAATTCATAGTTTTACTTTTATTTTTCTTATAAACAGCAACTAGTTTAATCAGTTTAAAAAGATGTTCCCAGTCCAAAATTAAATCCAGCTTATTTGCTTTCACTTGTAAGGTACAGCGCCAAACGAGCCCTAGTAGCAAAATGTGGCCAAAAGAGATGATATTTTATATTTATATATATATATAGAGAGAGAGAGACCTTGACGGTGTCAAAAGGATGACCAACGATAACGATAGATACACCGGCGAGTAAACCCGCTACATAATCCTTGTACTTCGATTTCGAATTCTCCCCCATCTCTCTCTCTCTCTCTCTCTCTCTCTATATATATATATATGTATGTGTGTATCTATACTACTGTATGTATTATGGGAATGAGTGTTTTGGTGATTCTGTTGAAATACGGTGATGGTACTTATAATATTATAAGATCATTCTGTTTAGTCCTTTTAGTATCGATTGTATTACTGGAGGTCCATCAGCTTTAGCCTTTAGGGGTTACACTCTGGTTTTCTCAAGTATTTTTAGTCAATTGCAGAGAGCTTTCGCTGTTGTATGAAGATTGTTGTCACCCTCGCTCTGTCTAAATAATGTGAATTTCCGACTCACACTGTCAACCGGTGAATTAAACTGCTGGTCCGAGAAACTGTTTCGTTCACGTTTCGGTTGCAATAGGATCTGAATTTAATAAGATCCAAATTTTAGGAAAAAACTACATGTTCCTAGTTCTAACTTCTAAGTGAAGCCTTTTAGACTCTGAACTTGAGCGTGGTCTAATTTGTTTTTTCCAATATTTGAAAGGGAATTGTGTACGTTTTCACAAGTACAAGAGTAAATTTTGGGTAATAATATGTTCAAAACCGCGAGACTCATGGCCACACTCGTAGGGGTAGAAACGAAATCAAATCGAACTCATTAACACTTTAATATGTTTGGAAATTTTGTTTTGGTCTGACATTGTTACATTGGTAGCGTAGTCGTGTGTGAGTTGTCAATTTATCATTACCCATAAATTTTTTAGTGTCTTTTTTATTGCTACTTATCAGAACCGAATCCGGTGTTGGGCCAGTGGAAGTGACGAAAGTCATGATCAAACTGGAGGTCTGATAACATTATCCAAAAGGATAAAAACGTATTGCCATCGTAAAGAGGCTTTACTGCATTACCAGTTTACCACCATGACCTTTGTATCATATCCCTGGTTGCAGCAGCCAGCAAGGGTTTCACCCTGTAATTAAAGAAATAAACTCATTAAGGTACAACATCGTTTTCTATAATCAAACAAGTGGAGATGGAGGAGATATCTGAAATCTAATATATAGAAAATCTCATGATCAATCATCTTTCTCAGGTTACAAAAAACGATACCGATGATGAGAGGAATAATGAATTAATCTCCATTAGTTTGTAAGAAATCCAGTCACTTGAACAAATTATAACTAGCACAATTTGGTCCCCATTTTGTACGATCGTTGAGTTAGACTATACAATGTACAGTCAGTCACTTTTACAACCATTAGATTAAAAAATGGAGGGTTAGATGATACATTTTCAATAACTAATTTAATATTTCAATTTTTATTATATATTAGACAAATTATGATTTAATAAATTAAAAATAAATTTTACAACACAATAAAAACTCAAATAAAAATATAAAATACTAGTGGATACTACCCTAAATTTAATTATTAATCAAAATTTGAAAAAAAAATAACAATTGAATATTATTTTTGAAAACGGAATTTTGTGCCGTTTAATTGATTGACTAAAAAAAAAAAAAAACAATTCATTCAAGTCAATCAGAAACAACAAACCCATTAAGGAACATAACTTCTTTGCAACTGAACAGTAATCGCTAACCCAGACATTTATTTGTCACTAGCACTACTTACCTTTCTCCAAAAACAAAAGACCTGCTAGGAAAACTTTCCAAGACAGCAAAAATTTACATTCTAGTGAAATGTAAAGTTTTGTTCACTCAGCAAAGGCGTTCAAGAGTCTAGCTCCAGCTCAACAAAACCACCACAAGTAATTTTTACTGAATTTACCAATAATAAACTGCCGATTCTTCACATCTAAGTCTAGTTATTCTCCCAGAAATAGATATAGTGAAGAAGGTGAAAGCTAGAGACGGACTCTATGGCACTATCGAGCAAGCTTACACCAGTCATCAACTGATATTTCTTTCTCATACACGGTATAAAAAAATTAGCTTTTGAAGGGCCACAACTAACAAAGGGGCCAAAGTTGGAACTATGTCAGCTCTTTTGGCATATGTTTAACTTCAGTATAATATATTGCTTTTTTGTGTTCCACTGAACTTAAAATCAGATTTAAAGAGATTATAAAGAACTCCTGAAGCACTCCATGACCAGGAGAAAAACACACTTTCAAGAAATATCACTCAAGAGTTATCTAATTTATCCTAAAAGGCACAGTTCTCTATCTTTAGTCTTTGATGAGTTGAACGACTCCATGTTGGTCGAATGTGAAGGCAGACCACTACATAAAGAAGTGTTTGCCAAGCTCAAGATTTTCCATACTTTACAACATATCCCTGCAAGAAGAGTAGTGATATATCAAATTCCAAACACTTGCAATATTTCTTAAGATATCTACAAATGAAATTGAAGACACTCACCTCAACAAGCTTCGCCATTTTCGGTTTAGAGATAGAAAGATACTGGTTAATTGACTCTTCAGTACTTGGTGTTTCATGTGGCTGGATTGTGCTAACAACCTTTTCAACTGCATTTTTGACAATCTTCTTGTGAGCATCTTTACTCAGACGGCCCTCGACCCAAGTTGGTCTCACTAAATCTTTAACAAAATCTATTAAAGCAACACGAAAAATCCTCATTGCTTTTGATTCCCTATTCTCCCCATCTCTTCCACTATCAAGATTCAGTTCCTTCTTTTGACTCGCTCCATTCCTTTGCAGTTTCGGATTAAAATCATTAATTACTTTTTTTGCTTCTGCTCTATCTTGACAATGTCCTGGGAAATTGTCTTCCTTAGGCGAGTTGCTACCAGAATTGTTTTCATCGTGTGTTGAGGGGTTGTGTTTTTCTTCCTTGGGCAAGTTACTTCCAGAATTTCTTTCATCATTATAGGTCTCCATAGTTTCTCCTTTAGTAGATAGTAAAAAACCTTTGTATAGATCTCTGTTTTGACCAGAAATGGATTGTTTATCAGACCCATATTCAGATTCAATGTTTTTCGATATAGCAGGATCTTTGTCCGTACTTCGATTTGAATGTGATATGGTCCTCAAAGACAATTTCGGCAAATCTGTTGATTTAGATTTTTCAATACTGTCACGAACAGGATCATAAAGGTTAAACGGAGCTAATAGACTTTTGGTATATGGAAATGATGGTCGAAAAGGTAGAGATGGCTCCCAATCGTCATAACAAACTTTATTCCTATCCACAGATAAGTCTTTTAGGCAGTGACTTTTAGATTCATAATTAGAAAAAGGTGAAGAGCTTCGTAACAAAGAAGTAGATCCATATCCATGAAGGGGGTCTCTATCTAATGAACCAATTGACATATGTGCCCTTGTCCATGTTGAAGAGCTAAATGATTGCAAAGGCCCTGTAGTTGGAGTAGAAAGTCTTTTAGAGCATGACTTATCTTCTACTGAATTGAGATTTAGACTTTCTCCTCCAAAATCCCTAAAAGAGAAGTTAGATACTGAACTATCTTTGTACCGACCAGAAAACCCCTCTTGCTGTTGAGGCAAAATCTCATAGCTTTTGTCGAAGTGATAATTTTCTCCACGCTCCCGTGATTGACTCCTTTTTGCTGAAATTGGAGAAATAGTCGTGCTATCCCCAACACCTGACAAAGGATATTTTCTCGATAATGACCATTGAGAGTAGAAACAGAATCTTACATACAAATACTCCACATTGGAAAAAGGGATTACCTATATCATCTTCATTGGGTTTCTGGCTATTGATGCTTACATGTTCCTTAACATGAAGGAATTTACATGAACCTCCTTTGATACACCAACCTTTCGCAAAAAAATTGCATATGATTGCTGGTTTTTTGTTCACGACATTCAACTCGGTAACAGGGGACAGACTTCTAAGCCTTATTTGCGGAAGAGAAGAACTGGAAAAAGTTATCAGCTGTTAACAAACGATATTGTGGAGATTTAGGTAATCAAACGGAAAGTATATAAATCAAGAGTATTATTGCACCTTGTCTGCCCTTCATTTATGTCGGCTCTAGACTGTTCCCCCACTTTTCTAATATCTGCCTCCATATCCACAACACCATTAGCCTCTTCAGTAGATTTAACTTTAGTGGATACCGCAAGAGCGATTTCTTTACCATCAACAATTGAGGGTTCTTCTACAGCACCATGATCAACAAAGGCTTTACAACTATTAACATCAAAGTTTTTTAGGGATCCCTTTACCACAAAGTTAACAGGATCTTTCTTTACGTCAATAGACACCAGGTCATCAAAACTAGCCAAATGAGCCCCCGGCTTTAGCGAATCATCAATGTTAACAGTTGCTTCGTCTTTTTCCTCCTTCGCAATAGAGAATATGGTTTCATTTATTAGGCCAAAAGAATTTTCTGTCAAATTCTCTTGTTGCACTTCTAACTCCATTTCCTGGCTCACATCTACAAAGACAAAATACTCTAGTTGCTTAATAATGAATTGAGTTTGAGGTTAAAAATATAGAAGGAAGAGTATAAATGTGGGACTACTATGCCGGTTTAATGTTTAAACAATCCAAATAACTTTCACTAAAAGACAAAAACAATAAGCGCACACAAGGGGGTAAGTCTTCTAAACGCGTGAGTGTGTACCCAAGGGAAGTGTGCTGTTATTATTTATTTATTTAAGTAACAGAAAGAGTTACTTACCATACAAGGTCTACTCTGCAAGCTTACTCAGAAAGAAATTCAAGTTTCATAGCACGATCTAGACCTCGTACTTAATCGTTAAACATATCACAGATGATTGAAAATATATACATACTTCCTTTCTGGGACAGTGCTAAATATCCACCATTGACATCCGTTTTATCCATAATGCTAAATTGATTTCTTCCAAGTTCCTACGCCTCCTTAAAATCAGACTCCACCACTAAATTATTATACGTGAAACTTTAGAGTGTCCTTGGTTCCGATCGTGTTCTCTACAATCAAGCACACTATGGCCAGCGAATACCAGGTGATCTTCATGTTCACTTAAGGTGTACTTATGCCTTGTAAGGTCACCACCCAATGCTTTCACTGGTAAACTTAAAAGGATGTGTGGTCAATACATCTCCATGGACATAACAAGCGTCCAGAATAAACTTAGACTTAGAAACCCTGCATCATATGTTTTCAATGTGTCCATTAATCCACTTTCTAGTTACGGTTTCTAGCTGATAAGAGACCGCACCATCTCCGCGAAAATCTAAGTGTTCAGGCTAACGGAGAAAAGAGACTACTTATCTTGAGGCAGTGTTGCAATATCCCCTCAGCACTTGGCTCGATCATGAACGTGACTAGTATATGTCGATAGTCCAGCTTTCTCTTAGAATATTTTGCCAATGTCTTCACCATAGACCTGTTACGATTGTTTATTGTCCCACGTAGCAAGAGAGAAAGAGAGAGAGACATAGTTACCTAATTGTCTCACATCACTTGTGTGCGATCCGAATGTGCTCCTATACTTCCCACAGGTCCTTTTAGCTGGAGGATGAGATTTAACTAGTACTCTGTAACAACTCCATAGATACAATACAACCCTCATATCGGCTTACAAAGGAATGGTGTCTATAGAGTTATATACAAATCACGGGTATTCTATACTGTATGATCTGGGATATTGCCATGCTACATCATTCTTGGTACTGGTACCATCCACCAGGCTCTGGAAACTGTTTCCACGCAGCCTGGCTTCATACTAGTTTATAGTCTCGGTCGAATTGCAATCTTGGTATCACCCCTATGTCTCCTCTTTTTGTGCCATGTGGATGGGACTCTTTGTGAGCAAACTAGTCTTAGACTAATATTGCAATCCCGATGTGGAGGTGGAAAACTAAAGGAAAGGAAGATTTCTCATTGATAATAAGGGAGGGATATACTTCAATTTACGGTACAACGAGGATAAACATAGAAATAGGATTTAAAAAAATATCCTATCAAATCACAATTATAAGGTGGAGGAGCGCCCCAGGTTTTTATATGATCGTAATATGCCTTTATGGCTTACAATTTTTTTATAAAGCAGCTATAAGACCACCTTTATTATATGGCACTGAGTGTTGAGCGATTAAAATAAAATGGGTGCAGCAGAGATGCCGGCCCCAAGGGGACTGCCAATAGTCCAGCCGAAATGGGAAGCCCAACCTTTTTAGCCCATTAAAAACCAATATGTTTGGCATATACTTTTAACTTTTTTATGCAAATCAAGGTAAGCCACCATACTTTGCCTAGTGGCTACTTAAGTGCATCAAATGCTTGGCCTCAAGTTCCAATCTCACTTGCATTTCTTTAGGTAAAAGATATTGTTTTGCCTAGATGAAGTGTAAAATGCAGTAAAGCCCTTCATTATTTCATGATAATATTATTAAGCCAATGTAGTTTTAAATGTAATAGTGGTAATGCCCTAACTCCGGTCATACTTTGTAAAATTACATTATAACAACTTACTTTGACGGTCAATATTTTTTTTTTGTTGGGTCAAGACAACCATACATCTTGGGCCGACTCTGGTCGTCCGAATGGATGTGTGGAAAGACTAGAAAAGATAAGATTAGGAATGAGGATATCCGGTCTAGGTTAAGTGAATCTTTGATTGAGGATAAAATGAGATAAAGTCGACTATGATGGTTTGGGAATGTGATAATGAGACCATGTATGCACTGGTTAGGAAGAGTGAAGATATTAGTGTATGAAATGAAACCAACAGAAAAGTAGAGGTAGACCGTTAAAAACTTGGATGCAATTGATTGACATGAGCATAAAACGAATAGATGAACAAATATCATTTGATAGAACATAAGGAAAATTATTGTTGCAAAAACGAATGATTTCTCATATGGTTTCACCGAACCACAAATTCTTGGAATAAAGACATAGTTTGATGATGACTACTCCTTTTAACTTGATCAAATCAGGATTTTTTGTTCTTGCACAGAGTCTAAGAAAGGATAATAAAGTTACTTTATCACGGTCATCTATTTTAGAAAGCTTGCACTTAGTTTGGGTATTGCGAGGTGAAATAATTCTCAAATTAAATTGGGATTTAAAGGAGTATATATTTAATGAATTGCATATATGCACATGGCACTCCAGAGAAGCGAATTCAAGCAAAGTGAATACAAGCAACTCACGTCCCACGTCTTTTATTCATAAAAAGTGATGTGCCATTTAAGATATATGCTTAAATCCTTCGCGCCATTTAAGCGTAAAACAAATGTAGTTAGAAGGCTAGCTAACAACAAAGTTTTAGGCGCAACTCACCATCTAGAGTGCTCTGCTTAACATGCAAGATGTGTTTCTAAACGTTTAACATGTTACAATAAGAACGGATTTATTCAAGCCGAGGTGTCCAGAAAAATAAGGACATATATTGACTTGGTAGCAATTTTTGATGAAGCTTGTCTTCCTCCACCACCACGGAGTTGGATGCGGGACATGACAACTATTTTCTGACATTGCTTGGTGTGCAATGAGATGTCTTATAAAACATCATGAATCAATCTAGAAAAGTGTTGAACTTATTCTAAAGTCGGGGAATCGAGTGCGGTTGGATCTCCGCTGTAAAGCATGTTCATGAAGGAGTAATTCAAAGGATGGATGACCATCGATATTTTAAAGTTGTCCCATGCTTGTTTTTGCACCACACCAAACATTCTTAAACTTAAGCTTGTTTTGAAAGTTTAGTTTGGTGCTCATGGCCGATAACGACACCAAACATTCTTTAAATTAGAATCTAAACATTCCGATGGAATATGGAAGGAACGTTGTATCCACGTACTTACCCCCCAGCTAAATTACAATCCAGAGATGGCACCACAACGAATAAGATATCAATTTTATCAACAAAAAGGCACATTATCCAACAAGATAACAACCACCAAGCTGGCAAAGAGCTTAACTTGAACTATCTCTCACAGACAGATACACAAACACATTATATACATACAAGAGTGTTGATTTATCTGTGACTAACCTGATGAAGCTGGGGGCTCTTTCTCAACATCCTCCGTTTCTTCTTCCTCTTCCTCTTCTTCAACTTCCATTTCTTCTTCTTTTCCCTCATCTAGAATAGAGAATTTGGACGTATTATCAACTACTGGATCAAAAGAATCTGATATCAAATGCTCTTTGTGCACCTCCAACTCCAATTCTTGGCTAACATCTGCACAGGTAATGAAAATACATAACACTATCCATCTAAATTCTTCTAGGTTTTTCGAGCTTACTTTTTAAAAGCTGGTCAATCAAAATGCAATGCAAGTTATAAGAAAAATAGCAGATACACTGAATTAAAAGGCAAATCTCAGACTAAATACGATGCAGGCTAACATTTGCACATTGCGATGAAAATACATAACACTCTATCCATCTAAATTCTTCTAGATTTTTCAAACTTAGTTTTTAAAAGCTTGTCAACCAAAATGCAGTGCACGTTACAAGAGAAATAGCCGATACACTGAATTAAAAGCCAAAACTCGGACTAAATACGATGCAGGCTAACATATGCACATTGAGATGAAAATACATAACACTCTATTCCATCTCAATTCATCTAGATTTTTCAAGCTTAGTTTTTAAAAGCTGGTCAACCAAATGCAATACAAGTTATAAGAAAAAATAACAGATACACTGTGCTTAAAAGCCAAAATTCAGACCAAATACGACGCGAGTCGACATCTACATATTGAGATCACATTAACTAATCTAGCTTTATCCGGCTAGCTTTTACGCTGGTCAACTAAATCCAACACAATTTAATAGAAAAAATAAATCATATACACACTGAGCTTAAAAGAAAAAATATCGACAGAAGTTAAAAGTTAAAACCTAAACATTCCGATGAAATTCCAGCAGTAACACCTTAATTTTGTCTTTAAACAAACAAAAATCCACAGACCAGATAATAGCAATAAGAACCATACACATTGAATATCAATTAGCCAAACTTCAGGCCAAGTACGATGCGAGTTAACATCTACATATTGAGATGACCACATTAACTAATCTAGCTTTTCCAGCTGAGCTTATATGCTTAGTCAACAAAATGCAATTTAATTTATTTATAAAACTTGTAGAAATCTCAGTAATAATGTCACTGATATTGACATATGGGGAAATCAAGGATTATTAAGTGATATAATTATCACTGATTATATATATAATTAGTATATATTTTTTCCTTATTTAGTTAAGCCTTGTACCTATATATAAAGTTGTCTACTTGTATGTAATAATTCATTCAGAAATAATAGACTTTATTTTCATATCACATTTCATATTCCCTGAATCAATATGGTATCAGAGCTGGGTTTGAAACCCTAGCCCTCACTCAACACGTAAACACACAAAAAGGGTGACCCGTTCAAAAAAAGGTAACCCTTTTATTTCTACAAACCATCAATTGACAAGTATTTGATTTCTGTCGATTAAGGGACGTGATTCGTCTCACAAAATCGATCATAAGGCCTGAAAAAGGGTCGTTGAGGCATGTCCAAATCGCCGTCACGAGTCACTGCAGCAACGAGCAACGAAGGGTGGGTTGAACACGCCATCCTCTGCAGTGGTGTCGCAATCCTTCGATTGGCCTATCTTTGCCTCCATCATCTGATCATTTGGTTGACATGTTCCCTCTTAATTTTTTCGTCATTACGTTTACTGGTTATTCACCTATTTTATCAGTACTGTCCAGAAGTTTGGGATAATTGCAGAATTACCCAAACTTCACAGAAACTGTTACTTCAACTCTGATTCTCAAACTGTTACTGAAATATGACTGATCTTAGTTCCTCTACCTTGTTAGCATACAAAGAAAAAATTGTAAGTGCGCTAAATGCTGGATCTGAATCAAAAGTTTCTTGGATTATTGATTCCGGGGTGTCGGATCATATGACTGATGCTTATCAATTATTCTCTTCATCTTCTCCATGTGTTGGTAACCTCAAAGTAAAAATTGCAGATGGCGGTTTTTCGTCGGTTACAGGAAAAGAGAGTATTAAATTATCTGAATCGATAACTCTTGAATTTGTACTACATGTTCCCAAATTATCTTGTAACCTACTGTCCATTAGCAAATTAACAAAAGAGACTAATTGTTATGCTAAATTCCTTCCATCATATTGTCTTTCAGGATCTATCATCGGAAAAGATAATTGGACGTGCTAAAGAATGTGAGGGACTCTACTACTTTGAGGAGACCAATTTGGGTAAACAACGTCAATTTTTAAATTACAATGTTACTTATCGTTGTCCAAACGATGAAATTATGTTATGGCATTTTAGAATGGGGCATCCTAATTTCCAGTACCTAAAACGCCTATTCCCTTCTATATTTTTAAATAATGAAAGTCATAATTTCCGGTGTGAAATTTGTGAACTCGCCAAACACCATCGATTCTCATTTCCTAAATCCCACTTTAAACCAACAAAACCATTTTCTATAATTCATAGCGATGTGTGGGGTCCATCTCACATCTCTAACCGAACCCTTTCAAAATGGTTTGTGACATTTATCGATGACCACACTCGTCTTTCTTGGGTTTATTTGTTAAAAGATAAATCAGATGTTCGAAATGTATTTATCAATTTTCACTCTATGATTAGCACACAATTCCAAACCCAAATTCAAATTTTTCGGACTGATAATGGAAAAGAATATTTTTATGAAATCTTGGGGGATTTTTTACAAAAACATGAGATTATTCATCAAAATTCTTGCGTTGACACTCCACAACATAATAAGGTTGCCGAACATAAAAATAAACATCTCCTTGAAGTTGCTCGAGCTTTATTATTCACCACAAACATGCCAAAATTATTCTGGCCCGATGCCATTCTCACAGCAACATATCTTATCAATAGAATGCCAAGTCGTGTTCTCAATTTCGAGACGGGACTCCATAAATTTCAAAAAACATTCCCAAACTCTCGTATTACTTCTGATCTGACCCTTAAAGTGTTTGGTTGTACATCATTCGTCCATGACATAACCGAACTAAGTTAGATCCAAGGGTCATTAAAACCGTTTTTATTGGTTATTCTCCTACTCAAAAAGGTTACAAATGTTACGATCCATCCACTGAAAAGATTTTTGTTAGCATGGATGTCACTTTTTTTTAAAATACTCCTTTTTATGAAAAGAGCTCACTTCAGAGGGAGAATCCAAGTAAAGATCGCTCTTATAGACAATTTTTAAATATCGATCTCACTCCGCTCACTCTTGATCCCACTCCTGATCCTATTCAAATTACTCCAGAAATGCATAAATCTCCTGTTAGCAACATTGGTTCTCAAATTGTGGAAGTTGAACTGATAACTCCACCTCATTCTAATATGCCATATACGGAAGAAAACTTAACCTTAGGGGGAGAACCTTAGGGGGAGATGCACAAAAACAAAATGTTAAAGTTTACTCAAGGAGGTCAAAATTAAAGAACATAGAGAACCTCATTGATGAAGCACCAAAAGAGTCGGAACCGGTGATAGATCAAAATGCTTCATTTTCGGAGCTCGGAGCCTCTGCTCGATGCCGGTAATTCTGAATCTTTTGATTTACCTATTGCTCTTAGAAAACAACCTCGATCTTGTACGCTACATCCTATTGCAAAGTTTGTAAGTTATAGTCATTTGTCAACTCGATTTCGTGCTTTTACTACTGACATTGACAGCATACATATCGAGGAAGCGTTCAGAATACCAAAATGGAGAGAAGCAGTTATGGAGGAGATGACTGCATTGGAAAAAAACGGAACCTGGAAAGTGGTAGATTTACCGAAAGGAAAAAACCAGTCGGTTGCAAATGGATATTCACCCTGAAATACAAAGCTGATGGAACACTAGACCGTTATAAAGCCCGTCTAATTGCCAATGGTATACACAAACCTATGGAATCGACTACTCAGAGACATTTGCTCCCGTGGCAAAGTTAAATACTGTTCGGATTCTCTTATCGCTTGCAGTTAATTTGGATTGGCCTCTTCAACAACTTGACATAAAAAATGCATTTTTGAATGGAAATTTAGAAGAAGAAGTATTCATGACGATTCCACCGGAATTTTGTAAAGATGGTGATAGTCAAGTCTGCAAATTAAGAAAGGCACTTTATGGCCTTAAACAGTCACCAAGAGCATGGTTCAGCAAGTTCGCAAATGTCATCAAAAGACGGGAATATCAGCAAAGTCAAGCGGACCACACTCTGTTTTTTAAGATATTTAAAGATGATAAGAAAACTATCTTAATCGTTTATGTAGATGATATTATTTTAACTGGTGATAACTTATTGGAGATGGAAAGATTAAAAAAGGTTATGGCAGCAGAGTTTGAAGTTAAAGATCTCGGACAATTACGATATTTTTTAGGCATGGAAATTGCAAGATCAAAAGGAGGAATTAGCGTCTCTCAACGAAATTATGTTTTGGATCTTCTAACAGAAACTGGTATGTTTGGTTGCAAACCGAGTGACACTACAATGGAAGTCGGGAAAAGAACTGGTTAAGTTGGAAAACCAGTTGAAAGGAACATATATCAAAGGTTAGTTGGGAAACTTATCTACCTTTCTCATACTAGACCTGATATTGCTTTTGCCGTGAGCGTTGTAAGTCAGTATATGCACTCGCCAAGAGAAACTCATTTAGAAGCCGTTTACAAGATACTCAGGTACCTTAAAGGTGCTCCAGGAACAGGCCTATTTTTGAAATAGAAATATTCACAGATGCGGATTGGGCCGGTTCACCAGATGATAGAAGGTCAACAACCGGGTATTGTACCTTTGTTTGGGGCAATCTAGTAACTTGGAGGAGCAAAAAACAAGACGTCGTTGCTTAAGTTGAAGCAGAATTTCGTGCGATTAGACAAGGGATATGTGAAGGAATCTGGTTAAAGAGACTTATAAATGAGTTACAGGTTACAATAAGATCTCCAATGAAACTATATTATGATAACAAAGCAGCTATTAGTATCTCTCTCAATCCAGTTCAACATGATCGTACAAAGCATATAGAAGTGGACAGAAATTTCATAATAGAAAAGGTTGAAGACGGGATTTTATGTATGACTTGCGTTGACCAAACTGCTGATATCTTTACAAAAGGACTACCGCGACAAAGTTTCAACTATTTCATTCGCAAGTTGGATCTAGTCAACATTTACGATCCAACTTGAGGGGGAGTGTAGAAATCTCAGTAATAATGTCACTGATATTGACATGTGGGGAAATTAAGGATTATTAAGTGATATAATTATCACTGATTATATATAATTAGTACATATTTTTACCTTATTTAGTTAAGCCATGTACCTATATATAAAGCTGTCTACTTGTATGTAATAATTCATTCAGAAATAATAGACTTTATTTTCATATCACATTTCATATTCCCTGAATCAATAAAACTAAACCAAATATACACTGAGCTTATAAGAAAAAATATCGACATAAGTCATAACCTGAACATTGCGATGAAATTCCAGCAGTAACACCTTAATTTTGCCTTAAAACGAACAAAATCCACCGATCACATAATAGTAATGAAAACCACACATATTGAATATCAATTAGCAACCATCAGTTTAACAACGAGAATAATCCAACCATATATATATATATACCAAATTGAGTTTCAATTTGAATAAAAAAACGCTACACGACAAAACTGCATTTTTCTGCTAACTACACTCACAACGAGCATTCGGAGGAGTATAATAACTAATAAGTGTGTGCATATAATTATTCGGAAAACACAGAGCTTAAAATCCAAATTGAGGACCAAATACAATGTAAGATAAAATTAAACACGTCGGGATTGAATTCTAGCTCCGACACTCTATCCATCATAATTCCCCCCCTTATAAAACAAACAACAATCCAATTTATCACAAAAAACAAAAAACAGATCACAATAAATGTACTAAACTCAATAGATGCATACATACATAATCAATTAGGTAGCTGATTTGACTGACTAATAATAATAGTAATAGTAGCAGCTATTTAGAAGAAAATTAAGTGTTATATTTGAGTAATAATAATTATAAAAAAAACTGACCTGGTAAAGGTTGTTTATTAATAATAATAATATCTTCATCTTCTTCTTCTTCTTCTTCATCATCATCGGTAAATTGTTGTTCATCATCTGTGACTTCGATTTCTTCTTCAATCTCCTCATATTCGTCGGAATCGTCACCGTCTACCTCCATAACCCGTTCTCCGTTTTATATTCCGGTTATCGCCGGTTTGCGCCGCTCACTCTATCTCTGCCGCTAGGTGTGTTAGTTACACAATATATTAAATACGACCTTTGTATTTTCTTTTATTTTATTCCGATTTAGTATATAGTAATAGATAAAATTCTAATCTATGGAAAATCATTCTAAAAGTGTACTATTCCACTATTATCATACATAACATTTTTTTAATTTATATTACTCCTAACTAATATTTCCTATTATTTAATTTATTTACCAAAACGTTATACACATATTTCATAAAAAATTTAAAAAACACATAAAACTATATAAAATACAAAATAACTCAAAATAAATAAAAAAAATCATAAAAAATTATAAAAAATCACAATTTTTTTAACAATTTACAAAAAAAAATAAAAAAATTATAAAAAATGAAAAAAATCACAAAATATTATAAAAAAATGAAAAAAATCACAAAATATTTAAAAAATGAAAAAAATTACATAAACTTATAAAAAATGAAAAAAATCACATAAAATTTAAAAAAAAATTTAAAAAAAATCACAAAATTAAAAAAAATGAAAAAAATCACAAAAAAAATCACTTTTATTGAACTTTATACACTTTCGACTGTACTAGATGCACTTTCGACTGAATCAGATGCACTTTTAGCTGAAATATATGCACTTTCAGCTGAAATAGATGCACTTTTAGTTGAACCAGATGCAGGTTTTACAGAACGATATGCACTTTTATTGAACTATATGCACTTTTGTCTGAACCATATACACTTTTAGTTTAACCATATGCACTTTCAGCTTAACCATATGCACTTTTAGTTGAACCAGGTGCACTTTTAGTTGAATCAGATGTATTTTTAACAGAACTATATGCACTTTCGATTGTA
This sequence comes from Primula vulgaris, assembly GCA_963920805.1. Lineage (NCBI taxonomy): Eukaryota > Viridiplantae > Streptophyta > Magnoliopsida > Ericales > Primulaceae > Primula > Primula vulgaris. The sequence goes on from OY987212.1 coordinate 14,022,415, forward strand.
CTATATTCATTTTCGACTAGACTATATGCACTTTTGACTTAACTATATGTACTTTCTACTAAATTAGATGCACTTTAAGCTGAACCATATGTACTTTTAGCTGAACCAGATGCACTTTTAGTTGAACTATATGCATACTCACTTTTATTGAACTATATTTACTTTTGACTGAATTGTATGCATTTTCAACGGAACTAGATTTACTTTCAGCTGAATTGAATGCAATTTCGACTAAATTTTATGCATTTTTGACTAAATATATACACTTTTGACTGAATTATATGCACTTTTATTGAACTATATACAATTTTGACTGAACTATATGTATTTTTGACTGAACTAGATGCACTTTCAGCTCATTTAGATTAAAAAAAAAGACACATTTTCATGAAAAAGCCATTTTTTTGTATTAAAAAAATTCACTTTTCGGTATAAAAAGTGTTATATTGACAAAAAAAAATTATATATTTTTTGTAATTTTTTAAAAAGTTTGTGATTTTTTCATATTTTTTTTTGTGATTTTTGTTATTTTTTATAATTTTTTTGTGATTTTTGTTATTTTTTTATAAAGTTTTGTGATTTTTTATGATTTTTTATGATTTTTTTCATTTTTTTGTGATTTTTTGTTGGTTTTGTAGAATTTTGTTGTAATTTAAAACTATTTTTTTGGGTTTGTAGAGAGATAAAATATGTATATTATATTTTGGTTTGTATGACCATTTAGTAAATAAACTAAATAATTAAAAAACAATTATTGGTAACAATAAAATAGCAAAAAAGTTTATAAAAAATAAAATGTGTACAACTATTCTTATATTTGCTATATTTATCGTGAACTTGATTAAAATAGTAAACACTGATAAAATAAGAATTGTTTTAAAACATGAGACAATAAAATGGAGAAATACGAAATTATTGTATTTGACTTCGTAAATATGAAAATAAGTTGTATGGAAAATTAAACTAAACTATAAGGCAATTTATTTGTAAGTTATGACTATGTGTAAATTTCTATATATTTTATAATTTTAATGTTTGGTTCGGTTCGGTATTATACCAAACATACGAAATGTATACCGAAACCGAACCAACTTTTAAAATTTGGTTCCGTTGTACCGTACCGAAAAGTCGGTATACCGAACTTTCGATACCAACTTGTTTGGTTCGATTCGAAAATCGGTCGGTTGGTAAATCGGTAGAAAAAGTTCACCAAGTACTTACCAGAGTTCTATTTCTTTGCTTTATTTGTGGATAAACAGTGGAGTACGATACAAGAAAGAATAATTATAGTCCTAGTCTCGTAAGAGATAGTACTAATCAAGGCGAATGTAGAAGTTTTAATCTTCATATTTTAGGACATGGATCAATACAATTAAAAATATAAATAAAATTTCAAGATTGATTTATGTAACATACCCACAAGCAGACGGAAATAAAATAACGGGAACAGTTATGAGTAGTTTGAAATTAACATTAGGAGATTCAATTTCTTGTTTCAAATTTAGATTATTGTGTTAACTAGTTGTATGTGTTAATAGTTTGGTAGCCAGAAAATTATTATGTTTAAACTTTCTCTTTCGAAAATAGTTCGGAGATTTGCCAGTTCAATACCAATTGTAACAGACCCACAATCAGATAAAAATAAAAGAGCAGGAATAGTTATGAGCAGTTTGAAATTATCATTAGGGGAAGTTTTAATTGCTTGTTTCAAATTGAGATTATTGTTTAAGTAGTGCATGTGTTAATAGTTTGGTAGTGATAAAATTATTGTGTTTAAACTTTATCTTTAGAGAGTAGTTCGGAGATTTGTCATCTCGAATCGGCAACCTTTGTATTTCGTTTATATTATAACACTTCGTTTCAGTTTCGTTACTTCACTTGTACCTATTCCAACTGTAGTGATATTTTGTTCCATTATTCCATATAATCGTTTGTTGTGTTTATTCATAAGCGGTATCGTAACAATTTATGAAACACATACTTATGACATGAATTATTCTTTAATAAACCAGTTTATCAAGCAGCCACTAGAGCTCATCATTCTATAGTTAAAGTTCACCAAACTGTCGTCGAAGTTTGTTGGAATACGTTCAAAGCACAATACTGACGTCGTAATAGCTTTTCACTATACTTCAGAGTTTGCATCATCGACTTGTAGAAGTCAAAATTGAACCTTTGTCTGAATACGTCAAATTATGTACATGTCATCGACTTGCGGGAGTTGAAACTAAAACTTTTGTCCCAAAATTGTTAAATAGCCATTAGAGTATATACTAATGAGTTTTGGTCCGGTTTGGTATTTTTCCAAAAAACATTAATACCGGTCCGATAAAAAATTCAAAATTGCTTTCGATTTCACCCAAAACCGAACAGAGTCAAACCGACCGTGCTCACCCCATACATGAATTCCATAACTAACAAATACCAATTGGGCTAGTCACATTGATTCTTGATTCTGATGTTAAAGGTTACTTAATTGTTTATTTCAAAATATGAATTAGATTACACTACCTAGTTTAACTTTTTCTTTACAAAATCGGTCCGGGGATATCATCTGTCCCCTTATTTATGTCCTCTTAAACTCTTCCATGTCTTTTATATATTATTTATAAAGGACATTTTTCACTTCTATATATATTATCTCAATAATTATTGATTAAAAAATGAACAATATATTTACTACATAAAGGAAAAAACATTAAAAAATATATAATTATATGTGTAATTTAAAAAATAGATATTTGTACTAATATTTATGTGCTTAATTAAGAAGTAAATTTGCAAAAACACATTTTAAAAATTATTGACATGTTAATAAAGTAAGAAAAGTTATAATTGAAGTTAAAACGAATAGGCAAACAAATAAATATATTACATTATCTTAAACTCAGTATAACTATATATATAGGTTTAACTATATATACATGTATATGTATATATTGGCAAAGTAATGTCGTTTATTACTATAAGGAGCCAAATTTCTCAAGATCAGAAATTAGAGTAATATTACTATTGCAATATACAATTTATTTTTATTTCATAATTTGTCCAAGTTGGGACCGGAAGTTTTTATAACTATAGAAGTTTATTACTATATGAAATATTCTTATATATAGAGATGATCTAGTGCATAGATGCGTTTTAGTTTTATGTTAGAAATGAGTCTAAATCTTCTATCTCATTTCTCTACCCCATTCTGTGCCTCATTGCTTATTTTATCCAAAAAAAAATTCTAAAAAACTTAAAAAAATTTGTACAATTACTATAATACATGTATCAATACATTCCAATAATTATTTTTAAAAGAAAATCCACACAAAATAAATATATAAATTAGTGTAAATTAAACATTGAATATTAAAAAAATTGTCTAAAACAATATTATGTTCAAATGTTTTAAAATTTGAATACAATATAATATAAAAGTTTATAAAATTGCACTATAAGTTGTGAAAATTTAAAATTTGAGTGAAAATAAGCAAGGGGCACGGAAGGAGGTAGAGAATAGGGATAGAAGATTTGGACTTTTAGAAATGGATTAACAAAGAAAATGTAACCATTATAATGGAATAAAAAATTACCTGTCCTTTGCTATTGATTAACATCGTGAACTATTATAATTAAAATAATACGAGAGTAAGAAAATAAAAGCGAGATAATTGCGTGTAGTATACATATATACATTGATACACTACTGGAAAAATACATGCACTATAAGATTCTTTTTACGTAAGCTAATTAGGGTTTGCATGATATCGGCCGATGGGAATGGTTTGTCCCTCTCTCTCTCTCTCCTTTCAAATTACTGCTCTTATGCTTTATAATTATATATATGTTCCCACAAATTATGTTTTCAGTAGTTAATTAAATTATTCATTTTTTTTATCTTGATTTAACTGTGTATGAGTTTTGCAAAAAGAAAAAATGCTTCTTGATGATCAAAATCAATTTGATTGGGGTTAATTGAGTTTTTTTACCTTGTAATATTGTGTTTTTCTTGTTTACTACCCTCTAATATCAAATTTTCTATTTTGTATCTTGTATTGGTGTTTTTTTTTAATGGAAAACTAGCGATGGAAGACTAGCATAACACGAATATGGAAAAGTCCAAAATGTAAAAAAAAAACACGAATGTACAAGGTAATTGTTGGAAAAACTAACAATGTAATGTACTAATCTAGAAACACACAATAATACAGAATACAGAATTGCTAAAAGCCTGTTTGATTTTTTTTCGATTGTATATTAAACCAAATTTGGCGTTATGGGTTACCGCCTACCGGTTATCTGTATATTCTTTTCTCCTTTCTGAGCTTTTTCTTGTGAACAGGTCCTTTAAAGATTTCTAAATCAGTTTTGTATGTATATCATGTTCCTTGCTTCGGGAGATCAATTTTCAAACACAACACTACTCACCGCAAAGGATTTCTAATAAATTTCGTCTTGAGCGACACCTACCCTTTTACATTTCAGAAAATCTAAAATGGCAACATCCTCTTCTTTTTCTGATAAATTTCAAGCCATGCTAAGAGAATCGAGAATAGAACCTATGCCTCAACCATCTTCGAATATTCCAGCGGAATCTAAAGACCTTCCAGTAGCTAATATGCAAAGACCTCCAATTAATGCAATTTATTCTGGAACACTTCCTGGAGGTCAAGTTCAACTAGAAGCTCCTGCATCCTCGAGCATTCGTGAAAAAATTATGAAGATTCCACTCAGGTTTCCAAAGCTTCCTGAGGAATTGAAAGATCTTCCATATCTAGGATGAACATTTGAAATGGAATCTCTAATTACAGACTTTAAAGACGATTCTATGAAAGATAAAAATTCTATAGTTCTTAAAGAGCTCAATGAAGATCAAATTAGTCTGCTCGGAAAAGTCTATTCAAGAATTTAACTAATGGAGTATCATAAAGACATGTTGCAACAATTTTTGTACTAGCTTTTCAATTAAAGTTACCTGAAACAAATAATCGACGTCGACTGTTACCATAAAAAGACCCTTTGGCAGCTGCAAGTGATATTGATTACACTGCTTTTTCAGAATCAATTGCTTTCGGCAATGTTCTAGGCGAAGATATTGCTCCTACTGAAACTGTTCGAAACCTTGATATAGCAAATGGATATTCTTATTTGGCCACGTCATTACTAAAAGTCTTTAATTTACAAGATCCCCAGATAATTATTTGCAATCATGGAAACGTATACTAGATGGTTATCAGAAGTTCTATTCAGCTAATTGCACTGTTGTTCCACAAAAGCCAGACTTAGCAGTAATCAGATATATTGCAAATCAGTTCTCTATGAAAGATGTATTCCGACACACTCTTTATAGATTTCTTTATACGATCAATTCCAATGACAATGCTATGGATGTAAGAAGATATTTGTTTGATTTTTATTTATCACATAGCGGAATGCGTATATAGTTCCAGTTACTATAAGGTTGTGTATGGCTTTAGAGTGTGGTCTATCACAGCTGTTAAAAGTGGTTTATTATAGACGATATAAAAATCAAAGTATGTTTTATAGAGCACGTTGATTTAAAATTTTCTTTTAATTTGTATGTATTTGTAAACTTGATTGAATTGATTTTACTAATTAGATTTTTATTAGTATTTATATGTGAAGAGAAAGAGGGAATGTTTTTAAATAGTATAAAAAAATACTCCACTAAATGTAGGAAAGATGTTAGGAAGAATGAAATTTTATATAATGTGTAAATGATATACTTCAAAACTACTATTTATATTCCAATTGAACAATATTTTAGAGGAAATTGATGTGTGTGTTCTCGTTGGTTGAAGAGTAATAAAATACTATAATCAATTAATCATAGCATAAATATAGTCATCACACAGAAACATTACTAACAGATCACACCAAACATTGACATGGAAATATAAGTTTTAAAAAAAAATGACTATACAATGTCGTTGCTTAGTCTGGTTTTTTCTTTCTGCAGATCAACTTACAGTCTTTAAATAAAATCAACAAATATAGTTTCTAATAGGAATATATATCTGAATAGCTTTGTTACATTTGTTCGGAGATAATCCAAATTTCCCTTGTTAGTTGTTCATAAATAGTTATTTATACTCCACTCCCTAAACACAACCTCAAATAGCTTTAGAAGAGTTTAGCTTGCGAGCTACATACACAGAGACAATGCAATAGTTTATAAGAGGGGTAAAAGGCTTTAAACCCACAATTAGGGTCAGGGGAAAAATCGAAAAAACCGAACCGGACCGATAACCGAACCGAAAATGATCGAAACCGAAAAAAACAGAAAAAGACCAAAAAATCCCGAAAATAACCGAAAAACCGAAAAAACCCTGTCCGGTTCGGTCCAAAAAATAAAAAGATCAAAACAAAAAAAAAAACGAACCAAAAAATATGCGGTTTTGGTTTTGCTAAAAACCGAACCAAACCGGACCGAACCCAGCACTACCCACAATCAATAACTATTACTATTGGTAACAGTAAAAATCCCAAAATCACATTTTGCTAGAAATAAAAGCAAAATGCACTCACTTGAGCGCTTTAGTTTATGATTTTTTGCATTGACCAAGATTCTACAGAATAAAAAAAATCCAATAAGAGAATAAAAAGTATAAACACATCTAAGGGTAATTGGCTAAAACAATTTTGTAACATTATTCTACGAAGCAAGAAACATTTTTTGTTGTTTAACTGAAAATAATGAAATTAAAAAATTCACACTAAGATAACAAAAAAAAACGTAAAAAAATAATATTCTTACACAGGCGATGTTTAAGCAGAAATTAAGAACCTGTTAAAAGACTGTTGGATTTGCAACACTGAGCTCAGCTAGCATGTATTTCTCAGATCATTAATTCTGCAGCTTTCTTTAGCTGATCCTCTTGATAAATAGGATTTACTTCTTCAAGTTGTTTAATGGATATGACATTTGCAGCAAATTTATTATTTAGCATTGACAACATACTTCCAAACAAATACACAAGCTTGCTTACAACAATTTTTTGTTTGTAAGCTGACCAAAAACTTCGAATTAAAGATCCTTCCGTACCTCCACATTTGTCTAGAGTATTCAGCATTTGTGTTGCTCATCAGTTTAAATGCAATACAAAGATTTCATTAAGATGAACTTTACTAGTTAAATTAGCACTGCAAAAATTGTGATTTGTAAGTGGAAGGGTTGAAAGTAGAGGTGTAAGTAAAATCCGTCAATCCGTATATCCGATCCAATTCGTTAGTTCGGGTTTGTATTGTTTTGGATTTTTTATCAAATGGTTTGATTTAGGATTTTGAAAAAGTCAATCCGTTGTTAATGGATTGGTTTAGGATTCTTTAGTGGTAATCCAAACCGAACCAAAACAATCTGATCCGTTAAATCCGTAGCAAATCCGATCCATTAGTGTGTTTAAATCCGTATTAAATCTGATCCAACAATAACAAAGAAAACTAAATGTCTTATGTCATATAAAAAAACTCTAATGTGCTACCATATATATAAAAAGGAAAAAAAGTAAGGATCGCAGATTTTTTTATGTTTTTTTTACATTTACATATGCTAATGCTGATTTTTGTTTTGTTTATGATTTTTTGTGTGATATTTTCATTTGACGTTTTGATTTCTCGTATCAAAAATCCGAATCCGATCCAAACTGTTGAATCCGCAAATACGCACCAAACCAATCCGTTGGTTTGGTCTGTTTTGATTGGAACTACTAGTGGTTTGGTTCGGATACAAAAAGTTTCAATCCGTTCTTTATAGATTGAATCAGCATTTAAACTAAAAAAAATGATATTCACACAATTTTGTCACTCCCTTACACACTCTCTTACATGTATTGCACACTCTCTTACATACATGTATAATAATATATTTTTGTTAAAAAATATATTTTTGTCCCTCCAATTATACATGTATGGAGTGTGTGAGTTATATATATACATATATATATATATATATATATTAGTAATACTAAATTTAATAATTTTTCTTATTTTTAATTAATATTTAAATTTAGTATATGCTCAACTAGGGTTCTACTATATTTTTATTTGAGTTTTTAGTAGGTTGAGTTTTTATTATGTTGAATATTTATATTTTGGTTTATCAAATTATAGATTGTGTTTTATGTACATTTGGAGGGATACATATGTCTTTCATTAACTAAGGGTAACTAAGGGAGTATGAGAGTTGTGTGCAAGTTGTGTGTATAGCAACACCCTTAAACTAATCCGTTAAAATACATACAGCTTACCTCCTAGTTGAAAGATCATTTACTCTTCCACATTTGGTAAATTTGTATTTCTTCAAGGTTTTTACCTCTAGTTGAAAGATCATTTACTCTTCCACATTTGGTAAATTTGTATTTCTTCAAGGTTTTTACTAGGGCAGGACAAAATCCCGAAAAAATCAAACCGAACCGATAAAGACCGAAACCAAAAAACCAAAAAAATTTCAGGTCGGTTTCAGTTTACGATAAAACCGAACCGAAAAAATACGGAAAAGACCGAAAAACCCTGAAAAAGACAAAAAAAACTCGGTCCGGTCCGGTCCAAAAAATAAAAAGACCGAAACCGAAAAAAATCGAATCGAAAAATATGATCGATTTCAGTTTTGCCAAAAACCGATTTGACGTTTTTACCACTCAAATCTTTGTATTAGTGAAGTAAACAAAATTAAAATCTTAAAAGTCCATTTATTTTATTTAAATGAATTGGGGGGGAATATTTGGAGAGCTGTGTGTTAACTAACCGTCAATCACGTCGCAGCAACTTCTTTTCCCTCTCTCTCTCTCTAGATTTTCTCTAACTAAAAAACCCCCCAAGAAAAAGTGATTATAGCTGCTAGTCAATGGAATATAATTACTCTTTCACTTCTCAATAAAATGAATAACCTCATCTTTTTCCTTTTCTTCTTATTATTATCTAACCGCCCTTTTTATTGCCAATCAGGTTTATTTTTCTAAACTTCTCTCAATCAGTCTCTTATTCCTTATATTTTCAGCATTTTTTTCAAGGTAGTATTGTTTTTAGGGGAATTTATTTTTTTAATTCATACTTTCGGACTTTATTATCAAAAACCTCGGTTTGTTAAAAACGTATAGCATTTGTAGCTAAGTTTAAAATAGATTTTAATCATGGATTCTTGATAATAATTGTCAAAATATGTACTAGATTTTATTTTCCCTTGTTTTAATCCTAAACTGGGATGATTCACATTTTTCAAACTTTGGAACGGGTTTTTAATTATTTGATAAACATAGAAATGTCTTCAAGGATATAGATAGAGGACACTGATAAATATTTAGTAATTTACTTTAAGCTGATCATTCAATTATAATCCATTTTAGTTATTCAATATCCTGAAAATGGCTTTCTTTTAATTTCTAGCATTTATTTCAACAAGATAATGGTTATCTTGATCTCAGATTAACAAATTTTGAACCTAGAAATGGAATTTAAATTATTTGCAAACCGAAGAATGTCTTCAACGATACAGGATACTAATTTAATTGAAGCTGATAGTTCAATTTTCATGCTATTTAAGTATATGGAAATGAATAAGTGACTAAGATACCTGATTTGCTTGCTGGTCCTGGATTGTTTATGCGTTTATTTCTCTCTGATTTTTACCATTGTCAGAATCTCATTATTTTACGATTATTGTTTGGTGTGATAAAGGACAGTTTTCTAAATCTGCTATGGTTTTAATTATTGGCAAACATAGAAAAGACTTGAAGGATATGTGTACAGGATACTTGTTTTCTTGAAGCTGAAAATCCCATTTTCATGCTATTTCAGTACATGAAATAAAATTAAGCGACTAATAAACTCATCTTTGCTGCCCCCAATTTCTTCATGAGTTAATTTCGATTTTGTTAATGTTGTTTGCTAGAATCTGAAGGTTAGAGGGAAATCTCATCTATTCTTTGTAATCAAAGAGGGAAATCTCGCCATTGCTCCCTTCTTGTGTAGTGTGTTTATTCTAGGCCTAATTTGGTTGCAGTTTTTAAGCCAATTTCTTAAAAATTGGACCCCACCTGGTTGATCAACTCAAAAACTGAGATTTCAGGTTTCTTGGCCTACATAAGCTAACTGATTTAACATGGATGAACTAAGGTGGCGAAGTTGGCTAGCGTGTAGCTCGCGTAGCTACAAATGAACCAAGCCTTTTTCTCAAGTTCTTTAAATCCAGAATATTTGCTTAAAATCTGTAAACAAACAAGCTTTAAATCTCTTTTGTAAATTGCAGAACCATTTGCTCTACGAATAAGCTGTGGTGCTCAAAATGATATTCACACTCAACCAACCAATACAGTATGGTCCAAAGATTTCGGGTTTTTAGGAGGAAAATCTGCTAATGGAACGCGCCCGAGTTTTATTACTCCCCCTCTTAATACAGTTCGATATTTTCCTCTCTCTGAGGGACCTGAAAATTGCTATAACATCAAGGAAATACCCGTTGGGCATTACTCAGTGAGAAGTTTCTTCGGAATGATCTCCGATCCGAATTTTGACACTGAACCTTTATTTGATGTTTCCATTGGAGGAACACTAATTTACTCTCTAAAACCAGGTATTCTTTTTTAGTTGTTGTTTTTAACTATTATTTTTTCTTATTTAAATGTTAAGTTTCCAGGATGGAGCAATCCTGATGTTAAGTTTTCAATTCTACTAAAAGATCAAGTTTACCAATTTTACAACTCAGCAGGTTATGTTATGTTCAAAACTCCTTTTTATCGTTAATTTTCTTCAATAGAATGATGCAATGTATCTGCTCAGAGTGAAACCTATGAGCTAGACTTTGATACGGGGTTCAATATACCATGTTAAGCTACCAATTCCATTACAATTTCAACCTCTTAGTAGAGGCAACTTTTCAGTTACTTATATTATATCCAACAACCAGGTTGGAGCAATCATGACGATGAGCAAGCCTTTATGGAAGCACTCGTGTATCTATCTAATGGCTCAGCTTCAATATGCTTCCACAGCACTGGGCACGGAGAACCAGTCATACTCTCGATCGAAATTCTACAAATTAACGATACAGCTTACTCTTTTAGCTCGCAAGTTAACAAAGATATAATTCTAAAAACGGATAGACGAATGAGTTGTGGCAATGATTATCCCAAATACGACGTAGATTATAACGGAGACCATTGGGGAGGGGATAGATTTTGGAACCCCATTTCAAGTTTTGATCAGGATTCTAATCGTGTTATTTCGACTACGAAAAACATTAAACAAGCATCGAAATCACCTAACTTTTACCCTGAAGCTATTTACCAAATGGCCCTTCAAAGTACTGATAATCAGATGGATTTAGTGTTTGTAATGGACGTGGATCCGAATAGAAACTACTCAATTTGGTTGCATTTTGCGGAGATTGATGATCTTATCACAGGTGTGGGGCAAAGAGTGTTTGATATTGTGATTAACGGGGATGTTGCTTTTCAAGATATCGATATTGTTGATATGAGTGGTGATCTTTACACTGCTCTTGTACTGAACAAGACTATTGCTGTTAGTGGGAGAACATTGACAATAACAATGAGTCCTAATAAAGGCCATGCGACTGTTAGTGCTATTGAAATATTTGAGGTTATTGCGTCTGAGATGGAGACCTCGTCCGCTGAAGGTAAATTGTCATTTTTCTAAGTTCATCAGAATTGTAATTGTTCAACCATGTGTAAATACTAATATATTGATGCCAATGATACTGCTTGAGGTTTTTACACTTTGGTACCTACCACACGTGCCTAGTTTAGTGTCCCACATTATGGTTTTCAAATTGTACACCATAGACTACCACTTTTGGTCAAGTTTAGTCACAAATACATCATAATGGGTTAAGGTTTTGGATAGAGATTGTTAGATTCAGGGGTATTTCTGTCAACTTAAAAAACTTATTGGAGGTTTTTAATCCTTTTAGTTGATGTATATGTCTAAATTGTCCAAAAGATAGTCTATGGTTTGTCGAAAACTTACAGTTCTAAACTGAGTAGCATGATAGTACTGGACATTAAACTATATTTAGTACAGAGATCAGAATGCAATTTTCAAGTTTTTGAAAATTTATATTTTGGCCCCGCGTGTTACGGATTCGTTCAAAAAACTCGGGGGTTAAGAATTCTGTTGTTGTTTTGATATATGTTTTGTACAGTGTTTACATCTAGCAAAAGTAATGGAAAAGGATCGTGGTTCACCGTAGACTTATACTTATAAACTCTTCCATGCCTCACCTTTGGAGCACAACAATCGTTATTAGTCCCCATTCACTTTTACTAAGAGTGGTATCTTGCAAATAAAAACCTTCGCTTTAGAGTGTTTACTGAACAATTTCAATTTAAATATTTTATACAGTCAAGGCTCTGCATATATTGAAGACTGCACTGGGGCTTCCTCTTCGCTTTGGGTGGAATGGTGATCCATGTGTTCCAAAACAACATCCTTGGGTTGGAGTAGATTGCCAATTTGACAAAAATAGCAGTAAATGGGTCATCGACGGAATGTTTGTTCTTCATCTTATACTCATTAATTTTTCGTATCTCTTCATCATAAAAATATTTATTGTTTGATTGCAGCCTATATGTTTTTTTTTTTGCTCAAAGTGGTCTTGTGTTTGGTTTACCAGCTTCAACACTTAGGTTCTCTGGGTCTTGGCTTGGAAAAGCTATAGACCTAAAGAGAGATAAACCAACTTTTTTTCTCAACCTCAAAATTAACCACAGCTAATTTGTTTAAAAGTTGCAAAGAAACCAGTACATTTTATGTTGTTGGCTACTTGGCTTGGTCTTGAGCAATCTAGTTTAGTTGCAGCTTTTGAACAAATAATTGCTTTAAAGGATTCAGGAAAAGCTAGGCATCCATCTTAAAGCTTCTAGCTTATTCAGGAAAAATAGCCAGGAAAGCTCACCTTTTAAGCTATTCAATTAAACACATTCCTCTTTTTAAGCAAATGAACTAAAATGACCTTAGAAGCTGCAACCAAACAAGTCCAACTTGTGCTGTTTGCTTTGGCCTGAGCAATTTTGTTTCCTCTAGTAAAAAATATTGCATCGTACTGTATTTTCAATTGCATGCAACTATGCAAGACTTTGGCTGATTTTTGTTCCTTTTGTAGCCAGTGCTCTTGACAACCAAGGATTGAGCGGTTTCTTTCCAAATGACATATCAAACTTGAGCCGTCTCCAGAGCATGTGAGCTTTTATGTGAATTATCTTCAAATATGTAATTAAGAGTCTATTTCTCCCCTATGAAGTAAAGATATGCTGATCCGTAGCTTCAATTTAGTATTCATGTTTATGTTGAAACTATTATTTATTTAGTTTCAAAGCATGGGGAAGCTATGCATACAGTCTCTCTTAATTTAGTTTTTAACCCTGTACATTACAGAAACTTGAGTGGAAACAGCATTCATGGGGCCATTCCAAACTCGATCGGTACATTAGTTAGTTTAAAGACCCTGTGAGTATATCCATATCTTATCTCTTTGGTGTATCATTTTTTTAGCATTTTCTATTCGATTATACTTTTGACTGTATGCTATTGTTGCAAAGAAAACTGCAAGCACCGTGAGAGTTGTGCATGAACGTGTATTGTTCAAAACAAATATATACACTATATATTTCTCTCAACCCTTATTCGCTCACCTAGTATAAACTTTTGTGGTAATCGTGAATAGAACAATTAGGAACATGGTAGTTCTGTGATACCGTATGGTGAATAAAACCATCGTTATGTATTAGAAAAATCACGTCAAATTTGATGCGCCCTAAATTTTTGTATGGTAATGTTTTTAATTCATATTTGATGACATGGTTGATTAATCATGGTTGTAAAGTATCCACTAGTTTAGACAGTCCCCTAAAGTAGGTACTTGCACAAGTACACCAGGCATATTCAATGTTTTGTTTAATTTCGTTTGCATGGTTATCATTTTTTTCCGTTATTCTAATATGATATCCGACAATGTTTTTTTCTATATTCAGGGACCTTTCCTACAACTTATTCAATGGATCAATCCCCGAGAGTTTCAAGCAACTCACATCGATACAAATTCTGTATGCATTTTCAACTACAGAATTACCCATGAATAAAGAGCTTACAAATCTAACTCTTTCTTCTCTATTTTACAGAAATCTCAATGAAAACTCACTTGCTGGTAGGGTTCCAGCGGAACTAGGAGAAAGACTGTTGCATCGTGCAAGCTTCAAGTATGATTTCTTGTATAACTTCACAACCATGATTCGTTTTCGTATAACTTTAGGCACGGAAAAATTAGGAATGGCAAAGCGCAATATTCGTGTTTTCATGACCTACATTCTTGACTTACTATCAAGGGAAGGGAGGAACTAGACGCTGACACAAGAGGCGATATCATTCTATATTTAGTAAAATTATTATTTCAGCTTTATGTGATTTTTTAATATACAGTATTTGGCTACGCCACCAGTAATATATAGTTACATACTCTATTCCATCCGTTCGAAAATAAGTCTATTATTTTTTTTATGAGTGTTCCATAGTAGGAGTATTTTTCCCAAATAAAATTATTCTAGTTTCTAGTTATGCATGTTAGACTCCAAAAAAGACAAATAACAAAGATTCATCTTCGGGTGATTTTGTAAGTTTTTCTATGGATGCTTTCAGTTTTACAGATAATACTGGACTATGTGGTTTTCCTGGGTTACCGTCTTGTGGGCCGCACCTTTCTGTTGGTGCCCAAATTGGAATTGCCTTTGGTTCACTTGTCGCCTTGTTCCTCATATTATCTGCTATATATGTTTGTCGGAAAAGAAAACAGAATGTTCTCCGAGCTCAAAGATTGGCAGGTAGCTAAATTTTTTTATGGTCAACTTGTTTAACAAATGCAACCATTGTATTTTGGTAAAAACTGATTTTACTTTGTGAAAACTTTGGAATATGGAGAGTTAAAAGCACAAGTATGATATAATCTTTTATGAGTTTGCTGGCTGTGCACATGAATTAAAATTTTCAAAGTATACTAGCATGAGCCTCTGTGGTATACCTATTCAACTGAACACTATCTTACATGAATAGTTAGATGATTGATTTTTTTCTTTCTCATGTGAAAAGTTATTTACATACTTCAACAAGAACTTGAAATCGTCGTCATTTTTATGCATATTGTGATATATTGTATTCTGACTTCCATAGTCCCATGTAAGTTAACTCTTTTATTGTATTATTTTTTACAGCTCGAGCCGCTCCCTATGCAAAGGCGAAAACACACTTCTCTCAAGAATTACACTTAACTCGGCATCATGGTAAAGGACATACGCGAATAGCTACTGAGAATGGACCAAGCTTGCTTTCATGAGAACCAAAATCGTGGATCTTGATTTTTTCTTTAGATTAGAGTTTGCTTCTATTTTGGAATTGACGACCAGTTTATAAAATTTTGTCGCCAACTATTATTTTTGAATTGTGTAACTAGTGTATTTACTGTGTTAATCCTTGAGCATAGTGATGTAACGAAAGTATAAAATAGTTTGGTTTTACAGCTGTGCTTTGGTTGGTTGTACTTTTTGTTGGTTTCCGTGTATGAAATAACAATTAAACAATAATTAAAGTATTAAAAAGAATAAACAAAAAACCAGTGTAATCTTTATTAATTTCGAATTGGAAAGGAAATTAACGATTACAACATCTAGGTACTGAAACGTAATTAAAGCAAACGTTATCAGATTATTATTAATTAATAATCTGATGTACTGAATTGCAATAAGTAGAAACTGCCGGACTGAAAATTATAAACTTAACAGCCGGACTGTTCTGATTGAAATTGAAATTACAGGACTGAATTGAAGCTATTCTAATTACTGAATTAAATTACAGAATTGAAATTACAGCAAAAACAGAACTTTAAAGAAATTACAGAAAAGTACAAACAGAATATAAAAGCTACAGCTAAGTACAGGAAAATTAAAATACTGAATTAAAAAAGACAAAATTGAAAGGACAGAATATAAATAGCAAAATTTAAATGCGGAAATTGAAATGGACAGAATAGAAATAAAATTAGACGAGACTACTGTTAACAGTATGCCCTTAACCGATATTCGCCCAACCACGGATGACTCGCCAGAAACTGGCGACGAGTCAAGGTCGAGCTGTTGGTGGGTGGTTCTCTCTGGTTCTAAAATGTAATGCTGTTTTTTTGAGAGATGATATATGCTGTTGTGTTTTATTTCAGAATGTTATATTTTTGACATGTGGGGGTACTGCAGTATTAACTAGGGGTGGGCAAAAAATCCGCAAACCCGCCCCGTAACCCAATCCGTGCGGATTGGGGCGGATTGGGGCGGGTTGGGTGTCAAAAAAAGTTAAATCCGCCCCGCCCCAATCCGTAAAAAAATTCGTGGGTTGGGTTAGGGTTGGGGTTTCCAAACCGCGGGTTAATCCACCACAACCCGTTTCAATCCGCATATATATAAGTATAAATATAAATTTTCTCAAGATCTTTTTTAATAAGAGTTTCTATATTATAATAGTATTGATTTAAGAAAAATTATATATATAGACAAAAAATATTTGGATTGTACAAACTTAAGCTTAATGATTCGATTGATATATTGTCTTATAAATTCAATGTATTATCTCGTACTTACAAAAAGAAGGAATTTTTAATCTGGTTCTAGGTAGTATGGGTGGTTAATTTATTTTTAAAAACTTTATTTGTAATTGAAATATAGCCAAATATGAAGTTATATAAAGTTATTACGAAATCTGTAGCTATTGAACTTTATTTTGATTATGTTGATGAAGAATAATTTGTTTTGTTTTGTTACTTGTTCCGAACATTCTAAATGTATTTTGGTTGGCTTTTAGTTTATATTTCTATTTGAAAGATTTTTTTTTAAAAATATTTAGGTAAATTATGCGAAAAAATGAAAAATTAATGACTAAAATGAAAATTCAAGAAACAACCCACACCCAAACAGGTGAAACCCGAACAGGCGCACTTTTCCCGACGAGCAAGTGCATGTGTGGTACACAATATGCACATGTGTATGTGGACACACTACTTAGTATCCACATGGGATACCTTACTATATATATTGTAAAAATCACTCATGATTTTCCAATGTGGGGATAAGCCTCATGGCTTAAATCCCATTTCTTTCCTCATTTTCCAGCATTGACTTTATTGCCTCTTTCGAGTACCAACCTTCGAGTCCAATTATCATTCACACCCTTCCTCCGAATAGGTCATGCGATATACTGTTACGAAGCTCGTCGTACGAGCTACTCAAACGCTTTGAGTATGGCCTCAGAAAAACTGAGTAGTCGCATCGAAAATTGACTCAAAGATGGTCCCTGACCACTTGAAACAACCATGTTTAAAAACATGTTTTTCTATAATTTTTCCAACACTTTTAACCTTGGACATATCTTAGTTGTTTGGGTTGAGTACATTTAATTTGGTGGTTCTCTTACTAGCTTTCACATGTACTGTTGTTCACAACTTCTATAAATGCATGATCAGTTCCTAAGCAAGCTTAATTTGAGAGAATTGTCTGTTCCCCAGAAATCACTACGAGCCTGCACAATCCGCTCAATGTCTATCTCAGTTGTTTTTTGGTTTCTCAAGTCCAGAACGAGATGCAGAGAACTCAAGGTCTAAAATTAAAAACCTTTTTCTTTAGATATCCAGACAGAAATCAAAACTGAACTAGTTTCTCCCAGCAAAAGACTAAAATCGGCACACAAAACAAGATTATCCGAGTTAATATTCCATGTTCCTATGCAGCGGTTACGAAGAGATGTATATCAGAAGAGACATGAAGAACGTTTTCCCTGAGTTCACTATTTGGCTCAATGAAGAGTAATAATTACTGGTTTCATGTTATTTTCCCTTTATAATGGTCTAGTTTGTTACATCAACAATTGTTATGCCAGTCCAAAGTTCTGAATATCCCGTACCATGAATCAACCCAAGGGTATCCTATCCATAATTACAAATCAAAATCTAATGATACAATCATGTTCAACTCAGATAATACTACACATAGTCAACGTTTAAAATACTTATCTCGGATACAACTCAGTAATTGAATCACAATTTCCTGACACACGAGTATGCGTACTTCTCGATCTAACATCGTATTGCTTAGACACCGGTGACTCATATCCGCCGATGAAATATCCCGGTTGTGATGGAATGGGGAGGGAGAGAGAAGAGCTACTAAGCATAATAACAATGGAAGCCATGGTTGGTCTATCATGTATGTTTTCTTGAACACATAATAATCCGATATGAATGCATCTCATCATATCAACGCTTGAACTTGAACCAGACCTCAATATGGGATCTATCAAGCTTGAAGCAGTTCCTTCACGCCAACTATTCCAAGCCTGTGACAAAGTTTTACATTTGCAATTGAGCTTAAGGCTTGTTTGGTTACAGCTTTTAAGCTATTTTTTGCTATGAGGTTGTTTAGTTACTAATTTTAAACATATACGCTGGATTTTACAAGTTAAGTTAGCTTCTAGTTTGTTTAGGAAAAAATATAGAAACTTAAAAAAATCAGCAGGTTTGCCAAATGCATTTTTTTAAGCCAAAAAGAAGAGAGGCAACAGTCTGAGGTTCTATAAGCAAGCAGGGCCTTAAAGTGTGTTGCATCTCTTTAATCAGCTTGAAAGCCAAGATTTTCTTGTTTTACATTCTGCAAAAAAAAAAATAGTACGGACCAATTTATTTTCAGACTCGGTGTAAGCTTGGATAATTAATTTACAAGTTGCATCTAAATACTATATTCAGACTCAATATAAGCTTGGATAATTAATTTACAAGTTGCATCTAAATACTATATTCAGACTCAATATAAGCTTGGATAATTAATTTACATGTTGCATCTAAACATACCCTCAATACCGCACTATTTCTTTTTCACGGTTTTTTCAGGATTTTTGATATAAGCTAAAGAAACTCGTAAAATTATACTAGAGAATTAGAGATTAGTTGTAGGAAAAATCCTTCTTACATAGCTCAAAAGGTCTTCATCAGTGTCGCCATTGCTGAAACAATTATTCATTTGGCCCGCCACAATTTCGAGGACTAAGACCCCGAAGCTAAAAACATCCGATTTTACAGAGAAATGACCGCGCAGAGCATACTCTGGAGCCATATACCCACTGCATATTATCAAGACAAAATAAGTCAAATTTGAAGTTCATAATGCAAATGGATAAGTCCTAAAATTTCAATTTTCTTGAAAAAAAAACCTCTGGTCATAATAATGTTGTCCAGTTTGTGTTTTGTTGGCAAAAGAGTTGGGGTGAAACCGTGGAAGAGATTAAATTATTAAAACTTTAAAAGGTTATACCTGAACATTTAATGCAACATTATAACTTGACTAAGGAAAAAAAGCTGCAGCCAGACAAGCCATAAATTGATTTAAAAGCAAAAGGCTAGATATTTATGCACTGATATAATTTGGACAGCGACCAGAAAAAAGGAATTGAAGAGCTAGCTTACTAGGTCCCGACAATTTTATTCGTACGCCCTTGTGTTTCATCTCGTACAAATAGTCTTGCTAAGCCAAAATCTGCTATTTTTGGGTTCATTTCACCGTCTAACAACACGTTGCTAGCTTTCAGATCACGGTGAATTATTCTGAGCCTCGAATCTTCATGAAGGTATAATAACCCCTTGGCAATACCACTAATAATTTTGTAACGCTTATCCCAATCCAACAATACACGCTTGATAGGATCTACAATATTAGAATCACTGATAAGTTTGTTTGGAAAAAGATCATAAAGATGGTATTTTAGATTTTTATAAGTAATGTACCGAAAATGAATTGGTCAAGACTCGAATTGGGCACAAACTCGTAGATGAGAAGCCTTTCTGACCCTTCGAAAGAAAAACCCAAAAGTCTGACTAAATTTCGATGTTGAAGCTTAGCTACCAACATTACTTCGTTTTTAAATTCGTGTTCGCCTTGTCCAGAGTCACGTGATAGCCTTTTAACCGCTATATCTTGCTTATTGTGAAGTCTACCCTGAAAAGGGAATCAATTTTGCTTTTAACATATAACTAACGTACCATCGGTTATTCCATTTTTCTTTAATTAATTCCAAGAATCATCCGGAATAATTACCATACTCCCTCCATCCATATTTAAATGTCATGTTTGTTGAATAAATATAAGTTATAAAATAATGAAAGGTGGACACTTAAATAGGGAAGAGGTAGTATAAGTTTCTGTCTTATGACATTCAACTTGTTAGTAGGATTTTTTTTTATTTAAAATTGTTATTAAATTATATCCTATTTTCTTGAAGAACAATAATATAAACACAAATGTATTTACTTTGTAAACTGCACCAAAGCCTCCTTGTCCTAGCTTATTAGCGTCGGAGAAATTATTCGTTGCCTCGCTAATAATACTGAAATCATACTTCAAGGATTCATCATTGCCAATATCTTCAATACTGCCGGTTTCATTCATATCTGCACAAACAAAATTACACTTTTACAAGTTACAACTATATTCACAATTTTGCAGTTTGCGAAAGCAGAGAAAATACATTTTTTTTTCTTTTTCCTTTTGATCCTCATACTTACTTTGAGATAACGTTAGTTTTGCTTTATTTCGCCTTCTCCTCCTGAAGAGGATCCAAATGCAGAAACTAAGCACTATTACGAATCCAATAGATGAGCTCGTAGCAGCAGTTACAATAGTTCTTCTGTTTCCTTTTTTGTCGTCCTCCACTGATCAAATCACCATTTTCACTATCAGAAAACGTTTAGCACTTTGAAACTTTGCCTATTGCGAAATTAAAACCTGAAGTTTGTCGATAATAACTTTTCCGTAAGACATGATATACACATGAGTTTCTGGTACAGCTTTAAAGCTCAACTTTTGTGGTCTTCGCGTGTAAGTTGAATTTTAGAAATGTATATACAAGGTAAGACAATTTAAAACCAAGTTATTTTGATTTTTTATCCTGGAAAAAAACAAAAAGGACGTGTTCTAAATCAACAAACTTTTTCATTACTCTCAATTATGAATTAACCCAACTTACTCTAAAAATGCATGCAAACTGTTAAACTAGCTTGTAGGAATGTTTAAAAAACAAGCTGAAATATAACTTTCTGATTGCCTGCAATAATATATAACACGTCTGCAAAAATTAACCATGTCACCATTTAAGTGCCGATTTTTGTGACGCTCAAATGAAATATTGATTTTTCGATAAAGTTGTTGATCTGATTAGATTATAAAAAATTAATCAAACTAGTAAAAGGCAAATAATTAAGGAACTATTTATATTTATATTTGTTTTTTTTTCCAGATGAAGATAATTAATGTCACGCGATCATGGGAGTATATATACTCCTAAGTGTAAACTTTATTATAGGTTCCAACTAGGTAAGTGATGTCATAGTTTTATTCTAAAACTTATGAAGGGCCGGCAATTGTATATGTAAATGAAATGTGCAAAAAAAAAAAAAACATGATCATAACTCAAAACTCTCTTGACCAACTTTTTCTAGTACGAGTTTCACATCGCTATAATTTTGCAAGCTTAAAATATTTCATCGTTTTTCGTAAGCATATATTTCTTTGGATGCACATTTAAGCAATTAGGCTGACTTCTTTGAGTCCGAAAAATTAAATCTCAATATCTATACAGAGAACCAGGAAATCTGCAGTTTTAATAAGATTTTAAAAAAGAAACTAATCAAACCTTAAACAGTAGAAGTCTACAACTCGTTAAAAAAAGAGCATATAAGTCCAATTTTAAAAGTTCCAACCAAACAAAACTTCTGAAAATTTGTAATGCAGACCTGACAGTGGTGGTGGAGATGATGGCGGCGGTGGTGGTGGTGGTGTTGCTATAGTTTTACCATAAAATGGATACTTCTCAAACCGTAAATAACAGCTCGGTCTGAAAACTCTACCCCCTTCTTTTCCACTACAACAAACCTCGGAAATACCACTAACGACACTCATAAGGCAATCGTTACAATCATTTCTTGACAAATCGGGCGTACACTGCATTAGACCATAGATAGTCGAAAAATCCGGACCGTTAATCTTCCCAGTAGCGAACTTGAATCGATCGCCACCATTAGATGCCGTAGCAGTTAAATTATCAAATAATTCCCTTACAGCTTGGTTATATAGCGCTGGACTCGACGCGGTCTTAGAATTAGGCTGCCATAAAACCGGATTCTTTTCCAAAATTCCGGAAAGGGACTTATTCGAGTACCTTAACATACAATATTCGTATACCCCAACCGCTTCTTTGTTATGAGGACAAGTTTTGGTTATTTGGAGTGTCGCATTATTTACACATTTACGACATGTGTCGATGTTGGTATCGCCTCTACAAAGAGAAATTGTGTAGACTGTGTCTGGGCTTTGGCCGAACGAAGAGCTGTTGAAACCATAATAATCCATGCCTGAAGGGATTGAAGAAAGAACAGATTTAAGGTTCATTTGGTACGTACTATTAGTCGTGTAGTTTCCACCGCTTTCTATGCATTCAGAGGATACAAAATCTGGCTGAGAAATTGCGAGGGTCGATAAGCTTATGAGTAAAAAGAAAATATATCTGTAGTGTTTTAGAAAGAAAAAATCCATATTTGCAGAAAAAGTGGTATCCTTGTCCAAGAAGGGCTAGTTTATAAGCTTGGATAACATTTTATATTGTCTGAGTTTTCAAAGTGTACGTAGGTTGATTTGTTTATGTAAAAAAAATTCTATATTGAATGATAAGTATTAAAAGTAGTTTTACCAAGTCTTCTCTAACCCCAAATTTATGTTCCCATTAAGCAATTTTGGTGGTTGAGTTGAGTGACTACTTGTCTATGCAAAATGTTTTCAGTTTTCACTAAAGACAACATAATCTTTAAATTACACGTAGTTATCATTACAACCTGTAGTTTAATTACTAGCTAGTAGTCTTATAACGCTACTTTCTAAACAAAAACAAAAGATTCTAAAGTTTGACTACAATTTACAGTATTTTACTTGATGGATGTGTACATTATAAGTTTAAAGGAAAAAAATATATTTACTATCCCAAACTATAGTACGGTTAACGATTTGGGTATCCACCTTTCAAATTTTTCAATTTAGGTACCAACCTATCGGCTTTTAACGATTTGGGTACCACCGTCTTAATAAATCACGAAATTATGTCACGTGACATTTGACAAACATTAATTTGATATGCTAATTTGACAATTTTGCATAAAAATATGTCATTCTATAAAAATATTTGACCCAATTTCACAAATAACAAAAATTTGGATTATATGCTAAATTTGGATTATATGCTAAAAGTTTTTCTAGGATGACATATTTTTGTGCAAAATTGTCAAATTAGCATATCAAATTAATGTTTGTTAAATGTCACGTGACATAATTTCGTGATTTATTAAGACGGTGATACCCAAATCGTTAAAAACCGATAGGTTGGTAACTAAATTGAAAAATTTGAAAAATGGGTACCCAAATCGTTAAAAATCGATAGATTGGTGTACTAAACCTATAAAATACCTAAGTTTAAATAAACCCAATACATGGTAAGATAATTTAAAAGTCAATGTTGAATTGCACCGATATATAATTTTGAACAAGTCACCTCACCTCACCTCACCGACTTAATTTAATCTCTTACCGCGTAAGAACTCTTCTGAAACTCTGTAAACTATTATCAGTGTTCCAAAAAACTAAACTGATCCATTATTTTATACTGGAAAAGCGGTACAGCTATATGTTAAGGATAACTGTATTAATCTTCTTTTGTTTATATCGCTGATTTGATATATGTTAATCTATTTAATATTTGCCATATTTGAATAGTTTCAGTTATTTATCTCTACATTTGTTAATCTTAATTTGTTATTGAGTTGGATGAAGGAGCACTTGTTATGGCCGTGGACTAATATAGCTAGACAGACTGAAGGTTAATTAAGATAACTCCTACTCAATCTTATCTTAAAATAAGTCAATTTTTTTTACTAGTACAGTACAAAGTCACTGTTTAGCAATTAGGGTTAGTATTGTTTCAACATGTATAGTAGTTGTATGCAAATCCTGGACCTGGACCTGGAATTCTCAATTATCTTAACAAACAGATTAAACTATGTGTATAACATCAATAAAGAGTTAACGCGAGAAACAGAATACAGTCCGTCTAATCTCAAAGATAACATCCTGTTGAATCGAATCAAAACAAATGTTATCCATCAAGTCGGCTATACTTGGTACTTTTAGCCAAAAATCTTGTAGATGCACTACTTGTCCATTTCATGCTTATTATTATCGCGGATATAGTTCCGTAATTGTATCTTGATTCCCAGATCGATGGCTATACGTACTTATCGATCCGACGCCATTCTGTAGATCAGATTCTCCATGGTAGAATCCAGGTTGTGATGGTATCGGAAGACTGATAGAAGAACTACTGAGCATGATAACTACGGAAGCCATGGTAGGCCTATCAGCTACATATTCTTGAATCTTGAACACACAACAATCCTATCTGAATGCATCTCATTATTTCATCAGTTGAACTTACAGTGGACCTCAATGCGGGATCAATAATACTTGAAGCATTTCCTTCGCGCGAACTCTTCCATATCTGCGATGTTAAATGAACTTTTTTATGTGTAAATAACAAAATTACAACTATTTATACAGGATATTAGTATAGGAGTACTTGTCGTAAAATTCCTTCTTACACTGCTTAAAAGGTCACTTGGGGTGTCTCCATTGCCAAAACAGCTATTTTTTAGGCCAGCCACAATTTCTAGGATTAGAACCCCGTAGCTATAGACGTCTGATTTTACGGAGAAATGACCACGCAATGCATACTCTGGAGCCATATACCCACTGCATATCAAGTTCTGATTAGTGAAATTTCAGAACTATTACTGTAGTTTCAATTTTTGACAATCGGGTCCTTATTTATTTGCATAAGAGGTAGAGACAAATGCTAGAATAGAAGAGAAAAAAATATTATGAAGTTCATACATGAGGACCTAATTCTGAAGCTAAAAGAAAAGGAAGCCTCGAGCTTGATTAATAAAATGAAATTTTGTGGTTAAGTAAAAAACCATGAAGTACTTGGTAAATATTAAATATGTTGCTAAACAATTAAGCGACATTCCCTTTATTAACAGTTTTCAGAAAGTTGTTATTTATTATTCTGACATTTTCTTGTAGTGAACGATAAGTACCAGTAAAAGAAAAGGAAATAACCAGACAAAGATACTTGAAGGGTGAGCTTACCGGGTCCCTGCAATTTTATATGTACGCCCATGTGTTTCGTCTCTTGCAAATAATTTCGCCAAGCCGAAATCAGCTATTTTCGGATTCATCTCACCATCTAAGAGCACGTTACTAGCTTTCATATCACAATGAATTATTCGAAGCCTCGAATCTTCATGAAGGTAAAGTAGTCCCTTGGCAACACCAATAATAATCTTACGACGTTTATCCCAATCTAGTAAAACACGCTTGATTGGATCTACAATTACAACAATCGGGTATCTATAAAAATTTGTGACAATTATAAAAAATATATTTAGATATAATTGTCACATAAAATGATATGTATATAAACGTACTGAAAATGAATTGGTCAAGACTTGAATTGGTCACAAACTCGTAAACGAGAAGCCTTTCCTCTCCTTCAAGAGAGAACCCCAAAAGTCTGACCAAGTTTCGATGTTGAAGCTTAGCTAGTAATGTTACTTCATTCTTAAATTCGTGTTCTCCTTGTCCAGAGTTGCGAGATAACCTTTTCACTGCTATGTCTTGTTGATTTTGAAGCTTACCCTAAAAATAGAGCAAATATCACTGTTTACACCACTATATTTCCCGTCTTAGTTTAATTTTCAGAATGAAAAAATCGAAAAATGTACAAGGTGAAGAATGTAGTTGAAAAAACTGAGTAACTTATTACGTGTTTGATTAAACTATATATTTACGATTTTTTTAGGAAAATTAGCCAAAAGATAATAAACTTTTGTTGCCCCCTCGTTAGATGGCATCCTAGTCGGTCTTCTCTTTTGGATTTACTCAATGGTCGGTCTTGATGTGGAGGCCCATGCGGCAGCTCTCTTTGAAGGACAAATGTTTCTCTTCTTGATTAGTTAGGCTAGTTAGTATTTAAGATACTTTGCTAATTAAGAACGAAAATGCTTTTTTTTTGTGGAGTTTAAGTTTGAACAGTTTTCAAGTTTCTCGAAAACAAAAAAGAAAATACTAGCAAATTTGACCTTATAAACAGCACCAAACCCTCCTTGTCCGAGCTTATTAGCGTCTGAGAAGTTTTCAGTTGCATAGCTAATAATACTGAAATTCAAACTGGAACGATTCGACTTCGCCAATATCATCGACGCCTCTAGCTTCATCAATAGCTTCAGAAAGTCAATATGTTAGTTACAATTATATCTATATGCATGTTATTAGCTATGACAAAGTAACAAAACTAAACGAAGATCAAGAAGAAAAAAGTTGCCAAATAATCTAGCTGAAGTAATTTACTTTTTATTTGTTCTAATACTTACACAGATAACCTTTGCTTGGCCTTCTTTTGCTTCCTCTTCCATAAAAAGAAGCAAATGAAGAAACTAAGTAAAATCACGAGTCCGTTAGTTGAAGCAACAATAATCCTGACAGTTTTTCTTCGAGTTCCATTGTTACTGCCCTTCTCTAAAATTAGTAATTATACTCACATGATCAGTAAACGTTAGCGCTAGATTGAAATATTTCCTTTTTGCTCAAGTACAATGTAAATTGTGATAATAACTAATATATGGCATATTTGGTTGCAGTTTGAATGGCTTTTATGCTTTTTGCGCATACAAACTCGAGGGGGCCAAATAATTATTGTTGTTTGATAAACGCCAAACCAAAGGGGCAAGTAATAAATTTTTCATGTTTTGATAGTCAAGGCTTGTTTGCTTGCAACTTTTAAGCTCGACTTATGTGCTTATGATAAGTAACAAAGTCTGCACTGTTTTCTTTTTTGCACACGTAGAAATTGAACGTTTCATCTTGTGGCCTGAGAGAATTGTTTTTTTTTTGTAGTCTAAAATAAAATAATTTATTTTCGTAGCCAGATATATATATATATATATATATACATAAGCTAAAATTTATCAAAGCCAAATAAATCTATGCTAATGATCAATTTTCTGATTGGAGGTTTTTTTCTTTTCTTTTTGTGCGAGTGCATGTTATAAATAAACATAATTACCTGGTGAACTATTCGTACAGTAACATTTGTAATTAATGATATGAGACTATACTGATAAGTGAATTCTGATTTGAATATTGATATTTTGCTCTTGGAACTATTTTGTGAAAAAAAACAAAAATTAGATGCATTAAATTACATAGACACATGATTTTGTATATCCAAAATTATACTCTTTAGACTTTAGTAAAATGAAGGCTTTATTTGACTACACTACACTTTTAAGCAAAATATATACAGAATTAGGTCGTGAGCATGAAGACACCTAGCTATGTAACGTGACTTATAAGAAAACAACTAATAATCTGACAAGTAACAGACCAAACAAGCCTGAAAACTAGTTATATAAACCTGAAGGTGTTGGTGGTGGTGGTGGTGAACTTGGTGGTGGTGGTGGTGGTGGTGTCGCAATTGACTTATTCAGAAATGAATATTTCTCGTACCTCAAGTAACAACTCGGCCTAAAAACTCTACCCCCTTCTTTCCCACTACAACAAACCTTAGAAATACCACTTACGGCACTCACAAGACAATCATTGCAATCCTGCTTAGATATATCGGGTGTGCACTGCGTAAGTCCGTAAATAGTTAAAAAATCAGGACCGTTAATTTTCCCAGTAGCAAACTTGAATCGGTCACCACCATTGGATGCTGAAATAGTTAAATTATCCAATAATTCCCTTGCGGCTTTATTAAATAGCTCTTGATTCGAAGCGGGCCTATTGTTCGGCTGCCATAAAACTGGTTCTTTTTCCAAAATTCCGTAAACGGACCTATTCGAGTACCTTAACAGACAATACCCATCATTTACTCCGACCGCTTCTTTGTTATAAGGACATACTTTCTTTATCTGGACTGTCGCATCACTTACACATTGGCGACATATGTCGATGTTTATGTCGCCTCTACAAAGAGCAACTGCGTTTATCGTGGTAAGACCTTGGCTATATGAGTAATTGACGAAACCGTACTCATCTATTCTGGAGGAGAGAGAAGAAAGAACGAAATTGAGGCCCCATTCGTAACCGCTTGGCTTCGTGTAATTACCGCTCTCTATGCATTCATAGGGGTCAAAACCGGGCTGAGAGAAAACCATGCTAGATGAGTTTATGAGCAAAAGGATAATATATTTGTAATGTTTCAGAAAGTAACGATTCATTTTTTGTAGCAAAAGTGGCATCACAATGAAAAGTGGTACGTAGCTTTTATAAACCTGATCGATGACAAATATACATAGTTTATAAAGTTCTATTGAATTGTTTGTTTTTCAAATGTATAATCCTACGTTTCATTTCTGCTAATAGTATTACCAAGTCATGTTTAACCTCAAAGTCATGCTCATATTGAGCCATTTGTCGTCTCTTGTGTAAAGTTTAGTAAATATAGATATGACAAAACCAATAGTAATGAAAGCTACGTAATCTTGATTTATTAACCTTAATTATTCAAGTTGTCAATTGCATATCCAAGGATGATGGTATGGGTAAAGAATTAATGAACAAAATCAATGAAATGAAAATATCAATTGGTACTTGAAAGAAACAAAACATTTTTACAAGAGCTCATGAGAAACCAAAATTTTCTCAATTGCTCTAAAATAATGCTAAAAGAAAGAATCAGGGGAGGATTATGAGCTTCAAAGATGTTTGATATTGTAAAGGTTCGTTATTTTGAAGACTTGTTCTTGCCCTATTTCTTTTGGATACCGAGACGGAACTACGATTGGGAAAGGTCTCTTACTTGAAAGACTCGCCTCTGTCGTCTTAGATCTGTTTTTATAATGTCAAATATTTGCATATCTAACATAGAAAAAACAAGCCATAAAAGAACAGGCACATTAAGCATGTCAAGATTCTTGATGATCAGTTTTTACATCTTTCTTATCTCTTAGACAATTTATATTGATTGAGAAAACACTATTATTCTTTCAAAATTGACGTTTTAAACACACTTTATAGTAATTGAGCTATTTATTAAAGATAAGTGTAATTGATTTAGTTTCCATCATCGCTTTGATTGATTTGTAGGCATACTATTAGGGAAACAATGTAAAGAAATGTGTATCCATCGAATCTCATTTATAAAACTGTCTACCGGTCAAATTGAAACTCCAATTTTATATATTGTGATTTGTGAAGCAGTCATGAGAAATCCATCATTTTTATTATCAGCTGATTAATTTTATTCGTCCGGCTAATTAATATATAATTGGTCGTTGGGAAAAATAACATCAATGGACTACTTATTAGTCAATCCAAATAAAACTCGATTAAAAAATAAACATTACGGTAGTCTATTGGATAATCCCTTCCTCGCTAGCTAAATAAGTGTCTTGTATTGTAGTGTAGGACGTCACAAAATAAGTGTCCATTTTAACTTTTTAGTAAATTTTTTATTTTTTATTTTTTGTAATATCTCATTTTGATAGTTAAATCATATCAAATTTTCAACTATAACTTTAATCTCATATCATTACGTTATTTTATTCTCATGAAAACAAAATCTGATATCAAAAAGGTAGTTAGTATAGAAATAATTGGAGTCTCTTACCACTTTAAGATAATTTTTAGGTTTTAGTACCCTTTTAATTTTTATTAGCATAAAGTATCTATTTGAAACATTTTAATTGGATATTGATACCACCAACTTAAATATATAAATGAGTCCAATTCTATTTTGGTTCATAACCCATTATTCTTTCTCTCTCTAAAAATTAGCTCTCAAAATGGATCATCAGCGTCTCCGGCGAATCTCCACAGCTGCGACGACTTTATCGCCAGAGTTTGGCCGGAGAAGACAAAGCGTCACGTCAACACAATCATCGGAGCTCCAGCGACGAAGTAGAATTTCTCTGTCTTACTCCTTCTGCTCCGTCGATCTCTCTCAATCTTGACTATATATATATATATATATATATATAATTTACAATCGATCCATCGTCGTATAGAGGTGGAGACAAATCCCTCATCTCCGTCGATCTCTATTCTTCGCGATTGCTTTCCGTCCACATGTGGCGGCGGCAACATCGGTTTGTAAAATCCCTAACTGCTACCTTATGTTTTTGAGACAGAAACTAAAAGTGTAAATTTGAGCGAATTTTCTAAATATGTATTAGATAGCTGAATTCAAAAACAAACTCAATAAAAAATTAAAATCTAGCACTAAAGTCCAAAAAACATATTACATTTTACAATCTAATACTTTTTTTTTAAATCTAATATTTGGTTTTGATTGTTTATTTTTTATTTTGAATTAGATTGTTAATAGTTTTGTATTAAATTGTCAAAATATTTGAATTAGATTGTCAAATATTTGTATTAGATTGTCACAAAAATTGTATTAGGTTGTCACAAAAATTGTATTAGGTTGTCACAAAAATTGCATTGTATTGTAAAAAAATTTGTATTAGATTGTCAAAAAAAATATATTAGATTGTCAAAAAAAAAATCATTAGATTATCACAAAATTTGTATTAGATTGTCATAAAAATTGCATTACATTGTAAAAAAATTTATATTAGATTGTTAAATATTTTGAATTAAATTGCTGAAAAAATTAAATTATATTGTCAAAAATTGTCTATTAGATTGTCAAAAAATCTGTATTATATTGTCATGAAAATTGCATTAGATTGTCATAAAAAATCATTACATTGTCAAAAAAAATTATATTAAATTGTAAAAAAAAGTTATTAGATTGTAAAAAAATTGTATTAAATTATCAAAAAAATTGTATTATATTTTCTATTAGATTGTCAAAAAATTGTATTAAATTGTCGAGAATTTGCATTATATTTTCAAAAAAATTGTATTAAATTGTCAAAAGAAAAAAATAGATTGTCAAGAAATTTTATTAAATTTCTAAAAGAATGTATTAAATTGTCAATTTTTTTATTAGATAGTCACTTTTTTTTTTAGATTATCACAAAAATATATTATATTATCAAAAAAAATCATTAGATTGTCAAAAAAAATTATATTAAATTGGCAAAAAAAGTTATTAGATTGTCAAAAAATTGTATTAGATTGTCACAAAAATTATATTATAGTTTCTATTAGATTGTCAAAATTTTGCATTATATTTTTCAAAAAAATTGTATTAGATTGTCAAAAAAATTATATAAGATTGTCTATTATATTGTCAAATAAATTGTATTAGATTGCAAAAAAATGTATTAAATTATCAAAAAATATGTATTATATTCTCACAAAAATTGCAGTAGATTGTCAACAAAAATTTGTATTAGATTGTCAAAATTTATTTTGTTTTTTTTTTGGATTTTTAAAGAATTTTTTGGATTTTTTCGAAAATTTTAATTTTTTTCGAAATTTTATAAATTTTCTGGTTTTTTTAAATTTTTCCCGGAAATTTTATATTTTTTTGGTAATTTTTATTTTTCCGGAATTTTTATAAATTTTGTAAGAGATTGTTAAAAATTTATTTTTTGTTTTTTTTATATTTTTGTAAAAAAATTATAATTTGTTTCCAATTTTTTATTTTTTTTTCCAATTTTTCTATTTTTTCAGGATTTTTTTGGAATTTTTGGGAAAATTTTCATCTTTTTTTTCATTTTTTCATTTTTTTACATATTTTATAATTTTATAATTTTTCTGATTTTTTTTATTTTTTCTGGATTTTATTTTAATTTTTTTACATTTTTTTCAATATTTTTTATTGGGCCAAATTTGTTGAGTTTATGTATATATTGATAAGGGATACTAATTTGCAATAAGTATTTTGAAAGTGATATCAACTCTTAAATTAACAGTTTCAAAATGTACCAATCAAAAATTGACTTTTAGTATATATGATTTCCTTTATATGTAGATCAAGGGCCGGGTTCGGTTTGGTTTTTAGCAAAATCAAAACCGAAAAAGAGCATTTTTTTCGGTTCAGTTTTTTTCGGTTTCGGTCTTTTTATTTTTTGGACCGAACCGGACCGGGTTTTTCGGTTCAATTTCGGTTATTTTTCGGCTATTTTTCAGTCATTTTCGGCTATTTTTCAGTCATTTTCGGTTTCGGTTTTATTGAAAACCGAAACCGACCCGAAATTTTTTCGGTTTTTCAGTTTCGGTCTTTTTCGGTTCGTTTATCGGTCCGGTCCGGTTTTTCCGGTTTCGCCCAGCCTTATGTAGATGGACCTGCTACGCTAGCTGGTATAGACCACTTTCTAAGAAATTTAATTAACTGATCAGTCGTACGTAGGTGTATATTTTTTGTATTCATAAAGAACGCTGTTTTGATCCCACACTTGTATAGACCATCCTATACAACTACTATTGTGTTAGAGTGATTTGATAAGTATTTTTTAGCTTTAAGTAAAAATCTTATACAAAACAGGATTTAAGGTATGGTATCTGCCTGATCTCCCATTGAATTTTAAGCCGAGTTTTATCAGAAATTGCTCTCGCGGAATTAACACGGATCGACTTAATCCATAATTAGAGAGAACAGGAAATATAATGTCTCAAATGTTTTAGTCAAATGGGGTCATATAGGGTTGCATTTTTCGGCTTACAAATATTTTGCATAAAGCATTTTCTTATTAATAATCATTTGGATGGAAGTTCTTAGTTCTACTAATTAAATTGAAGAGCTCTAATTGAATTTGAGATGATCACGTACTGCTTGAGAATTCTGCATTTAGAGTTATGGTTACTAGAATTATGATTGCTCATTTTAGATTCTTGATCCTTAGCACAGATTTAAAAAAAATAGAACAAAAAAATTGATCCTTAGCACAGAAGATAGAAGGGATTTTTTTTAAACTTTGAGCGAGGACACGAACTAATTATTTGTCTTAAAAAAACTAATGCATATGAATTTGTGACGCGGGACTATATGAATATACCTCAAATCCGGAAAAAACACGTTTAGTGTACTCTAATACTAATGTTTAACGATTTAGGTCTGAACTACTAATTTTAACAATTGAGATACCAAATTACGAAATTTGTCAAAATTGAATACATACTCTTAAACAAAATAATAAAATTGCACTCACATTTTCTTATTTTTTTAAACTTTGAGCGAGGACACGAACTAATTATTTGCCTTAAAAAAACTAATGCATATGAATTTGTGACGCGGGACTATATGAATATACCTCAAATCCGGAAAAAACACGTTTAGTGTACTCTAATACTAATGTTTAACGATTTAGGTCTAAACTACTAATTTTAACAATTGAGATACCAAATTACGAAATTTGTCAAAATTGAGTACCTACTGTTAAACAAAATAATAAAATTGCACTCACATTCTCTTGTCTATCACATGATTAGTTTAATTCTATCAGATTTGTCAAAAAGAGATCCCTAAATGTGAGATATAATGACTGCAATTTTGTCGATTTATGTTGTTAGTCCTTTAATTGGACGAAATTTCATATTTTAGTAACACAATTGTTAAAATTGATAGTTCATTACCTAAATTTTTAACCACTGATAATACAGTACATTAAACATATTTTTTTATCCTCAAATTCTCACGTTAGAAGACTTTTACTTTGGTGTATCATGCATGTTTTTTTTTTTAATGATCACGTTCATTGAGCAATGGAGTTATGCATGTGACTGCATGATAAACTGAAATGTTAAAATTGAGGAACGTACGTAGTGATGCTATGTCTAATCATTCATTGTATTATTAAATTATTCGTGGAAGACTTTTAAGCCAAATAATTAAGATCCATGCAAAGACAGCAAGGTCATGTGCACACAAAATACTACTAAGTAGAACTTCTAGCTAAGTTGAAAAGCATTAATTTTAAGCTATTATTCTAGACCAAGTAAACACTGTCAATTCTTAAACTAAGTACCGACTCTATCACTCATTAACTAATCCTTAATATTTAATAATTTATACCAATAATGTTAATGAGACAGATAGACTCTATTAGCACACAAGTAGTCAATGTAAATTTAGAATTTCATTTTCACCGTAAAATTTAAGAGTGTTATTCGGTCATGTATTTAATATTTTTAATTAATATTTAACTTTATGTTAGTCTCAAATAGGGTTCTATAATATTATATTTGAGTTTTTATTTGTTGAATCGTCAAATAAAATATATTAAAATCATTAAATATTTTTAATTGATATTTAAGTTTAGGTTAGTCTCAACTAGAGTTTCATAAATATTATATTTGGCTTTTAATTTTTATTTTGCTTGAGATGTAAAAAGAATTTAAAAAATTAAATGAATGAATGTCTGACAATTAATCTGTTTGAGTCAGTCTGGCTCTATAACGTTACTGAATTTATACTTCCTCGCATCGACTCAGTATTAGTCAAATTCTTTCCTAGCATCGACTCAGTATTGGATAAAGAATTTGGCAAGTTAACTTATTTCAAAAACACAAAATGCCATTCTTGATATTTATCTCACTTTTTTCCTCATTTAACAGAAATGTAGTTACAAATTATAATGGCCTTTATTTTGTCTTTTATTATTTTTATGATGAACTAATTGTGTCTCTAAAAAGTTCAATTGGGCGACAAATCAGCGTTAGCTAGTGGTTTATAATGATCAATGTCACTATATACCCTGCCTTTTTTTCCTAACGCCATGGCCATAATGTTCATTGAAACAGTTACTTATTTCTGCGTGGTAAATTGTTTGGGTTATATAACAAATAACTTATATTTAACTTGTCGAAATCGAATTTTTTAAAAGTTAATCACATAATACAAATGTTAAACTATATGAACAAATTTTTAAAATTTATATTTTAACAATTTAAACACAATATATTTACCGGTTAAAGCTGCAGAGTCTCAATATATTTTGGGTACAGAAGTAGTAATGTAGTATAATAAATCAATCCACTGGTATAATATTTTAGTGTGTTCTGAAATGATGCCATTTTAAAATTTGTTCGTGGAGAAATGTGAGGCCAAATAAACCTCAAGTCAAATTAATTTGTAACATTGATATTGATGCACTGTAGTTTCGTGCTCATCCCTGCATTGACCAATGCTAGCTAGCTAGCAGTTGTGTTTATATATAGAAGTGTATAAAAGACTTAAAAGTGTACAATTGATCAATAGCAAACAACTCCCAAAATGGCCTCTTTGATAGCATTAGCACTAGTAGCAGTAATAGTGGCGTCACATTTAGATTTTAGTTTTTGTTTGGAGATTCATTTTTATAGAGATTCATGTCCAGCAGCTGAGGTGTTGGTGAAACAAATTATGCAGAAACATTTTAGCAAAGATCCTTCTCTACCAGCTGCTTTTCTTAGGATGCAATTTCATGACTGTATGGTTAGAGTGAGTACATATATAACACATACATAAATTATACTATTTAAATGCATGCTACGTCCCCTTTTATACATGGAAATATATATAGTAGTACATTATTTACTACAACTGTTAGTATATATATATAATGCATAATATTATATAGTATTATACAGTAATACTCCTATTTGTTTTTGTGGTGAAAAAAGGAAGTTTCACAGCTTAATTTAAATGGTTGTAACTAGAAGCTGTTTTCTGATTAAATAGTGTAGACATGCATTTCATCATCTGGTGCTTTACCATCCTTAATTACTATCATGTGAACATTTCAATTTAAAAATCTTTATAAACTTTTGCCTCCAGAGAAAAAACAGTTTTTCTACAAAAAACATGCAAAAAGAAACAAAGCTAGCTTTTCTTGGCGAACGTATTAAGTTTTAAGAGGGGCACATTTGTATACTTCGCAAACTTGCACAGAGTCAAAATGTATATCTTTATTGAATCGTTTAATGGTATATTAATCTGAAAATTCTATAAGCTCACTATTAAACTTTTTATAGCCAAGAATGAAAATTATTCAAGAAGAATTTCGAATTTTTAAAATTATCACTCTTAGTGAAATTAAGTATTATACAATTAAGAACCATAAATGGACTTATTTCCAAGATGTCAAAGAAAGTACAAATATTTATTTCCATTTAGTCATGATGTATATTACCAAAATTACTTGGCCTTCTCCAGTGGGACTTGCTCTCAGTTATCTATACTTAATTTTTTTTAGTTTTGCTAACTTTGTCGTGATATATTATTAATGTTAGGGTTGCGATGCATCGGTTCTCCTAGACAGCACAAAAGGTGAACCATCAGAAAAAGAAGCTTTTGCAAACCTAAGTCTAAGAGGCTTCGAAATAATTGACGAAATAAAATCCGCGATAGAAAAACGCTGCCCAGGCATCGTATCGTGTGCAGATATATTATCTTTGGCAACAAGGGATGGTGTGGCTTTATCTGGAGGGTCGGCTTATGCATTGCCCTTAGGTAGAAGAGATGGTTTGGTTTCTAAAATAAGTGAAGTACATTTACCTGGCCCTTCTTTTTCTGTAAATGCTGCTTTAGAAGCTGTTCAACCTATTGGGCTTGATATTAATGACCTCACGACTTTACTTGGTAAGCAACCTATATTTCTCTTAATATTTTAAAAGGCATCGCTATTTGTTGTCCTGACGTAATTTTGTGGCAAAAGATTGCACTAAATTGGGTGTTTTTACGGCTTGTATGGTTTCCGAATTGGAGCTCAGCTGTTGTTTGTTTGCTAGCTTATAAGCTGCAACACTTTTCCTTATAGATCTTTTATTAGAATAAGTTCTTAAATAGCTATTTATTGCAATATATGTTGGAAAAACATGTGAAAACATGGGTGTTTCCGAATGGTCACTGGACCAACTTCGAGTCATTATTTCGTGTAACAGCGCTGAGTTGTTTATACCGAACTCAACGTGGTTGAGTAGCCCGTGTGACGAGCTTCGTAACGGTATATCACATGACCTATTCGGAGAATGGGTGTGAATACAAAGTGCCTTCAAAGTTGGTGCCTCGAAAGCTCAAATCTGGAAAAACCGAAATGGTAAAGGAAAACCATTTAGTATAATCCCATATTGGAAGATTAAGAGTTAATTTTACAATATATATACCATACCAACCCATGTAGTTATTAAACTAACATGTCCACATACACCTAAGAGTATTAGTGTGTATTGGGCTTGGGCTTGGAATTTGGGATTTGGGGAATGTCTCGGGTCTTGGGTCCAAACCCGAATAGGGAGTTTTGTATAAAATACAAAAGGAGTCCCTAGAGTTTCCAGCAAGAGAAACGTCAGCAATGAATGAGATTAAATGCTGCGGTTTCAGAATTAAATTGAGCGGATTCTGTGGGTGTAACTCCCGGAATTAATGACCACAATTATGGCTGCGGTTTAGAGTTTCCAGCAAGAGAAACATCAGCAATGAATGAGATTAAATGCTGCGGTTTCAGAATTAAATTGAGCGGATTCTGTGGGTGTAACTCCCGGAATTAATGACCACAATTATGGCTGCGGTTTCTATAGAGCCTATAAAAGGCAGCCCTCCCCCTCTCATTCTAACACACCTTCATACACACAACTCACAGCATAAACATACACTTAGTGAGAGAGAACCGCACCACCAACAGCTCGACCTGTGGTTCGGTGCCGGTTTCCATACGAGCCACTCTGAGATAGAAGTTGTACCTTGGGAACAAAGTCCCGAAACCAGAAACCTTTAAAGGTGGTTCGGGAAATATTGTTTAAGGGAAACTGCTCAGCAGTTGCCCCTTCTTTTAATTTCTGTTATTTATTTTTCAGTCCTTTATTATTCTGTCCATTTAATTTCAGTATTGTTTCCCTTCTGTATTTTTCTTTCCAGTACCTTTAGTTTCTGTAATTTACATTTCAGTCTTTCCTATTCTGTAATTTACTTTCCTGTACTTTAATTTCCAGTATTTACATAACAGTCCGGGCAGTTTATTTAATAACAGTCCGGGCAGTTTTTTATTTGTTAAAACCAGTCCAGTTTGTTTTATTTACAAAACAGTCCGGCAGTTTTTTATTTGTTAAAACCAGTCCGGCAGTTTGTTTAAAACCAGTCCGGCAGTTTTTTATTTGTTAAAACAGTCCGGCAGTTTGTTTAAAACAGTCCGGCAGTTTCTTTTTTGTTAAAACAGTCCGGCAGTTTGTTTTATTTACAAAACAGTCCGGCAGTTTTTTATTTGTTAAAACCAGTCCGGCAGTTTGTCAAAACAGTCCGGCAGTTTTTATATTGTCAAAACAGTCCTGCAGTTTTTTATTTGTTAAAACCAGTCCGGCAGTTTGTTAAAACAGTCCGGCAGTTTTTATATTGTCAAAACAGTCCTGCAGTTTGTTTTATTGTCAAACCAGTCCGGCAATTTGTTTTATTATCAAAACAGTCCGGCAGTTTGTATTATTGTCAAACCAGTCCAGCAGTTTAATTTAAATTTTGTACGAGTCAGGAATTGTAATTCATATTCCAATTGTGAGAAATAAAGTGTTATTTCCATTGCGTTTCTGTCTTTTACTTTATTGTCATTTCAATTATCGTATTCGAAATAGTACCAAAACCAACAATCTTAAACAATATTATTATTTGGTTTTACTATTTTCGAATAGAAAAGGACTTTTGGTTTTATTTTATTGTTGTTGACGTCTCGGTTTTATTCTTGCAAAATCATTGCTAGTTTACTAGAAATTGAAATTTGCAAGTAGAATAAAATCCGAATTGGTTTTAATCTTTTAATTCTAGAATATAATAAAGAATTCTTAGTGAAATCAAAAGTGATTTGATTTTCACGCTAGAATATCTTTTTATTGTTTTATTCTTTTGAAGCAATCTAATTAAGTTATAATTAGTATTTGCGATTAAGAATTTTAGTTTTCTTGCGAGAAACTAAACGGTTTTAAATTTGTCATTTCAGATGACTAATGAGGATCAAACACCCATCGATCCTTCGGGATTCGTGCAGGGCGCAGTTGTGATTGGCAGTAGCCATAACATTGCGAGCGCTGCGAGTGGGGGGCCCCAGGCTCAGGCACAGGCTGAGGCCGAAGCTGCTGCGGCAAAGGCTGCGGCCGACGCCGCTGCGGCAGAGGCTGATGCTATGGCTGCGGCTGCGGCCGCAGCACAGGCTGCTGCTAAGGCTGCGGCCAAGGCAGCGCTTGTGGCTGCGGCCAGGGCAAAGGGCAAGGCTCAGGCAACGCCGGCTATGCCAATGTTGCCAACCTCTCAACTGGAGAGACCGGAAAAGTTTAGGGGCAACAACTTCAAACGTTGGCAGCAAAAGATGCTGTTTTATTTAACTGCCCTTAATCTGACCCGTTTTCTTAAGGAGTCTGCACCCGTCCTAAGCGAGGACGATGAGGACGTGCAGACGGTTTCGGCGGTGGAAGCGTGGAAACACGGCGACTACCTATGCCGGAACTACATCATGTGTGCTCTGGATGACACTCTCTTCAGTGTATTCGAGCCCAAGGCTTCTGCAAAGGAGCTTTGGGAGTCTCTCGAACGAAAGTACAAGGTGAATAACGCTGGCGCAAAGAAATTTGTCGTCACGGACTTTCATGAGTACATGATGACTGATGGGAAGAGTGTCATCGAGCAGGTTGAGGAACTCCAACTCATATACCATAGGCTTGAGGTTGAAGGGTTAGTTATCAACGAACCTTTCCAAGTGGCATTAATGATTGAGAAACTGCCACCTTCTTGGAAAGAGTTTCAAAACTACCTGAAACACAAGCGAAAGGCTATGACCTTGGAGGGACTCATTGAGAGGCTCAATGTTGAGCAAAGCAACCGCCGATCCGGAAGGAAAGGCGGTGGCGGAGCAGGCAACGCGGTTGCCAAGGCCCATGTGGTTGAGGACGCTGTGTCTAAGCGGAAACGCTTTGACAGCGGGGTCGGTGCCTCTCTCAAGAAGAAATTCATGGGAGACTGCTTTGTGTGCAACAAACCGGGCCATCGTGCCGCGGATTGTAAGATGCGCACCGACAAGCCCAACCCCCCCCCCCCCCCCCAAAGAGGAAGTTCCAAGGGAAAGGGAGGAAGAGGGCACCTGCTCAGGCTAATGTAGCTGAGGGAGGAGATGATGCTGGACAGGACTATATGCACCTGAGTGTTGTGGTCTCGGAGGTGAACCTGGTGGGGAGCAACCCAAAGGAATGGTGGCTGGACACAGGCGCCACTAGTCACATCTGTGCCAGCAAATGGATGTTCAAGACCTATACGGCCGTGGACAATGAGAGCTGCTTCATGGGGAACTCGGCTACTTCCAGGGTGGAAGGAAAAGGAACCGTGCTGCTGAAGATGACATCGGGAAAGGAGCTCACACTGAATGGCGTGCTCCATGTGCCGGAAATTCGCAAGAATCTGGTTTCCGGGTCCGTGATGGTGAACAAAGGATTTAAACTTGTATTTGAATCTGCAAAAATTGTAATCACTTTGAACGGAATGTATGTAGGCCGTGGCTATATGACCAACGGCATGTTTAAATTAAATGTTGGTACTCCGGCTCCTAAAGCCGAGTTAGCTATTGAGGGTACTAAGGCTGAGGCCAGTACCAAGAATAATGTAATCGTGAATGTTGCCCAAGTGGCCAATAAAACTTCGTTTGCTTATTCTTGTGATTCATTTAATTTATGGCATGGTAGATTAGGTCATGTGAATTCTAATTCTATGAAGAAATTAATATCACTGAATCTACTACCTAATTTTGTATTTGATAAACAACATAAATGTGAGGTTTGTGTTGAAGCAAAATTAACCAAGTCTTCGTATCAACATATTGAACGAAGTACTGAACCTCTCGGTCTAATACACACGGATGTATGCGACTTAAAGTTTATACAAACGCGAGGAGGGAAAAAGTATTTCATCACGTTTATAGATGATTGTACTAGATACTGCTATGTCTACTTAATGAGAAGTAAAGACGAAGCGGTAGAGAAATTCGCTCTTTATAAGACCGAAGTAGAAAATCAACTCAATAAAAAGATTAAAATGTTGAGGAGTGATAGAGGCGGTGAATACGAAGCACCGTTTGCGCAGATTGCGCAGAAAATGGCATTATACATCAAACGACAGCCCCATACTCTCCGGAGCAGAATGGGGTTGCTGAGCGTAAGAATAGAACACTCAAGGAAATGATGAATGCTATGCTAATAAGTTCTGGGTTATCCCATAACATGTGGGGGGAAGCACTGCTTTCCGCCAACTATGTATTGAACAAGCTACCGCATAAGAAGCGTGATAAACCACCTTATGCACTATGGAAAGGCCATAGGCCGAGCTATAAATTCTTAAGGGTTTGGGGTTGTCTCGCGAAGGTCCTTGTCTCGCTTCCGAAAAGAACGAGAATAGGGCCAAAGACGGTAGACTGTGTGTTCATAGGATATGCACAAAACAGTAGTGTTTATCGTTTTCTAGTACACAAGTCGGATAATCCCGATGTGCATGTAGATACTATCATCGAAGCTCGAGAAGCTTCTTTCTTCGAGGAGATCTTTTCCCGCAAGTCTTCCATAACTGTAGAGACTGAGGAGTCACACAGTGAGGAAAATGTGGGGGCAAGTGAACCGTTGGAGGAAGAAGAAGAAGAGCCTCGACGTACCAAAACCAACAATATATGCCGTCGGTTGGTTCATCCATGCTGTCACTAATATGATTTACGGATGTAGATAATTGGTGTGAAAGCAACATAAAAGCTGTTCGTGAACGTCATAGGAAAATTTGTGAAGATAGTGTGTCAGTATCAGGCCAAAAATGATAAAATTTCTATGTTTCTAAAGGCTGACTTCGTAGTAAAAAAAACTTGATTCAAAGCTTAAAAAAACGGCTTTTTTGCTTTTACAGCCTCTAAAAGCTAACGTTTCTTGTGCTTTTAGCATAGCTCTTGTAAAATTGCTTTTGCTAAGTTTTCGCTTTTTAAAGCGCTGCCAAATTTAAGCAGGTCTCAGAAAAATCCTGTCGTTATTATTCTATAAGCAAATCGGAATTAAATGTAGAAACAAATCTCTTGGGTATTTAGCCACGAGATTGGCATGTGTGTTCCTGGTCATCTTTTACTTAACTTTTGTTTAACTATGACATGGAAACACACACGTAAATATTTTACGTAGTTTTGCGCTAGCTATCTGACTATATCTCTCTTTGTTAACTATTTTCATCGCA
Source organism: Primula vulgaris (assembly GCA_963920805.1). NCBI lineage: Eukaryota > Viridiplantae > Streptophyta > Magnoliopsida > Ericales > Primulaceae > Primula > Primula vulgaris. The sequence goes on from OY987212.1 coordinate 14,064,679, forward strand.
TTTTTATTTATACCGTTAGACTTATCCTGTTATCCCAACTTTCCTTGGGAACAAAGTATATAATACTCTATTTTCATTTGATGTAGGTGCTCATTCCGTAGGGTTTTGTCACTGTGGCTTCTTCGTGGAACGGCTCTACAACTTCGAAGGCTCTAACAAACCGGACCCACAATTAAACTCAAAGTTCCGTTCATCCCTTACGGAAACATGCCCAAATTCAGACGATTTCAACATAACCACCGACCCTATAGTATTAATGACACCAATAAACAAATCATTTAAACTCGATACAACGTTCTATCAAGCCGTGTTGGGAAACCAAGCGGTCCTTCAGCTGGACCAGCAGCTCGGATATAATAATATTACGAGAAAAATAGCAGAGGATTATATTAATCGACCAAATGTTTTTCGTAGAAAATTTGCTAAGGCCATGATTAAATTGAGCAATGCTGGTGTTTTAAGTGGAAATGAAGGGGAGATTAGGAAGAATTGTAGAAGGGTTAACAAGAAGCTTGATCATATGTTTTTTGGTAAGAGTAGGCCTGGCTAGTATGTAAAAGTACTGTTAGGAATTCATACATATTCATTTGTGCATGTATGAAAATTATTTTGAATCTTTTTCGTAATTAATTAAAGAGTGTGAAGTTTCGATCGGAAGTTGGTGTATATTTAAGTTTTTTTTTTGGTTACATAGTATGTGGTCTCTCTTTCGGGAAGTTTTTGTAATGTACCCTGCCTTGACGAATATTCCATTGGTTTAACACATAAGAATAATTTAGTCTACCGTGTTTTATCAAAAATTCAATTTTATCTCTTTTATTTTATTTTGTTCATTTTAGCGCCCTGTACAATATCAATCCATTCAATTTTCAATTATTTCACAAAATGAACGACACGTGGCTAAATGTTATTAACGTCTTTTAACGACAAGGGTATTTTGTTCATTTATAACATAGGTCCAATAAAAAAATAAAAAATAAAAATAAAATAAATACAAGTGACAGAATAATACATTTTTCTATTTTTGATTCATCTCAATTCTTACCGAACATAAACATAACTCATAAAAACAGCAAAAGTTAGTCACTTGCAAGCACGTGTCATCCATTTTGTGAAAGAATTGACGGATGAGGTACAAAATTGAGTGGATTGATATTGTACAGGGTCCTAAAATGAACAAACTAGAGTAGATGGAAAAAAAATTGAATTTTTAACAAAATATAGGATAGTAAACGGTTCATATCTCAAGGTAATAGTAATACAATGATAAATTATGAATGTTTACTTTTAAGTTTTTTTTAAAGGGTTTACTTTTAAGCATGGACATCTATATACGTATTTAATATACTAATAATTGTATCTTACGCGTTATACGTGCGACGCGCAGTGTAATCAAAATATAGAAAATAAATGTAGTTAGTATAATACAAATATGTGGGTAATAAAAAAAAATATAGTATAAGATAATAAGAGTTAAAATAATATTTGGTTATTAAATAGAGATAAATAATGTTATTGGTTTATTACTTTTTATATTTTTTTTTATAGAGTAAGGTATTATTGCAATTAACAAAAAAATAGATGAGTGTTTTTAAAAAAAAATAGCAAAATTTGTCGGTTTCTAAACTCTGGATTTGACTTATAATAATAGTATATAAGTATAGATATAGATATATCCATCCATATGTGTTTGTTATCTAGAGTTTCTTTTTATGTGTTTCTTTTAACCATATATAGATTCTATTAGAAAATTCATTTGCTGATTCCTGTGTTGATTTAAACAAGAGCATTTGTAAAAAAAACATAACCTTACGGGGTTTTATAGGTTTAGTACACCAACTTATCGGCTTTTAACGATTTAGGTACCCACCTTTCAAATTTTTCAATTTAGGTACCAACCTATCGGTTTTTAACGATTTGGGTACCACCGTCTTAATAAATCACGAAATTATGTCACGTGACATTTGACAAACATTAATTTGATATGCTAATTTGACAAATTTGCACAAAAATATGTCATCCTAGAAAAAAATTTAGCATATAATCCAAATTTAGCATATAATCCAAATTTTTGTTATTTGTGAAATTGGGGAAAATATTTTTATAGGATGACATATTTTTATGCAAAATTGTCAAATTAACATATCAAATTAATGTTTGTCAAATGTCACGTGACATAATTTCGTGATTTATTAAGACGGTGGTACCCAAATCGTTAAAAGCCGATAGGTTGGTACCTAAATTGAAAAATTTGAAAGGTGGGTACACAAATCGTTAACCGTACTATAGTTTGGGATAGTAAATGTATTTTTTCCCATAACCTTCACAGGTTAATTTAATTAAAAGCGATGATCAAGTTGATTAGTTAAATACAATTAGGCATACTGTTGAGTTGAAATGATAAAAGATTTTAAGAGGTAATGTAAAACAATTATGAAAAAAATACGTTTAGTCTATTGTACTAACATTACATTGGTTAACGATTTTGATATTTAACTATCAATTTTAACAATATATTGACATATCGAACTACGAAATTTCGTACAATTAAGAGACTAACAACGTAAATCGACGAGATTGCAGTCAATATATCAAATTCACATTTGTGATATATTTTTGACGTATTTCGATAGAATTGCACTCATTATGTGGTAGTCAATATAATGTGAGTGCAATTTTATCATTTTGTTTAACGGTATGTCTTAAATTGTGACAAATTTCGTAGTTTGTTACATTAATTTTTAAAATTTGTAATAAAATACCTAAATCGTTAAACATTTATAATATAAACGTATTTTTTCCTGTAATTAAGAAGCTTAATTGTGGGTATGTTTGGAAAAAATAGACCCTTCAAGTATATTGTTAGGATGTAATCTAAATTTATTTGTCTGCAAATTATTTGGAATTATCATGTTTAAAAAAGTAAAGCTTTTGGATACTTCTGTATCCATGCTTTTATGTATTGTACTCCGTTTTAATTTTGTTAACATTACTACTAATAAAGGTATGATTATTGATTTGGTTGATGCCCGTTAAGGTATTAAGGTATAAATTACTTTCTCCGCACCACGTTATAAGTTATATACGAAACCACCTGCAATTTTGAACAGTAAATATCTCATATGCAAATTATCGAAATAGTTTTTTTTTAAATTCTATCATATAATTTAACATTTGAACTATGTATAGAAATTTTGAAATTTTTTGTTTCGGCAATTTAGTTATATGTTCAAACCCGATCAAATTTGTACGTGATTTCACATATAAAGTGAAACGGAATAAGTATTACTTTATGAATGGTAAAGAAGACGTTCCAATATTTGTTAGGAGTATCTTTCCCTTTCTTTTGTTTGGGTAGATTTGTTTAGCGATTAGTTGTGTCTTGTGATGTCAAACACTGTATAATATATATATATAAAAAACTCATAAATAAATAAAAAGGAACTGAGTAAACATTACGATTATCAACATGACAATTTTTGATCGTGTCTCTTCGTTGCTAAATATAAATATGAAAACACGTGGAGAGATAATGGGAAAAGAGAGAAGATCCTGTTTGACTTTATGTAGATAATCAAATTTTATCACAAAACAAGGTTAGCATCTCTGGATCTCAGTTTGTCTGTGTACACAATTACATTATTAGGAGATTAATTTAGAGAAAACACGTATCAGCCATGAAGTCAAGTTTTTAACCAAACAATTAAAGTTTATTAAAAACTTATTAGAGTAGGAAATGGAGGGAATTTTAATTAGGTACAATTTAACCAATTTATTTAATAAAAACACAAATTATCAAATTTTTTACTTCACGCAAGTTAGCATGGACGGGTGGTCCAAAGGCGATCCAGCCCATTATCTGATGGTGGGGGTTTTCGTGATGAGTGTGGTCGTGTAGTGAGAGTATTCTGGAGGTTTCTTGGGTCAAGACAAATTATATACGAAAGGTTATATGCTATTTTAATTGGTTTGGAAATTACGATGGAAACGGATATACATCACTTGGAGGTTAAGTCCGATTCGGCGATAGTGGTTTTTGGGTGAGTTCGGCGACTTTGGGAGTTTGGAAACACAAGTTACATTTTATTTTTTGGAAAGTACACAAATTACATTTTAACTCGCATACACAAGTTAAAGTGACAAATAGACAGGGTAACCATCACCTAAAACTTATACTAGGAGTAATATGTTTGTGTACTGTCAAAAATAATAGTTTTTAATATTATATGGTTACTTGTTCATAAAACTTTCACTATTTATATAGAGTAAACAATTTCGAGTAGATTTTTCATCAGAGGTCATATTTTTTTACTCCGTGTTGGGTTAAACAAGCTTTCTGTAAATAAAAAAAAAATGTTTTATTTCTAATGTTTAATGTACTCATTCGTTGTGTTCTATTAGCATGTTTTCTTTTGTTACATCTTTCTTAATAAAACATATTTTAATTTTATTATTATTCAAAGTTTAAACTCATGAAGTTGAACCGAACAAACCGATTTTTAGTGCTTTGGTTTGTTTTGGTTTCGAGTATTAATTGGCTCCAAACCCAACCGAATCGGACCGATGAATCTTAATCAATTTGGTGTGCGTTTTCGTTAAAAAGCAAACCGTATCGAATACCTTTCACTCTACGACACATATACGTATACAGTACAATTAAACAAGAGTTAGATACAAACTCATCCAAGTTTTTTGCCCTCGTTTGATTGCATCATTTGAAGGTCGGGATTGAATTATAAGTATTGTCAGACTCACAAATAATGTGTTTGGTTGGATAAAATGCAGCATAACTATTAGTACCATTCAGACTACAAATTATGCACTTTGATGTATTTACAATACCATGATATTAGATTAGTCTAAGTAACGACCCGGTACTCCGATCAGACCATCGCCATCTGCTTCTTACCACCAATATTGTCCGTTTTGACCTAAGTTCGTCCCCGCTGCTTGGACCGCACGAGTTTAATCAGACCGTCGTCATCTGCTTCTTACCACCAATATTGTTCGTTTTGGCCTAATTTCGTCCCCGCTGCTTGGACCGCACGAGTTTAAAAAGCCTTGGTGATTAGAAGGAGGATACTGCTACCTTATACACCATATAGGTACTACATATCTAAGCGATGTGGGATATAGCTCACTTCTCTATACCACACTATTTTCCTACGAAAATACGGGTTTTTACATTTTTCCCCCTTCCGGCACGACGTCCTCGTCGGGCACGCCGTCCTTCCGAGGTTGTCAGAGCCCACATCGGCCAGATAGCGGCTCTGATACCAATTGTAACGACCCGGTCCTCCGTCCAGACCACCACCATCTGCTTCTTACCACCAATATTATCCGTTTTAGTCCAATTTCGTCCTCGCTGCTTGGTCCGCACGGATTTAAAATGTTTTAGTGATTAGAATAAGGATACTCATACCTTAGCTGTACTATATATCTAGACGATGTGGGATAGATCACTTATTTTTACCACGATATTTTAGTACGAAAATACAGATTATTACAAATCGCATTCTTATCCAAACTTCATTTTAAATCTCTCTCATATTTCATATTATGGATCGAATTCTTAATCCGGGCTACTAATTCCACAACTAAATAAGACTAGTAATTAAATTTTTTTAAAAAAGTAAAAAAATAAAAAACCAAGTAGTACTAATACATAACAAAGGGGGTTATATAGTAATTTAGCCACTTGATTCACACAGATCTCCTCTTAAAAATAAATAAAAAAAAAACTCCGAGCAGCTCAGATAGAGAGGAAGAGAGAGAGAGAGAGACGATGGCGGCGATCCGGTGGTCCGGCGGCGCACGTGCTCTTTTAGCGCTCATTTTTATCATAATTTCCATCCAACCCTCGATCTCAATTTACTGCGACGAAGACGATTGTTACGATCTATTAGGGTACTCTCTCTCTCTCTCTATATATATATATGTATCTGTATCTATTATTCTCTGAGTTGCTGATTTTGAATTAATTTTGGAATCTGTATAGGGTTACTCAGAGCGCTAATTCTTCGGAGATCAAGAAATCGTATTATAAGCTCTCCTTGAAACAGTTAGTTTCTCATTTCTCATTACTCTCTCTCTCTCTATATATACATATGTATAATGTATGCTATTGTTACATATTAAGTTTTTCATTTTTTTCATGATTTTACATGCCTATTTATGCTGGGAAAAAAATCGACATGTATAATTATTAGATTTTAAGTTTTCTAATATCTCATGATTTTGCTGCATATCTATATTTGCTAGTGTTAGCTATTAAATTTTCCATTTTTTATGAATTTGCATACACATATACAAAACTTTCATTGGAATAAAAGCTTTTCATTTGCCATGTTTTTTAAATATCTATTTATCTTCATATATACATTTATGCCATTGTTAGATATTAAGTTTTTTCATGCTATTGTTGGATATTCAGATTTTCATTTTTTTTATGATTACTTACATGCCTATTTATGCTGGAAAAAAAATCCATATGTGTAATTATTAGATGTTGAATTTTCTAATTTCTCATGATTTTGCATATCTATATATGCTACTGTTAGCGAACTATTAAGCTTTTTATGATTTTGCATATACGCCTTTAAGTTGAAGTGCCACGTAAATTTTGTATGTTTGTGTATTTTACACAATACAAACTTTCATTGGAATTAAAGATTTGCATTTGCCTTGTTTTTTAAATATGTATTAGTTAGATCAATGCTAAATAATTGAAATTCAAACTGATGTATTCTGACTGACCATTATATAGTCGTTTGAAAAAAAGTACATTCTCACAGCTCGAAAATTCAGAATTGCTATTGACGCGTAATTATGTAGTTGTGTACTTTTGTATGCATACCATAATTCTTTCTATTGGGTTGCTAAATAGAGAATACTACCAAATGTTAGTTTTTTTTATGTATTTCGGGGTTGCAATGACAACCTTCGCTCTCTATGTAGCTTTACCCATTTGTGAAAGTTATAATTACATATGCAAATAACATAACTACAAAGAATAATGTAGTCACTTTGAAAATGAACATTCTTGGATAGATAGATGACACCTCAAAACTGCAGAGTTGCAGCTTAAAATTGAAGAATACGTTTGACACGTTTTTACATAATTTATAATTTGGTGTGCCTATTATTTTCTCTTACACCCTGTAACAGTGTCTATATTTTCATGATTACTTATGTACTGATTCGTAATTGTTTTATTCAGTCACCCTGATAAGAACCCCGATCCAGAATCGAAGAAGTTGTTTGTTAAAATCGCCAATGCTTACGAGGTAATTATGTTGTCAATCTTTGTAGTCTGATTGGAATATGTAGTGTAATGACAATGTGAGAACGAATAAATACATCACAATCTTAGTATTTTCGAAGTTTTTGACAATTTAGGCGCAACGAGCTGTTAATTCATTAGTGTTTTCATCACCACCGAGCTAATTGTGACTTGATTATGATAGTAGTTCCAATTTCCCTCAAAAAGAAGTGCTGTCTCAGATTTTCTTTAGACTAAACGGAATTATGTTAATCTAGAGATTGGTGCATGAGAAGTTAACATCTATAGTTGTCAAATATTACTATCACTTGCATCGTATGTTCTATGGAATATACAGACGTGGTCAGAAATTCGTTTGGAACTATTTTGAGATGTACACTTTAATAATCATTTAGTGTGTTTTAGATTTCCATAACCATTGAACTAAACTGCGAAGATTGAGGAATTTTTTCTAGAAATTCACAGACTCAAAATCCTGGAAGTATCTAATTTACCTTTCTTTTTCTATAGTGTATTTGTCAAATTGCAATAGGAACTAATTTTTTCTTTCTGGAGCCAACAATATTTAATACAGCTTGGATTATAATAGAAATAGGTTGAGATGATTTCTTTATTATCTGCCAGATTTTAAAAGACGAAGCAACTAGGGAGCAGTATGATTATGCGATTGCACATCCGGAGGAAGTAAGTTCACTTTTCAGCGAGGCACTATGCATATTTTCTTAACATGCTTTGCCTATGTACTTTAAAACCTAGCGAGCACCGTATATCTGTTTTTTTGGATGTCCCCACACTTTGTTGTTTGGATTTAGTTGTATGAAAATAACTCAAACTTACCTTTTCTACGGATTCTTTTAAGTACCACTTAAGATATCTGAACGCTCTCTGTTATTTTATTCATTAAAATATTAGCTGACACAGTACAGAGGTTTGAAATAATAATATTCTGCAGTTTATATATGGGTTTAGGGCTTTGGTTAGTGACTACTATTGTTTGATACTCACCATAAGTTCTTACAATAAAATGACTCATATTTATGAAAAATGAGTCTCTGTGATACTTCTACATTGTATTAAATGACCTGTATCCTTCATAGTCTATTTTAAGAAAATGTTTCCTAGTGCCGTATTTAAAGTATATGAAGACTATATTTCTTACTGTCTTATATGGCTCAAAGCTCAACAGGTATAGTCGTTCTGGTGTTTTGGAAAGAAGTCCCAAGTTAAGATCGAATTTGGAATTTGGTCGAGTAAAATCTGAAAATTTGTGTACTGTTCCAGCCTGCTGTGACAGATTCCCTAGTAGTAATTACTTTTAACTTGTGAGCCTAATACCGTAATACACCATTTGGACCCTGGCAAGCTTCTGTCTAGCCTGCTGTGAAAAGTTTTAAGCTTATTTTTACTTGTGAGCCTAATACCGTAATATGCCATTTTGGACCCTGGTAAATTTCCGTTTATTCTGCTTAACACAATTTATCTATAGTATTTGGTGAAAAGCTGTAACAATTTAGGTAAGCAGTATATATTCCTCAGTGTTCTTACAAACAAACAAACCGAAAAAAGAAAGAAAAATACCTAACGTCATACTTCACATTTGTCAACTTCTGTTGGGTGGTAATGTATGTGTACTTGCTTTGGTTGTTTGTTGCATGATCATTTCATCACATATTTACATGCTCAGGAATGTTAGACTTTCTGAACCTCAGTTTTGATCATTACCATTTCTTAAGTGCTGAATTACCATTCTTTCTCTGTGCTAGTTCTTTTACAATACAGCTCGCTACTACCAGGCTTACTATGGCCATAAAACAGTGAGTTTTCCCTTTCCCTTTCTTTTACTTTTTCGACATTATTTTATAATTTAGTATGTTGTATAAAACTCCCCGTCATTTCTTTCCAGGATCCTCGTGCAGTACTTGTGGGTCTTCTGCTGATCCTCTCTGCATTTCAGTATCTTAATCAGTGGACAAGGTATAACCAGGTAACCTATTGTACTAATTGCATATCATGAATTACCAAATATGGCCTTCTTTGAATTTTTTTTCCCCAGATGCTTCCATTTAAAGATGAAATTATCATGTTGATTCAAATTGGAAAACTTCTACCGATAACAATAAAAATCCCATCAGTTTAGATGTTGTGCTTCTCAGATGATTTTGTTTCAAAAGTCATGCATAACCCATTTTGAAAACGAGCTTTTCTAAGATTTTCAAAACTTGTACAACTCTGCATTGCAGGCGATAGATATGGTTAAAAAGACTCCGGCTTACAAGAATCGACTCCGCGGACTTCAACTTGAACGCAATGGAGGGACGACAAACAAGAAGAAGGGTCAAAAGCAGATGGATAAGTACTAGATTGTCATTGCTTTTGAATACCATTTTTCATTATTTGATGTATAAATTTTTTAAAACTAGGTGAAATTATTGTTTGTTTTGACAGGAAGGTGGAGGAAGATATAAGCAAGGAACTTGATCTGCAAATTAAGGGAGCTGAAAAACCATCATTATGGGGACTCCTGTGTGTCCGTTTCGTTCTACTACCTTATACTATTGGAAAGGTACGAATGAGTGTTTAAAAAGATCTCTTTGCAGTTTCTGTTTTTGCTTGCAATTAATAAATCAAGAAAGTAGATATTTTGAGTTATGATACAATCGACGTATAGAATATTTGGTTGAATATAACTGCAACCTTCTGTCTTTTTGAATTATTTTTCTGAATTTTATGCAAGTTTCAAATTTTCAAATAGACGTGTTGGTATTTAATTATTCATGCAAAATGGTGTTGGCTTTTTTGATAGGCACAACAAAAGTTGACATAAAAGCCTACAATGTCCATTTTGTTGAAATATTAGTAGTTCTCAAGACATGTTCTTGAAACTCTTATGGTTCGAGTGCTTTAGTAGAAAACTAGATTCGTCCAGTCACTTGTTTTCTCCAATATCCATTATCTTTTCAGAAATTATAGGTTTCCGAATTCAACAAGCAAACATCACATTATCCTTTGTTGTCTTGCAATTTTTTTGTTGTTGTTGTAATCTCACAATGTTTTTATTGATTAACCTTCCAGCTCTGTTTTTCAAAGTGAAGCTGGAATCTGTATACTGTATTTGAATGACTTTCTAGGAAAATATTAAAAATTTGTAAAATTTTTGAAAATGAAAATCGTAAAAATCTGTTCCCGAAAAGTTGTCTGGAACCAAGCAAGCATTTTGCTAAAACTCGGATTTTAGGCTGCAATCGCATATACTCGTGTGGATACTTCTGGTTGTGATCTGTTTGTGTAGAGTCTTCTCTAAGGAGCAACTTCAAAACATACCTCATTATGTACCTGCAATAATCCGTTTTTGTATTCAACCTTTTCAGCTATTATTGTGGAATATTTGCTGGCTCTGGCGCTACCGTATCAAACAAGCTCCATATTCTTGGGAAGATGCTTCCTATTTAACTCGAAGGTCCCTAGGGATCCCTCTTGATTCATGGAGAAATTTAGGTAAATAGACAGTTGACCCTTAAAATTGAAGTTAATGACATTTTTTACACTAGTAGCTTAGCCTAAAATCGCCTTTTAACCTTATTAAATTAGTGTCAAAATCTTTTCTGCTGTTCAGTTTATTATGTAATGTTTGATAGTGTGTACTAATCAAGTCAACCTGCATTATAATTTTGCGGAAAATTAAAGTCCTTTAAAACAAAATATGTCTAGTTATTATATATCGGCTAAAAAAACTCTCATTTTCTTTTCTCCCATGGTTATTCTCATTCCTTCTCTTCTGCTCCATGTTTTAGCACTAATGTACTGGGCATATGAATGAGTCAATTGAACAAGGGAAGCATTTTAAACCCAAGTTGACTGAATGGTTGGGGTAGATTTTAATTTCCCTCAAATTATTCTAGATTCCGGTACAGACCCTTAACCTTACTGAGTTGATTGATTAGTCCTTAGTGCTTGCCCTTGAACTCGTTTTCGATTCCATCACCTACTTTGGTATGACAGAACGATCCGATTTTTTTTGACATTCCTAAATGTTTTTTTTATATTAATAAGCATCAACTTCCTAGTCCTACTGAGTGATGTGTTTTGTGCTATGTGCACATTTTTTATTTGAACTTTTGTTGGGCAGAGTTTTCCGTTTAACTCTTCTATATGCTTAATAATCTCACTCCCATATGCTATGGAGCTTTTCGTAACAGCCATGTTTCATACCATATAACTTGTATTAATTGTAATTTGTGTTGTTTTGTTAGATGAGTTGAGACAAGAAGATCTCATAGAGAGGCGTTTATGGGAAAAATCCAACTTCGATAATTATTTGGCCGAGATGCGTAAAGAGTCAAAGCGTAGAAGATAAGTTACAGGTTTTTTTTTTTTCCAGTTTTCACATAGTGCCATACACAATAAAAACCCATCTCTTGTAGAAGTGAAGACGGGTATTTCTCAGTCATTATACTGTTGTGGCATATCTACAAGTTCTAAAAGATGCGCTTCTATTTTGTTCAAGAGGAGAAGTGTGAAAAGAATACTACTTAGATTAAATTTATGTAATACAATCAAATTGAAGATTACAAATCGGTAAAGCCCTTTGATTTTTTTATTATTATGGAGAGTTTATCGAATTAATTTAATTTGATGTCATGTCATGTATCTTGTTCCAAACATCGATACAATTAAAAGAAATAGATACACTTTTACTTTGTGTTCTCTGTTTGTGTACTGTTAGTGCAACTCAATGAAAACCAGCTGCTATTCGAGTTTTGTTGAAACAATGAATTTAAATTTCTAGTAATTGAAGTTCTTGCAAAAAAATGCTTGTTTTTCATTGAACTAGTGGAAGTACAAGCATAGTTTACAACTTTCAGGGGTTCCAAATAAATCACGCTTGTTTGAATTAACTTTTCAGATCACTATCTGAGGATCAAATGACTAAATTCTTTGTAACAGACGCATGTTTTAGTAGTAATAATATAAGATACTAAGCTTTTTTGATAAGATACAATTACGCTGGTGATTTACCATGTCAATGAAGCATGCTAGTTTTGTGCGGATGCATTTTTGCTGCTCTGAAACATTCAAGGCAGCCCTGCCTTAATTTTCCAGCCAGCAAAATGTATTTTTTTTTTTTTAAATAATATAATTTAACGATTAACACTATCGTGAATCTAGTTTATTATTATTTAGTATGCGTCAGATACTAAAACCCTAACACATATTAATGAACCCAAAAATATAACATACAAAATTACATTATTTCAAAAAAAATAAGGACTTTACTGCCTGAAAAATTACAGGCTGCCTTGAATTTTTCAAGGCAACCAAATCCCGTCCGTTTTGTGCAGCATGCTAGTTTTGTGCAGCATTTGGTGTTTTGAGTGTCCCCTTTGTACCATGAGATTAAATCATCAATTGGTTTTATTTGAGATGAGTATTAAGATAATGTACATAACAGCATTAGCATCACATTATTTAAACTCGGTTTTCTTTAAATTTGATGAGCTTATTTGTAAAAAAACCATTCACATCACTCTCATATTAAACTCTCTATTTTCAAGAAGTGTCACTATCACTTTTTATAAATGAAGAATATTAGTTCTCCTCATCAACAAAAATATAATATTTTATTTTGGTTCTCAACTTCAATCGCATTATTTCAACAAAAAAAAATAAACTAAGTCTTAAAATACAATAGAAAAATTAATAAAGTATTAATAGAGAGAGTGTTTTGAAGATATTGAAAAATCAACAAAAACTTAAGTGATTCTGTAAATATCAAAAAATAATATTTTCACTCCTCATTTGATAAAATTTTTGAAGAAATTGATGTGAATGGTACTTACTTAGCTATATTTGGATGTTAACATCAATTGTACTTTCATTGTGTGGGAAATTTCAGCAAAAAATAAAAATAAAGTCCCTGATAACCTTAATTACAATTTAATCAACATAAGAAATATTAGCCGGGAAGCATTAAGTTTTAATCACGTTTTAATTCATACCATGGACCGTCAATTTACTAAAACAAGATGAACATTATTTCTTAACAAAAAAACACGTACACTGTTTATTTAAAATGAATTAGGAGGAAAATGCTAAATCGGTAGTCAACCTATCAAGCATTAAGTTTTAGTGAAATATTAAAACACTTAAATAATGTTTTTTAGTAATGATAATAATATGAAAATTAAACTTTAACGGAACCTGTACGATACTATTTTTATAATAACATAGAAAAAAATGCATTGAAATATAGTAACATCAAGTTATTAAAATAGAAAATATAATATGTAAATATTTTATAAGTTTATCACCTCAAATCTTAACTATTAGCACATATTTACATCTCACAAAATATAAGCAATTGAGTATTTGTTAGCATTGTGTAATTCATAATTCCATAAGAGTCCTATTAATCTATTTGGCAGCAGATTTTTTCAGCTTCTGAAAATTTGAATTTTAGGCTGAAAAATCTAAAAAATATAGATTTTCAATAGATTCTCAAAACAGATTTTTAAAATCTAATTTGGACCAAAAAAAATATGTTACCAAACTTTCATACATATTATTTCATTCTAAATTGGTTTTACAAATACAATTTATCCTTCATATACTAATATTTTAGACTTTCTATCATGTTTCCGTTTTCGGAGTTGTCAAATACTCCGTATCAAACCGGTTAAATCCGGGTTTAAAAATCAGTCGGATAATAACCCGCATGATAAGCAGTGTAGTTTTGGAACAGTGATCTTATTTGACTGTTTATGATACAATCATGTTAAGCACCGTTAGATCAGAAAATGAATGGTTATATAATATTTTTTAATAACTAACTTATTTTTTATATTTTTAACAAATTAAAATTTGATAAATTAAAAACAAATTATACGACACACTAAAAATAAAAATAAAAATATAGAATGTTAGAACCTCCTATCTTCTTAGACTTAAATATTAATCCAACTTTAATTTTTTTTGTAATGCTTTTTATGCAAAAAAAAATTGTGAGGTTTTGAAAATTCATTTCCCTCTCTTTATCTATCTCTCTCTCTCTCTATCAAACCGCCATCAGATCTCTCACTTCCTAATTCTCTCCACTCATGAATTTCCGTAAAGCTACCCCTCGTAGCCCCCCTAATGTAAGTTTCATTTATATACATATATATATATATATATGTATATGTATCTATATCTGTTAATACTGATTTACACTTAGGTTTGTGTATCCGCTGTTCAATCAGTTGGTTAATTCTTTTTAATTATGTACAAAAATTCAACCGATTTCTTAGATAATTTGATAGATATATAGATAAGTGTATCTATATAAGTATGTATGTATATTTATTATTACTGTTTTTAGGTTTTTGTTATTGTGTATGCCCTGTTCCTTTTCTGCAGATTAATCGGGGAATTCTTCTATTTCTTTTTTAAATTTAACTCATTGCTAGGAAATTTTATTTATCTCTCTCTCTCTCTCTCTCTATATATATATATATAGATATATGTATTTCTTTTGTAAATTTAACTAATTGCTTGGAAATTTGATCTCTCTCTCTATATATATACTAGCGAACATACCCACGCGATGCGTGGTGAAACGTGTGAATTTATGCAACACTATAAAAATATGTAAAAAAAAAAGAAATAGTAACAACTCCATAGTATTGATTTGAAGAATAAATCAAATTAATAAGCATTTAAAATCAAAAAATAGAATAAAAATGAGGATTGTACCTGTGAGAGAGATAAGGAGAACAAATAAAAAGTTATAAAGTTTTAAAATAAAGAGAATGGAAATATGTAGTGGATGGATATGGGCAGTTACACTACTTTTAGAATTTCAAATTTCAAATGTTTTCTTTTATTTCTTCTATTTCCTTAATGTGCAATTTATTAAGGCTTTTTTGTAAATAATTGTTTAAAGGCTTCATAAGGCCTCTTCACATAAATAATAAAATATGAAGTATGATATATTGTATGTATATTTATTACTAATACTGTTTTACACTTAGGTTTTTGTATCCGCTGTTCTTCATGTAGGTTAATCGGTGAATTCTTTTAATTCTTTAGTAAATTTAATTAATTCCTTGGAATTTTGATGTATATGTGTGTATATACATATATATGTATGTATTTGTTAATTGTTAATACTGTTTCACACCTGGGCTTGTGTATGCACTGTTCTTTTCCTGCAGATAAATAAAGGAATTCTTTTAATTATTTAGTAAATTCAACTAGTTCCTTGGAAATTTGTATAGGGTTCATATGTATGCATACAATATTACAGTTACGTTGATTTAGTAGATACACGCCATACTGATTGTTTAATTAGTTACTAGTAAATTTTCCTTATTCTACGGTGTAAAAACAGGAAACTATTCTACAATTTTGGATGTCTTTTAGCTGATGATAAGAACTACGTATTTTGAATTCGGAGCGATTAGGAGGAAATGCTACTATTTTGAACAGATTTTAATATACTACAGATAAAACGTTAATAACGTAAATGAAGATTGATAAATTAAGTGACTTTAGAATAACGTGTTGTTATATCCTTTTCGGAAGATTAATTTTTGTAAATTTGATTTGCTTTCCACTCAGCTGGAAATATTATAGGTTTTGGTAAGAAAAAGTAGTGTTATATTTTCTTTTATTTGTTTGTATCGTTATTTGTGTTTTTGTAGAAAGGGGAAACAAGTATTGCTTGCTTTATGGTTATATGATGGAAAGAGAAAAAAGATTTGATATTATTGTAACAGCTGCACATTGGTTTTTGATATGTGGAAATGAATTATTTGTTTTACTATCAATACAGTTTTCATCTTGTTTGCAGAATCCATATTTTACATTCGCTCCGGTGCTAATATCCTCACTTTCGACTGGTTTATTCATTTTGAATCCGGTGGTATTTCATAGCTTTTGGTTTGGATTACAAAGAACTAGTCTTTTATCCTCTTACATTTGTTTCTACTGTGCTTTCTTTAGATCAGGGAAAGGTTAATGGAAGACCATTGTTGCTTATTTTTTGGCTACATGATAGAATGAGAAAAAATTGTTTCTTTATGTGTAAAATGTTTTCAACTTGTTGATGATGTGAAAAATATATTGTTGATCATGTGTAAAAATTACTTAGTTTTAGGTGTGAAGCTTTCATCTAATGCTTAAGAAACCGTTTTCCATTTTTTATAGGTCTGATGCTCATATATTTTATATTTTATATTTCGTATAGAAAAATGCAAGTGTCGATGGCTTACATGGAGATAAGCGGAGAAGGGTTGGAACCGGAAGAGCAGTTGCTACTCGAGGTGGGCAGCCTTTGGCGCCTGTGACCAATCGACAAGATGTTGCAACGAACTTGGACGGAGGAGAAGGAATGGATAGTGAGAAAGTCGATTTTACGAAAGAAGAAGTTGAAGCATTGTTGAATGAGAAAATTAAAGGAAAGAAGTTTGACGTAAAGGTATGTTTTTGGAACCTATACTCATCATTTTTGTTGATGTGCCTTGGTTGCTTTCCTTTGGTTTTTCATAGAACTGTGAGTTGGAGTACATAAGAAATGTCGGGTTTCTGTTTATTTTCTTTGGGCACTAGCAGTACATTACAAAATATATAAATCTGACAGCAGTGGTGAACATTTCAATTGTTTTACCTCCATTGGATAATTTAACACGTGAGGTTACTTGTGTTCTAAAATAAAAGTTTTTGTTGTAGGAGAAAGGCGAGGTACAAATTCAGGCTTAAAGTTAATTTCTTTTGGTTTACGTTTTGATGCAAATGTAGGAATGTGATAGAGACAACCTGATTGAACATTTGTTTTGTTTATTTTTGTGCATCTGGAAGTGCAAATTCTTAATGTAGTAATAATGTGACTACGAAAATATAGTTAGCGTATTTCGTCTTTAAGTTTGTAATTTTCATTTGAAAACAGGGGTTTGCTTAGTCTGAAGTACTTGTGAACTGCAAAAAAATGATTTTTGGCTTTGCTCTTTGATTTATCGTTGGCGATTGGATTAAGATAAATTAAAATAAATCAATAACTTCAATGACTTGCTTTTATTCGTGTAAATGACAGGGGAAGATGGAGCAAATGAGTGACTTAATTAAACGGCAAAAACAATGCATCAAATGGTTTCAACAAGTTGAGGAAAGCTATACCCAAGAGAAAGAAAAGTTATCCAATACACTGGAATCTGCTGAGAACAAATGCAAAGAAACAGGTAAGTTTGTACCTTATATCTATTTATAACTTTTACTATATACTGCACATTCATAATCAACATGGTCTCAGACTTTAATACTTGCAGTGGAGATGATGAAAAACAAGGAGGAGGAATTTAGTTCACATATTAGCAACTTAAAGATTAAAGTTGCTTCCTTGCAAGAGTGTGTAGCAAAGGAAGAAAGGGAGAAGCTGGTGAGATTTTATACCGATCACGTTCTTTTGCTTTGGTATGATTAATTTTTTCATAGGCTTTAATATAGTTTTTATTCAATCAGAATATTGTGGAGTGCCATATACAAGAAAAGGAGGCCAGGGTTGCTGCTCAAAAGTTAAATGATTCTTTGAAAGCGGATCTGGTAAAGGCTGAGGATGAGAAAAGAAGTGCCGATCTGAAAGTAAGTTTGTAAAAACAAGATTATTATAAATTAATGCTATTTGTCTAGTTTGTAATTTATAAGCACTGGGTAATTTTTTTGTTTGATGGGTGAACATACACTTGTAAATAGTTTTTGTACCCATTACTGGTGTGTTTGGTGATATGTAAAAAAAAATTGGGGATGAAAAAGTGGTTGATTTAAGAGAAAAGTAGGTTAAATTATACTTTCAGAATTACGTACGGTTTAGTATATTTTTGCTAATTTAAACAGATACCCTTTTAGTTGTAATGCCAAACTTGTTATCTGCTTAAAAGTAGATATTTAATTTTTGAGGTTTCAGGTGGTATCAATGGATGATATGTACAAGAGACTGCAAGAGTACAATACAAGTTTGCAACAATATAACAGCAAACTTCAAGGTGACCTTGCAACAGCTAATGAGTCACTGAAAAGAGTAGAGAATGAAAAAGCAACTATTGTAGAGAATCTTAGTAAATTGAGAAGTCATTACAATGCAATGCAAGACCAATTCACTTCTTCTAAAGTAAGCAGTTCTGGCATTCTTCATTTTATTCCTCAAATATTTCGTTATACTCGGACTGATTTCGTTGTACAATGTATATTGAGAAGTCATTACATTTGTTTACCCATTAAAAATCACATTATAATATTTGCTTAGGATGAGGCTTGCATAAAAAGAGTAAATTTTGTTAATCTTTAGATTTATGGTGTGAAGGGAAATAAACTTAACGGTTAAAGCAGTGGACCATGTCATGACTTATCGCCTAGTTTTTTTAAATAGGAATTGAAAGTTAAATACGCGCAATCTTTGTTTAGATCCTTAAAGTTAGATGATAATTAAAAAAAATTTAAAATGGTTAATGAAAAAATTAACTAGAGCAAGAGATTTAAGTAAAATGGTTAAATACCCGTTACCCCCCCTCTGTAGTTCTGGCTTGTTTTAGTTCTCTTTCACTAAGAACGTGCCATCATCTTCACATGATAAACTTTTTCCCATCTCTTTTAAATGCATAAACTTGTTTCCTTTTTCACATTGTTTATGCTTTAATTTCGACTATTGTCAATATACAGACTACTCTCGAAGAGGTCGTCAATAAAAAAGAAATGCTTTTAAATGAAGTTGGATGCCTTAGAGGAGAACTGCAACAAGTGAGAGAAGATCGTGATCGCCAGGTTGCCCAAGTGCAGACCCTTACATCTGAATCAGCAAGGATTCGAGAGAGTACAGGAAAAATTGCTGCCGAATTGGATAGCTATACTACAAAAATTAATGCTTTAGAGGTAAGGTTTTTTTCATCTTTCATATTTTAACTTTTACCTTGCTATGTCGGACATAACTGCTTGTTATAACTTTTACCATTGTGCTACTAGGCGACATGCTCCACTCAAACGGAACAAATTCGTATGTTGCAGAACCAACTAATGCTAGCAAATGAGAAGCTCAAGGTTTGTGGGAATTTTATGCCTACTTTTTGTTACAAGTTTTATATGTATATGCTATTATTATTAATCAGTGTTCCTCAAATCTTATTTAATTTTTCAGATGTCTGATATGTCCACTCTTGAAGCAAGAACGATATACGATCAGAAAACCAGAGCTGTGCATGAATTGCAAGTTCGTCTTGCCGATGCAGAGCTTCAATTAATTGAAGCTGAAAAGTTGCGAAAAAAGTTGCACAACACTATATTGGTAGTTTTTCTTGAAGAGGTTGTCGTCTATTATGTTAGAAAATTCAAATATGTGCTGAAATGTATTCTTATGTAGGAATTGAAGGGAAATATTAGAGTTTTTTGTAGAGTGAGACCCATGTTACCTGATGACGGGGCAGAAGTTGACAAAACAGTTGTTTCTTATCCCACTTCATTAGAATCTCAAGGACGAGGTGTCGAGTTGCTACAAAGTGGTATATATTTTAAAATTTTGTTTGTATGTGTCAATTTTGTTGGCTATGGTAACATAGTTATTGAACATAACTGTTTTAAAAAGAACTGTAATTTTTGCCAGGAAAGAAGGTTCCATTTACTTTTGATAAAGTATTTAATCATGAAGCTTCACAGGAAGATGTTTTTGTTGAAATATCACAGCTGGTTCAAAGCGCCCTTGACGGATATAAGGTAAAACATACCTTTCTTTATTCTTTTTTTTTTTGACAAAATTGCATTAGTTTACTTTTGATAGATTTAGTTCCGTTTTAAACCTAAAACTGAGAATAATGGTTTGTTGCGTAAGCAACACAGTTGGAAAAAGCTTTTGAACAATGTATTTGGGAGAGATTGTTCTCATTTGGCGTTAATAGTCACGTATCTTGTCTAAATGAAAAGTGATCTGTTTACCCTCATGATTAGGTAATCTTAGACAATGCATGGAATTTATTATAAGTAACACTTTTGATGTAGTACCTGTATACCATTTTTACACCTTCTTTTGTTTCTTTTTCATGCCATCACCTGGTGAAAAACGTGTTTACTTGGAGTTCTTGGCTAAAGCATTCACTTTATTATTAACATTTTCTACAAAAGCAACATTAACTTTATTTCTTTTGATGCTTTAATGTTTTGATGAACTCTCGTCGTATCTTACCAAACAAATTTATCTGTCAATCAATGATAAGAGTAACAGCTACATGTCGTTATCTAAAATACTAGCATTTAGTGTAGATAGCTGGGTTGTTATGCTGTTTCGAATTCCAATAGATAACTACAAATTCTTTTATATGTAGGTCTGTATATTCGCTTATGGACAAACAGGTTCAGGCAAAACCTATACTATGATGGGAATGCCGGAATATTCCGAACAGAAAGGGTTGATACCACGTTCATTAGAACAAATTTTTCAAACAAGCCAAATGCTTTCAGCACAGGGATGGAAATACAAAATGCAGGCAAGTATTACCAAAAAATTATGCATTACTTTCATTTTTCTGATAATTTTGATTAGTTGATAGGTGTCTTTTACTATTAACTATCAAAACTGGTAGCTTCTGAAATGTTTTTTTTGGTTAATTTATTAAAATATGTTCATTTAGCTATAAGCTTTTACTATCTTTTTAGGTCTAAGCGCAAGAAATTTTACCTTCAAGCACCCGATTATAAAGTATGTCAAAAATTATGATTGATTTTGTATATGTGAACTCACTAAGCGTAGGAAAATAACTTCGACAATGCTTGATGCCTTGTGAACACACTGCTCACATGTATTTTGCTGCTTTTTTTTCCGTAGAATAAACATTCTTTCTTAAATTGTAGGCGTCCGTATTGGAAATTTATAACGAAACAATTCGTGATTTGTTGATTACAAATCGATCAAATGGTGGAGACTTGTCTCGTGCTGAAAATTTTGGGAAACAATATAATATTTCTCACGACGCTAATGGGAATACTCATGTTTCTGATCTTACCATAATTGATGTATCTAATATTAAAGAGGTGTCTTCACTCCTCTGCCAGGCTGCACAAAGCAGGTATTCCTTTTTCTTTAATTAATCATTGATTGATATTTCTGACAGACTCGAGTACAACCAGATGAATTTTAGTATTCATATGAGTTTTTCATTCTAGCATATTAGCCAGTATAACCGAACACCACTTTTCAGATCCACACCATTGCATCCAAACTCAAAATAAGAGGCTCTCCAACGAGCTCTTAAACAACCCACCGAAAAACCGTTTCCTAAACTGCGCATCATATCCTTAGTTTTTTGTTTGCTTGTAATGAGGTTGTTTGTTTGAGAGTATATGTTCACGTGTCAAAATAAGTTTCCCACTCTCCATCTTCCTTGATTATTGTTTAGTAAAAAGATTGATATGTTTTTCATCTATTTTTGGCTCTAGGTCCGTGGGAAAGACGAAGATGAATGAGCATTCATCTCGAAGTCACTTTGTTTTTACATTGAGAATAACCGGTTTTAATGAGGTACGGTTGTGAATATAATCAAGCAATAACTTGTTATTTATACAATAATTTATAAATCTTTCACTGAAATATTTACTTGCCAAATTTGGTAGAGCACAAACCAACAAGTACAGGGCATACTTAATCTGATTGATTTAGCCGGTAGTGAAAGGCTTAAGAAAAGTGAAGCAACTGGGGAAACTATGAAGCAAACACAGGTATATTTCTCAAATAAGCTTTTATTATTAATTTTAACACCACAAGTAATACATACTCTAAAACATAAATGCTAATTTTCAGTCCATTGATGTTCTCGAATCAACTTGGCTATAATTGAAAATTGATAAACTTCGTATTACAGGCCATCAACAAGAGTCTATCTTGCTTAAATAGAGTTTTCAATGCATTACCGAAAAAAGACAGTCATGTTCCGTTTAGGGATTCGAAGCTAACCTATCTCCTCCAGGTTAATTATCACTCATTTTATTTATTATTTGCATAATTTCATGCTTAGTTCAGTCTATTTGCACGCGTGATGTTAGAAAGTACTACTCGTGTAAAAGAATCAAAAGGTCATTTGGATTGGTTAGCCATTTTCAATCAATTGCGACCCTTAAGACTGGTTCCTCGTACAAGATGAGCATACTAATGAAAACCAATTGCCGTCACCTAAATACTTGGAAAACCTATTGCCACAGGATGTAATAAAAGTAAAGAGAATAACTTTTTTCATATAATCAATTTCAATACATTTTGAAGACAATATTTTTGACAAATGACATCCATGTACTCCACTTTGTTAAAGTCTTGGTAGTTTGGACATGGATTTATTTATGCTTGGAAATACTAATTTTTTTTCCCTACTTTCTAATTTTATTTGCAATGAAACCAGCCATGTTTAGGTGGAGACTCGAAGACATTAATGTTCGTGAACATCTCTCCAGACCCTTCCTCTGTTGAGGAGTCTATTATTTCTCTTCAATTTGCTGCGAATGTTAATTCGTGTGAGATTGGGGTCGCTCGTCGCCAAACTTCAATCCGGTCTGTCGATGCTCGTGTGAGTTGTGGTTAATATATGTTTTTTTTCTTCTCTTTTTTCAACTTTAATTGCTCCACTCTAGGGGTTGTGTGTTGGTAACGAATTGACATACTTGTCTTTGGCATGATTGTGGTTTGTGTCTACTTGTCTTATTTGTGCAATTCTTGTGCATGATTTTTTTTCCCGTGATACCAGATGTTATTTGTGATCAACTTACAGAGCCTAAATTTATAAATTTGTCTAGAAGTTTTAATATAAGAAAATGTATTTTTCCCCTTAATACTTTGTGTAATTTTTGGATTTTGATGATGTGCTATTTTATTCAACAGAGCCCCTTTCCTAACTCCAAGTGTTTGCATACGTTTATGAGTTCTGATCAGTCTTATAAAAATACATTGGTCTTCTATGATCATTTGTATAGTTCTATCACGCTTGACACTGAATATGAATAGAAAATATTTCAAAATATGTATTTGGGTTGTGGTACTGTATTCTCTCAGAAATTTAACTTACAGTAATTACAGATAGGATTGTGATTTACTTCTACATTTAACAGTTTGATTGTAATAGCCGTCCCATTCTTCGGAATTTCAAAGGTAATAGTCATTGACAATCAAAAACGTGGTTTATCTAATCACATAGCAAAATAGTGGTCTAATCGTTTCAATAACCTTAAACTAAATTACTATAAACACCCAGTTAATAAATGTGAGATTAAAATATGAACAATCATTATAAATACTATTGACGACAGGGATGAGGAGAGCTAGGAGGGAGACACGAGAAACAAAAAAATTACTATTAAATCATTTTAGTTTTTAAACTTTACATATTAAAACGTATTGTTAATTAATTTGAGGTATATCGGTAATTAAGATAGTAAAGTGAGGATAAATTATTAATTAAATTAAAGTACATGTTAATTATTAAAACAGAGTGAGCGTAATTTTTTAAAAATTGGACAAAATTTAAATTTAACTTTTTTGAGTTTGTTTATTATAATAGTATAGATTAAAAAGTATAATGATTATTTAATTATTTAAAACAATAATGCTGTCGGAAATGTTTGACCAAATACCATTATTCTCAAAGATAAATAAAACCATTGAGTGGGTATGTCACATTTTCATATCATATGGTATCTCTACCAGTATTATATTTTGAAGATAAATAAATCAAACTCAAACTCAAACTCAAGCTCAAACTCAAACTCAAACTCAAGCAATGCCATTTAATTTAATTTCTTATATTTTCGTCCTAACATTACTCTCATTCATAAAATCATCATCTCCAATCCACCTAAACGGCGACGTAGAGAGATGCTGCTACACGTCGATATACAGCTTCGGCGACTCGATCGCCGATACCGGAAACATGATCAGACTAGCGGCGAATGATCATCTTCCGCTGCCGCACTACGCTTTGCCACCGTACGGAGAGACTTTCTTCCTCCGTCCCACCGGACGGTGCTCCGATGGACGCCTCATTATTGACTTTATCGGTAATACTATTTATTACTCCCTCCGTTTCCATTCCCATGTAATTTTGAAACTCCGTGCAATTTTGACTGGCCAAGAACTTGTATCAAAATTATCGGAATGAAATTTTTTAAAAGTTGATCAAATTTTATGATTGGATTTAAAAAAAATTCATTTTGACAATTTTGATATAAGTTATAAACCGGTCAAAATTGCACGTAGTTTCGTAGTGGACAATTAAATGGGAACGGAGAGAGTATATATTTTATTACTGTTGTTCTCATTCTTATTATTATTACTACTATTATTTATTATTTATTTATTTTTGGTTGCTAAGAATAGGTTGGAAGGAGTTTGTACTTTTCTAAGTAGATAAAAATTAGACTAAATTTTATGCATTTTATGCTAAGTAGATACAAATTCGGTCAAACATAAGAAAACTAGACATTAGTACATTTTATGCTAAGTAGATTAAATTGTATCAATTTTTCGCTAAATTAGATACAAATTCAGCTGAATATAAGAAAACTAGACTAAGTAATATACGTTGAACGATGGAGAGACCTTCTTCCGCTATCCCACCGGACGCTGCTCCGACGGACGTCTCATCATTGACTTTATCGGTAATATTAATTTATTATATTTATTATCATTGTTATTGTTATTGTTATTGGTTGCTAAGAATAGGTTGGGATGAGTTTGTACTTTGCTAAGCAGATAAAAATTAGACTAAATTATTTACTTATGCTAAGTTGATAAACTAGACTAAGTTATATACATTTTATGCTAAGTAGCTATAAATTCAGCTGAACAGATAAAATCAGACTAGATTATATACATTTTTTGTTAAAATTAGATACAAATTCAGTTGACTAGAAGAAAACTAGACTAAATTATATACTGTTTTGTAGTAAAACAGATACAAATCAGTTGAATAGAAGAAAACCAGACTAAATAGTACTATTTTTCTACTAAATTAGATACAAATTCAGTTGAATAGAAGAAAACTAGACTAAAGTATATACATTTTATGCTAATTTAGATACAAATTCAGCTGAATAGAAGAAAAATAGACTAAATTATATACTATTTATACGGAGTACTAAATTATATGAATTCAGCTAAACAGAAAAAAACTAGACTAAACTATATACTACTATTTATACGGAGTACTAAATTATACGAATTCAGCTGAACAGAAAAAAAAACTAGACTAAATTATATATATTTTATACTAAATTAGATACAGATTCAGCTGAATAGAAGAAAACTAGACTAAATTATATACTATACTGATTTAAAAACAATTTCAGCTGAACATAACAAAATTAGTCTACTAGTATGTCATTGTAATATTCATTTTTTGTTAAGAATTACTGGAAAGGAGTTAAGGTAAAATAAGATGAGAATGTTTTTGCTCACTGGGATTTTTTATATTTAGCTGTTCTTAAATAAAGAGTTATCTGGTAATATGGATGCATACATATATCGGGGTTTATTACGATTGTTGTAGGCAACTTTTTCTCGCTCTCTAAATTACCAAGTAATATACTGTAATTATTATTACTGGTTGTTCAGAATAACTGGAAAGGAGAGATTTTTTATATTTAGTTTTTTTTAATATAAACTTCATCTGCTAATATGGATGCATACTTAGAACAACTTTTATTTAGTACTTATTTTAGGGCTTTAACAAATGTTTAGAGCTTGTTTGGCACTAGGCAGCAGCTTTAAAGCAATTAAGCTGATTTATTTTAGGTTGATTAAAAGTCTGTTCATCCACCTGTAAGATTTTAGCTATTTCAGGACGACAAGCAGGAAAGCTCGATGTTAAACTGGTTGACCAAATTCTAAAATAACTGATAAGCTGAAAAAAGAAGAGCTTAAGAGCAAAAGACGAGGCCTAAGCACAGTATTCATGAGATGTCTCTTAAGACTTAACAGCGGCACACCTTTTTTTTTATTTTTCGTATAATTATAGGAAATGCATAGATGGGATGGAATTGTTACATTCTATAGGTTAAGCCTAGTAAACCCGAGTATTTTGGTTTTTAAATTCTAATGGTTGCAAGATTTACTTTCTGCCGAGCACTGAATTTGAATCTTTATGTTTACCATTTTTGTGTGAACATTGAAAGTTACAGTCTTTCCCTGTTTCATTTGTTTTTCACAACTGTAAATGTGTGTCATGTTTTGTGCGTTGACTTTGTAGCTCAGCATCTTGGTATTCCGTTGGTACAACCATATATTGGACATGAAAATGCAAGTGCCATGAACATTGAGCGGGGTATGAATTTTGCTGTTGCGGGGGCAACTGCTCTTGATAGTGATTTTTTTGAAAAAATGGGAATTCATAATAGTGGCGCAAATTACTCTTTGGGAGTTCAAATAAATTGGTTCAAGAAAATGTTGCAATCAGTTTGCCACACTCGTTCAGGTAAGTCTCAAATGTGTTTACATGCATGTGCATATGTATTCAGCATACAATAGAGTTTTGTTTCATTGCTTGTTTTGAGTGTGGGTAGAAGTGATGTGAAAGATAAGTTTGAAGAGCAAAAGAGCTTTTCTTCTTGAGAGTGTAGTGAAGTTTATTATCCATTTGATATAATCTGGTAAATTGCATGTATTTTGTGAGTTCTGAGGCACCACCTCATGTTTTTAAGATTATTTGGTTGATCCTTTCTAATTGATGCATACTTCTTGTCAGAAATTTTGTTTCCAGCTGTTCGAATTTGTCGTAGAAAATATATTCTGAGATTGTAATCAATGAAATTGCCAAACCAGTGATTATATTGGTAAGTATAAAACTCGTTGTTGGTTCCAATAAAATTCAGAATTTTTGTGTTAGACTTCTAGGCTTTAAAACCAAAATAATCTTCAAGGGGAATTTGATATTTTATTTGGAAAATTCTGACCGGAGTATTTGAATATGGATCAATCGTATTAATAAAGTCTTGTTACTTGAATAAAAAACCCCGAAGGGATCTGACTAGATTCAGTTTAAATCAATGCAGATGACCCCTTAGTGAGTCAGTGGTACCTCCGCTACTAAATTATTAGCTTAATTCATGATCCCTCTATAAGAATAATCGAAACATAGTAATTGATGAGTAAATTTCTGAAACCATTCACTCACATCCCAAATCCTCAATTGAAATGTGCTTATGGGTTAAGGTAAGTATAAATACGTGCATATACAATGCTGAAAGATGAAACGTAAAGAAAGAAAAGATCTCATGAGCAAAGGTTTTTTGACGCAAGGATGTTTGCTTTTTT
Source organism: Primula vulgaris (assembly GCA_963920805.1). Lineage (NCBI taxonomy): Eukaryota > Viridiplantae > Streptophyta > Magnoliopsida > Ericales > Primulaceae > Primula > Primula vulgaris. The sequence continues at coordinate 14,092,260 of OY987212.1, forward strand.
GCCTTTCTTATCAGGAAGAGGTCGTTGCGCCAACATAGTTGTTAAAAAAATTCAGTGGTACCTTTTTCTTGAATTTAGATAAAACTACCAAGAACTGTGGACTTTTACTGGCGAGAACTTTGACTTGGAGTATATTTCACTTTTCCCTTTAATAAAAAAACTTCAACATGGAGAACAAAGTTGCATACGAAATAACTATGTGATTTGAATCAAATTCGAATGAAATCAATTTGAGAGATGCTTTTTTATAATTTCCCATTTTTTCTGCTGTTATTTAAGCTTTGTGATATAAGCTTTTGTTTTTGAAATTAATTTATAGAATGCAAGAGCCTCCTTCAGAGTTCTCTAGTTCTCGTAGGAGAAATTGGAGGCAATGACGTCAATTATGCATTCTTTAGTGGAAAGGACACTGAAGAAATACGTTCATTTGTACCTATCATTGTTAATACCATTGTTTCTGCCATCTATGTAAGAACCATTTTTTGTGTGTAAGTGTGCTTTAAAGACGATAAGTGTCATTTTATATGTTGTGATTAGTACTGTTAACCTTTGACAGTGTTCATAATTCATACTATTTTAAATATTTTAACCATGTTTTACTAAATCCCTACAGTTTTTTTGTTAGTATCGAATGGGGTAATAAGTTATTTTAAATGTTATCGAACTGATGAAATTAGCAACATTTTTTAAAAGGGAAAATAATTGTTTACTATACCAACCTATTGGTGGTTAAAAATTTACATACTCACATTTCAAGATTAACAATTTACATACTCACCTATAAAAGATCTATCAATCAACACACTTTAGTTGATTTATGTTAATTTTTTAAAAGAAGTTTGGTCACGTGTGATCACGTTACCGCTTCCAATTATTATTTATTAACATAAATCAACTAAAGTGTGTTGATTGATAGATCTCCTATAGGTGAGTATGTAAATTGTTAATATTGTAAGATGAGTATGCAAATTCTTAACCACCAATAGGTTGGTGTAGTAAACTATAATTATCCCTTTTTAAAATGTTATTCTGTTGTTGACAACATGAACCTACCTTCACTAGTAAAACTGTGAATTACAAATCTGTAATCTTCTTTGTCACAACATATAGACACTGTTTAATGCAAAACGGGTGGTTGTTTTTTTAACTTGTGAACAGTTTTTTCACGCTAATTTGTTCTTTTTGAAACATAGGAATTGATCGAGCTAGGGGCAGTTACAATCATGGTCCCAGGCAATTTTCCTATTGGATGTTCACCATATTATTTAACTCTATTTACGAGTAAAAATAAGGAAGAATATGACCCTGAAACAGGGTGCCTTACATGGCTAAATGAATTTGCTGAGTACTACAACAAATATCTTCAGATTGAATTGATCAGGATACAAGAACTTCATCAACATGCTGATATTATATATGCAGATTACTATAACGCCGCAATGCGTTTGGTTCGCTTTCCTACAGAATATGGTAATTTTGCTGAATCATTTTCAGCCCTTCTTATCTATTCTGAGAGCTTTTCGTTGCTTATACATTAAGCAAATGGAATTTGGTACCTTATTCATATTTTTCGGTTCCTTTTACTTTCAGGGTATAATTTTTATAAAATACATGCTAGGTGCAAACTTATACTTGTAAAAAATTCCTTTTTTTGAAGATTTTTAAATGATGAGGGGCTTGACTAAAGCAAACACCATAGGGCATTAAATAACGTAACCTCCACCAAGAAGCAGAGGAGGGAATTGAAAATTTCTCGAAATGGATCTTTTTTTTTTCCCAATCATTGCAGGAGAGCCTGTTCTAGATAGACTTTTTTTTTTCCAATTTTATTTGTTAGGAACAAAGAAGCAAGAGTTTTAGTACGAGAGAAGCATGCTGCCGCATAATCTAGATTATCTGTTTCCTTATTGTGAGAGAGCTAGAATTCAGTGCCATACAAGTTTAGTTATACTATTAGCTGGATCCAAGTTCGGTTTCCCAAGTTTGAATTTCAAAACCATTTAACATCTGAAATCTCCTGGACTTAAGTTTTCTTTATGTTGGTAGTTCCCACGGAGTGATATTTAAAAGCAACAAGAATGACTTTCTTTAGATAATTACTCTTGTAGAATGATCTAATACTAGAATTTTTCGGACCACTACAAAACCAGATCCTTGCAGCATGTATGAACCTCTACGTTTGCTATCAAATTACGATGAAACTGCTATTTAAACTGTTAATTGTGTGCCGTCTTACTCTTTATTTCCTTATTCAAATATTTTTGTCTTTTGGTGGCTGTCAGTTTAAGCCAAATATTTTCACAATTTCTTTTTTCGAATTTTAAAGGTTTTACGGGGAATATTCTCACTGCGTGCTGTGGAGGTGGAGGTCCGTACAATGTAAATACATCTGTAGAGTGTGGTCGTGCATTTTCTGAAGCTTGTGACGACCCTTCAAAATTTGCAAACTGGGACGGTATACACTTCACAGAAGCTGGATATGAATGGATAGCTCGAGGATTATTAGAGGGTCCATTTACTAGCCCTCCTCTTATTACTTCTTGTTTTTCTGTACAAATTTGAAACTTCTCGCTTGAGAAACCTAAGTTGATCAAGTTATTTTACGTAAAGAATGGCTGAGACTTTTGCCAAATCTTAGTTTTTTAGTTTTCAGCGATTCTTTCGACACGTCAACAATTTAAAATCGACAAGGACTTCTGTTGCTATTGTTAGTATTTTAAATGCACTGTCGTATTTACCGGTGGGCCGAGAGATGAGACTTGTGAAATTGTAAATATGGAGAAAATATGTAAATTGATGAGATTCAAAAAAAGTAAAATTATTGAGCCATTCTTTTCAAACAAATTAAAATTATTGAGCCATTAAACTATTGAAGCGTGTGGTCCACTCCACTCTGGAAATTCAATGTCACGTGGTGTTTAACAATACCTTTACCGATAGAGAAAGCTGTGGAAATGTGCCAAGTTAACATCGAATTGTCAAAAAAATATCTCCTCCAAACTCCATCCATTTTTGTTGGCCTGAAAAATTCAATCTGAAAAATTCAAATAGTATGTATTGAATTTTTCATACAGTAAAAATGTATAATTTTGTATATTATATTTTTATTTTTGGTGTAGGATATTATTGGACTATTGAGTCTTACTCATAGTGGGATAACTCTAACCTCTAGTATATAAGGAAGGTTAGGGTCTTCTTGTATTCATACATTCTGATTAATAAAGATCCTGTTGTTGTCTCTCTCTATATTCTCTCTCTATATCTATATACATATATATGTGAGTTAATATGTCACACAACACGTTATCAGCACGACTCTCAGAGATCGAAGTACGGATTATAGATTCAATAAACCTTGAGGTTTATCCGGATTTTTTTTAGGATTTTGCTATATCGAACTTCACCAACATACTGTGCGTACGGTACATGATTCTGTAACCTATTCATTATATGCGTAAAAGAATACTAATCCTAACTGTTGGTTTATGCATGTTACTGGACATAGTAATTAATTAATAAAATTACGGTTGACTGCATGCTATATTTTGTTTGGTTTTAGAATTGTAGTATTGCTTGATTTATACCACATGTAACACCAGCAAAACAATTTGTAATATATGTGCCACTGGGTTTTTTTTGTAATTTGAAAACTCTGCCACCGTATGCGTATAATACTAATATAATTGTTATTGCATGTTAAAAGAATGTAAAATCTTACTCTGATAAAAGGCTATTACAATTCCAGTAAGATTACAATTACATGATTACATAGAAAAAGCTTATGCTACTACTACTGTGACATTGTTTAAACCATGGATTGATTGATAATCTTAAATAGATTTGAATTGATATGTTAGAATTTTCATGGATTGATAATATTAAATAGATTTGATTTGATATGTTAGAATATTTATTGATTGATTGATAATCTTAAATTGATTTGTTTATAACACCAAATAGATTTGATTTGATATGTTAGAATATTTATAGATTGATTGATAATCTTAAATTGATTTGTTTATAACACCAAATCTACTGCATGATTAGATATATCCTAAAATATATTTACTGCATGTTTATATATATGTGGTTAATCTAGATAGATATTGTCTATATTGTTAATATTATTGCCATATATATGAAAAGCGAAAATCGTATATATTCACATTTAAGTTGGAAAAATTATGAATCTTCCCCAAATAAGCTCACCTATTTGGATACGATGTCTAGGAAAGATAAAGACGGAAGTCGTTCTCCTAATGAGGTCGGTTTTTAAGAGGCATTCGTGCCCACCCCCCTCACCGTCTTTCCTGGTCGTGTTCAAATAGAGCTACCGAAAGGGGTTGACTAAATAATAATTTCCCCGAGTGTGTTTATATAGTGATGTATGTTTCGCCGAATTGGTGTTTCAGTATCGACCCGTCGTTCGATCAATGAGAACCGATTCACATGAGAAGCAAAACTAATATTTTCGAACCTGTCGTTTCGAAAAAACGTTTGTGCTTATGACAACCATAAACATATAAACAAGTCGTTTTATATGATAAATAATCCAGAACTCCCAACACATATTGGACGCCATCTATGATGAAAAAAATCGTAAAACATACTTGCGAAATGACTGTTTAAACGTTGATTTTAATCCGTCACCACATGTTACTCACCCTGATGTGTGAAAAATGTGATGCCCAATTTTTTTTTGGATGGCATCTTTGATGAGTAAAACACGAGTTTGTTGTTACCCTCATGATGAATGCTAAGGCGTTGATTTTATTCCGCCGCCACATTTGAGACGTGATGACGTCTATGGTGAACAAATGTCTGAAATTGACATATTGGAGCAATCCTTCACCAAAATACTAGCTTGGAAATTGTATTCCATAAGCAATATCGTGAATTTATATTCACCATGTTCCTTTATCACCCATATGTTATTGGATAATAAAATTACCCCGGTGAGTAGTTTAATCCTATTGGGTCAATAGCGAATTGTTTGCCTGATATTAATGCTCTTCGTGTACATTTTTTTTCCACGAATCGAGAACCGAGACAAGTGTTATTTGTCTCGAACTGTCGCGATCCCGATGAATCGCCTAGCCAAGCGAGATTTTAGACAATCGTCAAAATCAAAAACCTATGTCTCCAAGACAGTAATTGAAAGGAACAATATGGGCCGTTGCCACAAAGAAAGAGGTAATGCTCAAGGAGCCAACTCTATGCTATAGAGACAAATGTCATGCACGGTTACTCCTTAAATAGTTCACAACTATTATAAAGGTGGAAAAACCGATGCTAATGTGGTTAAAGTAAATTGAAAGGAAACTCTTGAGACCCCCGATTTTGTGGCTCAAATGAGTTTGATACATTTCTTTATTGATTTTGACAAATCATTGAGCCATTTTTTCGCTCATCTGGATTATGTTTTTCCATTTGGATTATGAATTTTCCATTTGGACCACACTTTTGGATTATGGTTTGCCTGTTTACAAAATTTCTCGAAATAATTTAAAGTGTTTTGAGCAAACTCCTTTGACAAATGTGACCAAACTTTAAATTATGAAATTTTAGACAATACTTGTGGTGTAGTTGGTTTTCTGGAAATAGTGGGTAACAGTGTACCATATAATTTCACCAACTACTTGCCTAAAAGAGTACTCAGTGACAACGATTCTGGACATGTCGTTCCAAATCAAAATCTTTGGTAAAACCAAATTGATTTGTCAAATATGAGGTCTTATACTCATGTAGGTCCTGCCGTACCTTGTTGAGTTATAAAATATTCGAGAAAACCAGTGTTATCTGGTAATAACTCGTGAAAGAATTGAAATTTCTTTACATAGCCTCCATTCAATACGACCAAAAGCGTATTTTAGAGTTGAAATGTCTTTCAAGTGGTTGCTACCACATTCTTTAAAGCATTTAAAGTCACCTTATCATTTCGCCTGTCGTCGAAATGATAAATGATTTAGATGCTAAGACATGATTGTCTGTACTATCATTCGCCTGTCGTCAATTGATAATATCATTTTGATATTGTGGCATTGACCGGATGAGATATTCCCGGGTCAAAAGACGATGCTTGATTTATAATCGCATCGCATTTGGATTCTCTCTGAGAATATATTTCGCGATTAATCCGAAATTCATGCCATTAATGCTCATTTTGAAAGACTAGTATGTGTAAAGATCACGAAATGAACTCGTAGAATTCTTGTAAAGAATTGAAGGAGTTATTGTGGACTTATCCAACCATAAGACGGACCATAAATATAAATGGTTATGGTTGATGCATCGACAATATGGTCACATTTTAATGTTGTCCACATAAATGCAGCACTTTCCAAACTTTTAGCCCTATCATTAAGTTGATGGCTCATGATCCGGATTATCCTGAAAAGTCTAGTCGACTTGATAATTCCGAAGAGTAATAATCGAAATTTCGATTTGAATTACTTGAGTTTGGAAATTGAAATTGAACATCCTGTCGATTATGTTCAGACCCAAATGGACTCACGGAAAGTTTGATGATGCGACTGCAAATGATTGCATGCATTTCTTGGTCTTGCGCACCAAGATTTATATTTCCGTGTGGGGTTATGCTATTTTGCTGCATTGGTCCGTTATGAGGCCCATAGACACTCAAACACCATATGCGTACCAGCTGGTTACTGGTTATGAGCCAGAAGTCTCAAATTAACGCGTGTTTACAATGATTAATTAATATTTTGATTGAGCTGCTCTAGCGTTTAAAATATGGACCTCTGAAGGGGACATAAGTCGATTATGAATCTCCTGCCTATCATTTGATAGAGTAACATTGACAAGCGATCTCTTTACCGCATGATATGTGAAAGTGACATCGCTAAGACTGTTCTCCGTGTCGTTAGGGGGAGATTTGCACGTTATCGTTGATAAGGAACGACGTGAAGTAACGTGGCATAACCCACTCAGTCTTAGCTTGATCCCAAAACTGCACTTAGTGATAAGTAAGTGCATAGACTCCCTCAAGTCTAACTAAATGCCAGACGCATTTAATGACTTTATGAGATGTCACGAGATCATTTATACCTACTGCAAAATGCTTGCAAGGATAGACGTCCCTGTCGGACGCCGTGTTCCTGTCGTAACACGTTGCTTTGGCCGAACCCGCCAAGCAAAGGACGCTGCCATCGGGCGTCAGTCTGTCATCCTTCATAAGATATGAGGAAGTTGACTGGTTCTTAATTCGTTCAGCCCCAGAGGTGGTGAACTGAAACTCGTTTGTCGCACGAGATTATAAAGGATCAAGGAGATGTGTGATTTCCTCCTCATCCTAAGAATCTCGAAATATCTGTCGATCATGATATCTTAGACGATATTGAAGCGAAACGAGACTGTCATTGATTACTTGTTCATATATTCGATGACGACCGATAATATGAACAAATTATGGCAGGGAACCATGTACCGTTGCCTGAAGTCAACGGAGAATAGACTGTACTAATGGAAACTTGAAATCCAAGCAGACTCCTTAGCGAAAGTGTGTTCGGACCTGTAGATCCAACACTACCAATGTTAAACGAGTTCGTTTATTTGGTTATTCGTATGGAAAAGTGATGAGAATAATGAGATTGTAGAATGCTCGCCTAGTAGCGCAAGGCTTCTCTCACACCTTGGAATTGATTACGAGATGGTTGATTTCTTCGTAATGGACATTATAATAGTTCCCTACTTTACCAGTTTAGTAGTTTCCGAAAAACTGAGTATGCAGCCATGAATATGGTCACAGTTTTATCTCTATGGGGATTTAGACAAAGAGATACAGATGAAGGTCCCTGTGTGACTTCATATGCTTAAATCAAGTAGTTCCTGACCACGGAACACGATCTCAATTGACTGAGACGTTCACTATATGGATTAATATAATCCGAGCGGATGTGGTATACCGCCTAAGTGAGTACTTGATCAGCTTGGGATACTTGAACAAGTATTGTGCCCTTGCGTGTTTTATTACGCGATCCATTTTTTTGGATTTGCCTTCGAGATGAAGGATTTTGGGAAGACACGGTAGTGACTCGGCCTGATGATCGAGTCCCGTAAAGATTGAATCTAAGTCCATGATTCATACTACACCCAGAAGGTGTTATGACGTTTTAGTCATTATGACGCTAAGTCGTCAGATTCTCCCATGATCGTTCGATCAGTAGACATTTATATAGACCCAGTCCGTCCCTGATGTGATGATGAAGAGATATTGAACCATCATGTTCATATCTAAGTACAATAAGCGCATCATTGTACTTGGTCTAATGTGCTAGGACGAACATCTCGTATGCTGTGAATGGTATAGCTCGACACAGCATCGCGCTAACACGCTGCCATCGAAATGGCACTAAAGACACATTCCCTTACCTTATGGTAATTTTGGAAGTGGGCTAGTTTATCCCATTTGCGTCATCGAGTGTACCTACCCCCTTCGGTACTCGAATTAACGCAACCCTTTTTCGGTTATACCGATGCCGGTTACTTATCAGATCCGCATAAGGGATATTCCTAACATGGTCTGTCTTTACCATTAGGAATAAGGCAATATCTTGGAGGTCTTGGAATGACTCCAAACGAATCACTCTGATCTATCCGTGCTCTATGAGACGACTAGAGAGTGTATATGGCTTCGAGCTCGTATTAGCCATATTTGAATTACATATGCTCTGTCTCACGATCCGGATAAAACACTTGTCTTATTTGAGGACAACTTGTTATTATCGATCAAGAGAGACATGCCTAGATTATGTTATTTAGCATTTCTTGCCGAAATAAATCTTCACATATGAAGTTTAAGAGCATCCTGTCGAATGCTCGGTTTATTCCACGTTATATTTTCTTGCATACAGTCGTGTGGATGTAAATGAGGCATCCAGTCGAATGCTCGTACTCTTTATTCGAATATGAAATCATTGCACCCAGTCGTGTGCAAGTGAGAGGAAGCATCCAAGTGAATGCTTATTGCACTAATTATTACTTAGTCGAAATCCTCGCACCCTGTCGTGTGCAAGTGAGGGGAGCATCCAGTCGCATGCTCGTATACTCTTTTTGTCCTTAGACCAAGGTTTTTTCCCACTGGGTTTTCCTTGACAACGTTTTTAGCGAGACACGTTCCCATCATAACTCACTTAAGATTGCCGAAATTAGGGGGAGTATCCTGTTATATATTTCTTACCACTGTGTACTCTTTTGTTCTTCGACTAGAGGTTTTTCCCACTGGGTTTACTCTAGCAAGGTTTTGATGAGGCACCTGTTTTGTGGTTGATCCCTACTCCTATCATTGTTGCACTCTTTTTCCTTCGATCAGAGATTTTCCCATTGGGTTTGTTCTGGCAAGGTTTTGATGAGGCACACTGTTTTGTGGTTAGTTACTTACATGATATTTCGGCATATATCATTCGGCTACGCAGTTTCTCCTAGGTACCGGTTTTGTCCCACACTGGGTTTTCCGTCCCTAAGGTTTTTATGTGTTTAGCACTGCGAATGAACTCGACTCAAATCGACTGCATGAAGACGAAGAATTAAAGACGTCCAAAGGGGGAGTGTTGTAGTATATTATTGGACTATTGGGTCTTACTCATAGTGGGCCTAAGTTGGGCTTTCTATCTTGTATAACCTTAACCTCTAGTATATAAAGAAGGTTAGGGTCTCCTTGTATTCATACATTCTGATTAATAAAGACTCTATTGTTGTCTCTCTATATATTCTCTCTCTATATCTATATACATATATATGTGAGATAATATGTCACACAACAATTTTAATGTTTTAAAATCAATATCGAACGATTAAAACTACTGTGAATCTAGTCCATTATTATTATTTAGGGTGTATCACATACTAAAAACCTAACACATATTGATGAACCCAAAAATATCGACCCTAAAATTAATTCAAAATTAAAATTAAAAAATAATAAAAAGGTAATATATGTTAATGAATCCAAAAATATCTAGCCTAAAATTAATTTAAAATTAAAACTAAAAAATACTATTGGTCGACACACCTAAATAATAATGCATTTTGGAATGAACACCGAACGATTAACACTATCGTGAATCTAGTACACTGTTATTTTGGATGTGTCATATACTAAAAATCTAACATTTATTAATGAACTGAAAAATATACTAAATAGATCTTTTTTGAATTGGTTTTTGCTGTCTTGAAAAATTGAAAAATCAAGACAGGCTGTCTTGAATTTTTAATGTTACCCAAAACCAATCCCTCCAAACTTCCTTGTAAAAAAGAACTGTAACAATTTTCTGATGTCGTCAAATATTTTCAACAATTTTTCCGAATCCGAATGTATCGTCTAACTAAAATTGGATATTTTGGGAACCACTTTCATTCCCTATTATTTTGGAAACCACTTTCATTATCTGTTATATCAAACCTAAATTACTGACTGCCTTCTTATTTAATTATCCATTACGAACTACGTGTAATTTTGACCGGTCAATAAATTATAAAAAAATTCAAAAGTTGATTATATAGTTCAAATGTTAAATTTTATGATTAAATTTTTAAAAAATTCATTTCGACAATTTTGATACAAATTATTAGACGGTCAAAATTGCACGTAGTTTCGTAATTGACAATTAAATGGGAACGGAGGGAGTAGTTATTTTCTTCCTTCCATTTATCACTTAGGCTCTGTTTGTTTGTGCGGCAAATATTTACTCAGGAAAATATTTTCCGGGAAAATTATTATCTTGTAAATTGTTTTTCCTCTATTGAGTGTTTGCCTTACACTTGAATTTTCCATGAAAATTTCCGATTAATGGCGCATTTGGAATCGGTTTTTGTATTCAGAAATTTGTTTTTACAAATAGAAACAACTTGTTTAAATAAGCCACTTATTTATACTTTTTTACCTATAAAGTGTTTAGTGATAGTTAGACTTTCGATAAAAATTTATTGATTAACGGCGTATTTGACATCGACTTTTGTAGTCAAAAAATTTGTTTTAACATGATATTTTTCTTTGCTCAAAATAAGCTGCTTTTGAAAAATAATGAGAAAAAAATTGTTTAAAATAAGTCACTCATAGAATTTTTTTACCTATAAATAACTTATAACTTATTTTTGTCTATAAGTTATTTTTCACTTATTTTAACTTACTGATGATTTAGAAATAAATAAAATAATTTAATTGAGAAATTTTAACTTTTGGTGATTTTTATGTGTAAAAAGCTAAAAAGTCCCCAAATTTCTAACTTTTCTGATTTTGAGTTTTTTTTCTTCGTGAAAGTTAACTTTTGAAAACCTAAAAAAAACTAATATATCAAACACCGGCAACTTTTTTAATTAAAAAGCAAAAAGAGAAGATAAAAAGGATAAAATATATGTATTCGTGAAAACGTTATGTTTTTCTCTCATAAAGAAAAATGTTTTACGTCCAATTTTGGGTTGAATCAATTTCACTTGTTTTCTTAGAGAAATGTAAAATATTTTCCTTAATTTTTTATTTTCTTGTCAACCAAATCATTTATAAAATTCATTTTCCCGAAAAAACATTTTCTTTTATTATTTTCCCCTTCAAACAGACAGAGCCTTATATATGTATTTCTCCATTTTCTTAGTTCTCTTTTTAATTTGCGATATTTAAGGGTCTTTAAATGATGGCATACTTGAGGGATCTCTACGAATAAATAATACTATAGTATATATATTTTTTATTTATTTTGCTTCCTCTTTACGTATTTGTAGCTAACTATTTTTATTAGTTATTACTATGCCATGTTCTCACACTCAATTATTGTTGTCTATTTTTGTATTTTACACACTCAGGAAACTTAAAAGAGCAATCGCGCATTAGCAAACTTAACAATTTAATCAAACCTAACATATTTTATATTTTTTAAGTAACCGTTTACATTTAAATAAAATTACAGATTCCTTATTAATTTTCTTATAACAACCTTACATTATTATTTTTTATTTATTTATTATCATTTAATAATCATAACAATATTACAACCATAAAAATATGGACCGCATGATAGTTTATTACTATTATATTCACCAAATGAATCATATACATTACTCATATATAAGCTGAATTTTATGTTTACTGAAATTTAGAGAATTTATAGGGCTCGTGATGCATGTCAATTTTTATATCATAATCATAAAATTTTAGGAAAAAATATGTTTTGATACAACTACGTACGTAATGTTTTGGTAATTGCTCCTTTTTTAAAAGATAGGTTTATTTATGGTTGTACTTCTAAACCATTCTTGAAACTTAATTTAGTGTTTTTTTATAATTTATTTTTAATTTATTAAATTTTAATTTGTTAAAAATATAAAAAATAAATTAGTTATTGAAAAAAATCATTTAATCATCTGTATTCTAATATACAGTCAAACAATGTGACTGTTTCAAAGTCACTCCCTGGATATTTCTTTTATACAGTCACTTCATTTAATGACTTCAAAATCCGTTTGCGTGTAAAAAAATATCAAATTGATATATTTTTTAAAATTTTAATTAGTATTTAAGTATAGGATAGCGCTCCTATGGTTTTATATTTTTGTTTGAGTTTTTAGAGTGTTGTACAATTTATTTTTAACTTATCAAATCTCAATTTATTAAAAATAAAATAAATAAATTAGTTATTGAAAAAAAACCATATAATCTAACAGTGGTTAAAATGAACGTAAAATGTTCACTCAAACAAGTTGAATGTTTCAAAGTCACTCCCCACTTCAATTTATCTCTGTGTATATATACTCCATTCAATATCAATTAATTGTTCTTTATGAAACTACGTAAAATTTTGATAAGTTGTATTAAAATTGTCGGAAAAAAAAATTTCAAAATTTAATCATTCAAACATTAAATTATACTCTCTCCGTCCCTTTTTAAGTGTACCTCTTGAAAATTGGGACTTTTTAAGAATTAAAAAATTGATATATAAACTACCTATATTGACCTTATTAAAAGCATAATTAAATTCATTTACGGCGATAGAGTATCTCATGAATGGTAAGTACTTTTATGTTTTTTTTTTATTTTATTTTAATATTATTTAAAGGGTAAAATAGTAAGTTTGTTATTTTTTAATTACCAAATTGAAAAAGTTGACACTTATTTTGGGACAACCCAATAAAAAATAGCATACAGTTAAAAAATGACGAAGGAAGTATGATTTAATTAGTTTTAAAAAAAAATTATTTAAACAATTTTAATATACGTACAAATACATAATTTCGCAAAGTTTCGTAGCTTGTCGGCCAACATAAAATTTAACACATTCTTATTATATTTCAAAAGAAACAAAAACAAAAATACTCAACCAGAGAGTGTTTCCTGCACCATAACAAATGCCTTCTTCTTCAAATTCCTACATTATTTTCCTCATAATGCTACTATGTCCCATCACACTATCATCGAAATCGTACGAAAACGCTGCTTCAAAGGGTTGTTTTACGTCGATATTTAGCTTTGGAGATTCTATAGCCGACACGGGTAATAGGTTCCACCTAACAGCACGAGAATCTCCCCCGCAACACTCTTGTCTGCCGCCTTACGGGAAAACCTTCTTTGGCAAACCCACTGGACGGTGCTCTGATGGACGCCTCATTATCGATTTTATTGGTATATTTTCTTTAGAAAAATAACTATATGTTAACGTTGGCTTTTCATGAAAGCTTGTTATGGGTAGGTAAAATAGAAATTGTAGTGTTTATATACGCTCGAAAGTAGTGATCTAGGAGTTAGTTATAGTATATTGTGATCAAACGGTATACTTATCATGTATTCATGTTTTTTAAATATGTTACAAAACTAACAGTAGTTAAAGTAGCAATGAACATAACGTTTTTGTTCGTATTGGGGATTAAAATAAAAACAGTTACGTGCTGTTTTAGTTTTTTTTTTTACAAAATATATATTAAAATACATGACAGAATTTCGGGGGTTTTATAGGTTTATTACACCAACCTATCGACTTTTAACGATTTGGGTACCCAACTTTCAAATTTTCCAATTTAGGTACCAACCTATCGGCTTTTAACGATTTGGGTACCACCGTCTTAATAAATCACGAAATTATGTCACGTGACATTTGACAAACATTAATTTGATATGCTAATTTGACAATTTTGCACAAAAATATGTTATCCTATAATTTTTTTTAGCATATAATCCAAATTTAGCATATAATCCAAATTTTTGTTATTTGTGAAATTGGGGAAAATATTTTTATAGGATGACATATTTTTATGCAAAATTGTCAAATTAGCATATCAAATTAATGTTTGCCAAATGTCACGTGACATAATTTCGTGATTTATTAAGACGGTAGTACCCAAATCGTTAAAAGCCGATAGGTTGGTACCTAAATTGGAAAATTTGAAAGGTGGGTACCCAAATCGTTAACCGTACTATAGTTTGGGGTAGTAAATGTATTTTTTCCCCAGAATTTCGTATGAATGTTTCTGTGACTATTTATATCCTAGGCTTTTTCTGAATTTGTTTTAATTAGTGTACTAATTAAATAAAACTAAAAAATAGTAAACCCGTACGTATGTTGCAAGTTTAAGTTATCGTTTCCGAATTCCAGTGATGCCACTATGTTTGTTTGGATTAGCTTAGAAAGTGTTTTTTTCAAGTTTAACTACTTTTAATGGTTCAGCTTTTACGATCATCTCCTCTATTTTGTCTCCATTACATATATAAAGGCCTATAATCATCGTTTGTGAGTTGATGTTGCAGCGGAGTATCTTGGTCTGCCATTAGTACAACCTTATTTTGGCCGTGGAAATAGTAGCACCGCGGACATTGAAAAGGGTGTAAATTTTGCTTTTGCGGGGGCAACTGCTCTAGGTAATAGTTTCTTTGAACAAAGGGGAATTCATAATCGTTACACAAATTACTCTTTGGAAGTTCAGTTAGATTGGTTCAAGAAAACTTTGCCTTCTCTTTGCCAAAATCGTTCAGGTATGTTTTGGAAACGTTATCACATCTCTGAATACATTTTTGCCTCACGAGTCATTCTCAATATATTAAGTCAATTAAGGGATTTTGCTTTGAAGTTTTGGGGTAGTATACCGTCTATTCGCACATTTTTTGCAAAGAATTGGCTAGATTCTTTCTAGGTGAAATTCAGAGATTTCATAAGCCCTTCTGTCACAAATGCATACTTTTGGGAATAATATTAAGTTCCAATTGTTCATAATGTCGTTCTGTCATATTGAAGTCAATAAAATATTGCTTCCCTGTACAAGATCTTATAGTCCCAGAAAGCACTCTAATAGTTCAAAAGACATTTCGGATTTTCATAAAGAAAACTCATACTTATAGGCTATTGGGGAACAACAAACAAGTTGCATCAAATGTCTGTGTTATTCGAATTAAAATACAAAAAGTCTGGTTGCAAATGTTAAAACATGATTTCATTGTAATTTTACCCTTTTCTTGTTTTGTAAATTGTAAGCATGTTTTGTGATAATCTGTCTTTGTGATCTAAGCCTTTGTCTGTGTACTGACTTTCCAGCTTGCAAGACCCTCCTTGAGAGTTCTCTAGTTCTCATGGGAGAAATTGGAGGCAATGATTTCAATTATGCATTCTTTAATGGAAAAGGCATTGATGAGATACGATCATTTGTATCTCCCGTTGTCAATGTCATTTCTTCTGCCATTAACGTAAGAACCTCTTTTCTTTCGAATTAATTTTGGAGTTTAATACAGATAGAGTGAACACAAGTTAGGCAGTTCATTTGATGATTAATCTCGTCATTTGCATACTATTTTAACATGAATACCCTTAATTTAGGACTTGATTGACTTCCTTTTAGCTCTCTAACATATTTTGAAAGGGGAGTGAGGTGATGATATGCTCTAATAAGCTCATATTTTAAAAAAACTAGTCCGTGTCCCCTTTTGAAGAGTATCGCGGTGTCAAAAGATATGCATAATGATGTTTAAGAGGACCGTAAAATCCTTTACATGATTAGTTTAGCCATTAGTCATGTGAAGCATGAAAATTTCAACAAAAATATGTTGTTCTGCTTGTCATAAAACATAACTAAAAGCAAAACACAATGTAACGCAAGATTGGGGTTGTTTTTGTGCTATACTTACACTTTTGTGCAGCTAATTTTTTATATTTGAAAAACAGGAGTTGATTGAGCTAGGGGCAGTGACAATTATGGTCCCTGGAAACTTTCCGATTGGATGCTCACCTTACTATTTAACATTATTTGCAAGTCCGAATAAAGAAGACTATGACCCTCAAACAAAATGCCTTACATGGCTAAATGAGTTTGCTGAGTATTACAATGAAATGCTTCAGATAGAATTAAACCGATTACAAGAACAACATCAAAATACCGTCATTGTCTATGCAGATTATTACAACGCCACAATGCCTTTGATACGTTCTCCTATGAAATATGGTAAGTCTGAATCATTTTACGTCCAATCCCTTTTGTTATATCTCTTGCACATTGTTCTTGAATCGCTTATGCGTATTATCCTTCAGTAGCTTTTTCTTCATCTCTCAGACTATATTTTCCCGGGACAAGCCATAAGAGACTATTAATGAAGAAATAATTTTTAAAATAAATCCTTACTACATTAAGCATCGGGTGCATTACTACAACTTCAAGATAGCAAACCATAAACAGTTCGTCCAAGGGTCTGATTTTTGTGTCCTAGTCACTCTCCTTCTGAATCGGATTTCAGGCGTTTCACCGAATGTATGTTTTTGCAGTGTTAATGATAAAACAAAAGAAAAATCATTTTAGGTACTATGCATAGTATTCCTTATTAGTAGAAGGATGCATATATCAGTGCTCTAGCTGCAATTACAGACCCTTTTAATGTTTTTGTACCTAATTGTTGTATGCTTACGTCACACGACAAAACTATTTACATCTTCCCAATAAAACAACTCTTATTCAACTATTGTTTTGTTGGTCTTTTGGTGGCTTCCAATTTCACCTCAAGCATTTCTAATATTTTTTTAATTATTATTTTAAGGATTCACGAGGGGAGCCCTCAGCGCGTGTTGTGGAGGTGGAGGTCCATATAACGTCAAAACATCCGTAGAATGCGGCTATTCACCATCAAAAGTTTGTGAAGATCCTTCGAAATTTGTAAACTGGGATGGTATACACTTCACTGAAGCTGCATATGAATTGATAGCTCGAGGATTATTAGAGGGGCCATTCACCAACCCTCCTTTTAGTGCCTCTTGTTTTTCGCAAAAGTTTCGTGTGGAATCTTTGAGTGAGTTATGATTGGTCATGCACGAGATTGGTGTTTTTATTTAACTGGTGGAATAAAATTGCAATAAAATTTTAGTTTTTAGTGTGAAATCGCGATATTCCAATTTGATGCATTTTCTAATTGGTCATGATGTGGTGTACTGATGGGTGGATTATAATAAACTTGTGAAATCGTTATATTTGTACATTTTTCTGAATTGAGAATTGTTGAAATCTAAACTCGGCTTTGTATATTTGATAGACTAAAAGAGTGTAACTGCATTGTTTGGTTGCAGCTTTTAAGCTCAATACTGTTATGCTTTTTTACATTTCGCTTATCAGCTTAAAGGATGATCCTCTTTTTTCCCTTCAGAACCAGCTAGAATTTATAATCTCAATAAACTCCAAAAAAAATCTTGGGCTCAAATAAGCCAATTTAGCTGCAGCAGCAAATGGTCACCTGTACAAGCTCAAATTATTTTGCCTTCTGCTTATAAGTTGTACTGCTTTTGGATCATTAGCTAAAAAAAAAGTATTTTTGTTTCTTACCATAGAACCTGAATCTTTTCAGACTCATATTCAGGCTCAAATAAATAAGTTTTTTTTTATTAATGGTGGGGAAAACCCACTTTTTTATTTATTATTAATTGATGAAAAATAAATAAGCTTACTTGCTCAAAATTATTTAAAAT
This sequence comes from Primula vulgaris, assembly GCA_963920805.1. Taxonomy (NCBI): domain Eukaryota; kingdom Viridiplantae; phylum Streptophyta; class Magnoliopsida; order Ericales; family Primulaceae; genus Primula; species Primula vulgaris. Next base: position 14,110,196 of record OY987212.1, read on the forward strand.
GCGCTTTCTATTTTTAAGTTACAAATCAATTATCACTCACTAACGGTACGAGGTTATGGAATAATTATGGCCGGGTAAAAATCCCAAAATCCCGACCCGTCCCACACCCGACCCAATTTTGTCCCGTCTCGAACTTGTTCCGTCCCAAAAAATTCGGGATCTGTCCCGACCCGACCATTTTCGGGATAGGGATCGGGTGCAGGGATGAAACCCGACCCGATTTGAAAAAAGAAAAACAATTATTTTTAATGCAAGAAGTCCCTCCAAATTTTCACCTTGGAAATTGATAGGGAAGCAGCTGGCTTATAATTAATGCAAGAAGTTCCCACTTCTGTGTAATTTTTTGTTCATCAAATATATGTAAGTTAGTTTGATTAAATATAATAATAAAAAAACACTAACACAGCTTTATTTTATCGTTGCTCTTATTTCTTTTTATGGGTATTTTGAAACCTGAATAAAGGATAGTTCTCCCTAAACAAACTAGGGACAGTGCACGTTAGGATATGTTTGGCTTTGGGCAACAAAAGTGATGCCTCGTTTGGTTGCGGGATTAGTAATCCCGGTATTAACAATCCGGTAGTATTATGAATGAGATTTGAAAAGAAGGCCGGATAAGTAATACATCCGGGATTAGACTATTCCTAATACCACCCCCTATGGTATTGAAAATGCACATTTTTGCCATCATTTCTAGTCCGGACCGGATAACTAGTCCGGAGTCTAATGTTTTGCCAAACATAGCATTTGTGGGGTCCACGGGATTAGTAGTCCGATCCCGAGGTACTAATGATACAACCAAACGAGGCCCGAGTGTCTTAACTAATTCAATAGTCTTTTTTTTAATCAAAAAATCTATCCCGACTCTACGGGATCCCGAAAAATCATGTCCCAACTTTTATCGGGTTGGGCTATTTGTAAAACTTTACGGTTCGGGTCCCGACCCTAATACACTCATAGGAATAATAGTTATAAAATTGACAACTGATCATGCTATGTTTGATAATGAAGATCGACCAAGACTTAGTGTCGAATTGATGGCCATGTAGCGGTTAGGCGCTCCACTTCGAATTACGCGCTTACCCGCCCCATTGCTTAACTAGTCTTACTTAAAAGTGACTGGAAAAAAAGTATTGGCTCAAAATCCTCCAGTGATCACTCAAAACTCATTCGAGAAACTTGTCAATATAGAATGAAACCCAATCCACTGTCATGTCATCTGTCCACGTGTCAAGTAACAACTGGTCAAGAGTATATCCTAATTATCCAAAAGTAATTGAAAAGGCGCCACTCTACATCACATAAACAATACATCAACTTTTCCTCAGATAATATACATACAGACTATCCACACACTCCTCACAACTTCACTTGCTTGAAAAAAACTTCATTTTCCCAAGAAAAATAAAATGGCTCAAGCTATGGCCTCAATGTCAGGGTTACTAGAAGGGAGCCTCCAGCTCAGTGGCTCAAGCCGGTTTGGTGAAGTTAGAATCTCAAGGTTAAGGGTCAGCTCGGGTCGAACAAGTACTTTTGTAGTTAAAGCTCATCAAGGATCAGCTGAGACTGAGACTAGCCGCAGAGCTGTTCTTGGATTAGTCGCTGTTGGGATCGGTTCAGGAGCATTTGTTCAAGCTGCGCTTGCTGATGCTGCGCCCATCAAGATTGGACCCCCTCCGCCACCATCCGGTGGATTACGTGAGTTTACAAAATTTGGCTTTAATTTTGTCTTTTTTGTTAATGGATAGTTAATTTACTAATTCAAATGGTAGTAGGGGTAATTTTCTTTTTGTAAAATTGTCATTATCTATAAATAGGGTGCTAGTCTGACTAAAACACGTTACACGTACGTATATCCAGTTGACAAGCATTTCTCTAGCCAGCCATACGCATAAATAACTCAAAATTGTAGAATTGACTGAATGTCATTTATTATGCGCAAGCTTTGTTAAATTGCCTCTCATATTTCTTATAGGTGTTATCAAGTAAATTGCTCAAGGAAAATGTAATTTGTCTGAATAAAATATTACTTCTGTAGGATAATTGTCTTGATTCTGGATGTGCATTATAAGCAAATAAAACTTAAACACCTTCTTGCATAGATTTTACACTAGAAAATTTTAACAACTTAAAATGTAAATATGGAACAAGCAGTGAACGAGGTGGGGGTGCATCCTAAAAAAGATTGCAGCCAAGAAGTATATAAATATAGATATCAAATTTTTTAGGGCTAGTTTCCTTGGAGCTTTTAAGGAAATAAGCTGGCTTTTTATAGGTTAAGAAAAAACCTGGGTTCATCATCCCCACTCAACGGTTTCGTCAAACTGTATTTCCACAAATACGCAACCTTGACACCCAAAAATATGTAATTTTGACAGCTGGAACTGAGAACTCTGATGAGGCAAGGGACCTGGACCTGCCTTTGAACAAGAGGTTCTTCCTTCAGCCACTAACGCCAACTGCAGCTGCTGAGAGGGTGAAAGAGTCTGCACAGGATATTGTGAATGTTAAGCCGTTGATAGAAAAGAAAGCGTGGTCTTATGTTCAAGGTGACCTTCGCTCAAAAGCCGAATACCTTAGATATGATTTGAACACTGTCATATCGGCCAAGCCCAAGGAACAAAAGGTCGCTCTCAAGGCACTCACTGGAAAGCTCTTCCAAGATATCAGCAATGTGAGCATAGTATATCAATATATCTTTTGAAGGGTTGATAACAGTTTTTAGACATTAGCTTGTTATCTATTTCGGTTTTGTACAGCGATGGGCGGAATAGTAATTAGTACAAGAACATTACTTTTCGTGCATTTTTTTACAAACAAATTGAAAAAGAAAACATAGGTCGGGCACCATTTAGCTACTAAAATAAGTACTTTATATACTCTTCTATCGCGTTTTCTTACACTTTTCACACTGTTCTATCATGTGGCTATCAAGGCCCTCGCAGCAAATTAATCTCTTCCACGATATAAACAATCATGAGTAGAAGATATCAAGCGTGTCTTACAAATAGACGAATTTGGGACACAAGTACTTTCTTAGATTAATGTTGTACCCGCAAGAATGTTGACGAGAGTAACTAAATAATGACAGTAAGGTGTCATAACACCACGTAATAAACCTACTTCACAACATCAGTCTGGAGTCTACAGTATCCAATTATAAGTTATTCAAAAAAAGGCATCGCTATGGATTTCCACCCCTTCGAGGGCCATTTTCATGAATGTAACACTAAGCCCTTCTTTGGTTTAACTTTCGAGCCAGTTTTTGTTTTTCCTTAAAGGTGAACTGCTTTTGGTTGATCAGCTTAGAAGCTGATCTTTTTTGGTTTTTGGCCTGAATAAGCTACAAGCTGGATGATCCTGGAGTATTTTTTTGTTATCTTTTTTCATTTTCTCAATCTAACAAGATCCAGTTTATTTTTTTAAAGCTGCAATATGTTTCTGCTAATTTTACGCAAAAGTTTATAGTGTAGGCAGCAATACTGGGGAACTAACCTCTGATATGCATGAACATGTTACTAATTATATCAGTGATGACCATCAAGATTCAAGAATTTTTTTTAAACACACAAAAACGGAAAACACACTTCAGCATTTGAATAAAATTCATCTGGGGCCAGGAAAAACTGTAAACCTAAAAGAAAGTGTTACTATATATATTTATCGTGGACATAATTCTAGTTGAATGACGTTAACGTCGTTTAAATTTGTCTATATAGAAAAGTTTGCTGCTAGTGGATTCCAGTATAAGATCTACTTAAACGTGAGTGCTACCCAGTTTCCAACCCCAAATGCCGTCAGACGTACCTTCCAACCCATTTTACGTGAAAAAACTCATATTGGTTTGGACTTTTTCTAAAAGTTTCTTGTTTTGCAAAGATCTTTAAAATATTTTATTTACAATATTCTCACGACGAGATATTTTGTAGTTTTTTATGTGTTGCAGTGCATGTAATTAATTATTGAACTAAGTAACTGAATAGTGTACGAGTTCTAACATATATGTATCTTTCTCCTAATTATTTGGTTTCATTTTCCAGTTGGACCATGCTGCAAAGATTAAGAGCAGCACTGAGGCCGCTAAGTATTATGATACTGCAGTGTCGACTCTAAAAGATGTTCTTGCTAACCTTGGTTAAAAGATTTCTATGTGAAGGGAACTATGTTATTTTTTGTACATTTTATCTTTCATATTATGAAACATTGAATATGTGATATTCAGAACTTGTAATTGTTTGTTTACGGGGAAAAAAATTGTCAAACGATAAATCCTCAAGTATAATCCGCGAATTATTCTAAAGTCTTAAACACTGTTTATTTCAGACTTTTAGGTTACGAAACATCATAAGAATTTGCTAAGAAAAATGATATATACCCTTCCTATGTCCATGCCTTGTTTGGTTGAGATCGTTGTTTATGTTTTTCTGCTTAAAAAGTTGTACCGCATTTGGTTTGATCAACTATAAACTCAGATTTAAGCCGAGGGAAAGCGATATTTTCTCAACTTAAATCTAGCTTTTTTGCTGAAAATCTGAAACCAAACAAGCCTTGGCATCATCTAAAATTCAACAAGGCAAACACCAAATAATTTTACGAACTATCGGGACAAATGAATAACACACTTCGAAAATGAAATTCGATGCATAAGCACGAGTCTACTAAAATTAAATAAAAATGTGCATTTCAGAAATTGGATTTTGAAACTTGAACTGTTGGATCAAACTTTCATCCATCAACCATTAACCCAGAAAGTTAAATACATCCATCCTATTGTTTGGAACACGATCAGAAGGCATGATGTTTTGGTACTTTAATTATGCGGGTTCAGCATGTCCTTGATGATCTAATTTTTGTTGTTCCAGCATAACAGCATTAGCTGAAACGTAATAAGAAACCGCAAAAAGACCATGAATGAAGCATAAAATCCCTCCAATTGATAGAAACCAATGGTGTGAAATACCACAAGATTTTCTTGATTTCGAGTTTGCCAATGTCCCTATTATCAGCATTGAGAACCCAACTATCAATATAATCCTGCATATGTTTCAAACATAGACAAAATCTTGAGTTGGCTTCAAAATTCCTACCAAGGGCTATTAAGGTTGTAATATTTAAGCCAAAAAAGTTTAATCAGAATATATTTCAATTTAGCCTAACAAGAAACCGCGATTTCTGAAAATATTATAGTATATCAATTCTTTTTATTAAATTAGTAGTAATGTATCTTATACTGCCATAAAACTGTTTACAGTACTCTTATCCAGCGGAGTCTGTTGTTTGTCACATGTCGTGAATTAATATGAGTTACCTTCTTTCTCACAAGTTCGTATAGATATTTGAACTTCTATTCATGTTTCCAACTAATTTCAGGACTGAAATTCAAAACGTTGAACGAAAATACTTATTCAAATGTTTCCTACAAAAAATGTTCTTCCAAAACAATTACAATGAGATTTTTCCAAGAATCCCAAAAGAAAACAGCTTTTTTCGAAAATCAACTTGCGCAAGTTGTTGCAATAGCAGATATACTGATATACGTACCAAGACAGGATGAGAGATCCGACAGCCAGTTGCTTATTAGCGGATGATTTGTCGAGATCGTCCTTAGACCAAACACAGATGCACCCACCTAGCAAGGTGGCAAAGGTGTGGGCTAAGGTTAAAAGCACCACCGCACCTAATCCTAGTTTAAAAGCCTCATTGCTCGGGTCTTTACACTCGAATATCCACACCCTCAAATGGTGCACCTGTAAAATATATTACGTTGGTCACTACAGACTTGTTGTTGTATAACGAATTTGTAAAACAAAAGATAGAACCGACTCGTAACATATATATGGGTTGTTTGCTCAAAATCCACTCAGCAGAGTATAAAAACTAATCGAATTTGTCTTAAAAAAATCTGAAATATTTTACTCGATGAAAACTTCCCAAACAGTGTTATACATCCGGAAGAAAAAGGAATCAGAGAGCTAGACCAAGGCATAATAGACCAAATTACCAAATACCCTTGACCTGGTTGTAGTGGAAATAAAAAACGGGAACAAACCAATGGCATTCACTTTAAACTTTAAGTTTCATCGTAAGAGTTTGAGTCACTTTTCAAAAACTTTTTAGAAACTGAAATACGCTTCCGGAAGGGCTTATCCTCATTTCTGTTCAAAATCGATATGCTTGAAAATAATATGATAATTAAGCACCTTATTCTGAGATATCTCGGCTTCAATGCCTAGCACTCCAGCCACTATGTCCATGACCATGATCAATAGGCAAACAGCTGGGGTCATGTGTTTTCTCATTGTTGTAGCTAACAATAAATCCCAAGCTCTCAATACCAAATGCTGATGAGCAAGAAAACAGAGAAAATGTAATGTATATAAAACCTCCTTGGCCCTTCCCCTATGTTACCATAAAGAGGAGAATCTCTAAAGGAAAATGATTTATGAATAGAAGGAATATTCAAAACAAGTGTATCTAGATTGGAAAATAAAATTTTATATTCTGAAACCCTTGCCCAGATTTTCCTATGCTATACCGGGGATGTCTTGATATATTTTTGAAATTTTAGTTGTAAAACACAAAAATATAACTAAGGCTCTTAGAGTTATATGGTCGAATGCATTTACAGTCTCACTGTTCAGTTCATTTGAGGTAGATATTATGTATCCAGCTGTTGATAATACGGTTAATATTACCCACACAAATTAGTATGCTATCATATATCTGTATTGTTTGGCCGTGGGGGTGCTGCACAGTTTTATTACTTTCTCGTCTAATTATTATTTTTAGGATTATTATTTGTTGTATGTAACATTGCACATCTGTATTTATGCCTTCAACAATATGCATCTGGATAAAGCGAAGAAACTTGTGCAAGCTAATAAATAAAAATGACATATTACTAGGAGTATTAGCTGTGCTTAAAGAGTTAATTTAAGGACTAAAAGGCTTCCTTTGTTTTTAAAGTTTTCTTTATTCTGCTTTTGCTAGCTTTTGCTAACTTTGCTTTGTTGGATTTTGATACCTTCCATTGTAACCAAGAAAGGAATCGGGGGATAAGAATGTAGGCTGCCAGATTGAAATTGTGCCAATCCTAATTTCTATAGCTTTAGAATTGAAATAAAAGCCAGCTTATTTTACGATTAACCCGGTCTTGTTTGGTTGCAGCTTTCAGGCTCAGCTTTTCTGTTTTTTGCTTAAAAGTTTGATTGCATTAAGTTGATCAGTTTCGTGTGTTCTTTTTTTAATTATTATTTTGACCTGAAAAAGCTAGAAGCTTTAAGATGGGTAAACAAACTTTTATCATCAAGATCTAACTTAATTTGCCTTAAAGTTGCAATTAACAAATGGGTGTCAAATTTGTGTTCAGTTTAAAGACATCTAGCTGTCTTGTAATTTTATAGCTTCAACACAGATTTTTGAGCTTAAAAGCTGCAATCAAATAAACCATGAATGAGAACATCACTAAATGGTTTGTTCTCTTTGGGGGCATTACCTTGAAACTTGAAAGGGTACTAAAAACATGAAAACCTTTAGAATTCAAATAGCAGTATACCCCTCTAAGAAGCAATAAAGTACCCTTTCATGTTAATCATTTAGTTTAATCTTTTCAATAGAAATACTCCTTCATGAAAACATTTTGAATTTCTTTGCTTTGAATCTGTCTGGGCTGGAACTCACAAAAACAATTAACGACTCAAAAAGGCCATTTTCTAGCATACTGAAACTAAGCAGATAGACTTGGTCTCCCATTGTTGTAAAAAGTAGAGGAATTAAAAATTAAAATCGAATTGTTGTGAAACTGCATCATATAAAGCCAACATGGTATAGTATGAGAGGTAGCAAAGGTACATTATTTAATACAAATCCTAATTAAGTACTTCATTGGCATAGCAAAATAGAAATATTAATTAAACATCCCATCCATATAGCAAGAAGTCAAGAACCAACAGCAAAGCTAATCTTCTGATCAATTTTCGAAAACTTCTTGTAAACCAGCAGCTACCGCTAGTACCATCATTGAATCACACCTCCTTTCGCCCTCATCTTCTTTCTCCCCAATGCTGCATTTTAATGCAAACAAATTATAGCATAAGAAAATGAGAAACCAATACTTGTGTACATGAACACGTACATTGCTTGACTGTCTCCACCTTTTAAGCATGTAAAGTGACTACTATGAAACCTACTAGATAAAACTCAGAGTTTCTTTATGCAAAAGAACAATTTATTTAACACTTCCTAGCCAAATGACGCACAAGTAAAAGCAGATCGGAAAAATTGAGCTTAAAAGTTGTAACCAAACTAAGTAAATTCAGTTTTCACCAAGCGTAAAAAAACAAAAGAATAAGTACTTATACCTGGTTTTGTCACAAGGCAAATTCGATGGTTCTGCGATCAAGTCCTTAGATTGGAGCATAAAATTCGATTCTCTCTCTTCTTCGGAAACTTTTCTGATAGTGAAATCGTCTAGTAGCATTTTCTCTGATGCCAAACAATTCCCAGAGCTAAGATTTGGTAAAATTGTGGCCAATTCCTCAATATTCCACCTATTTCCCAAACTCTTTTCAGCACCATCTAGATCGTTAAGCATAAAAGAGAACTGAACCTTGTCAGTATCTACACTTGCTTTCAATTTTTTGGTTGCTCTTTCATCACTCTCTTTAATTTTGTCTCCATATAGATGCTTGCTAACTTGTTGAACAAATGATGGATTTGAGAGGCCTTTTATTATTGAGGTAACTATCTCTTCTTCATATCCTTCTTCGAAATTAGCACATAATAGCGGCTTTTCGATGCTTTTCTGTTCCTGCCTCAGCTCATTGATTTCGATCTTCAATTTTTCGTAAGTCTCCTTCAACATTTCGTATCCTGTCTTCAACTTTTTGATATCAACTTTGCTCTTCTCTCTTTGGGGATCTTGCGACCGTTTCTTTATATTGTATAACAAATCCTTTTTCCAAGGCTGAAACCATTCATTATAATACTCGCATGGGTCGTTATTCACCTTTCTGAACCCCTTTGAACAATTACAAACATAAGAAACAGCAAGTATAACAACTATATCAATATGTTTTTTTTACCACGAACCATAACATAACCGGAGAGGCTGAGACCTTTTTTTTCCAGTGGCAAATATCATTGAACTGAGTACATAATCAGTTGCACATCACTATGTCGAAAAATATGTAATATATCGATAAATATTGTTGAAATTTTCTAAATTGGTTCAGCAAATGGGAATTCAAATACTACACATGAAAAGTGTTTCACCGATTTTCTGTAGAATACTTCACTAGCTAGTTCCACAAAATTTGTGGCATAGGGTGGCTGATTTTATTTTTTTAAATATATCTTTAACTATTTATATACTACGTACGTATTAGACTTTCGAAGACAGCAGTATTAATCACTGTCCTAAAACAAATATAATGGGGAACGAAAAAGAACTGAAAATTTTGACAAGGGAACCAAACAAGGCTTACTAGATTTACTTTTACCAAACTTAGCGTAAAAAAATATAGCTACGGCCTACCGAGTCCAACTTATATTGTTTTGTTAATTATAACTTATAAGTTAGTACATTTTGGTTGTCTAGATTAACTTGATTTGGGTTCTGGTCTGGGAAAGCCAATAAGCACGTATTTGATTATTAAGAGGATTGAATCAAGTCTTTTTAGCATCAAATTAGCAGACTTATTGGCTTTAAGCTACAGCCAAATAATCTCATTATGTTGAAAGATCACAGGTGTTTATGGACTACTAATAAATGAAGGTAAAAAGAGCGGAGAGAAGGAAATTAAAATATACTCACATAATTGTTTAGCTGGTAAACAAATGATGAAAAATTATCATGCCTAAAGTGTTGGGGCAAGAGGTGGCTGGCGAATTTGACATGATCCCAAATAATAAAAGTTTCGTTACTGTAGTTCCATGATATAAGATCATTTGTGTTAGGATCTTCAACTAGTTCATATGTCTTTTTCAAAAATTGAGCCAATTTGTTATTTTTATTTTCTGCCATTGTTGGCTTGCAATGTTCAATTTGTGTTGTTTTTTTTTTTTTGCTTTTTCGTATTTTGGTTATCAAAGTGGCTTTACCATGTTTTTTTTAAGAATCACATATATAGGCTTATTGGTTTTTATGGTACCATTGATCAAGATAACTCAATAATCTGTCTCCAACCTCTTTTGTGTGAGGAATATGACACTTGGTACACATTGGAAACATGATGTACTATTATTTACTTGTATGGTCTCATGTTTTGCTTTTCATAAAAATGTAAAAATCTTATTGTATTACTCAAAGAAAGAATGGCATTATAGTTACTCAAAAAAATCATGGCATTATTTGTATGCTTACTACGATTCTTTGGAATTTAAAAATCATTTCTTGGGCAAAACACCCTTTTAACCTTAAATTGAAGTTTCAATCTAGTTGTATGGAAATCAATTTTAAAGTTTTTTCTTTGTTTTACAGTAATAAGTAGGAGATATGGTATATGCTTTAAATTGTTGTTACTTTCCGTTGGTTTTACCGGAAAATATTTTATGCGGAAAATTATTTTTTGAAAAACATTTTACTAGAAAAAGTTATATTTTGCTATATTTTGTGACTGTCTGGGAGTTGTATGAGAACTTGTACGGAATTCTTTTGGAGATATGTATTTAATCATGCACAAAAATTATATATTTTGCAATTTCCCCCCAACTAACAAGTTACTTTAGTTATTAGATATGTAGTCCCAAGTTATTTGATATATTACTGTATAAGTGATCTTTTAATTCTTACTTTCTCTTTAATTACGTATATATATTGAGTTAGCTCTCTTACATTAATTTTTTACTTAATCATAATAACGTGGTTTTAACTTATGCATAAAAAAGTTGCTTTAACTTAAATGTTACACGTGGTTAATTTGTAATATTTCTTTTTTACTTATTAGTGCCATTTACTTTAATTATCAGTAAGTTAATTTTAACTTAAAATAAATAAGTATTCTGTTATGAAAGTTACTAAATTGTAAATAAGTTACTTTCAACGTATTAGAACTAATGTTCAATAAGTCATTTTTATTTATTATGAGCTAATGTCTTATAACAATTTTAACTTACAAGTACCTTTTGATTTATAAGTGTTATTTAGACATTTAAACTACTTCGTCTTAGAAAAAAATAAAATAAGACTATAAGTAACTTTTTTTATGTAAGCAATTATGTATTGATATTTCTTAACTTTTTATTGGCAAAAAGTCTTTCTTTTGTTATTTTAAATTTAACTCATAAGTTTTTTTAAAGTTATAACCGTTAATTGTAAATTTACTTGTTTATTATAAGCTACTTCTATTTTAACTTAGAGTTTACTTTTAAATTAGAAGATATATAAAAAATACTTTTAACTTGTAAATTACTTTAATTATTATTAGTTAGATTTAATTTTGTTAATAATTTTTCATCATAAGTTACCTTTTGTTGTGTGGTCACACATTAGTTTCGGAAAATATTTTCTTATACAATTTTAAAGAAAGTTATTTCTCCTTTATTTATGGAAAATATTTTCCATAAAACCAAATTTTCTAACGAAACAAACACGAAGAATATTGTATTTTTTCTGAATAATATTTTCCAGCGAAACAATACAAGTAGAGCATTCCCTCTACTTTTTCATTTTTATTAATTAGATTAATTTTGGTGTTGGCACATGCCATTATTTTACAACTATTCTTTCAACTCAGTCATTTTTATCAAGGCTGTGTAGTACTTCCTCATCCGTTCCCAATTAATTGTTCATTACGAAACTACGTGTAATTTTGACCGGTTAATAACTTGTATCAAAATTATCAGAATAAATTTTTTTAAAATTTAATCATATAGTTCAAACATTAAATTATATGATTCAATTTTGAAATTTTTTATTTCGACGATTTTGATACATGTTATAAGCCGTACAATTAATTGGGAATGAAGTGTGTATAAGCCTAGCATAGGGAGTACTCCCTCGTTCCCAATTAATTATACTTTATGAAATTACGTGTAATTTTGACCGGCTTATAACACGTATCAAAATTGTCGAAATGAAAATTTACAAAACTAAATAATATAATTTAATGTTTGAACTATATAATTAACTTTTGAAAATTTTCATTATGATAATTTTGATACAAGTTATTGACCGGTCAAAATTACATGTAGTTTCGTAACAGACAATTAATTAGGAACGGAGGGATTAATATATTCCAATAAAATCTCCAATCATTTGACTATTTTTGAAAGTTTCTAGATAAAATAACTCGTAATCACATGTCACTTGTTACTTGCTAGTATTAGTTAAGGACATCATAACTGAAAAGGGTTCGAATTGTTTTTGATTGGTTTCTCTGTCTCATTATCGAACTGAAACTGAAAAAGTTAGTACTACAAAATAATCATTCGTCATAGGAAACATATCCACTGCCTAAAAATAGGAAAATTACCCAATTGTCCAAAGAAAAACCGGCTAAACAAACTAAAACCACACGTACATTATATATATATATATATATTCTGAATCTGCATCTGAAAAGAAAAAGAAAAGAATCAGAGGTGGAATAAAAACTGGTATAAAAAAGTACCAAAGCCACGTAGAAGTAACAAGTACTACAAGCACGTGGCAACTTATTTGTAGCAAAGGAGTTGTAATGCTATAATTAATTATATTATGAGAATTAGAGATACCAGTTACATGTGAAACTTTAATAAAAACATAAATAAACTGTAAAATGCTATTTTTGTAATAAAGTGAAAAATTACGATGAAATTAATATAAAATAAAACTTGAATTAACTATGTCTTATTAACCAAGTTGCACCTATTATAGTATTATATATATCCTAAAATATAAGAAGTACTACTAGGTTAGAATATTCGGTTCACATTAAAAAATACATAATGATTTTAAACTTTCTGTTTATATATTCAGTAAACCAAAAATAAACTCGTAAAACTTTAAATTCGATATACTGATATATATTTATTAGTATAACGATTCACTCGATTCAGTCCACATTTAAATTCATTGTCACCTATATGTGATTAGATAAACATCGACATTCGGTGACATTTCAAATAATTTTAAAATGTAAATCTTCGATCTCTATTCTACGTGGCAGTAAATACAATGAATTGATACAATTTTTGTGTGATTATATTAGAACCCAGAAAACACAATTAACTATTAAAAATCATAAATTTTAATTTGTCCAAAGTCAGCAATGGTGAAGATTAAATACTGTGCGGATTTATTTTCCAAAAAAAAATAAGTAAAATTTACTTGTCTTAAAAATGTAAAAGTAGGATAATCAGTCTAAGAAACTAAAATGAAAAACTGGTGCTACTAAATAACAAAATAAATAAATACTCTAACTATTATGTAAACCCGTGCATCCATTAGTATTTTTAAGCGTGTCAATACTACCAAAAAACTAGGGGGGAATCGGGATGTAACCCGGTCCGAAAAGATTAAACCCGTGTCCCAATCCGATGGTTTTCGGATGTCATCTAAAAATTTCAATCCCGATCTGAAAATGTTCGGGTCCCGATAATACGGATTCCCAATAATTCGGGCCCGAAAGGGCGGGACAGGATTTCCCGATACTTCATACTCCCAAATTTTTTTTAAAAAAAATTATAACATAACTAGCAATTTTGTTAAAAAGTTCATTAAATTTAAACAAAATAAAAAAGTGGGATAATACTACGTTGATATTGTATTCGCTTAAAAGATTGATTATCAAACAAGACAACTAATTATAATTATTTTTAAGAAAAAATAAACAATATCATAATTCAAACTAAAAGCAGAAACCAAATGTTATAATTTTAGTTATTAAAGATTAAGATGAATATACAACATATATAACAAGAAACTCATACGAAAATAAAAGTGTGTTATTTAGTAAATAAAGTAGATGTGAGAGTAAAATCATTTTTTTTAATAAATATAAACTGGTACTATTCATAATAAGATTTTTTTAAAAAATATATATATATTTTTAATGTATATTAATTCTATCGGGTCGGGTTGAGAAATTCATCGGGATTGAAAATAAAAATAAGATCCCAAACTGAATTATTTCGGGACGGGACAAAAATCCGATCTTTCAGATCGGGACAACATTGGATCGGGACTAAATCGAATGTCCTAGGTCATATTTCGCCAACTTTTCGTAACCAAAACAGGACATCTATTGGTAAAAAACCTTAAATTAAATAAAAATAAAAACTTTAAAAAATATCCCTCTCTCACACGTTGGAGACGGCGTAGGTTTCCCGATTTCGTCAAAAATTACATAATAAAATTTCAAAATCACAAAAAATATTACTATTTTAACCACCTCCAATCTCTCTCTCTCTCTCTCTCTCTCTATATATATATATATATATATATATATATCCCTCTCTCGGCGCGTCTTTCTCCCGCAACCAAGTCGGTGCCGAAATCTCTCTCTCCAATTTGGTAATTCAATATCTGTGACGATTGTTGTCATTATTGTTATGATTATTGTTTTAATTGTTAGTCCAAATCTCTCGATTTATATCTCTGTTTTGACTCATCGATTGTTCCGATTTCAGTAATTGATTTACTTATTAGATTATGTATCGTGTGATACTCTTGGGCTAATTTATGTTACGTATCGTAATTTAGGTTATGTTTCACAAATTAGGTTACAATTTAGGTTTAGGTTATATTTATCATATGATACTTTTGGGATAAACTAGGTTACGTTTCGAAATTCAGGTTACGGATCACAAATTACGTTACGATTTAGGTTATATTTATCATATGATACTTTTGGGATAAACTAGGTTACGTTTCGAAATTCAGGTTACGGATCACAAATTACGTTACGATTTAGGTTATATTTATCATATGATACTTTTGGGATAAACTAGGTTACGTTTCGAAATTTAGGTTACGGATCACAAATTACGTTACGATTTAGGTTATATTTATCATATGATACTTTTGGGATAAACTAGGTTACGTTTCGAAATTCAGGTTACGGATCACAAATTACGTTACGATTTAGGTTATATTTATCATATGATACTTTTGGGATAAACTAGGTTACGTTTCGAAATTTAGGTTACGGATCACAAATTACGTTACGATTTAGGTTATATTTATCATATGGTACTTTTGGGATAAACTAGGTTACGTTTCGAAATTCGGGTTACGGATCACAAATTACGTTACCATTTAGGTTATATTTATCATATGATACTTTTGGGATAAACTAGGTTACGTTTTGAAATTTAGGTTACGGATTAGGTTGTATTTATCATATGATACTTTTGGGATAAACTAGGTTACATTTCGAAATTTATATATCACAATTACTCAATTAGGTTACAAATTTGGTTTCATACTATTTTTATTTTATTTTATTTATAGATGAAGCCATGAAAAGTTAACATAGGGTTATCTTGCTTTATTCTTACAATGTAGGTTACGTATTTCGCAAATTAGGTTACACATTAGATTCATGTTAGATGAAAGGCTAACCTAGGGTTATATATCTTGCCTTATTCTTACGGTTTAGGTTATATATCACAAATTGGTTTCATGTAATTTAGGTTATAGCCTTTTATGTATTTTTTTATTGGAACGTGAAGTTATGAAGGGATAACCTAGAGTTTTGTATCTTGTTTGATTCTTACAGTTTGGGTTATATATCATAAAGTAAGTTACAACTTAGGTTTCGTAAAGGTATTTGAATTTTTTTTGTTGGTATATGAAGCCATGAAAGGTTAACCTAGTCTTAGATATCTTGCATGTTTCTTACAATTTGGGTTGCGCGTTTATCTTGCTTGATTCTTATAACATAATCTTCGTTTTAGTATCTACAGCCATGTATGTGCGTTTGTTAGAATTTATACTTTTTTTTTATTATATCACAACTTTTTATTGCAATTATTTTCTCGCAACTGAGGTTTTAGGTTTTTTTTCCTTTTCTCGGTACATGTAGTCATGAAGAGTTAACCTAGGGGCAGATATGTTGCTTGCTTCTTACAATTGGACCTTTGTTTTGGTTGCATTTTATAGTAGCACTTTTTATGTTCAAATTGAGAATTTATACTTTTTTTTAGTACCTACAAGCATATTGTAGGTGCGGTTGGTTAAATTATTCTTTTTGTATTAAAAGTGGTGAGTAAACAGTTTATATTTGTGTGCCAGTGTGAGGTGTAATTATTTGGAAAAAGAATGAGTCAGCTACTTAAAAAAAATATCTTTCTGTCCGGAAATATATAAGTAAAAATATTTTGCTACTGCTTGCATGCCAACTTATACTATATTTGAAAGTAAAGCTACAAAAAAAATTATTTAATGTTTTCTTCAATATCAAATATCTTATGCTGAAGAAGTTGTAGACTTCATAATCCGGTGTTACTTTTAACCGCCTCATTCATTGATCTCTGTAACCTAAACTTAACCTCGAGTAAGCACAATTATACTTTAGCCTGTTGGTAGTGGATTCGAACTCTTCAAACACTTAGTATTAGGGATTATTTTGGCGTATATCATGTTTCTTGTG
Source organism: Primula vulgaris (assembly GCA_963920805.1). Taxonomy (NCBI): domain Eukaryota; kingdom Viridiplantae; phylum Streptophyta; class Magnoliopsida; order Ericales; family Primulaceae; genus Primula; species Primula vulgaris. The sequence continues at coordinate 14,126,770 of OY987212.1, forward strand.
TTTTTATTTATTTGATGCATTAACAAGGCGAAACCCCCTACTAAAACTATCATACCTGATTTGGGTTTTTATGTTAATAGGATCAGTTTACTGAGACCATCTTATCTCTTCGGAAATGTTGTCTTTATTTCCAATTATTACTGAGCTCGTATTGACGTTTGTTCATTAACTTTTCTCATTAGGGTTTTAGGTTTTCTGCTAATGGTTGCTTATAGGCAAAGATGGTCATCAGAAGAAGAAGAAGCCCTTGAAGCTGGAGTAAATAAGTATGGGGAAGGAAAATGGAGTAGAATACTAAAAGACCGAAAATTTGGCCCTGTATTGCATTTCCGTTCAAATGTGGATCTGAAGGTAGAAGATGCTTTACTCTCCCCACTTTTTTCCTTTCTCTAAGGCTACTTTTTTTAACATGTATGATGCTTTGTGTAGGATAAATGGAGAAATATTGTATTCATGAGAGATGAAATTGCTCGTCATAAAATTAGGAGTGTCCAAAAAAGTACCAGGAAGATATTGAAAAGGAAAAAAAAGAGTAAAGACCCTGATTTTGTTGGTGGAAGTTATCGTAATGGGGACATGGGTGGTTTGAGATGTACTAGGAAGAGAATGAAGCAGAAAACTATGAGTTTAAGCCAAGTTATTTCGAGTGACTCCAGAGTTGTTAGAAATCCTCTTGAAGTTTTGAGGGGAAGATCAGAAGTTTCAGAAATCGATCCTATCAAGAAAACGACATCAAGGTATATTGTTACAATGTCATTTAATATGCTATCTTGTATCTCAAATGCTTAACTAGTCCTTTTTAAAGAAAAAAACATGTAAATGTGATGCAGATATATAGTGACAGAGTATGGTTTTAGTTTGTTGTTGCTTTTGTAGTTGGTAAAGAGTTATCTGATCCTTTTTTTTAGCACAAGGAACATGTTTTAGTTATTCCTTTTCAGATGATTTATGCTTTAGGAAGCTCTATTTATGGAAGTAGGGTCGTATCTAAGACTCGCTATAGGTTTTGCTACACAATTAGAAGAAATTGATAAATCTGAAAGAGAAGTCATGAAATATTATAACGAGTATGAATTGTCCCTACTTTCAGTCAGCTACATACTCCTAGTTCATCTTCTAATTCTGAATGCAGAAATCAAGTCTTGCTGTACTGTCATAATCTGCATGTGTTATTAAAAGTACGTAAATAAACTAAAGTATCTCGTAATATCAAAAACCCATTTTGCTTGTCAGGAGTAGAAATACGTTTTTTCAGGATGGTGCTGTAAACTTTAATGGTCTGGTTGGATAAGAAATTGTAAACCTAACAAGTAGGGTTGCCAATCTTTTCGTGTTTACAAAAACAGCTAATTTTTTACAGGAAAATCAAATTGGTAACTGCGAAGGGATATATGTTATAGCATAAGGGTGAATATTAAAAAGCTTCCTATACTTTGTTACTTCAGAGTCTAGATTTAGATTCTTCATTGTTGAGATTTGAGAACTTGAGACCATGCAATCCTATTCATTTTCTTAACTAAACGAAAATGAACGTGACTGGCAAGGTAAGCATAATAGAGTCTTATGACTTTTTTCATGCTAAATTTTTCATGTTTGATTCTTCTTCTTTCTTATTATTTTTTTACTTATTAGTGCTGTGTGTGAGGGGGGAGCTAATAAATTTCTAAGTTTCATCTGACAGACAAATGAACTTTTTGTAGAAGGTTTCCCATTTCTATCTCATTCATCATACTATCAATCTCCATAAATTGGTTCTTTGTGAATACAGATTAGGCAATCTTATGGTGGATGCCATAACTAAAGAAATGGAATATCGCGAATCCAGCCGGACTACAGTACCCACTTACTTAGAGGTATTCATTAAATGCTTCTGGCTCTCTAACTTCACATTATATTATTATTTGATTGACCTGTTTATTATGTCTTATGCATTCTATGAATCTGATGATATCTGGTACTTAAAATTCCCAGTTGTGAAGTATTATTTCTAGTGTTTGATTTTGTTTTGAGCAACTTTTATGTTAGTTAGGTCAATTATATGAGATTCAGTAAGAATAGAAGGGGTTATGACCGTTTAAAGTGTAAAAGAAAAATTTTAGTTTTATGTTTCTGAAGTGCCCAGTTGCCTAGAGACAACTCTTCAAACCATCATTTTAAAAAAAATTATTTCGCAAACTCATTGATAGCTAGTTTGCGTAATCTTCTTTTAACATTAACCAAAATTTAATTGTCCAAAGATAAACTGAAAGAACAGTCCTTTCTTTAGTATTTACTGCAAGTGAATTTCATCAGTGTAGTGAATTGTGTCTTATACTTGATTATTAGTCTTTTGAGTAAGAAAGATCCAGATAACATGAAATATTCTTTATAATTTATTTATTATCAATGAATGACTGTCCCTTTATGTGTATGCATAAACTAGTAATCTAGAGTGTAGACACTTCTTGTAATTTTTATTACATGGTAGATGAGGTTCATACTGGTTTAGCTCATTGTAAAGAGGTGTCGATATTCTGTCTATTAGATTGGTTTTAAGCATTTGAATAGGAATTAGAGTATAATTTATAAATATTGAGTACAATGTTTACGAAGTTGAGACTGAGACAACTTGCAAAAAAAAAATTGGTTGTGTAGGATTGGTACCTCATAAATTCTTGTGAAGAAATATTAGTCTAAAGTCCTTTTCAAATCATGTTCATAGTCCGACCGAATTGCTAGTCCCGGGACTAATAATCCCACTATTAAACGAGGCCTTATTTTTGAATACTAAAGTAAAGAAACAACAATAGGAGTAGCCGGTGCAGTAGTTTTCTATTAATCGACCTATACGCATGTTAATCAGGTATTTGACCCACAACGTACATAACATCAACATACATTGTGATACTCTTGGGCTAAACTGGTTAGTATCTGCAAATCTATATATCTCACTGTCTCTCTCTTTCTCTAGAAGGGCAAATGGGTTGAGGTCTTGACTCAGGAGGAAGGCTTCTCCGACTCTTGGTACATGGCCACCGTGATCGATACCCCACCACAAAATCAGGATTCTTTTGCTTCTCCCGAAAAATACTACGTAGAATACGAAACCCTGAAGGACGATGATGACAACTGTCAATTGAAAGAATCTGTTGATGCCCAGCTTATCAGGCCTCTTTGCCCCATTTTATCTATAGACTCATTACAAGTCGGCGACATTGTGGACGCATATTACTATGATGGCTGGTGGATAGGTGCTGCAGATTTTTATCTTTTTGTTGCATGCATTTTATTTCACGTTTGTTGTCCCTTTTAATTGTTGTCTTCTGGACAGATTGTAAATTCCAGGTTTTGAAAGTTATTTTTTTAAAGTAACTGTAATCCAAAATTGCTTTCGGTGCTGCAAATGGAATTAAATGGAGATTTTGGTCTTTGTATTTGATTTCGAAAACCTGTATCAGATTTGTGATAAGGGTTTGGTATTCTACATTCTAGGTACTATCACCAAGGCCCTCCCAAACTCCAGGTTTGGAATTACGTTTCCGCCACCCGTTACTGAGCAAGAGTTTCATATTTCCGAGCTTCGGATACACCTGGACTGGATTAATGGCCATTGGTATAACCCCAATACCCAAGTAAATCTCTATGCCCTCCATATGTATTGTATTTGCATGTATATGTGATTTGTTTTAGGGTTTTATGTTGTAGTTGTTTATTGAGAATATGGAACTGATCTATCTAGGTTTTTTTCAGTCATTTGTATTATGATGTAATCCCTCTGTCCCTGAAAGATAGGCTGCGCATATAGTTTTGTATGTTTCAAATTATGGGCTTATTTTGCGTTGAAATTTGAATAGAGCAAAAAAATGAGTATACACCCTCATTATTATTTTATTTTATTTTTATTAACAAGAACGATTTTGCATATTCTCAATGAAGAGCATGTTAGGAAAAAGAATTGCTATCATTTATGTTTAAACTACTTCCAACGATTTTTTTTTCTGAAAAAATAAACAAACCTATCACATAGGATTGGAGGGTTTAGTCTCAAATGCAGATCTTTGTATGTTACTTCACTGGTGTATAATTAATTGTGTAATACATGCCAAAGCAGTCCAGGGGAGCTGATAATGATGCTTCATATTCAAGACCTGCAAAAAAAATTAAAACAGTTAATATAGCGGAATTCCCCGCTTCCACTGCATGTAAAACTGGTACTATAAATCCAAACTCTCCCAGCAATCAGTCAACTTCTCTGGCTAACAAAGCTGTAAGTTAAACTATGTATCCCTTCTTGATAATTATTAGCGCTTTATTAGTATATCTTATAATATTATAGTGTTGCCGCATTCGTAAAGGTTCTCCCTATATCACATTTATCTTATCTTGTAGCAATGTCAATAAAGGAAATCTTGATTCATTATTATTATTATTTTTGTATTCTGAAATGAATTTTGAATAAAATAAAAGTATTTCAAATGATACTACATATGCTTCTTCTATTGTTTATTTGTTGTCATTCAATGTTCATTGATGAAGATTGTTGCTTTCTATTGGTGCATCAGACTAAAGAAAACAAATTCAGTGAACTGGACACTGATACTCTAGATATTGAGAAAAGAAGGAGAAGACCACCAAATATCCACAAGTCGTCAACAAGTGGTATTGTACATCTTTGGCCAAATTCAGGATTCCATGTGTATATGTGTTTATATATAGCTGAGTGTACTTACACATGACAATGCAGGTAACGGAAGCAATGCGGGTTTAAGAACTGCAGGAGGCATAAAGGAAAAAGATTGTGGAACTATTATCAGTGATCAGAATAGTCAAGGGAATGTCTCAGAAGGACTTATTATCGAGGTTTGTATCTCGTGGTCATTGTTTTCCAAATAGAAATGTTGAAAAATTGGTTTAATGTAACTGAGCCAGTTGCTTATTTGCTTAACAAGGTTCACTTCACTTTTGTTAATAAGTGGATCTTAATTTCCCTGTACTAGGAAACTTTATTTTTGAAGTTTCTTTAATTTTTGACAAGTAAATATTTCAGCCATTTTGTAATATTCCTTTGTAATCATTTCAAAATTTGTATCAGCTGTCGAGTTCAGAGCTCCATTAATCATTTGTTTGATAATTTATTCAGTTAAAATTAAACATACATTGTCCTCACTAACTTATATGTCATTAAATCTCCTTACAATTAATAAGCCCTAATGTCCTTGATTTCGACGTTCTTTAATTCAGATATAGTAGAAAAAGGATAAAATAAACTTTAATGAAACAGAAGTAACATATTGTCAACAGTTTCTTTCCTTTCCATTTTGGGGTGTTTGCTGCCAGTAGCTATTGTCACTGGCAGATGAATAAATGATAGTTTGTAATTTGTTTGTGACTGGCATTCGACTAACGATTAATGTTCATTTATCAGGCGAACATGGAAATACCTACTGAATTTATTGAAAAGGCTCAACCTATAGTCTCAAGTGCTAAACTGGTTAACCCATCAGAATTATCACACTCAATTGTTGTTGGTAAGTGTGGTTTTATGTTAGTTATTATAATTGGCATATCGAAAATCAGATTTATTAGTGTAAATTGAAAATAACCTTTATATACATCCTGTTTTTGCAATTTGCCCTCATGTAATTTTCTAAGTTTTGCAATCAACCCCCATGTCCGCTTTTAAAGTTGCATATCATTGCATTTGATTGTTCATTTAGTATATATTGTTTTCTGTTTTATGTATTTGTCGATAACTATTCAATGCAAACTACCAACACAATTTACACCATTTATTTATTTTCTGGTAAAAATCGTTTTCTGTGTTGATTGTTTTTGTTTTTTATCGCATATCTATTCAATGCAAACTACCAACACAAGTTATGCCATTTTACAAAACTTAGATTGTACATAAGAGTTAATTGTAAAATTGGAACTATCTGGGTATTATTTGCAGACCATCTGCTGTACATGTATTGGGGTTACTTGTACTTTACCTTGAATAATTTACAGCTGCTTTGTATGTACATTTTATAGCTGAGCTCATTTGCGAAAGATATTGCAGGTGTAAGAACTTCTGAAGGAAGAGATTGTGAAACGGAAGATATTGCTCCTATCCTCATTGATTTAACTTGTGATGAGACGATAAGCCCTCAGTGTAATATTCCATGTGAGTCCCCTCCAGAAGGAGAACAGACATTTGTCATTACTCAAAATAATCAAGGCAGCATTCCGGAGAGAAATATTATCGAGGTTAGAATCTGGTGATAGTTTTTCGCCACATAATTTTAATCTTTAGATTTCATGCAGCCCCTTATCATTGTTTAGGTTGTCAGTTGTCTAACAAATATTTTAGGTTATGCTGCATTACACTCTTTTACTGTTGTTGAGGAGATACTGTGACATTTTATGTAGTTGAATCTTAATCATGATGTGAGTGTCCGGATTCTATGCCTTTTCATGATCATTTTATATTTCATTTTTTTATAGAATAGGGCAGCAGAATTGCAGTTTACTGTTAGAGACAGCGTGGAAGTGTCTTTCGAGAAAGACAATTACAACGTTTGGTTCCCTGCAACTGTGCTAAAAAGTTTTCCAGATAATTCTTATTTGGTGCATTTCATGTGTAAAAAAGGTCAAGAGATTTCGCCGCATAGTGCAACTGTTAGTTTACCTCATATTCGACCTAAACCACCACAACGCAAGAGCAAGAGCAAAAGTTTCGTATTGTTAGACATGGTGGATGCTTTCCATGGGTGTGCTTGGACACGTGGTAAAATCATCCAAGAATATCCCGATAACAGATTTGTGGTTTCATTTAATCGGAAAAAAACGAAATTATTCGGTAAGTACAAATTGAGACCGCACATGGATTGGGTTGACGGCAGATGGATAGATGCTTCTAAGGTAGGTATTCAGTTCAGTCTGTTTTTTTTTCAACTAGGCTTTCGCTTACATAGGATTTGATTATGTCATGTTTTGGTAATGTTTAATTTTCTTCAAAGAACACTTGTGGCATCAACCTTTTTTTTTTGTAGCCTTTTGCTTTAAAGAGGCAAGTGTTGTTTGGCTAGGCAGCTTTTCTTGCCTATAAAAAACAAGTGTTTTGAATAAAAAAGCTAAATGAAGGCAGCCAAAGCTTAAAATAAGATATTATTTTTTAGTTTTTCGCCACCTTTTTATGGATTTTATCCCCAATTAAAATGTTAATAATGCAATTGCATTGCTACCTCTACTAAATAGCTATGTCGTTAATGTTGGATGATAATTGACCAATAACCTAAATTACGGTAGTTCTTCACTTATTAAAGAGTTTTTCAACATCGGTTACTCAGCAGTTTTTATAAAGAGTTTAATTGGATTATTATGACTCCTGATTTAGTTTTCTTTGTTCCATTCACGATCTGTATTTTGTTTTCCCGTCTCACTTGAAAATGTTTTGACAATTTAAGAATTTCTTTACTTTGGTGTGCGAAGCAAGCCAAGTGATAAATGATGTATTTGTTTAACAGTCCAGGGATGATGAAAATGATGCTTCAAATTTGAGGCTTTCAAAAAAAATTAAAACAGTTAATGTAGCAGAGGTCCCAACTTCCACTGCATGCGACACCGATACAATGAGTTCAAAGTTGTCAAGTAAACAAGTGGTAGCATTCTTTTACATTATATCAATTTTGCTTTAATCCTTGTTCATTTTCTGTTATTCAATGGTCATTGTCTCATTGATGAGAAATTTTCTTTTTTCTGATGCATCAGATGAAAGAGAAGAAAAGCAGTGAACCTTCCCTAAAAAATCCAACAATTGTGTCAAGAAGTGAAAGACCACCAAAAGTCGTCAAGCCTTTAACAAATGGTACCATACTTATTTTCTCTGAATTCAGGATTCTATGTACATAAATAATATATGGCTGAGTGCATTTATGAATGATAATGCAGGTCACGAGAGCAATACGGGTGTAATAAAGAGTCCTTTGATGGGCCAAAAATGCTCGCTTTGGGATTGTACTCGGCCGTCAGCTCAAGGATTTGATCATTGTAGTAACCATCATGCTGATCTGGCATTGAAAGAAGGGACACTTGGCATGAACCCGGTTCTAAGGCCTGGTGGAACTGGTGTAAAAGAAAGTTTGTTTTATGCGGTATTAAATGCAAAAGCAGAGAATAAAGATGTTGGTATTCCAGAGTGTGAGAGAGCTTCTACTGCTAAGTGCCCGTGGAATGCTCCTGGTAAAGTTTCTTTTCTCAAAATAGAAGGAAGACTTATCACTCTTGTTCATACTATTGAAATTCATAATTTATACACATGTTAGTACACTGTGTTAGAATGTCTCAGTCTCCACTACAAAAAACTAAGTATGTTTTAATGTTCGATTACGCTGATGTAGTTCACTAATTTATACACATGTTAGTACACTGTGTTAGAATGTCTCAGTCTCCACTACAAAAAACTATGTTTTAATGTTCGATTACGCTGATGTAGTTCACTAATTTAAACAAAATTAAACAATTATTAAATTTAACATTAATACTTAACCTTTTGGTAGGATGGTGCACTAGTTGTTCGATTTTGTGTAGATTGGTATCCAAATTGTGATTTTTTTTGTAGGTTGGTGTGTCAATATTCTGACCTTTTGTATATTGTTGCCCTATTTGTGAATTTTGATTTTTTTGTGTGCTAATTATCAGATGGTGATAGGTTAATGACTTAGTGTACAAAACTAGTGGAATATGCCTTAGAAAGTAGTGTTCATTAAAAAAAAACATCGTCTATGTAGTAAATCTACTATTGAGGGGCAATTTGGTAGCCGTTTGGAAGTACTTTCTACCTTCAGATGCCCGTTTCTAATTTGTGTATACTTGGGAGACAAGTGGACTATAAAGCCCATTTAGAAAAGTACAGATTTGATGCTTTGGTGAGACCTTCTCTGGCCACTTCTCGTGAAATACGATGGTTGCTAGGGCTGTAAATGAACCGAAGTGTTCATGAACATTCTGTTCGTTTTGTTAACAGCTTGTTTCGTGTTTGTTCGTTAAGTAAAGGAACTGAATATAAAAAGAAATTCAACGTTTGTTAAGTAAACGAACGGAAGATGGACATGTTCATTCGTTAAGAGCTCGGTTCGTTGAAAATTCGTAAATATGTTAAATTCATTAGTATTATAGATTACAATATGTATTAGTAGATAAAGAATGATGTATGGCATAAATTTTACTAGACGGAAAAATCTTGTAAATTCATGAAAAAATTCCGCACATAAACCATGTTTACAAATAAAGAGCGTCATTTAGATACTGAGAAAGTCCAATGGCTGAGAAATTTAAAACATATGTAGGCATATATAAAAATTGATGTTGTGGCGATAATATATATAGCTTTGTAACCGAGTTTAAACTCAATTCGTAAGACTTATGTTGTTAGTGAACCGTTCATGAACAAATAGCGGTTCGCTCATCAAGCGTTTGGTTAGTATTCATTCATGAATAAACAAACATGAACCAAACATGAATAAACATTCCGAGTTAACGAACAAACACGGACAGATCCGGCGTGCATTCGTTCGGTTTAGTTCGTTTTACAGCCCTTAGTGGTTGTTAATGATTTATATTCACCTATTCCTTTATTTCCCTGCTTTATTTGTGATAACTGCCAAATTTCTCTTTAATTTAATTGAACATACCTGTGTTTGATATTTTCTTGCTGATCTTGTTAGAATAAATTCAATTTTTTTATTCATTACTATATATTTTTCAGATTAGTCGTTATTTTTCTTTAACATGTCTGTGCTAGAGCCTGTATTTTTAATTATTTATTCTAACATGTCGCCAAACGCTATAAAGACTTCTAAACAACACAAACCAGTCATGCGCCAGTTTTTTCTCTTTTTTTTACAAGTGTTTTTTTCGAAATAATTTTACAAAATATTTTTTCAAAATTTAGATAAGCTCGTTTGCGGTGAACGCTGCATAAAGTTCCCGGCGTTGCTTGTTAGGCGGTATGATTTATAAGCTGTAGCACCAGGATTCAAGTAATAGTATCGGGCATGTGCATTGTTATATGGGAAAACAAACATGGGTTGTTATTCTATTTTCTTTGCAGTTTATTCAATATAAAAATAAGTTATTTGCTCATATTGTGACTTTTCTATTGCAGAGCTCTTTGATATAAATGTACATGAAAATGAAACCGTTAGAGATTGGCTCTTTTTTGATAAGCCTCGCAAAGCCTTTAAGCATGGGAATAGGAAGCAATTGTCACTTCCTGATCATCAAGGGCGCGGGTGGCATGAGTCCAGAAAGCAAGTAATGAATGAATTTAATGCGCAAAAGAAATCTTATTATATGGACCCACAACCGAATAAAGGATTCGAATGGCACCTTTACGAATACGAAATCTTCAATTTCAATGCTTGTGTGTTATACAGATTGGAATATAAGCGCGTGTGTGATAAAAAGAGTACAAAGGGTAAATCACCAAATGATTCAGTCGCTTATTTAGAGAAGCAGATGGAAATTCCTACTGGTGGTAAGTGTAAACTTCAGTTTTATTTGTTACTGGCGATTTCTTTTTCTTTAATGATGAAGTTCTTTGAAGCCAAAATTGAGGAAAGTAATTTCACCGGAGAAGTTTTCTGGTTCTGTGAAAATATGTTGGTAATCCAGTTTTGAAAAAACTAGGCAAATTACATCGACATAAAAAATGTGAGTTTTGAAACTGCATTTTTTTGTCGATGCTTTTAGTGTTCTTAAATCTTGAATTCATCTGCAGACTTCTTTTTCTTGTTGCTTTGGAACAAGCTCCCTCTTTCTCCTTATATATCTAGATATAATATTTTATTCAAAACCATTTGTTTTACTTTGAGTAAGTTTCAAATTCAGGATTCCATGTGTATATACATTGTATCGGTATGTTGCCGTAATATAGCTGAGCGCATTTATGAATGACAGGTAATGAGCGCTATCCAGGCGTAAGAAGTGCTGAAAGAACAGAAGAGTCGGATTTTGAAATGGAGGATAGTTCTCCTATCCTTAATGAGTTACCTATTAATGGGATGAGAACCCCTCAACACGACATTCCTTGTCAATTTCCGCCCGAGCGATCTCAGACATTTATCAGTGATCAAAATTGTCAAGGGAATGTTTCTGCAGGACTTATTATCGAGGTTAGAAATGAATGATATTTTTTGCTTATATAAATCTATTGAAGAGTAGGTATACTGTAGCTTACTTAGTATTTTATAGTTTAACTGGTTTCACCTCACTTCTGTCAATAATTTGATCACTATATTTCCTTGAATGGGAACTTCATTTACGCCTCTTGGACCTTGGAAAGCTTCTTTTTTTTTGCGTTTTTCACTCTTGCTTTCTTATGGTCTTTTTCAGCTGTACCCATCTCATTGACTTTGATTCTGGTTAATTCAATTTAGGGCAGAATTAACTATCTGATCTCCTAACCATCTTGAATTATTTCTTTTAGTTGAGAATTGAATTTTATTTCCAATGGCAAGATTAAAATTATAAAATTTCTCAAATTGTGCAAGATTTAAAAACTCAAAATTTTGTTGGCACATTATCAACAGAGCGTTTCTCCCCTCTCTTTTCGGATCATTAATCGCCACTTGCTTTATTTCATGTAGTAAATGAAGAAATTAAACTAGATGTTTAGAACTTGCATATTGATTGATGGGGTTTCTCTCTTTTTCCAGGAGAGCATGGAGAACAGGTTGAGTAAGCTGAGAGAAACGTCCCCAGGACTATCAGAGCCAAGAAGTAGGATTAAAATACCTATTGAATCTCCATATTCTATTGTTGATGGTATGTGTCTTTTGTTATTGCTTTATTGGTGTGTACATTTTAGTGACGAGAGAAAAAAAATTAAGTAATGGAGGAAAGTAATTTCATTATACAATACTTCTTGTTTGTTTGAGTATTTGTGGTCAGAAGATAGTAGTTTTCTGAAGCTGATTCTTAAGGTCATTCAGTTTTCAAATGCTAGTTCAGGAAATCAAAACACCTTAGTTTTTAATGGTTTAGTGTTTCCAAAATCAAAGCTCATCTTAACCCTCTTTTCTCAAATTTTTTTAACAATCACCACTTCTTTCATTTTGTGTATATATATTATACTCTCTATGTTTCTCTTTCTTGTTTTTAATTTCCTATACGGGGTAAATAAATATGGGAACGTATAGACCACTCAAGTTTTTGTTTTTTAGTTTTTTGTGAGTGAATCTCTATTTTCCCCTTTCTTGTTGATTTTTGTTCCTATCAAAAAGGAACAGAGAGGGTGCTTCTATCATTCAGCATTGTATATCTCTTTATTGCGCACTTACGAAGGCTAATGATGAATGTAGGTGTAAGAGCTGTTGAAGAAAGGGAAGAAGAAGACAGTGAAACAGGAGGTATTGCTCCTATCTTCATTGATTTAACTAGTGATGAGACAATAAGCCCTCAACATAGTAGTCCTTGTCAGTTATCATTAGAGAGATCTGGGACATTTATCTTTGATCAAAATGGTGGAGGGAATTTTCCAGCAAGACTTATTATCGAGGTTAGAATCTGGTCGCGTATTTTGATAATATTGTTCGTTATATTTCCTTCAACTTGGATCTTCGTTTTTATTTCATTCAGTGTTTTTTATCTTTGACAAGTGTTTCTCCCGCCATTTCTTTTTACCACATTTTTTTTTATTGTTATCGTTAACTGAGTTTTATATCTGGTAAGTATCACACAGAACAAGAGGAAAAATGAATATGCAGAGAACTTACTACTGTTCACTATGGATGTACATATATGATCTGAATGAGGTCACAGCTTACATTTATCTTCTTTCTAATTATTCTTAAATTTTGTGTCATTTAGAGTCATAGAATATGTTTATAGCCATAGAGAATTATTATATACATTGGAGTTCTTGTTATATTCTTTAAAAATCTATTTTTGCTGGTTTGGCTGATGTACTGAATCTATTTTATACAGTATACTATATACTCTGGTATATAGTATACTGCATAAAATAGTAGCAATACAAGGCCTATAATTCTTCTCTTTCTTTTTTGGCCCAGTTGCTCTTATCGTAATTGAATAAATAAACAGCTGTCAGATATTATTTGATGAAAAGATTTTAAATTTGTTTATCGCTTGCATTACTTACTGATGGTGATTGATGGTTTTGATATGCAGGAGAACGAGGAAAATAGCTTGACTGACCAGGTGAGAATGTCCCAGGAATTATTGGAATCAAGGAATATGATGGAATTACATATTGAAAATGATAGCTGTGTTATGTCAAGTGCTAAACCAGTGAAGCATTATGTTAGAAAACGACTAAAGAGGAGTGAGAACCCATGTTTTGAATCACCAGATTTATCTGTTGATGGTAAGTGTAGTATTTTATAATTTTTTTGCTGACCGGTGATTTGCTGTCGCATTAATGACGGTTTTTCAGATACAATTTGAGTGGAGGAAAGTAGTTTTATTTTGGATTCTTCCTTGTTTTATTTTAGACCTGGAGGGTTGGTTGGCAAGTTTTATTTTGAAAATTGATAAATTGCTTGGCATTATGTTTTAAAAAACTAGGTCTAAACCGTTCCCCTTTCAAGATTTAGTGTTTCTTAAAACTCAAAATTGGTAATGGTCAAGTTTGTTACAGAAACTCTTAATTGAAATCTGAACTCTATTTCCTTGTCTGGGAATATGGCTCACTTTTCTCTTTGTACCTCATAAGAATTGTCTACATTCGTCAAAGAACCATTTCATTTAAAATAACATTTTCATAAACTCAAAAGCCATCCTTGTACCAAGAAGAATCGTCTAGATGCATCAATAGGGTTATGGAAAAGGGGCTATTTCTGAAAATTTAGAACCTTTTATATTCTCAGCTTCTATCTATTGTTTTGTTTTCACAACTAATGTATAGCATATTTTCTTAGGTGGCACCTCTTCTAAAGAGACTGAAGTTCATAATGTTGCAGATACTAGCACACCTGGCATTGATCATGATGTGAATCAAGTTCTCCCTTTCAAAAAGACCCTTTCCTTATGGGACACCATCGAGTCAATGGAAGAATTTCGATTATTTCCTCAGAAACCGCATTTCCGTTCCTTAGAAAATGTCGATGAATATTGTCGTGAAGGAGTAGCTTTAAGTCAAATGGTAACCTTCTCGAACATCGTAAAAAAATTGACAGAGATGGGAATTGAAACGCTAAGAAGCTCCAAAGAAAAGTGTTTAGAGAATCTTATCGCCTTAGAAGAAAATGGGTTTGATGTGAGAAATATCCGTGACCGATTAAAATCCTTAGAACAAGAAAGCCAAGTTATGGAGTTAAAGAAAAAGAAGAGGAAGATCAATGAAGATGTGGATGAGATGGATAAGTTATTGAAAGAGTTAGGAGAGAAACGTGTAGCTGCTATGTCGAAAATGGAGATAAGAGCTTCTGCTACCGAAGCTAGTCGATCATTGTTGAATAACATAAATGATCGTGTGAATAGAATAAAATTTGATTTCGAAGAAATGGTAGCTACCCGGTGGTAATTCTATATTTATTGCACACCTTACTTTTTTGTTACCTTATGGTGCATAGAATGTGATGATGAGAGTGTATATGTACTTGTTGAGGAACATACCGTTCTTTTTAGATGTAGGTTTGTAATTGTAAAATGGATTTCGTGATTAGGGTTGTCTTATTGAATTTTGGCACAGGGAATTTAAATCGAGAGAAATAAATGTTTTTTTTTCTTTTTGCACTTTCTGGACAATTTTTGCTTTGTGGTTGATTTTAGTATTAAATTATAAATATGTTGTTTGAAGAAGATGCTATTATTTAACATTGAAGTATAATTTAAATCTGAAAGCAATTTTATTCATATATCTTTTTTGTGTTAAAAGAGTTCTTTTCAGCTATTGCACCATTATCTAGTACTTTTTACTATTCAAATTACAAAAAGATGCTATATGTTTTAGTTTTTTCACAAAATACGTTAATAGATAATCAATAAATAAAAAAATCTGCCTTGTTCAAAAGGAAAGTCTCTCTCTCAAAAGTATACTTTTTAGCTATCTTAAAATATTATCAACTGTTTTTTTATTCACAGTAGAAAAAAATGATATATTTTATACTACTAGTTACCAAATGGACTAAACAATGAAAAACATGAATGTTCGAGACTATCACCAGGTTGTAAATTGTAATGGTTTCAAGTCTCAAAGGGAAACCTTCTCCAACCGGTTCACCAGTTAAGAAACTATGCAATAAGATAATCTCAAGATCATTCCCGGACCAATCTCAAAGATAATCCCGCAATCCAATCTTTCAACTGTTGTCCCCAATCCTTGAGAAAGTGAACTCTTTCTCATCCCATTCTTAACGAAATTATTTTCACGCTCGCCATATTCCCACGAAACTTGACTAAACCCGTTCAATTTTTCTCGTAATAAATTGAGCCTTTTTGTGGTAACAGTTCCGTGATTTTCAATGCGCCAGGGTGGGTGATCCAAAACAGTTGGTTCCACTCTAGAAAAGGTTTCTGTTTACTAAAAAAGTAATGATATGATTAGGCTAGTGGAAGAGTTTGGTTCATTACACCTAAATGCGAGGTCGCCGTAAACTGGAATTTAACGATGTTATCACACACTTTAAAAATAGGTTTGTCAATTGTCATGTTTCGCTCTCCTTCACTAAGTGACTCAAAAGATATATAGTACAAAAATTACATTTAGCCAAAAAGGCTTAGCATTCCAATAGTTGCTATAGTAAGTTGTATGCGTTAAGCATATGCACATCATATTTATAATACTACCGGGAATACAAATGGATGATATACAGTTGCAATAAAAGATCGTCTTCTTTTAACATGATTAAAAAATATTGCAGCAATTTCTTGTTCGATTGTCAGGACTCTTTTGAAGATAAGAACACTGTTTAAAAAAACTCGCAACGTTGTGCGATATAGTAGTTTTTGAAATAAAAACGCAACGCTAAAACGCTATTTGGATGAAAAAACCCTAAATTCGCGCTACAGTAACGTTATTTACGCTATAGCGGACGCTATTTATTTTTATTTTTATTTTTGGTCAAAAATTTAATGAAATTATTGGAGCTTAAAGGGAATCAAACCCCAAAACTATTGCAAAAAAAGTAAATACTCTGGCATCTCAAGTATAATCATTTTGTGATTATTATTTACAATTTTTTATATATATATTTAGTTAATTTTTATTAGATGTTTTGAATTTAATGTTATATTTATATGTATTTAGGCAAAAAAAAAAAATACACCGCAAAACGCTATGTAGCAACGCTATTTGCGCTTTTAGCGTTTCTCTCGGAAAAACGCTACGGTAGCAATAACGCTATTTGAAACATTGGATAAAAGAATAGCTAGACCTAGTCCAGAAAACTTCTTTTATTGCATACTTGTGACATCGATAACGCAAAAGAAAACAACACTAAATTGGGAAATAAACTCAACTTCAAGATCTAAGGAACAATGCTGACAGAATGCACCAAAAGATAATCTTTCAAAACGATTTTCAAACATTTGATTTCCCTACCCATGAAGTGATTCGATAAGGAAAATAGAAGCATTAAAGATACCAACATGATTATATCGCAACAGACCAGAACTAGAATAACATCGTTTGAAACAAAGCAAAAGTTAATCGGATTTCTTGAGTTTCTTGGCAACGGCAGCAATGTATTTTCCTTGGTGGAAAGCTTGGCCGAGCTCAAGCTCAGAGGGTTGTCGTGAACCGTCTCCAGCGAAGGTTCCTGCACCATAGGGGGACCCACCTTTCACTTCATTCATCTCAAACATACCAGCTCCAAATGTGTAACCAATTGGCACAAAGATCATACCATGGTGAACCAATTGCGTAATCGCGGTCAATCTGTGTATAATATAACAAGCGCGGCACGGTTATCGGTTATCGGTTATCATAAATTACTGTAAAAAGAACCAATGTTTGAATATTTTTTGGGGAAAAAGAAGTATCTCTCATATTATATGAGATGATTAGTTTCCTTTCTATCTGCAGAATGTTTTCTCTTTCTTTTTCATTCAGTTCCACTGTCCTCATTAGCAAAAATAAAATCAGTAAACTATCAACTTATCTTGATTACAAAAAAAAACCTTATCTTGTCTATAGTGTAGAAAATAACCCTTAATAGAAGTATTGTTTGACTGCAGCTTATTAGCAAACATTTTTTTTACTTAAAAGCTAGATGGCATTTGGTTGACTTGCTTAAAAGTTGAGGACTTCAAGTTTTTTCCTGAATAGGCTAGCTGTGATGAGCCTAGTTTTTTTTTTTCTGAATATAAAAAGATATAAATATTTATATTTGCTTATATGTTGCAACCAAACACAACCCATGTATACAAATTAGTCTCATCAGACTTTTCTGGTAATCTTCATAGATTTTTTTATTTTTTTTCAGAATTACAGAACATTTTATTTTCTTAAATGTTGCAACAAAACAACCAACATGCACAGATGCTAATAGACCTTTTTAAGTACAAAATTTTTTTATAGTAATTTTTCAAACTAAACAGAATTCAGATTTAAGAAACACTCACGGTGTAGTCTCTTGACCGCCTCCTTGAGACCCGGTACTGAAAAATATGCCAGCTGGTTTTCCAGCAAGCTTCTGAGTTCCCCACAAACCACCGGTCGAATCCATGAACGCTTTGAACTGAGCGGCCATCATTCCAAATCTAGTTGGAAAACCGAATATTAGACCATCTGCCTCTGTGAGCTCGTTTGGCGTTATAATCGGAACATCACTTTTTGGTGGTGCGCTCATCTTCGCAAGGACTTCTTCTGACAGAATTTCTGGTACCTGATCAAATGTGGTCGCCAATAATATTTTAATAAAGGAAAGTGATAGGCCTAGATATATTGTATTAAGACAATAGTACGATAATCTCAATTAGTATGTGATTTCAGTTACACTTTTTTTAACAGGAGCAAACTCTATTTATCAATAATTAAGTGCGCGCTAATTCAAGTATCAATGCCTTCCTTAAGAACAAGCTTTTTGAATCCCAGTTAATTATGGCGTTTAAGTCATTTATATTAGTGAAAGAAGCTAAGCTTGAAAAAGTTTTTTTTTTTTGTACATGAAAGTGTATTCTTTTTTCTTTTTCTTTTTTTAAAAATAAAATGAAATACAAAATCTATATTGTCTATGGATTATGAAACACTCTCAAGGTACTCGGATATCATTTTTTGTTTGAATGGTAATTATGTGTGATTACTGTAAACGTTTTAAGTATAAGCAAATGCAAACAGTTTAGACACCATCACAACATAATCATGTAAAAGAAGAGCCAAAAGTTGTTAGAAATTAAGTTGGTCTTGCGCGTGCTTTAGTCTTCATTTTCCTACATAATAATGTCTACTTTTGTACAATCAAAAGAGCTAAAGATTAATGGGTTAAAAAGGTTACGTAGTCAGTAGATAAAGTGGTTGTACGTTACCTATTTGACATGTGCGCCCATGAATATTTCTCAACTTTATATTACAAATATTTAATACTAACTGAAATAGTAATTACTACCTGCCATAGTTTGGCTTCTACTCCTTCAACTGATTCGGCTCCTTTCTTTATCTCTTCTGCCAATTTTGCAACATGTCCGTATGTGGAATAGTATCTGCATATGATCAGTTCAGAAAGGGTGTAATTATACTAATTTTGTAATTTCTCTTATCAAACAAGTAGTTAATTTCTTTCTCCTAATCACTGTTAATAATTACTAGCTAGTTTCCACCATTTGGAAAACATTTTTTAGTAAGTGTCGTGTAATGGATAATGACTTGGACCATGTATATATTATGTTAGTGGTTGTAATTAACTAATTATCTTCTTTATTGTTATTGCCAACTAATGTCTATCAAATCATCACTACCACCAGTTAAGAAGAAGTCTTATGAACCAATATCCATCATCATCTAATAAAATGTAAACAGAAGATGGAAAGAAACTAAACTCTTCTTAAATTGTACTAGCTACGTTGATTTTGTAATATTTTCCTTTGTTTGATTTGTTTTAGTTTCCAAAGGAGAATATAAAGTTGGTGATGTGCTATTTACCAGTCCCATAGTTTCAAATTTCGATTTTACCCTATACTTTCAAATGCAACATGGTTTCCAAACATGTAAAAATAATAGTTAAGCCCTATAAATTAGGCAAGTCATAACTATTAATTTATCTGGTATGATCTCCAAAAATTATCATAATGACAATATTAGAGCTACAAACTTAATAGGATAGGAACAAAGTATTACAACTATTTTAAACTCTGCTAATATGATTTTCATCATTTGTGCACACAGAATTTGACAACCAAAAATGAACTTTATCTCCAACAATGGCTACATTTGTGTACAATATCCAAAAAGATCAACTTTAAAATAGATAGAGACATATATTAGATATGCCTATAACAATATAGTATATATGGAGAAAGAGGAGAACATACACAATATAGACTTTGGTGGCCATTGGAAGATTTGTATCTTCTATTCTTTTCTCTATGCCAACTTTGTTAGTTGAGTGTCTTGAAAAAAAGTATTTGTGAGTTAGGGGAAAGGCCTTCTTCCTATTTATAATGCAGTGGAAGTGATTAGAAAAAGTCTAGAGGCATCTGCCAACCAGAATCTTTTGGCTTGAATACACTAAAATCCTCAAATTTCATAATAAATCTATTTGACCCACCATACTATAACATTCATTTTAAGCGATAGAATGAGTCCTTATTGCGGAGGCAAAAAAAAAGAAGTGACCAAAAATCATATCAAGTGATAAGTATACGGTTTCTTAAGGGTATGTAAGACGTATTACTATTGATCGATATATGCTTATGTCGTCTTGAACCCTAAGGGTCTTAAATAAGGATCTAGAATTGTCCCAAGGACTGAAATGTCAATTACGATTGCGCCAATTTAACCATTTTTTGGAAACTTTGGGACTATTAGTGTTGCAGTTTGATTTTCTTGGATTATATGCATTTTTATTCGGAAATTTGGAGAGACTTGATCTAATTATCTTAATCTCTTTTAGAGTAATGGTTCATGAATAACTGAGCAAAATGGGGGTTGCCATGTTGTGACTTGTGTGTGGTTTAGGAAACTTAACTTATCACCGGATACAAGAGAAATACATAGATAAACATAATTTTGTTGGCTTATTAAATTATCATTGGAAAGTCTTGTTTAGCGGGCATGCTATTTCATCACAATGAGCTATGATGACGTCCTGTTACACACGACAAATGATCTTAATTAATGAGAGTAACAGATCCAATCTAGCATTGATTACAAAACAAAAGGATTAAAAAAATCAAAAATCTAGCATACTTGTTTTTACTTTTTAGAGGTCTCAATATTTGACAAAACATCGTCGTCTGACCTAGCTAATACATATCATATCGGGGGTTTGAATCAATTTGGCCTTAACTGCATACATGTAATTTAACGGTATTTTAACCATTACTCGTTCGGTACAACAGCGAGAAAATAGAATCTAACAAGCTTTATTTATACGTGAGATTAGGAGCGAATGACAGCTAAAATAATTTGGGCATAATTATATTTGTTTCAGTTTGGTTTTAGAGTAGATTAATAAAAAAATACTTATATAAATTAAGTATTTAGTGATATATATGCTCCAATACGTACCGTAACAGATATGATTAGTGCTGTTGTGGTTGACAGTTAAAATATTTAGAAATTCAGTTAAGAAATATGTATTAAAAAAACCATCACTTTATTGTATAAAAATCTGAAACTTTTAGATCAAACTTCCAAAAAAAAAAAACAATATTATATATTGTGTAGCAGGTAATGTGGATCCTGAAACTTGAAAGTAACCTCATTAACAGTTTGGAATAAAGAATGGTGCGGCTTATGGAAAGTTGATTCCGATAATATGGACCCATTTATTGGTGCACACAGTGTACGTATTGCACCTGTAATATTGTCAAAAAATCAAATTTATGGTTTGAGTTTGACCTATTTCATCTTATGGTTTTTCATTTCGCAGATCAAAATTTTGTAATCAAATTGTTGTCAGCTATTTATAGTTTAAATACACAACTTCTTTTATGACTATTTGACACTTTTATCTTGAAGAATACCGATCTTTTCTAAGCTATTAATCGCAACTCGAAAATCCCAGAGCCATATATAGTTTCTTAAAAATATGGCTGTTTCAATTTGCATGTAATCGCTGCAATTTTCAGATATAGGAATTAGGAGCGTACTTAGGTGTGTCATCATATAGACGAATAAAATTTGAGACCCAAACTCTTGTCCAAAATTCCGAATTACTGGGAATATTGATCCACTACAAAAAAATACTCAAATAGCGACAGGATTAGTGACGGTATTTTTTGTTATGAGCTTATTAGCGACGGTTTTTGTGACGTTTTTGTGACAGTTTAGTCAATTTGCGACAGATTTGTGACAATTTTTTAAATTAGCGACAGACTTGTGACAGCTTTTGACTCTCACTAAATCAAACATTATTTTGTAGTGTGGATGTAGCAAGCCAATACAACTCGAGTCAACGATCAAAAAGTTTTAGTTTTGTTCGAGTAAGTTATATTAATTAAAAGAGTGGTGATATAATCATGAATACATATATAAAAAAAAACTGATAACATATATAATCAAAACATGGCCTATTTAGCATCAACTGCACCCATAAAAAGATTGCCAGACTGTCTACCCATATGTAAAGTTGACTCTCAAACTACTTTTTATTGCTGAATGTTAACAGTAGTTTATTTAAAATCAAAAGATAATGTATGACATGCAAGTATGCACAAAATTAAAACTTTGCTTCTTCTTACATCTGCATCTAGAAATTTTCAAATCCAATTAGATCTAGGTTTAATAAGGAAATAATACTGAATAAAATGATGATGTATATATGATGATATTCATGCATCACAAGTACTTAGTTAATTAAATTGTTGAAAGAAATTAATATGTGGTGTCAATATATATCCCCAAATGGGGGAATCTTACTTAGTTGGAGAGTTTTAATACTTCTAACTTATATGTCATTCCTTGTGTTTTGTAAATTATCTGAGACTTCTAATAAAAAAACATTATAAAATTAAAAAGTATTAGATTAAAACTTTTTTGCCCCTTCTATTCCATATTATCTCTAAGCCTTTTTATTTAATACTTTTTTAAATTTAAAGTAAATTTTTTACTTTAATTATTAATTAAGTTTAGGATAATTACAACTATGTTTCTATATTTTTTTTATTTGAGTTTTTATTATGTCATGTTGGAAACCTAGCTATATTACACCCAAAAAAATTATTGGAAACCTATATATATATATATATATATATATATATACATATATGTTTTTATTTTAATTATTATTTAAGTTTATGGTAGTTATAAGTAGGGTTCTTTATTTTTTTATTTGGATTTTTATCGTGTTATATTGAAAACCTATAAATATATATATACATATATATATTATTTTAATTATTATTTAAGTTTAGAGTAGTTACAACTAGTGTTGTATATTTTTTTATTTGAGTTTTTATTTTGTTATATTGAAAACCTATAAATATACTCCCTCCATCATTTTTAAGACTTAAAAATTGGTACTTTTTAAGAGTTAAGAATTTGATAAAAAAAACTAACTATACTATCCCTATTAAAAGCATAATTAAATTTTGGATGTTAGCTAAATATCAACTATTTTCTTGTGATGTTAAAAAGATGCAATTGACCAAATTATTTATTTACAAAAGATTGCGTTGAATATACTACCAAATCCATTTGATTATTTCCATTTATATAAATACACATAACTTTCTGATACCTTTTCATGTTACGAGATTGTGGAGCTTTTAGTGCCTTTATTTTTCTTTTGAATAAGTGGACTAGACTTGAGTTTATTGTTAGAGTTAAAAGTTTGATAGTGATTTTAACGGAGTCTTTAATATTTTGCTGAAATTATGTTAGACTTAAGTTTTTTTGTACGTTTCAAATATTGTTATGCAACATTGAATTCATTTATGTTAATTTAATATCTCATGAATGGCAAGTATATCACGTTATTATGTTTATTTTCTTTTTTTATTTTAAGATTATATAAAGGGTAAAATAGTAAATTTGTTATTTTTTTATTACCAAATTGAGAAAGTGTATACTTATTTTGGACATTGGAATAGTGAACACTAAAAAAGGAACATAGAGAGTTTATAAGTTTTTTTCTTTAAGTTATACCATAATTCAATTTCATCCGTTGATATTATATAAAAGCATCAAAGGTTCATAAATTAGGAGTTTGAGTATTCCGCGGAGGGTCTGGGCGCTCAATCCCAATATCCCCACACCTCAATCGAGAGCATCTGAAAGGTTTTGGTTGTAGCCTGACTTGACTTATTTGCTTTTTATACGGTAGAATGTAGTATTTGGTAAGTAAGCCTAAATATTAGTTTTTTATTTGTTTATCTGAAAGGATATGAAATTAATCTGAAATAGTCTATTTCTTTATTTTCGAACAATTAAACCAATTATTTACCTGCATGCAATAAAGAAACAAGCATATAATCCAAATTTGATGGTCAGAGGACCTTGCGGAACTAGATAGTGTATGTCACTTTCATAATAAATGGTCTAAAATAGGTTGGGTTACTAGAGACGTAAATAATGACATTATAGGATGATGTACAGAGTCGGCTAATTATCTAAACTAAATTTTCTTTTATGCTATATATTCTGACTTCTGAGATGCAAATACAATAACACAAGTTTAGTATTTAAGTGTATTTTATACAAGCCTAATGATACAGGCATAAAAAAATTTACACACATGTAGAGCAATGAGCCTAATTGAAAATCTTATGCTAGAATGATGGTAAAAAAATCTCTACATATGTCATTAATTAGATTCATTAACCCTATAAAATGTTATTTTGGTTGATTCATATCAGTATCAACTTTCTTTGTGATAATGATCACACAAGATTTGATTTATACCTTCATTTACGTACACAGCTTAACTAATATATTTGTAAGGAGATTTTATGTAATTAATTTAAGTTGTTAATTGTTGAACTTGTGTGTGTATATATATACACTTCTTGTTTTCCAATTAACGGAGTTCTGTCTCATTTCTACCTTAATATAATTAAATCTAGTAAAATATTCATTGATAATGATATATACATTACTTTCACACTCATGATCATACTAACCATGTCATCAATCTTACGTGACGGGGATAAAAAAAATTCAATATTTAGCGTGCACTCATTTTTTTTATACTCACCCGTCCTTAATACATATATAGATTACTTCAAAATGAGAATCTCTAGCACACGGAGATCTTATTGCTAAAAGTCCAAAGTCCAAGCTCTTGAAGTTGAGTTAACGCAATATTCAATCTGCCATATGTTTGCTATTTAACATCAAAAAATAATTAATTTAACAAGCAGGTTTTGTACACGGCTCTTGTTGTTGTTGATTACCACAAAGTAAATGCGACAATTTAAAGATGACCCATGGCTGATGGTATTCTTGCATCACTTGTTCAAGTCTGTAATTTCAGTATTTCAAATTTAATGCTACACGAAAAAAAATAAAAAACCATTCCGTTTTAATTAGTGCTACCTTCTTATAATCAATTGCTTTTTAATTTGTTTAGCAACTTACCAAGTCAAGAAAAAAGTCAATGTTTTTTTCCTGTAAGTTAATCTCATTGCTTATATATGATATATACAAACACTGAAAGACAAATTATATATACTAAGGTAAAAAATCTAAGCATGCTTGATGCCCAAATAGTTGTACACAGTACACATATTGAAAATTTTTGATCATGATTCATGAAGAGAATATGTAGCGAAATGAATTTTACTCTCTTGCACACTAATTTTGTTGAAGTTTAATCATAAAAGAAAGATGTTTAAGACTCAGTAAAGGCCTTTCATATCTACCATTCATCAAAAGTCGAATTTGTTTAAGCTGAAAAATGTGTAAATCGCCAGTTTTGTTTATTAATCTAAACAAGTTTGAGAGTTCTTACTGTGTCACAAATCAATTTACAGAACGCATTACAAGAAAATAACATAATAGAAACAATTGGTCTGTTACTATACGACTTATTGCTAAAAATTCAGCAATTAAAACAACAACTATCAACACTTAGCAACAATTTATGTTGCTATATAGTTACTAAATTTCAACGCAACAACTCGTATATTATTATCCAAACTGTTACTAGTGTCTATCCTGATTTTTTTTTTGTAGTGACGGGTGACAGATAGCAAGGATCTTGTGGCAAAACACCTTTGGGGATGATGACATACTATGAGACCTACATACTCCAATGTGTGGTGAGTAAGTGTTTCCAAAAAGATCCCCCCCGAAAAAAAATTACACCTGATCATATACTCATCGTCTATCATGATGGGGCTCGTTTGATGGTACGTGCTTTAAGCTCAGTTTCAATTATCAATTGTATTGTACCAACTTACGAACTTTGTAGCCTTCTTTGCATTTTTTTTCATTCAGTCCATTTTTCTCTCCTGGTCCCTAATAAGCTAACTTATTCGCTTTAAACGTGAGAGCTGCAAACAAGCACATAGTCTCAACAGGATTTGTAACAACAATATAATGGAATAGATGATCTTTGGAGAAAATCTCTGGGCTTGTTGCATAATATATATGCATCGAAATCGTCACTCAGTACAGGACGCAAGTTTGTAAAATCTCACGCTTTCCTTCCAGCGCTCTTGAAATTCATGTAATATAAAACAAATTTGCCTAACTATTGCAAAAGTTATAAAACTGCAAGTGAAAACCAAGGTCTTGACATAATCGCATATCCCTTACCAATGTCGTGACATAAAACTTGTATATTGGTTGCAGCTTTTTTTGGTTCTTTTACTTGTAAGCAATATCAAATTTCGTTGTTCAACTTTAAGTGGATCTTTTATGTTTCACTAGCTAAGCTAGAATTTCAAGCTAAATGAAATCAACTGAAACCAACGAACCTGTTTTGTAGGAAGGTCCAATCCAACCAAACAGGCTCATAAATGATCTTTTTGAAAAATGCTTCGATATAAGTATATAACTAACAAAGACGTAATTTCAGCTATTAGCATTTAGAACACCAAGCTCCTTAACATTTCTCCAGATAAACCAGAAAAAAGGGGGGAATATCTGGTTAGTTGCTGTATTTAGTGACACCAAAAGCACGATATTTTTGCCGGCGAAAGCACTTCACAGAATCAGTTGTGGAAATGGTTAATTTAGCATCAAGTTGTTTGTTCGTTTTTCACTTTGCAAAGATACATTTCACTTTATGTTTTTTCCCCTACAATAGGTAGATAAATAGAGAAGATGGGCATAAGTAGTAACTTTGTCTCGACTTTTAATTTTATTGATACCGTCGTCTCCGCATGTGCGCCTACGACTTTATTTTGCCTTGGCCCAGGCTATGTCAAGTACCATAACAAATCCGAACCAGAAACTTGTTAAACACACTAATAAAGCTTCACAGCATGGTTGTTTTAATTCGCAATATATGTTTGTTTTTACTCAAGTGACTGGACCTTCTTTAATATGACTACAAACTCTTTTCATGTTTGTTCCGACTGTGTTAACCTATAATGTGTGGTCGTCACTCCAACAAAAGTCTTCCGATCCTTTTGCTAGTTTCGATAACGGTGTTGTTATTGTACAACGTTGTTTATTGCAGCGATTGGGAGAGGGTCCCGCAGCAAGTTTATTTATTTTTATTCTATTTTTTAAAAAGGAGGTGCATAAATTGTGATCAAGTAAATCGTTAATTTATGACATATCAATGTGTTCTGCATCGATTCCACAACAGTAAGAACATAATAGCAGGAGACCGAGTGGTGCCAGCGAGGAATAGGGTGTGGAGCCTCCCCGCGGTGTTGAAAGCAACATCGGGGGAGCGAGAGGAGATGAAGGGAACGGGGATGGAGAAAGAAAAGAAAGAAGAACTAAAAAACAAAAAGTGGGGGAAAGAGAACAAAAAATAGTAAAAAACAACTTTTAAATCAGCGGATTTGTTAATGTAACTGCAAATTTATTAAAATGGTATTTTCCCTTCCTTCTCTGATGTCAGTATTCAAACTGCTACTCCTCAAACGTTGTTCCTTTCTTCTTCTGGTAGATATTCCGTTCCTGCTCCTACATTCTTACTCTAGAGTCGAGGCTTTTGGGTTTTATCAAGGTATGCGGTTTCATTTCCTATAGTATAAAGAACATAACACCGACCAAATCGACTAACACTCGCGTTAAAGAGCAATTCACCAAGTATCTTACTTTTTCGATAA
Source organism: Primula vulgaris (assembly GCA_963920805.1). Classification (NCBI taxonomy): domain Eukaryota; kingdom Viridiplantae; phylum Streptophyta; class Magnoliopsida; order Ericales; family Primulaceae; genus Primula; species Primula vulgaris. The sequence goes on from OY987212.1 coordinate 14,154,085, forward strand.
GAAATCTATCTACCCAAGAATACTTGATCGCCTTTACATAAGTATGATAAAGTAAAACACAGTCAATAAATGTCACCATCTTGTAGCAACATTTTATTTATGTATTGCTAAATTCTAAAGTAATGCTGATAGCGATTAGCGAGAAATTAGTTACAATGCATGTATCCCCAAGTTTAGTGTTCCTGATCACCTGTAAGGTCTCTACTCCCCTAGAGCCATGCTTGACTAGGATTAGTTTGCGTGCAACTTTACAAAGTTATGACTATTTTTGACAATATACAGTTAAGGACATTGATTTAGTTAAAATCTTGTAGTTTCTCTTAACCACGAAAGCATAAAGTACCGTTTTAAGTTTATCAAATAAATAAATTACGGCTTACAGAAAAAAAGGTGTCTAGAAATTCCGAACAACCCTCAAACTAGTTATATTTTTCGTATTCAGGGAACTCACGGAGCAAAGACAGTTTGCTTAATGTATCATTTCTAATACATATGTATCACAAACTTCAAGATTAGAAGAAGCGAACTATTCCTGCCTTGGGATTGATCAACCGATCAGCTGGATGATCTTGTCGACTAATTGAAGAACGCATTGAGGTCAACAGATCTATTCCCAATAACTCTCAGTAATATTAAAATTCAAATGAACTAAGAATACGAGGGCAATGGTAGGACTTTTTCTTATCATGTCTGTAAGTCATTTTGCAAATCTTATGTTCTTCACCAAAAGCATATTGCATATATATTCGAAACCGTCAGTCATTAATATTCTACTGTCATCAGGGTAAATACCCCATTCTCGATTTATTTAGCAACAAAAATTATATTCTGCTTCATCTTAAAAAACACAAACACACTTACAAATTCGAACTAAATACCTCGGATATTTTATCGTTCATCACATACCTACCCAAACTGCCAAACAAAACCACAACCACAACTTCTGGATTACAAACTGAAGGTGCCCCATGGCCATAATAGACTTCCCCTCGTAATTTCTAGCAAAATATCGAAGTATATGAATTCAAAACGGAAAGCAAGAAAGTAAAGGGCTTGTTTGGTTTACATCCACGGCCACACCCATGTACGAGACGGGTATATCCGTGTATGAATATTTTGTATTTCAACCCGTCGTAAAAGAGTGTAAGAGAGAGTGGATGGAACGTGTGAGTATGATTAGGAAAAAAAATCAAATATGAAAGGACATGAAAAAAAGTAAAATCATTTTACTTAGAATGGAAGGGATGCGTTTGGTAATTTAGAAACTATTATAGGTGTGGTACCATGGAAGTCTGATCGAGGGTTGAATTTGGGGGGATTTTGGAAGTTTAGAAATGTTACCAGGCGGAACTCTAGCAGGAATAAACTGGCGGAGTGCATAGCATTCTTTTTGAATTATTGTAGTAATAAATACTAAATAGAAGAAACTTTTAAAGATGAATAGCTAGAAACAACCGGCATTTTTACGTTTAGTATATAAAACTATATGTTTTTAATAATTTGGATACTTATCTTTTAAATTTTTCAATTTGGATACCTCATTATAATAATTTTTCAATTTACGTACCATCGTCTAAATTAATCACGGAATCATGTCACGTGACATTCGACAAATGTTAATTTGATAGGGTAATTTGACAATTTTACACAAAAACATGTCATACTAGAAAAACTTGTTGGGCCGTGCGGCTAAACCTTAGAGGGGGTGAATAAGGTTTTAAATATTTTTTTGCGGAATTAAAACTCTAATCGCAACTAACAAACCAACTAACTCAATATATATTTGCAACAATAAATATGCGATGATAATTTATGAATAAATTGAAACATGCGCACAATCACAGATAATATAAGTTGCGGAAAGTAAATAGTAAGGAAAAAAGTTGACACCACGATATATAGAGGTTCGGCAAACCCGTCTACGTCCTCTACTCGGTATTCACGCTACCGAGTATTTCACTGTATAATCTTCTTTCCAAGATTACAAATACTACCGAGCTAATCAATCGATTTGCTCACCATTTACCCGAGATTCCTACTCTTGATAAAAGTGCAAACGAATACGTTTACGAGTCAACAACTCTCCCTCAATCAATGAGTAACCAAGTGTTTAACTTATAACTTTTAACCAACACTTTGGCTTAAAAGATTCTACTAAAACACTCAATCACAAATGAGCTTATAATTTGTTATTTACAAATTTATCGAAAATAAAACAACAAGCTTCTAAATAAGCTAATTTGTGAGATGTGACGATATTTGGTCTTAATTTGAGTTTGAATCACTTTCTCTTCAATTCTCATCTTTTCGAGTTTTTTCTCAACAATAGTGATTTTAAGTGTTTAAATAAAGAGAGGTTGAGTGATGGTAATTGGTGTATTTTGAAGAGTGATTGGAGTGTTTTGTAGAACCAAAATGACCATTGATGCATAGATGACCGTTGAGAGTTATTATGACTTTTATTCAATGGGTAAAAACTTGTTTTCGAAAAATCAAAAACAACTTTTTTGAAACGGACTAAATCTCGATCGATCGGACTGAATCTCGATAGATCGAGATTTCTGGAAAACTTTGTACTTGCTATAATTTCGATCGATCAGACTGCATTTCGATTGATCGAGATTCACTGGAACTTTTTGAACCATTTTCGATCGATCGGAATTTATCTCGATCGATCGAGATTTCTGCACTTCTACCTTTTGAAACACTCGTAATTTGCTCGTTCGGATCCCAAATCGACTTCCGTTTGAACCGTTGGCTTCATTATTGAGTGTTCTATCATTTTAAATCCTGAAATATACATTTTATCTTTTTGGAAAAGATCAAATATTATATCATCGAATCATAAAATCATAAAATCACTATCACACTTATAATCAAAATCAATTATTGAACCCATTGTTCAACAAAATTTTCCCCCTAATTTCACACATAACAAAAATTAGCACATAATTCAAATTTTTGTTATGCGTGAAATTGAAAGAAACGTTTTTCTAAAATGACATATTTTTGTGCAAAATTATCACATTACCCGCTTAAATTAACTTTTGTCGAATGTCACGTGACATGATTCCGTGATTAATTTAGACGTTGTACCTAAATTGGAAAGTTATTATAGTGTGGTATCAAAATTGAAAAATTTGAAAGATGCATATCCAAATTGTTAACAGTAATATAGTTTGGTATACTAAACTTATTTTTTCCCGAGAAAAAATTGAAGTTCTTCTTCCTTCAAGGTTCGAAATAGCTAGTACTACTAAATTAAAAACACTACAAATGATGTTCTTATTGGTCCCCTGGTTTGATTAGGTACAAAATCACTTTCTTAAGCCGGCCTTTTTCACTAATAATAGAAAACTATCATGTCATCAGTAATACACACATAATTAAAGAGCCGTTTAAGAGATGTCGAAAGACCACAAGGCACAAAGTCACCGAATATTTAAAAAACATTAAAAGTTATAAACAACACCCTTGTGATATTATAAACAAACTCAAAAGGAATCACAGATTGATGATACTAACCAAAGATTTTCCAACACAATTAGAATAAGCCATCGAATATAAAAAAAAAAACGTTAAAGAGTGTAGAGACAAGCAAAGTGCATATTTTATAAAAGAACAAATCAAAAAGCGCAAACACTAGTTTACAACAAAAAGTGTTGATTACTACTTGTAGGTGACTTTTTACTATAAAGAGGAAATTAAAGTCAAGAAAAAAGCCGGGTTTACGGTCCATCAAATGACTAACAAGTCACAGAATATATCATAACATGATTGAAAAGTACAAGAATGGCGCTAATTAAGCACAGTATTTCCATGAGATATAGATAAAGTAATATTCACAACTAAAAATTAGAATTAAATTCTCATTTTCAAGAAGAAATTGGCGTCAACTTGAAATTTGAGAAGAAAAATAAGCACATAAATCTGAGCTAAAAAGTCATAGCCAAACAAGCGCTAAGACGCTTGAGAGAAATATGGTACGTATGTCACTTGTGCAGATAAATTTTAATATTAAGTATTTGGACTTGACCTACCTCTAAACGTGATTTGAGAAATGGAAACGAAATGATACTGTTAGCCTACCTACCTCTAAACCAAACAAGCATTTAACAAATTGAACTGAGAAAACGAATACAGAGTAATTAAAACTGTAACCAAGAAAAAGGTTAGTAGTGATGAAAGTTTAATTCATCTAGATGATCAAGTGGTTAGTAGTTGGAATCTCGGATATTAAATTAGGCAATCAAACCAAACCAAATAAGCTGTTAAAATCTAGGTTTGTAGGCTTGTAGTGCCCAACAATAACCATGAACATCATATGCTCATATTACAAAACAATTCATGGATACCAATCGCTTAGGACATATACAAATTTAATTTCATAACGAGATCCATCCGAAGAGCTCGTTACTGGAAGCACGGTCTGATATCATTACTTGTAAGCAAATTGTTGCTATGCAAACCTCGATCATTTTCGAATTTAGATGATCAGAGAATGGTTATTAAGTTTTACACAACTGATAAGAGAATGAGTTAATTTTACATAATTAACCAAAACCAAAAACACTGCCAAAATCTAGGACTAACACAAATAAAACTGAATTAGGATTTAGAAGTAGGCTTGCAGTGCCCATAATAACCATAAACACGACATATGCCCTCATTACAAAAGGGTTAACGAATAATACCAATAGCTTAGGACACATCCATTTTAATTCATAACTAGATCCATCAAAAGAGCACGTTATTGAAAGCACCATTTGCTTTCAAAGATTCTAAGCAATTTGTCATTGCTCACATCCCAATCATTGGTTCCGAAATTAGATGATCAGCACAATGCTTATTCATATTTTACACAACTAATAAGAAAACTCGTTAATATAAGACAATTTATAACTCAAGCCCCTAAAAATAATTTTAATCCCCAATACACATTTGTTAAGAAAGATTAGACACGATTATTACAGGCTTCATGCATAGGAAAGAATGCAATAGGTCAGTACTTACTTCTAGCTCAAAAGAATAACTGATCAGAATATCAGATTGTAATATTAAGAAATGGATGCAAGTACCGTGCGCCTTTGGTTTGAATATGGATACAATTGAAAAACAGAATGTATATATGCTGCTAGTTTACTTGTGGGCATCCAGATCCTCTTCGTTACTAACCAACTACTTCTGAATCTATTCGAGTTCCGCCATACAACTAGCTTAAGAATATAGACACATAAAGGCTTAATTAGCTAGAGCTTTTGATAAAAATTGGCTCCTTTCAGGCTGGGAAATTGGCTGGTACTTATTTCAGTTGAAATTTCCTTTTTAGGCAAAAATACAAAGGAACAAAACGCAGTTTCAAATATTGTCTACCCAAATATACCACAGCTTATAAGCAAAGATATTAGTGTTCAGACCCAACTTTATTCCAATATACAACATACGATACAAATGAACAGCAAGAAACAACATAATCATCATCTACCCAACAAAATCTTGATCTATTTGTACAAAAACTAACAATCTACTAAACAAACAAAAAATGAAGAAAAAAAACGAAAGACGAACTCACCTCCTCCAAACACGAGAGACACCACCTTTCATCACCATCAACTTGTCGATCGTTTTCCCCTAAGAATTTGTAACAAATTTGAAGCGTTTCTTCGGACTTTATCACTCTCATCCTCTAACAACCCAACACAACATTCGAAAACCCCTTCCCCCAACACCTTCCCACGCAAACCCTCGCTATACATACACAACGACGCCATCGTATACAACGCGTATTGGACCCCTCTCGAGCTCCCATTCTTCAAGAAATACACCAAAATTGAAACGAAATTCTCAACTTTCGCCATTTCCAACCTCCCTTCCTTACACTTAGCCAACAAACCCAAAACCTCAACCGCCCTTTCAAGCCCGGTACTAGCGGCCGTTATCAAAACCTGCACCCCACCAAATTCAACACATTTTCTTCGATTTTCGGGGTAGGAACATAGCGTGTATAAAGCCGTAGCAGCCTCTTTTCTCTCTCTACCGTTCCCACTCCCTAATAGAGATATTAGCCCAATAATTGCATATGGATACGCCCCTATAGTGGCCTTATTGACCTCCACGACCGCCAGACTAGTCAAAATCGTGGCGGCCGTGGCACGTGACCCATCCTGCACAACCCCAACCTTGTTTAGTATGTAAAAATTATAATATGTAAGAAAAATATAAGTAAACCATAAGCATGTAACATCTCTGTCCGTCCCAAATTAATAGCAATTACGGGGATACATGCATTTCTAGAATCTCAAATTGGTGTTCTTAAATGTCGAAATATTACAAATTTCACAAGTTAATCACATAATTAAGCATTTAACTACGTGGATAACATTTAAAAAAAATTACCATTATGACATTTTAAGTACACCAATTTTACATTCTAAAAGTACATGTATCCTCCAAATCCTACTATATGAGAATTGAAACAATGAGAAGCAAAGCAGCGTCGGAACCTCTATCAGACAAACGGTTGCATCAGCAACCTCACGATTTACAAAAATGTCCTTTTTTTCAAAATAGAAAATTTAAATAATTTAAAAAAAGAATGAGTTTTGCAATCCCATAAAATAACACGTAACCCAGAATGTTGATTGTGGCTCCGCCCCCTGAAGCGAATATACTACATTTGAAACAATACTTATCAATCCTAATTGTAATATTTTATTAAGGGTTTGATCCATGGCGCCCGCAAAGTTGTTACCTCTAAAGAGAGGATTGTTAATTTTCAAAAGAAAAAACTCTTAAAAATCTTTTAAAAACCTTGTTAGTCATTTAAGCCAAAAGATAACCAACCACTCTTAAGCTAATACACCAAAACTTGACTTAACTTTCATGAAAAAACACAAACAATCACCCCTAAACCCCCAATAACTCTAATTTCCTATTTCATTCATCATGTATTTTCACCAATTCTTGTTAAAAACAAGTACCACTACTATGAACCTGGTCTTAAGGGTGCATCGCCCACTGAAAACCCAACACATATGGGGAACCCAAAAATAACTTATCTTAAATTAGTTAAAAATAAAACTAAAAATCAGATTAGTCAGCACACCCTAAAATAATAGTTACAATTGTTTCTCAAAAACAACGCCTATTCATCTATAATCTATTTCTCCACTTAACATTATGTAAATTCATCAATTCACAATCCTCCGGGACGAAAACTCTACAGAACTGTAACTTTGTCCTCGCTACTAAAAATATATTTACGCAATTATAACCAACACTATTAGTAAAATAAAAATACCTTATTGGGCGCGCGTAGGAGAGGGACTAAATGACCAATAACCCCCTCGGCAACAAGACCGACCTTATTATCATCCTCCAAGCTCATTTTAAGCAAAACCCTGAGCGCCTTCTCCCTCACCTTCCCTTCCCCCGAGTCCACACATCCCAGTATCGCCGATACCGTGCAGCTGGCCTGATCTACTGACGTGGCAGCGGTGCGGTTGGGAAGTGGTGACGTGGCGGTGTGGATGGAGATGAGGCTACGAAGGGCATGGTTGGGGATTAGTGAAGGGGGGTTGGGTAAGGGTATTTTGGTAATTGGACATGTTAGGTGACCCGAGTCTATCCATTTCTGGATTGAGGACCGGTCGAACGTGTGACCCGATGATATAATCACCGGGTCCGTCATTATTTCTAGTGATATCGGGCATTTGAAGTCCCACGGCACCTCCATTCTACTATATCTATATATTTATATCTCTATATATGTATATATCTATCTATCTATGTATTGTATGTATATATAGATAGATAGATAGATAGATAGAGAGAGAGAGAGAACTGAGAAGGGGGAAGAGTAACGGGGGTTTTGTGTAAGGGTAAAATGCAAATAATACATGGGAACTATGGGTCATTTGTAAATAACTTTCACTAACTATCAATTCTTGCATTTCACCCCCACAAACTATCTAACGTCTAAATCGGTTTTACTACACATGACTTTAAGATAAAAGAACAACAAACTGTGCATCTACTACTATTTCAATAGCAAATTCTAACATTCTAAATATATACTCAGTCAAACCTGCAGTCAACACATTTCTTTTAATAACTTTCTGCACTATCTTGAAAAGTTAATGTATCAAATGCGAACGGTATGAAACTGTGTTGGTTCTCTTGTCATGTCTTCTAATGTTTTAAATGAAATAACTTTATGATCGATGACCTATTTTTGTCGATTTTTTCATTTATTATAACCCGTTATTTGATATCTATGCATATCAAGTAATTCTTTTTATGAAATGACACCAGAAAATAGTTTCTCTCGCTAAAATATTATTTTTATTATGTAAAACCGTTTCTTGTGACTTTTTTACGGAACTTGTTATCTTAACTCGTGTTTATTGACAAGCTAGATACATCAAACAAATAATTTTGAAAAAATAACAAATGAATAAAATTTTATGTCGTTTTCAGGATGATATTGGGGGTTAATTAGATAAGATAAAGAAGGCTAATTACAAGAATTTATAGTTATTTGCAAATGAGCTAAAGTTATAGGGGGAAATTTGCATTTTAGCCAAGTGTATATGAGGTGGAGAAAGGGGAGCTCGTGAGAGGAGTTGGAGAAAGGGGGAAATTACGAATATGCCCTTGGGGGAAGTTTGACTAGTTTTTTGTAACGGGGGAGAAAGGGTGGATGAGAGGGGCGTGGCTAATGTTGAATTATTTTAGATTTTTTTTTTTGAAAGGGACTTATTTTAGATTTTAATCAACGTGTTTTTTGATTAAATTCTATCCGATATTTTGTATGTTATGTTCCACTCACGTGGAAATCTAACTGTGGTTTGGGGATAATTGAATTTTTATAATAGCAAAATTATAGAGTTCAAAGGTTTCTACATTACAGTAGTTGAATTAGAATATCTGGATTCTTGAATATTGGAATAACTTGCAAAGTTAGTGTTTGATATTTTAATGGGGTTTCAGTTATATACATTTTGATCAAAATATTTAACAAAAATGGAATTTGTTAATATTTTTATCGCTATCAAGTATTTCCTCAATAATGTGAGAGGATATATACTCAGTACACTCACTACATATGCCAAGTTTATAAGTATTTATATCAAGGTTTTGAAAATGTTTATAATTTAAAATGATACTGCGTAAGATACAAAGTGTAAGGTACAATTTGACTATCATCCAGCCAAGTCAATACGGCGATACACTTGAAAAATCGATTTCACACTAAGAACACAACCTACAACAAAATAACCGTATAGCAACAATTGGTCTGTTACTATACGGCTTGTTACAGAAAATTTAGCAACAGTATAGTAACAATTATTAGCAGTTAGCAACAGAAATTGTTGCTATATTGTTGCTAAATTTTAACAACAAGCCGTATAGTATCACTGTAACTTAACTGTTACAATATGAATAATTTTTTTGTAGCGACAACCAATCACCATTGAATGATTGTAACAAATGTATGTTATATGTTGTCTATATACATACGTCATATATAGGATGTATACATACATAAATGTCCATAGACCCATGAACTGAAATTGACATGCCAATTTGACTATGCTTTGGCTAAATGTGTGCGTACGAAATATAGAAATAGTTAGCAGAGTTTTTGCACCGTTGATCGTGTTGGCCTTGCCACATCAGCGGAGCTGGTTGCTGAGAAAGAAGATCGATAGATATATAGATTGATAGATACGTACGGAGTAAGATTGGTGTTTTTCATGCAGAAGTCGAAAGGGATACGGCAGCAACGATGATAGACTAACGACGAAGGAAAAGACGTGATGGTTTATGATGAATGGTCTGACAAAACAAAAAGAATTAATTAGTGCGTATGTGGTATTACAATTTAAGTTGCTGAATGCTCATTTTCCTTATTTTTTAGTACAAAACTATTACATACTACAAATACATTTCTCACTGTTCGATTAAATGGAATGGACATACCGGTATTGGAATATTTTTCGCTTCATATAAATAAACTTAATTGATTACAAATTATTATGCTTATTCCGTTTAGACTCTAGACTTCCTATTGATATGGGACTCAGGGATCATTTGTTTAAGCGTCTTTCTAGATTATTTCATATTATGTACTAGTGTGAAGAAAAAAGTTAAGTGGGTCATCTATGTTTTTAATTTCAGTACGTATTTAATTTTCCATTTAATATATGAAATAGGAAACATAATGGTTTGTTATTTCTGTTAGGTGGAGGAAAAAATCATAGCTTAACATATTAACTACTCAGTTATACCTTTTCATATAATGGTTTGTTTCCAATTCCTACTTATGAAAATAACAAACCTATTTTCTTCATAAAAGATATCATATAACTTAATTTGGAGATGTCTCAAATTAGCACGATTTAAAAACAAAATAATATATAAAGTACTCAACAGGCACCAAATTCATATATTCAACGAACTTCCATTGATTTTGTAACCATTCCAAGATAGAAATTTATAAAAAAAAAAAGAGAGAGGAAGGATTCACGTAACAATGAGTAGAAGAGCACTGGTATAAAAGCACAATATGCTAAATCATGTTGTTGCAACTTTACTGTTTTTTTTTTTTCGTCCGTTAACGGAATTAACCAAACAAATCGAACTTTACTGTGTTCTGAGTCGATTTAAACTAGCTACAAACTTGGGAAATAGAATAATTACAAAGTCCATTTCCCATTCCCCTTGTTTTTAGATAGAATCACTATAATTTACTTAGTTGTTATAATTTCTGAACTTGGCTAATCTAAGTACGTCCGTAACTAGCTTGATAATTTAAAAGCCTCTAGTAATCTCAAGCAGAAACTCCTTGATCTTGTCAGCTTCAATTTTCCCACCATGGCTTTTCTGGATTGAGTACAAATTGACATTAGTTGCATAGACAGAACAAAATCATTAAAGACGTATAATGGAGTACTGTGTATTTCAAGTTGATAACTTATAAACTTGTACTTGAAAGTGAGAAAGTATATTGAGTTTTGTACTTCATATATTCCCTGACTGAACCTGTTATGCATATGGAGCAAAATGTACCAGCATTGCAAATCATATACGAATAACTGATTTGTGGGCCTATTGATGATTTGAAAAGGAGATATGTAAATAATTATTACCTTTTATTGTTAGTTTGTTCTGATTCAAAATTTAACAATCAAAGATTGGTGGAGGTGAAGAGAAAAAATAAGTCATGTTAAAAAAATTCACGATTACTTTAAACCGAAGTTACTTTTTACAATAGTTATGACACAAAAATGTTCGATAGCATAAAACTTATTTCCTTCAAAAATGAACCGTTGCACTCGTTTTTCTACCTAACATATTTTTGACTTATGTCTTAATTGTGCCCCCGCTGAACACAATTTCTGGATCCGCCCTGTCAATAACTATCCAATTCAGTTAGTTTACTTCAAGAAAATTTGGGTTATGACTTATGGAGTAATGTCCCTAATGTTCAGTTTTTCATATAAAAGAAACTACTAAAATTGGTATGGAATTATGGATGACTCTTACTGTTGGATCATAGATGTCTGAGTTTCAGAGTTTGAACTATTTTTTTTTAGCAAATTTGATTTTTAGATTTAAGACTTTTGAGGTTGCAGATTTCGAACATAAGAGTTAATAATACTCATATTTTATTTACTCCTACTACAAAGGAATAAGTGCTAGTTCCATATTAGTTTAAGTTGTAATGTAGTACCATCTGTTTAAAGCCCTTACCACCAAACATGCCGTTATAAGAACTGCTCCATCACATGTAACAACACTGGTATCTGTAAATTCATAGCCCATAATAGTCATAGCCTCTAGCAATTTTGTGAACCCTCCTTTTTTCTTCTCAAATAATACTTTGATCCACAGCTTGTTCCCTTCAATTTTATTCACCTTCACTTCTGGCTGTAATATAATTTGAACAGATATATTTTAAATTCACGTTTAAAATACATAGACCTAAGACCTGTGTATAGATTTGACTTTTAAAGATCAATTTCATAGTATAGTAATGAATTTGTCTCAATATTTTTCCTGCTAATCAACTCCTTTGAACGAAAAACACAGTACAATTGTACAAACTACAAACACTTTTAGTTTATTTATTTTGATATAGTAACTGTGGTATTTTGACCCGACAGAGTAAAATGGCCTTGCAAATATCACTACACTTCATATGTGTATTACTGATGTAACTTGTTATATGAATCTACTATAGTTATTATACTGTCTAATTTATTTTGGTAGTTTACTAAGTCTGTCACTTGATGAATATCTGTAGTAAAAATCTGGGAAACTAGCCGGATCTTGTTAATCAATATTAAAAAAGACAGTGTATTGAATTAACCCCAAATGTATATATGGGACAAATAATGTGGAATATTTCGAGTATGAAACGTGGAAACACATTTTTAAAATATTATAATGTATTATTTCCTTAAGAAAGTGTGCAAAGTACCTTATAATAATTTCTGCAAGTTATTAAAAAAAAGTACTTAGGAAGTTGAAATGTCATGAAACAATATTCGCGATAATAAATCGAGAAAAATACTGAAAGGGTTTAACAATGTTCTTAATCACCTCTATCCTCCATATTCTCTGCACCTCGTCTGAGTTGTGAATGTCATTGATAGGATTTTCGATTTCATCTTCAACTGTTGCTTCCATTTCATGAATCGTGTTGGTGAGATCTTCAACACACTCTTTTAGCTCCTCAATGTATGTGATTGCATCAGTTATTATGGTTGCCTTGGTCATCTAAAAATCAGAACAAGTTTCACAAATAAGAGCATATCAGGAAGAAAAGTACTACAAGTTACTACAATGGTCACCATTTGTCAACTAGATTATTATAATGGTCTTCAAGTTTGGAAGAATAACCGATAAGAGATTGTTCCTATAATGGATGAAAGTCATGTAAAGTAATGAAAATCATATTAATTCAAGCTGAATGGAATTTGAAAGTAGTATTATTAATCGTTGATTGTATAATTTTTTGCCATGATCGGTGATAATACCCCTCTTCAATATAATACTACTATGAAAAGGACCAAATCTATCTTGGTTCTAAGGTTTGTTGACCAAGCTTGTCAATATCTCCTATCCGGGACAATTTGTGTGCATTCGAAACAATAAGGACTAAAAAGAACAAATTCTGTACTACTAGTAATTGAAGCTAACTGAAGCTTTATGGTTTTACATTTGTGATTTTCGGAACCAATGAGCGTAGCTCTCGAAGCCGTTCATCGAGCTTTTTACGACGCTTCCTTTCGGCATTTAGATTTTTCGACTTATACTCCTTTTCTTCTTCACTTCTTTCTTCATAATCGTATATATTCTCGTAACCAGAGTTCATCTTATTTTAGGAATTCTTATGTGACTGAGTTATGAATAGAATGTTAATTTGTATTGAAATAGAAGAGAGAGGCAGAGTAGTATGCTTTTATAGCTGTTTCTCACAAGGTAACATGTGTGAGAAAGAATTAGAGTTTGTTAAGTTGGTTAGGCATATTGTACATCTTTGAACATGATCACAAGTTTCTGATTGCTCAATCTCGTGAATTAAATTAATAGTCACCATACTTTCGTGCTCAATTCTTTCAATAACAACATTGATTGTATCCATAGTTTAAATATGTTGCACCAATCGTATTGTGGTTCCCCTATAGTCGAAACACTACAAGTCTACAAGTCCCTCGAATCTGAGTAAGTAACACTGCTGATCCATGCCATAAAATTTTAACGGTGTTCAACTTTTAACTCATGTACCCCACGGACAAACAGTACTAATTAGTAAATTATACTCATTGCAAAAATCAAATTAATAGTTAGTTACACAAACCTATTGTTGCAAAACTCATTCTGTATTTTTGTTGTCGTAAAACAGGCGAATAAAAAATTAGAATAAAGCACATAAAAAATTATGATGTACGTAATGTTGTTCTATCAAAAAAGTTATATGTATTTTTTTTTGAAGAGCAAGATCAACCTAAAAAGCTAGCTTAAGCAACTTAATATGCATGGTGATGGAACACGGATTGAGTTCATCGATATTAGTAGAAATTTAGGGAGACAGGCATAGAAACTCCTATCTAGGTCACAAGGATTGGGCTAAATAACATCAAACAGAAGCCTATTATTAAGTATTGGTTCTCATCAGCAAGAATCTCCCCGATGTCGGTATAACTGATAAAAATTATGTACATCAACTGTATTGCAATTGAAACTATAGGAAGTGATCAAGTAGAGTCTTCTCCAAAATTTGAAGACCATTGTTGTAAGTTTCCTCTTCTTTTAGGAGTAGTCCTTGAATATGTGTATAACTAGAAAAGAAACTTACCCAAAAAAAAAAAAAAACTAGAAAAGATGCGAATGACTGAAGGGCTTGTGAATGCAGTTGAGCATTTCCTCATGGCAAAAGTCACTCAGTTTAGTTATTCCATATTTAAGAAAATAAAATAAGTTATATATATTGCTGCACTAAAAGTACACATGGAGAGTGCATATTGTATGTCATGAGTAGTAAGGAAAGAATGGATCTTTAACCTTCAATTCATTTGCCTACTCGTAGTAAAAACTCATTTCAGAAAATTGAAAGCTTGCAAAAAACTACTAACAAATATACATAATCGATCATTCAGTTATATACTGTTAAAATATAAAACGGTAGAGGTAGAATAATAGAAACGTACAGATAGATATTATCAATGCTACTTTTGAGCCAGATAAAATTAACCAGAATTTTTGTCCAACTATTTGTAAAATTGAGAAAGCATAATGAAAAACTGAAAATTTTATGTCTCGCATTTCTTTCACATCATAGCTATTGAACGAGTGCAAAAATCTCTCACCATTTAAGTGGATAAAAGGGATGAAGAAAGAAAATTGATAAATAATTAACAATATCAATGAGCAATCATTGTACTACATGGAAAAATGGGATTGACATGTGAAATAGTATAAATTATTAGTGTTACTGCATAATATACTGTCACAGATTCCACACAATTCCTTTTAACATAAATGGACTTATTATTTTAAATAGTCCGCAAGTAATCTAACTTGAATAGTCTGACTCATATTATTGTAGTTGTTGTACATAATGAATTACAAATGATTCCATATATAGATAAAGTAAGAGTAATCAACAAAAGATAAATCTTTCATAATATAGAAACATTCCATCTAAATAATAGATGGATATAATTCAGTCAAATCAAATATTAATTAAATATTTCCATTTTAATATATACAATACAAGAGAAAGAAAATGCAAATTATTAGAAACTGAGAGATTAATAAAAGGCAATGCAACAAGGATCTATATGCAAAAGCTCCAAATTGTTTACTAAACTATTCACTAGATAAACTCAAGCTATGCATACACTTTCTCTCTTACCTGTGATTTAGATCCTTATCTAAAATTGAGAATAGTTTTTGTTACCGATAGGAACATAATAATTCAGCAGCCTCACGAATAACTGTTGGTTTTCACCACTGATGTTATTTGGAAATATATAAGCTAGTAAAAGCCAAACACTTCAAGAAGTTCCACAATTGCGTTATTTTCATTGACTGTTTATTCACTGGCATAATAATTACATGGGATATAAATGAATCATATAATCTTGAGTGAATTAGTCATGCCATTTATCGAGCATCGATGACAGAGAGCGTAACACAATTTGATGAAGAAGCTTCTCCGTTTATAGACGATGAATATTGCTGACCGGAATTTTCTTTTAATATAAATGCGGGTTGTTTAGGGGAAGGCAAGATTGTCTCGTGGCTTAACATGAAAGCAATTTCTGACATGGTTGGGCGATCGATCGCTTGCTCTTGCACACATAGAAGACCAATATGAATACATCTCAAGACTTCGTGAGGTTCATATGATGAGCCGTCTAATAAAGGATCAACTGCCTCCAAGGATTTATCTTCTTGCCATAGGTTCCATACCTAAAATAACAAAATTAATAGGCACATAGCATTTACGGTTTTGGGAACTGAAGCGCGGAAATGATGCAAATGTGGCGATTTTCATGCTTGTCATAGTGTTTAAATGAGTGGATAAATGTTTGACAAATAATCACACACTTATATTAACTTGTCAATGGCGTACTCTAAAGTGGTTGCTCACAAGGTTCACTCAAGTGTAAGCATCAGTTTGAAAAGCTTAAGTTCTGCAAATTTATCAGATTCTTGAGTTAGTCAAGAAGAAAGCGTATATTGGAGAAACTACCTAGCAAATAGTTTTTCAAATATGATATCAAGGGTGTATATATATATATATACAGCCCATGATTGCAAAAGTAAAGAAGAAGAGAAGAATACAACTTACATGGCCGATCAAATTTAAGAACATATCTTGATAATGACCTCTATTTTTTGTTCCGCTGATAATCTCCAACAGTAGAACCCCGAAGCTAAAAACATCCGATTTTACTGAAAATAAACCTTCCATTGCATACTCTGGGGACATATAACCACTGCATTTACATGGTAACATTAATAGTAGAAAAAAAATATATCAACAGCTTACTGATAGGAAAAAAAATGAACTTTTTAACTTGTCTAACATTGTACATCTTAGCCTGGCTTATAACTTATAAGCCTAGCTTAATATCCACAATTAACTGAACAAGAATTTAGTACTTACTATGTTCCAACCACTCTATTCGTATTTGCTTCGATCTGATCACCACCAAATATTCTTGCCATGCCAAAATCCGAAATTTTAGGATTCATAGAAGAATCAAGCAAGACATTACTTGCTTTCAGATCCCTATGTATTATTCTTAATCTTGAATCTTGGTGAAGGTATAATAGCCCTCTAGCTATCCCCAAAATGATATCATATCTCTTTCCCCAATCTATCAATGAACCTTTGCATTTATCTGCAACAAAGAAAACTAGTTTATCGTGTTATTAAACATGCACCAATTTTTCCAGTGTACTATATTTTTCTTCGTCATAAAATTTGAAATGAAATTTTTGAAGAAGTTATGAGGTAAATGCTAAGTAAAAAAATATCGCATCAGAAAGCCTCTTTCAACAGTTTATCATGCAAAAGATTTGCAAAAATACACGTGCAGATCATCGAAGCAGAGTAATCACGTCTGAATCATTTTATCTTAAACTTGGACGAATAATTTAATGGAAAGGGTGCAATAATTCTTAATCAATAATAAATTTCCGAAAGACAATAAGACATGTTGACATTTTAATACTATAAAGAATAAAGATTATCTGAAACAGACATTGAAATTCCTATCCGCTGTTCTAGATGCAGTTTTGCAGTAAGGTTCCAAGTGAGGTTGGAACTGCAGTTGGAACCAAGTGTATTAATGGACAGAACTGTTTTAAAATTAAATGTACTTGAAAATAATTCACACGCACATTTAACAACGGAGTTCACCTAACTAGGCTACGTCTCCGGGGCACTTACCCAGATTATGATATTATAAAAAGCTTACAATATATGACTCAAGTCTTAATGAAAAACTTAGACTCCCTCTAGGTTTTTCTGCCTATCACTATATTGCTCCTACTCTATAACTATCAAATATAAATCAATGGCATCCCACCATTGTTTTCTTTTTGAAGCTCACGTGTATTCTCTCTAGAAAATAAGTTCTTTATAATTTAGAACACACAAACTTTTACAAGCTAAGTTATCAAGTATATATGCAAGTAAAACAATCTTCTATTCTTCAATATCTTTTGATTGTTTTTGACTTGTTGATTTGCTTCAATCTTCCCATGCATTGCGTGATACTTCAGCATTGATTGACTCCAATCATCATTGGTTGATACCTGATTGATAACAAGCTTAAAAGTAGGAGTTAGTATTTTCCTTTAACTAGGAAACATATAAAGATAATATCTTTTTAAAGATTCTATCTTTCCATATCATTTAACTCCATATAGTCAATCTTCAAACGTGTCTTTACTGAATATATAAAGATCAAAGATTTGACACAAGTGATAAGGATAATCATAATAGAAGAGATCATATTCAAAAGGAAACAACCTTATAAATTAATCTCTTTACAACTTTAATACAACATCTTTCCTTAACACTTTGATATTCCTCAATAACCACATATTAATCCTTTAAGATCATTTGAGAATATATCCTGCATACTTTAAAACACATAATTATTATTAAAGAATAGTTATGCAGATAAATAGAACTTAAACAGAATTCTGCTGGACAACAGGTTAGAACTGAGGTTGCAACTGGTACTTGAAACCTGTCAGCCAAGGTTGCAACTGAGGTTGCAACTGGTACTTGAAACCTGTCAGTACTGTCTTAGTTCTTAACAACAGTTAGGATTTATAGTGAAAAACCAATAGACAATAAACAATGTTTAGACCAGAAATCTGGTCCTAACAATCTCCCCCTTTGTCATTGGTTTTGACAAATCAATAAAGTTTATAACTCATCCCAACCACCTGCAAATTCAATATCAGTAAGCTCCCCCTGTATGTTAGAATTGCAGGCATATTATATAAGCACAATGTATGTGCACAAGTAAGTTTTCAGACCTGTTTCAAGTTTAAAGGCATTCATACTTCAACAAGATATCAAGATATTTTCAGAAGGAAATTACAGAATGACCAAACAGATTAAAACCAAACAGGCATAAAATTGTCTTAATACAGCATAATTGAAAAACAGAATAAAGTCTTGAAAACATCAAAATAATAAAGTCTTGAAAACATGAGAGAAAAACACATAAACTTTCCCATTACTCCCCCTATTTGACAGAACCAGGACACACTAGTCACTTGGAATGTCTGTAAAGGGTGCCTTTTCCCTAAGAGGTCTGTCTTGAACCACATTTTCATCAACTTCATCATCACTGCTGATTGAAAAACCATCATTGCTATGAGTAGCTTCACTACTATCTTCTTCTTCATCTTCAACTGTATTTGCCAACAGCTCTTTGATCAGATAATCATCAGTATCCAATTCAGCTCTCCTCTCTTCATTGTAAGCCAATCTCTGTTTCAAATACCACCTCACTCCTTTCTTCTTTGTTGAGGAGGCAGCAGAAGGCTCTGCCTCTTTTTCTTTACCTTTCTCACCAGAAATATCATTGACATGCCCTTCCTTTAACAGCTTAGCAGAAATATATAGGGCAGTTGGACACTCAGTGAAAGGTTCATTCTTGATACTTATTGGGGAATCTCTACCAAGAGAAGAGACTTGGCCCAGAATAAGATTAGATATGAGGCAGGGGAAAGGAAGCAGAATGGATGGTGAATTATCATCACTAAATTCCTTTATAAGATTAAAGATATGAAGGCCAAAGTTGATGGGTAGTGAAGACATAATCTTGTACAGAAAAATAGCCATATCTTTGTTGACTTTTGAAGATTGTTTGGTGGGTGTCCAGTTAAACCTAGCTATTTTGTGCAACACAGCAGCACTTAATGTGAGAGAGGATGTTTTGATGGAAAAACCATCAAACCTAGTGTTCTTCCCAGTTAGAATTAAAGCTAGAATTTCTAAATCTGGTTCAACATTGTTGTCTACAGTAGGACTGGGACAACACAGATAGTCATTAATCAACTTAGGAGTGAAATCCAAAGTTACACCTCTCAAAAACACCCTTCCATACTTAGGATTACCCTCTTCAAAGACACCACTGCTCAAATTGGAATAGAATTCTTTTACAACAGCAGGGTAATAGGAGTCTGCATAACAAATAGTTTTGGCTAATCCAACAGCAGAGAGTAATTTCTCAACATACACCTGTATATGAGGATAGCTAACCAAATTAAGCCTTCTTTCACACAGAATTTCTTTACTAGCCATTCCCCTAAACCTCCTATATGTTGTCCTACTCCAGAAACGAGGATCAACATTATTGACTGTTGGAACATACTCAAACTTAGCTATAGCAGGGTCAGTATCAAAATTCCTTCTAGCACGCTTCTTAGTGCGCTTAATTTTGGGTGAGGAAGACTCACTTACCTTTGATTTGGAACCTTGACGAGTTGGAGATTTATTCAGAAAATCTCTGAGGGTGCAATCATCATCAGAATTGGGGTTTTTGGACATGGTTTCAACTGGGAGGTTTCAACCGTACTTAGAACCTGGTAGTGGGTTTTTCTGAAAAACTAGGGTTTTACAGAGGACTAACGATTTTACAGAGATAGGGAGAGAGAGTAATTCTGTAAAGAGTAATTGATTTTGGATAGTAAAAAGAAGTTAGTATAAATAGCAATAAAGACCAAATCTTTTTGAAATTGGAAATAGATACATGCAAATCAATTTAGAGACAGATTTTGGCTTAAAAATAGGAAGTATTTTATCAACAGAATTTTGAAAACTAAATCATACTATAATCACGACAGAAACAGTTTGCATTAAGATAAATTCAGCCAATTACACAGATAAACATTCCTTTTTCAAAACAGATTCATCCAAAATTTGAAAAATTCAAAAATTGAAGCTTTTTAAGGAAATTTGACTTGATTCAAGATAGAGAACACTTAAACAGATATCTAATTTTTAAGGGAACAAAAGAAACCTAGCAATTTACTCAAGAAAATATGTTTATCAAAGAATAACTCTAATAAAGATTAAATCTTAGGAGCTTAAATTGAGCAAATCCGTTTTTATTTCTACACAAAAACTAGTTTGATGACCTCAGCAAGGAAAGAGTATAAGTGATGTCAAAAATAACAAGACTTTGTCTTGGCAGTTATAGAATAGACTGAGGTTTCAACTGATGTTGCAACTGAGCTTGCAACCAGTATTTTTAACACGAGGTTTCAACTGGAGTTGTAACTGAACTTCTAACCAGTTATTGAGAGTATGAGGTTTCAACTGAGGTTGCAACTGAACTTGCAACCAACAAAAAAAATATGCACTTTGTGCTTGCAACTCTATTACCAGAGAGGTTTTTAAGGACAAGTTACCTCACATCTGTTTTTGAGACACCAAAAAGCGGCTTTTTCAAAACAAAAACATCATAGCTCAAAATAAGACTTTAACCTTAGAAATAAAAATTATTAAAGGTACTCAACACAGACATATTTAGCAAAAGTATTCAATTAGATTGATAATGACATACCCCTATGTCACTTCTTAATGATTCAAACTTGTTTGTATCAAGGGGCTTTGTGAAAATATCTGCTAATTGTCTTTCAGTTGAAACATGTTCTAAAATTAAGCTCTTTTCTTCAACTAGTTCTCTAATAAAATGATGCCTTAGATCAATGTGTTTGGTTCTGGAATGTTGAACTGGATTTTTAGCTAAATCTATAGCACTTTTGTTATCACAAAACAAAGTTAATATTTCTTGTTTGACATTATAATCAGTTAACATCTGTTTCATCCATATAAGTTGAGTGCATCCACTTCCAGCTGCAACATATTCTGCCTCAGCAGTAGATAAAGATATGCAATTTTGCTTTTTACTGAACCAAGAAACAAGGTTGTTTCCAAAATAAAAACAACCACCAGAAGTACTCTTTCTATCATCTATGTTTCCTGCCCAATCTGCATCACAGTAGCCACTTAGAAAATGGTTTGTATCTTTGGAATACCATAGGCCTAGGTGAAGTGTTCCTTTTACATACCTTAGAATTCTTTTGACAGCTAGAAGATGAGGTTCTAAAGGATTTGCCTGATATCTGGCACAAACTCCTACACTTAGGCAAAGGTCTGGTCTACTAGCAGTTAAATACAGCAAACTTCCAATCATGGATCTATAAAGACTTGGACAGACAGTTTTACCTTTATCATTTTTGGACAGTTTAAGGGTAGTACTCATAGGAGTTCTCTTCTCTTTACTCTCACTCAGACCAAACTTTTTAACAAGATTGTCTGCATACTTACTTTGGCACAGAAAAATGCCTTTCTCATTCTGTTTAACTTGCAATCCTAGAAAGTAAGTAAGTTCACCTCCACCACTCATTTCAAATTCATTCTTCATATCAGAAATGAATTCTTCTATCCTTTTATTAGAGGTAGAGCCAAAGACAATGTCATCAACATAGATTTGAGCAATTATTATGTCCTTTGTGGTTTTCTTAGTAAACAAAGTTTTATCAACTCCTCCTCTGTTAAAGCCTTTTTCAATCAAGTACTTGGTTAATCTATCATACCAAGCTCTAGGAGCTTGTTTTAGGCCATACAATGCCTTTTTTAACAAATAGACATGTTCAGGAAAGTTAGGATCCTCAAATCCCTTAGGTTGACAGACATAAACTTCTTCATTAATCACACCATTCAGAAAAGCACTCTTTATGTCAAGTTGAAACAGTTTAAAATCATACAGACATGCAAGAGACAGTAGCATTCTAATGGATTCAATTCTAGCTACTGGAGCAAAGGTTTCATCAAAATCAATTCCCTCAATTTGTGTATAACCCTGAGCTACCAACCTAGCTTTATTTCTGATAATAACTCCATCCTCATCACTTTTATTTCTAAAAATCCATTTAGTCCCTATAATATTTTTATTAGAAGGTCTGGGTACTAAAGTCCATACATCATTTCTCTCAAATTGATGCAACTCATCTTGCATAGCTATAATCCATTCACTATCTTCTAAAGCTTCTTTTATATTCT
The DNA here is from genome assembly GCA_963920805.1 of Primula vulgaris. Taxonomy (NCBI): domain Eukaryota; kingdom Viridiplantae; phylum Streptophyta; class Magnoliopsida; order Ericales; family Primulaceae; genus Primula; species Primula vulgaris. Next base: position 14,176,706 of record OY987212.1, read on the forward strand.
TAGGTTCTAACTGAGAAATATAACAAGCAAAGTGAACAACATTATTTCTTTTACCTCTGGTTTTCATACCTGAAGCAACTTCTCCTATGACATTGTCAAGAGAGTGATTTTTCTGAGTCCTCACATAGCGTGGCTTGCTTGTTGTTGGCATAGCAGATCCATCTTCTTCTGATTCTGTTGAATTCTGAGTTTCAACTTCAGTTCCAACCTCAGTTCCAACCTCAGTTGTAACTTCAGTTGCAACTGGACTTCCAACCACTATGGGACTCCTAGTTTGTTGAGTTTCTTCTTTGTCTTTTTCTGCAATCTCAGGCTGTTCATTATCACCTGTAATCTCATCAACAGTTTTTAGGTCATCAAATAACACATTATAAGATTCCATAACACAGTTGGTTCTTTGATTGAAGACTCTGAATGCTCTACTATTTTGAGCATAACCAAGAAAAATCCCTTTATCACTTTTAGAGTCAAATTTACCAAGATGCTCTCTATCTCTGAGAATGTAACAGACACACCCAAAGACTTGAAAATACTTAACATTGGGTTTTCTACCTTTCCATATTTCATAAGCTGTCATGGAAGTGCCTTTAGTAATATAAACTCTATTAACTATATGACAGGCAGTATTAACAGCTTCAGCCCAAAATCTGTTGGCAAGTTTCTTAGAGTTAAGCATGACTCTAGCCATTTCCTGAATGGTTCTATTTTTCCTTTCAACTATGCCATTTTGCTGTGGAGTCTTAGGAGCAGAGAACTCATGACTAATACCTAAGGAGTTGCAGAACTCTCTAAACTTACTGTTCTCAAATTCTGTTCCATGATCACTTCTAACCCTAGCAATATTACCACTGGTTGAACCTTTTTCAAGTTGAAGTTTTAAGCACAAAGTTTTGAACAGTTCAAAAGTTTCAGTCTTATCTTTTAAGAACACTACCCAAGAGTATCTGGAGAAGTCATCAACAACTACCAGAATGTACTTCTTACCACCTATACTAGCAGTTTGCATAGGCCCCATCAAGTCAATATGAAGAAGTTCTAGGACTCTCTTAGTGTAGATTTGACTTATACTTTTGTGAATACTTTTGGTTTGTTTACCTATAGCACAGTCACCACAGACACTTTGAGTTTTAGCACTCAGTTTAGGAATTCCTCTTATCAATTCATTTTTAACAAGCTTATCAAGAGTTTTGTAATTCACATGCCCAAGCCTTTTATGCCAAATATCCACATTATTAGTAATGGCTTGATTACACCTACTTTGAGGCAATTCTTTTTCAGCTTTTTCAAACACATAGCAGCTGTTGGTTGATCTAACTCCAGTCATGATTAAATCATTGTTAAGATTAGTAATTAGACACCTTTCTTTGTCAAATTTAACAATCATTTTGTTATCACAGAGTTGACTGATACTAATAAGATTAGCTTTTAGACCATCAACAAGAAAAACATCCTCAATATCAGGCATTCCAGGTTTGTTCAAGGTACCTTTACCAACAATTTTACCTGTATCTCCACCTCCAAACACAACAGTGTTTCCTGTAAGAGTGGTGACATTTTTAAGGAGACTAGCAGTACCTGTCATGTGCTTAGAGCAACCACTGTCAAAATACCAATCATTAGAAGTAACAGCATTCAAAGAGTTAATGACAGCTTTGTTGTTAGCAATTAAGATAGCTTTTTCTTTAACTTTCCAGACCCAGTTCAAATTTTTATTAATAGAAGCTAACCAGGTTTTCTGAGAAATATACCTTCTGTTTCTTTTCAAATAACACTGGATTTCAGAATGACCAGGTTTCTTGCAGAAATTACACAGCTTCAACCTAAAATTACTTTTATTCTTAAAGCTATTCAGTTTATTCATGGTTGCAACTGAGGTTATAACTGAGCTTCCAACCTTCTTTACAAAAACCTGAGTTTTATTCCTGGTTGCAACTCTGGTTGCAACTGAGCTTCTAACCTTGTTTTCAAAATTATGAGTTTTAGCTTTAGCAACAGCTTCAATAAAGGTGGTTTTTCCTGTACTTTTACCACCATAGTAACCTAGACCACTGATATCTTTAGAACCTCTAGAATATGACAGCATGTAATCTAATTTTTCTGAAGCAGAAACATTCATCAGTTTTATTTTCTTTTTGGTTTCAGTAAGTTCAGCCAGTTGTAAGTTTATCTTCTCAGTAAGACTTTTAACCTCATCTTTTAGATTAACATTAAGTTTGCTTATGATCAAGGTTTGTTTACTCAGACATTTATACTTTTCATAAAGAACAAGATATTGCTGGGAAATGTCTTCATCAGAAGGTTCTTCCTCATCACTGCTGTAGGTTTTAAGAGTGGTTGTAACTTCAGTTGAAACATGTTCACAGTCACTTTCATAAGTAGGTTCTTTTTCAGTGATTATTCCCATAAAGTTAACAAAATTAGACTCATCCTCTTCATCACTGTTGCTCTCAGAATCACTATCACTATGAGTGGATATATAGGCATTTTTGTTCCTTTTTAAAGTATTAGCACACTCAGCCTGAATATGACCAAAGCCTCTACATTCTCTACACTGAATCTCTTTAGGCTTATAATCTTTGTTATCCTTCTCTTTAGAATTCCACTTACCAGTAGAGTTATTATTGAACCTGGATTCTGTCTTAAATTGGTTATCCTTTTTCTGAAAGTTTTTAGAAGAACCAGTATCATCCTCTTTTCTCTTGTAAAACTTTTTGAAAACCTTTTTAGCAAAGAAAGCTAGCTGTTCTTCATCACTTATTTTATCACAGACATTAGGTTCAGATTTCTTAGCCTGAAATGCTATTCCCTTTTCTGGTCTTTTTGGTTTAAAAAATTTCAGCTCATGAGTGCTTAGATTTCCTATAAGTTCTTCAAGTTTAAGATTATCTAAGTCTGTAGATTCTTCAATAGCAGTAACTTTTATTTCAAACCTTTCTGGAAGTGATCTAAGAGTTTTCTTAACAAGTTTAGCATCACTGTATTTTTCACCTAAGGTTCCAGCTTGATGAGCAATGTGGCAGATTCTACCATTAAATTGTTCAATATTTTCATCTTCCTCCATTCTTAGGTTTTCAAATTGAGAAGTTAACTGTTGAAGTTTGAAAGCTTTTACTTTAGTAGTTCCTTCAAAAGTAACTTGCAAAATATCCCATGCCTCTTTAGCAGTTTCACAGTGAGAAATATACCTGAATACACTGAGAGTTACACCAGCAAAAATCAAGTTTATGGCTGTTGAGTTGGCACTTGATTTCCTGTCTTCATCAGCAGACCATCTGTCTTCAGGTATAAAGACCAGTTCTCCTTCACTATCAATGGCAGTTGGAGCCTCCCATCCATACATCACAGTTTTCCATGCCTGTTCATTCTGCTGTTTGATGAAGGACCTCATTCTGATCTTCCATACTCCATAGTTTACTCCTCCTTCAAGCAATGGAGGTTTGTTGAAGGCGTTTCCTTCCCTCATTAAGTCCATTTTTATTAGAACACAGGATCAACACTAAGTAAAGTCTAGTGTAAAGCTCTGATACCAATTGAAATTCCTATCCGCTGTTCTAGATGCAGTTTTGCAGTAAGGTTCCAAGTGAGGTTGGAACTGCAGTTGGAACCAAGTGTATTAATGGACAGAACTGTTTTAAAATTAAATGTACTTGAAAATAATTCACACGCACATTTAACAACGGAGTTCACCTAACTAGGCTACGTCTCCGGGGCACTTACCCAGATTATGATATTATAAAAAGCTTACAATATATGACTCAAGTCTTAATGAAAAACTTAGACTCCCTCTAGGTTTTTCTGCCTATCACTATATTGCTCCTACTCTATAACTATCAAATATAAATCAATGGCATCCCACCATTGTTTTCTTTTTGAAGCTCACGTGTATTCTCTCTAGAAAATAAGTTCTTTATAATTTAGAACACACAAACTTTTACAAGCTAAGTTATCAAGTATATATGCAAGTAAAACAATCTTCTATTCTTCAATATCTTTTGATTGTTTTTGACTTGTTGATTTGCTTCAATCTTCCCATGCATTGCGTGATACTTCAGCATTGATTGACTCCAATCATCATTGGTTGATACCTGATTGATAACAAGCTTAAAAGTAGGAGTTAGTATTTTCCTTTAACTAGGAAACATATAAAGATAATATCTTTTTAAAGATTCTATCTTTCCATATCATTTAACTCCATATAGTCAATCTTCAAACGTGTCTTTACTGAATATATAAAGATCAAAGATTTGACACAAGTGATAAGGATAATCATAATAGAAGAGATCATATTCAAAAGGAAACAACCTTATAAATTAATCTCTTTACAACTTTAATACAACATCTTTCCTTAACACTTTGATATTCCTCAATAACCACATATTAATCCTTTAAGATCATTTGAGAATATATCCTGCATACTTTAAAACACATAATTATTATTAAAGAATAGTTATGCAGATAAATAGAACTTAAACAGAATTCTGCTGGACAACAGGTTAGAACTGAGGTTGCAACTGGTACTTGAAACCTGTCAGCCAAGGTTGCAACTGAGGTTGCAACTGGTACTTGAAACCTGTCAGTACTGTCTTAGTTCTTAACAACAGTTAGGATTTATAGTGAAAAACCAATAGACAATAAACAATGTTTAGACCAGAAATCTGGTCCTAACAGACATCCATCAAGCAAAAAGTTATATCATCTCAAAACTTTACGTGGGTTCTGTTTTTTTCAAGATTCTAATAGTACATGATGGTCGGCTTAAAGACATCAAAATGTCAGATGGTAACTGGTAATCCGCAAACACTTGACAACGCATGATGGTTAGACACATTTTTCTTCTTTGATTAAACTTGGAAATTCTTACCAAATATGAAGTTGTCTAACCCCTTGTTCGGAAGGTACTCATAAATTAGCATTTTTTCTTCTTGTTGAACGCAAAATCCCAACAATCTCACAAGATTTCTGTGTTGGAGTTTGGCTATCAATGTCACTTCATTTTTGAACTCCTCAGCCCCTTGTCCTGAACTTTCTGATAGTCTCTTGACAGCTATTACTTGTCCGTTAACCAGCAGACCCTAAGATAATAAAAATAAGGGCATTATTGTAGTTTTAGAAGTTTGACAATTTTGAGACATTTCTTAGGAGTTATTTTGAATGACTGAATGTATATATTATATGCGTGTAGTACTTCTTTATTGTAAATTTGCAATCATCATAGACGTTATATACTTACATCTGAAGTGATTATGACTCGTGTACCGTTCCGATTTTTGTAAAAAAAAAATTAGGATATGCTACTATAAAAACATTTCAGAAACTAAAATCTTGTAGCTCATCACACAGGGATTAAGAAAACCATTACAATATCTACCTAAACTGTAGTTATAAATGTCTATTTTTAAATTTATTTTGTATAATGGAATGCTTGAAAAAGCAATTGCTCATTGACTACCTTATACACAGTGCCAAAGCCACCTTGCCCGAGCTTGTTAGCATCAGAAAAATTGTCTGTGGCTGTTACTATAGTGCTGAAATCAACATGTGGCAAATCCCCAGTTGACTCACTGTCATCAAGAAGTTTTTCCCAAGATGAGCTGACGTGTGGCTTCCTCATCTCTGTGAAGAAATTAAAGTGATCTTAGAATAAGCTAAAGATAGCAGTTTAGAAACACTTAAATTATAAATTTGGATACTATTCTGAATATTATTTCAGTTTATGAAATTCAAGTTCAAAATTATAACTTGTTTAGCATTAATTTTGTAACTTCTGTCTTTACTATATAGTCTTTATGTTATTTTTAAGTTGTCAACTCTTTAGTTTCATGTCATTGAAACAATGTAACCTAATGTTCTTTATGTTACTACATTTAAGATTTAAGTTTTTTGGTTTTAGTATAAATAAGTGGGTACTGCTTCATTTGTAAACACCATCCAAAAAAAAAGAGAATAATAAAAAGTTTGTCCCCCTTTTACTTTGTGAGTTTTTATATATTTGTGAATTGCCCTTTTTCCGATCCTCTTTTCTTCCAACAGTGGTATGAGGGCTTTAAGATTCTGAGCCATGAATTTGTATCCGAAAAGTTGATGTACTCAAATTATCAAAGATTGAGCACCATCATAATGTGTTATCTCAGAGAGTGTGATTTATGGAACGTGATCAGTGAAACACCACAAGATGACCTAAGCAAAAAAGTGATTGAAAAGAAGAAAATAGAGCATTTTTTATTTTAAAAAGATCCCTACTCCCAAAAATTTAAGAGGAGATCGGAAACCAAAAGTCTCCGCATGATGTGTGGAAAATACTCGAACTTGTCGTCTCAAATATAAGAGACGTGAGTTTATCCAAAGAGTATTGGATACAATGTTTCGAACAAGATGAATTTGTCATTGAAGCGAATAAAAATGAGGAATAAGCCCAATACTCATATTTGTGTGGATTTGATGAAGGTAAAGAGATGGATAGTAAACAATGAAAAAATAAAAAAGATGGTGAAACGCAAGATAAATGTGAAGAGGATATGGATGGAGAAGAGGATAAGCGAGATGATGATAAGTTATAAAATATCAAGTATCAAGGAGATGCGCAAAATGCATCGAAGGTAAGTAAATGTTTACTATATACATGTCAAAATGAAAGGAACGAGAAAGGAGAGAAAGATTTTGAAGGTAAAAGTATTTCTCATAAAAATTTAGTCAATATGATAGAGAAAAATGATGATGAAGATGAAAGCATAGTACTCTTACTTGATGAAGATTTATAAGAGATAGAGAGAGATCATGGAACTCAAGTTTTGTTTGATGAGAAATTATAAGTTTTTAATGTTAAAATGGATGTAAAAACCGAGTATAAGGTCTTTCTTGAAAAATTAGAGGCGCAACTTAAAATTGGTCATAATTGTCAAAAATATTTTCAAATCGAAAACAAAAGTGAGAAAAATTGTCGCCATAATAAAAATGAGATTAAAAATGATTATATTGATAAGAGTAGTGACGTTGAAAATGAATTTTACGAGATAGAGTTTGATAAAAATATGATTTTGTGTATTGAGTACGAGAAAATGTTACATGAAAAAGGTGAACACTTTGTTTTGAAGAATTCAAGTATCGACACCGGATGGGTACATATGTGTCAATATTTTGATAAGTTTGAGAGGAAAAATGTTAAGATTGCAAAATATAAGAAAGAAAAATATTGTTATGAGAAAGAAAAAAATTACAAAATTTGTATTGTAATTGTAATAGATACGCGTGGAAAAAGATTTGTTGGTCTGAACTTTACTTTAACACTTGAAAATAAAAGAGTTTTCTAATTTTGATGGGAGGATGGAATCATAGTCTAAATAGAATTATAATAGAAATACATGTCTAAATAGATTTATAATCCAAAGTGTCCATTAACCATAAAAATCTAGACCCATTAATATAATATGGATAAATTAACAAAACATACTATTTTTGAAACTAAATTACAAAAAACATACCCTTACAACTTTAACTATCAAAAACATACCAAACAATTTTAATGAGCTTTATTCTCTTCTTTCTCTATCTATCATTTACTCTCTCTCTCCTGCCTTATTATCTCTCTCTTTCATTCTTCGCTCTCTCACCAATTCTTCTCTACATCTCTCTCATCTTAGTCTCTCTCTACTCCATTGTTGTTTATATTTTTATTTTATATCTCACTCTATTTCTCTCCCCTCCTCCACCACGAAAACCCGCTACTAATTATATATGAAAAATATATGAAATTGGTGAGCTTGTTTTCTATCCCGTAATATATGAAAAATAAATGAAATTGGTGATATTGTTTTCTATTTATTGATCTTTGAGACTATTATAAAACTTGTGTGTTTAAAGTTGAATGAGAAGAATTTATATGTATAGTATTGAGAGAAATTTATATGTAGAGTATGAAGTTTTAAAATTAGGGTATGAAGTTTTAAAATTAGGGTATGAAGTTTTGAAATTAGGGTATGAAGTTTTGAAATTAGGGTATGAAGTTTTAAAATTAGGGTATGAAGTTTTGAAATTAGGGTATAGTTTTAAAATTAGCGTATGAAGTTTTGAAATTAGGGTATGAAGTTTTGAAATTAGGGTATGAAGTTTTGAAATTAGGGTATGAAGTTTTGAAATCAGTGTATGAAGTTTTAAAATTAGGGTATGAACTCTTTTTTAGATATTTGATTGTGATTCAGAACATTTAGGGTATGACATTTTAAAATTAGGGTATGACATTTTAAAATTAGCATATGAATATTTTGTGAGTTTTTAGTCATTTTGAGAGAGATAGATGGGTGATTAGCATGTGTTAGAAAGATGTGCGATTATCGTGTGTTAGAGAGAGATGCACGATTAGAGAGAGAGAGTTGCGGTTAGAGAGAGAGGGGTTAGATTATGGTTTGATTAGAATTAGAGAAATAATAAGTATATATAGTTATGTTTTTTGTAAGTTAAGTTTTGGTGGTATGTTTTTTGTAATATAATAGAGGTAGGGTGTGTTTTTGTTAATTGCCCCAAGACCTTTTATTTTCCTACTTTTAAGATTTAAGTTGTTTGGTTTTAGTATAAATAAGTGGGTACTACTTCCTTTGTAAACCCCACCAAAAAAAAAAAGAGTATAATAAAAAGTTTGTTCCCTTTTTTACTTTACTTTGTGAATTTTTATATATTTATGAGTTGCCCTTTTTTCCGGTCCTCTTTTCTTCCAACAATTCAGATCTTAAGCTTTCAGAATTGGACAAGTGACTAAGTGAGCATGGGTGAGATGCATAAAGACTCTATGTTGGTTGTGTTTTAGTTCTTGTGATCTAGTGTCCATTCATGGTTTTAGGGATAACAAATGCAGTTTAAAGATAAAAGTTTTACACAATTTTACTTGAAGCACTAGCTCAGGGTAACGATTATGGTTCCTATCAAGGGTTTGTTTCTTCCAACTTTAGATCATACTTGGTTTACAAATTTGAAATTAAACTGAGGATTTTTGTTTAGAACATATGTACATTTTAGGACGGATAAACGTAATTTCTTCCTTGGTTTGAGATAAACAAAGCCAGCTTATTTACTCAAAGATTACTTAAACTAGACAAGCAAATGTTCCAAATAAAAATTTATATAAATAGAGGGTTTTCCCGACATTTCATTGGACTTGCAAGGGAAGTCGTTTGGATGCTTATAAATCGTAGTAGTGATGACATTTCACTGGATTGAACTCTGGTATCTTAAGAAATGGTAAGAGCAACCCAGGCTAATAATATGTACACTATTTCCACACTACTTGTCACATTTATAGAGATCGAAACGTAGATATAACCAACTTTTTAACACTCAAAGATGTTTGACGTAAATGTATTTTAATCTCTGTCATATATGATTTATGACGTGGTTAGTATGATCATTAGTGTATGAGTAATGTATGTATCGTTACACTGTCTTTAATACATTCAATATGGTATAGTCAAAGTTACCTTTTCTCCTCTTCTTCACCAGGTAAAGTATTAAGGAAATGAGTACAATTAACACTGCAGCGACAACACCCAAAATGTACCACAATATGCTCTTCTTGCCCTTAGACTGTTGCGACTTCATATATTCAGCTGCCAAATAAAATATAATGTAGATTATTGTTCGAATCTTTTGAGCTACAATTTCTGATTCTAGCAATATAATGAACAAAATTATGTACTTTGTGTTTGTTAGACTATTTGTATTCACTTTTAATGTATTTTGTGCTTAGAAGTTTGAAAATTTAATCTTATTTCCAAGCGTCAAAATCACTCCGGGTCATGTTGAGTATGTTCTTATGCATATTCTGGTTGAGACATTTAATTAGTGTGATTTCCACTTCAACTGTAATTTTTCTGTAAAAGCTTTTAAAAAAAAACTATATAGTACAGTTTTAAAAAAGGCAACTCAGAACTACTTGTGATTCAAGGAAGGCGGCAGCTATAAGTACAACTAGTATTATCATAGCACTAGCGCCTCCGCCTCGACTAGCCGAAATTACCCAATCTACCTCCCCCAATCCAAAGGAAAAAAAATATTACACCCCGACTGGTCAGCAACCTTCGACTGGTCGGCCTTTCAGCCCCGGCAACTGTCTGTGGCTGACTGGTCGGCATGGTTTTTCCATTCCACCTCTACCTCCGAACTCTATTCCAAACACTTAACCCAACGAACTCCCCGTAACTCAATCTCCACAGTAATCACCCCCAAACAACCCTTGTACTCCCTACTCCTTGCACACCTCTCCTATCCCCTCCCTCCAACCTTCAATTCGTATATTTGCGGGTCCCCTTGGGTCTCCTTTGGTCTCTTGGAATCCGGATTCTTCCCCGGAATACTCCGTTAGCTCCGCTTGGAATTTGACAAGATCAAAGTCGGTAAAAACTAGATGGAATCGAATCGTTTAGAGAACTCTCCGTTCCTCCAAATTATAGTTTCATTTTGTGATTAGCCATCCTGAATAGGTTGACGACGATAGATAGACTTCAAAAGTTTGATATTATAGGTGTAAATGGTTGCCCGCTTTGTCTTACAAATGTGGAGAACATCGATCACTTGTTGTTTGGGTGTGAGTTCTCAAAAAGAGTATGGGCTTTGGGTCGTGCTAAGTCAGATTTCATAGGGTCTTGCAATTCGTGGAAGAAGTGGATTAAGTGGGCATTGGAGCTCTTTAAAGGGAAGAAGGCCTCCGCTTGTTTAGGTAGAACGTTATTCGCCTCAATGGTGTATTGGATTTTGAGAGAGAAATTTGAGTGTGTACGAATGGACTTGTTCGACTCCCGGAAATGTATTTAAATTAATCGAGTTTTATGTTGCCAATTGTATGAATAAATTCGGGAATTTAGTAAATCACATAGGGATAGGTTTATTGTTAGCTTTTGGCGATTAAGCCCGAAGTTTGTGGGTGACCAATCGATTTAAGAGTGATTTTTTCTTTTGTAATAGTTGTATGTAATTTACCGTTTGGCGAAAGCATTGCCTTTTTTTAATATATATTGGTCTGTTTAATCGTAATTTTTTCTATCATACTTATAATCCTAAAGTAAATACGCGGATTTTAGTCAGTTAAGTTTCGGTGAATTTAGATCGGATCAATTTAAATGGTAAAAAAAAAGGTGGGTGCATATATCATTTTAAAAAATCAATATGTAAACAAAATATTTTACCAAGTTCATTTGCATCAACACGAAGATATAAATCCTGTCCTCCACTAGGAAACTCTCTTGTATCTGCCAATTCCCCATGCCAAGTTATGCACCCACTCACCCCTTGGCTAAAATCAGCACTTGCATAGCCTTTGCAACTACAGTTTTTTAAACACTCCAAAGCACACTCTTTCAGCCCCATTTTCCTATGTACACTTCCAACATTTGTATCTGGCAACTTGCTACCGGTAACCATCACAAACCCATCTCCTATCCGACACATGTCATTGGTGCCATGCTTCGATACACACCCTCCAGAACCGTCCCTTAGATACCAATCCCTGCCATATTTCGGTTCGTAACCTCGCAGGCACTGGCACTCAAACTCCGTAAGCTCCACAGATTTGGAGTCGTCGCAATTCCCATAAGGCCCACAATGGTTGTAGTAATCGCATAGGTCCTTTGGGGCGGACCAGAACTCAATCCATTGGTTCCTATCCGGGTGCCACGTCGCCCTCTGCACTGTCCCTGACTCGTTCAGGGTCAGTGCGGAAAACACTGATGGGTCGAGCATGGTATTCATGACATACACGTCGCTCGAATTCTCAATATAGCTTACATTGAAAATGTAAGTTTTTGTCATTTGTGGAATACCGCTAAACTTGTCCTTGATCCATGGTCCAGTCCGCCATACGCGGACTGAGCCCTTGAACAAGAATGCCTGAGCAGGAGACCCTTCAAGATCCATCTTGAAAGAGTAACTTCCCGTTCCTGGGTCGTCAGGTGACTTCCATGATGTCAAGAACCGGTTCAAACCAGTCCTTAAGTCCACCCCTAGCTTCATGTAAGGAAGTAGAGTATGCGTAGGGTAATCAAAGCTTTGCCATACTACAACTTCATTATTTTCGTCGCCATGAAACAAGACAAGATTGCCTGTTTCCATCAATCGAGCGGAATATGTAGAATTTTGTGAATTAGCTATCGATATGTTTGTTGACCAGATAGGAGTTTTTAGGTTGTCTCCATGTATAACAAGGTTTCCTTTCTTGTTGATGGATAAAACTCCGTAAGAACCATTTATACCACTGTCCCTGTTTGCAACCCACACAACTGTTTGTTCCGGAACTTTGTTATACCATATTCCAACATACCTTTTGCTCGATCTCCCGGGGCTAAAAAAACCCAGCGCAAAGGCGGCTCCTTCAGATACTAGTAGATCGCCATCTTTTACCGTTTGAGCCGGAGATATGATAGATAAGGAAGCTGAATTTGAAAATAAGAACAACGTAATAAAGAAAATGAGGAACTTGTCTTCATGGTACATGTTTTGGTTTTTGAGAATAGTGTTTTTTTGTTTTTGCAGGTAAAGAGTGATATGTATGTGTAAACGCATTAAAGCAACATTGCTACCAACTATAAATGCAATAAAGTTGCGTTTTCATTTAGGCTTCTTCTTGTGAGAATAGACTACGTGATTGAAAATGAGTAGTAGTGTGAAGGATAAATTATTTTGTCTTTTTGAGTAGTTCTCCGACCTAATTTATAGTCACACATTTAGTGAGTCCCCACGTTTCTAATCTAATGTTGATGGGTGTAGGGCTTGCTAGCCACTATTCGTTTGTTGTGGACGAATACAAAAAATGAGAAAATTATGGTAGCATCCTTTTAAAGTCAACAAATATATTGATATAGTTTGAGCCTTGTACATCCAAACTCAACGTGTTAGAAATATACTAAAAGATATATTTGTTTTTGAATTTATATTTAACAATTTTTTGAATTGATCTATTTAATGATAATAATATGAGCAATTGTTATTTATCATTATTGTTTAAATGACTAAATAAGTGTCTATTATTCTATTTAGTAGATAGTCTAGTGTGTAGACTACATCTTACACACATAAGATTAGACTGTCGGTTCTAATAGAATATAAGTTATATGTTTACAACTTTATATGAAAATGGACACACCTGGTTTTAGTAGGTCTGTCTTGACTAAATGGAACGGATAAATTCCAACTCCATTTACTAGTGCACTTTGTGTGTATTAAACATGACTGTTACAAAATAATCATTTGGTGACTGACTAGACAAAATGATTTATAACTCGCGGTCATAGTTATTATTTATATTCTTAATTCTTATATTTCTATTTAGGCATGTATGAATGTGTTTGTCATTTTAATTCATACATGCTGAGATTCGTAACGAGTCAATAAAGTTAATGAGTTGAATGACAACATTATTCGTATCAGTGTTTATTAGTAATAAAAGAAATCCACGTCCCGTAAGGGATTGATGATACTCCATTGAGGAAGATTATAAGTTTTGTTCGTGTAAATCCTGCAGGTGAATTTATAATCCGACACGACAAATAAGTTAAGCGAACATGATTAGAGATAATACGTTTATTTAATAAGAAATAAGTCAGTGATTTAATTTAATAAATGAGTATATGATTAATGTTTATGTGGGAGATAATGAACATGTTTGACAATTGGAACGAATTGGATATTCGGATTATGGTAGAGAGATCAGTCGTGGTCTTTTGGAATAAATCACGATTTAAATTGATTGTGTATATATCCGTTTTTAAGAAAATATGATAGAACGAAAATTTTTTAATGAGCTATATCCTACTCAGCCTACAAGTCACTAACTTATCCTACATATAGCACGCACCCTTTTTTTGGCAGAATAAATTTTTTTCATAGCTATATTTCGAGATTGCCTAGAGAGATAAAGAGTCCATACTCTTTCAATGAGCAAGTTGCTAGTTCATAAATAAGTTAAAAGAGTTTAGGCGAATCTGTTTCATCACAGCCGTCATCTGTTTCCTTCTGTTATTTGATATGATCTAAACTTATACGGTAAAACGAGATTTATTTGATAATATACGTACATATTAAATCTAAGAATCTGGCTACGTTTAAACTGATTTTATATCACAAGCTTGTAGATCAAAGTTACGTAGTTGACTTTTTGAAATAAAATAAATTATGTCATTGTTCTGAACATCAAAAAGTTGTCATGGACACTTGCTCCAACAGTTGTGTTTTTCTCACTTTAATATATCTCATAGCACCATCCTGAATAACAAACAACAAAATTGATGAATCAAAAACTTCCTCTTTCTTCTTCAAATCTTTCCAAAAAAAAAGAAATTGTTGATTGTAAAAAGATGCTGCCGAAAATTATAACAAAATCTAATTCCTAGACTTAATTACTTGATGACTTGCTAAAAAGACAGTGACATATATTGAACTGCAATAAATTAAGGTGGTTGAGGCAGATTATTGATGTGTGTAGACTTGTTGCTAGCCACTAGTTGTTTCATGTTTGTAATTTACGGATGGTTTTGTACTAATTCGTTAACGTGATCCCGTGACCTCCCCGTGATGCTCTAAAATGGGTTGGAATATCGGGAGCAGAACGCGAGTAGGTTAGAATGAGGGTTGAGAAGATATTAACCATATTTTTTTTCATTATCACCGTAAAAACTAATTTATTCGTGTGTTAAAGACTAGAAACAAGTACGAGCTTGTCGGAGGGTCGTCCGAGGTACTTCGGTGATGGGGGGTGGCGTCATCCTATCAGAGGTTGTGTTGGATGATGATGATTGATGACTGTTAGGACCAGATTTCTGGTCTAAATTCTATTTGTTGTCTAATGGTTTTCACTAAATAATCCTATCTGTTTATTATGAACTAAGACAAAGTTGTTAGGTTTCAAGGAATGTTGCAACTTCAGTTACAACCTACTGAGACAGCTGTTGTTAGGTTACAAGCAATGTTACAATCTCAGTTACAACCTATGTTGATAGGTTTCTACAACCTGCTGAGACAGCGTTAGAGGTTTCAAGTAACGTTGCAACCTCAGTTGCAACCACAGTTCCAACCTGCTGTTCTGCAGGATTCTGTCTTGTTCTGTAAAACTGCATAACTGTTCTTTATTGATTATTATTTGTTGCAGGATATATTCTCACATGTTCTTAAAGGTTTAGTTCGTGTATATTGAGAATATTAAAGTGGTAAGGAAAGATGTTTCCTAAAAGATATAAGGAGATTAGTTTATAAAGATATGTTTCCTTTTAACTAGGAAATCTATATCTCTATTCTTATGTAAATCTTTATCACTTGTTTCAATCTTTGTTACTTATCAAAATCAGTATAACATGTTTAAAAGATTGAATGAAATATGGAGTTAATGTTTCATATGTATATTTAAAGATATTATCTCTAAAAGATATTATCTTATATGTTTCCTTGTTGTAGGAAAAGACTAACTCCTATTTCCAACCTAGTTATTAAACAGGTATTAACTTATGAAGATTGGATCAATCCCACGCTGAAGAGTCTTGTGATACATGGAAAGATTGAAGCCAATCAAAAGAAGTCAAAGCAATCATAAAAGATCTTGAAGCAAGAAGATTGTTTTTACTTATATAAATAGTTGATAACTTAGTTTGTAAAAAGTGTGTGTTCAAAATTATAAAGAACCAATTCTTGAGAGAATACACGTGAGCTTTTAAAAGAAAACAATGGTGGGATGTCATTGATTTATTAAGTGATAGTTATAAGGTAGCAGCAATATATAGATAGGCAGAAAAATCTAGAGGGAATCTGAGAGTTTTTCGTTAAGACGTGAGTCCTATATTGTAAGCTTTTATAATATCATAATCTGGGTAAGTGCCCCGGAGACGTAGCCTAGTTAGGTGAACTCCGTTGTTAAATGTGCGTGTGATTTATTTCAAGTACATTTAACTTTTTACAGTTCTGTCCATTAATACACTTGGTTCTAACTGTGCTTGCAACCTCACTTGCAACCTGACTGCAAAACTGCAAATAGAACAGCAGATAGGAATTTCAATGACCATGTATATATATGTAGAGTAAATTGTAAAAAGTAAGAGCAGTCGATTAGACTTCTAGTTGAAATTGAAATGCCTATTGCTATCTATATATACCAGCCAAAGTGGACTGGTCCGACATTTGTCATTACAATATCTGTCTATATTTTCATTGTCACATTAGATTTATTCTTATTTTTAAAAATATATATTTTAGAGTGATCATCAAAATCACCATTAAGGTTTGATCAATATCAAAAACACCCCCACATACTTTGATTTTAATCAAACACACCCCTCATATTTTGATTTATCACTCTTAGTCTCGTTATAATTTTTTTCTTTTACAAATTTATAAAGGCTAAAATGAATTTCTCATCCTTCTTTGAATATTAATTACATATAGATATGTGAATTAAAATATGTTATATGGTTATATGATTATATCTAACAAATGTAAACAAGAAGAATATAGATTGAGAATTATAAAATAACACGTAAACTAACAAAAAGATAGATATTTTTATGATGTAAACAATATTTGTGATAACATAGTGTTATACGTCTATATCAAAGATACTAAATATTTTGATCCTTACAAAATTCAATCACTTGGAAATGAATGGCGTAATGTTAAACTTGAATATGGATATTTGATTGTATTTAAAATTACATGGTATTTTGTTATTTCATAAAAAGGAGGTGTTCTTCTTATGATTTCTTGATATTTTGTTCAACACAATTATACATTATTCTATAGCTTCCCCGAAATTGAGAATTGAGTAACAACACACTCTAAAACGACATGATCTAAATAACGAATAATATCATGTAACTGGCACTACAAGAAATATGACAGATAACAACACCGAAAAATAGTGAGCCAATTTTTGTTGCTGATTAGCAACAGAATACAAACAAAACAGCAACATAAATTGTAAGAAATATTTAGCAACAAAAACACCAATTTTTTAGCAACTTAAATTTAGCAACACCGTGATTTGTTGCTAAAAAAGTTACCAATTTTTTCTGGTAAAATCAGCAACAAAAGTACAAACAATTCAGCAACACGGCCTCTCCATAAAATTAGCAACATAAAAATATGTTGTTATAATTAAATGTTTATTTTTAATTACAAATATCAACGGACTTGTATCAGGTTTTATGAACATAAATTTATTGGAGTTTAAATTGTGATATATTACTAGTAGATTTTTTCATACAATAAATTTTCAATAAGCAATAATCCATAGTAAGGCTTGAAACATATTTCTTCACCTATATTTAACAAAGTATCAAATCTTATTAAAGTGTATAGGTCTCCTTTTTCTTTTCTTTTTACATCAAATATTTGATAATTAATTACACAACATGTATAATAAAATTTGGAGTTGTACAAAGTATATCGGTGGCAATTTAAGTAATTACTTGTCTTAGATTAAATTTAATTGAAATTTTGGAAGTGACTAATTGGGCTTTTTCTTTTCGTTTACGAATTTTTTTATAATGTTTTGATTTGATGTTGGGATCACTTATTACCATTTTTCGTCAAAAAATTGTCGTTGGCATAAGAAGTTAAGCAAAGTATGTTTGAATTATTAAAAAAAAAATCAACTAGGTTAATAATCAAGTGTACTAAACAATACTACGTTTAATTTGGTACTAAACACCACCATAAAAGTACTAATTCCGATCCAAATTATAGGTTCATGGTTCCATTATGATATGTTTGATTTTCGTTGTCCAGCTTCCATAATTATTAACAATTTTTAGGTAATTTCACATATTTGTCAGTATCCTATTAAATTTACTAAAATATGTGTTAAAAATTAAAAACTCATAGGTAAACTTGGAATATAAGTGCAAAAATAGAATTATTATCATATGCCAATTTGGAGTAATGGAAAAATTGTGCAATAATTTGCATAATTAATGGTCACAAATAAAAATAATGATGGTAATTAAGGCAATGTTAATTATTCTACATAAGCGCGTAATTTGTAAATATATATAAAACGGCGTGTAATAAACCTTTTCCTATCGGGTAAATAGAAAATCACTAGTATAAAATAGGTAGATAGCATTTAACAAGAATCAGATTTTAGCCCTAACCACCACCTCTTTCACCTTCCCCAAATCGCTTGCCGCTCATACCAAATAAACTAAAAAACAACAACTAAAAAAAAAAATTACGGTTTAATATACTATACTATATGATTTTAACAAAACGTATACTCAACCACATATTTTGTCAAAACTCATATCGAGCTTTCATATTTAGCTCAAAATACATACTGATGTCACATAACTTGCAATATCGGTACAAAAATAAAAATAATTATTATGTAGATGCCAATTTGGAGAATAGATGGTTGGATAATAAGTTGTCACAAATAATGGAAAGACAATGTTAATTACACATGATTAGGAAGAGATTGACATATCTAAACAGAAAGATATGAAAGAGAGAGAATATAGTGGTATTTTTCAGTACATAGATATAAAGAGTGAGATAAGAATAGATAAAATATTTTTAAAAAATTGAACTTCTCGAGGAAGTGCTATCTCTATAACCTTCAAAATCCAACTTTTTCAAAATGGACTTCCACTACCTCCTACTTTTCGAAAATTGGATTATTTTTTGTTACCAAACACACAAAAATGTCTCAAATGGACTTCACTGTCTAAGAATTGATTTTAAACTGTCCGCCAAACACCTCCTAAATTTTTTACCCCCAGGTAAATAGAAAAACACCACTAGCACAAAATAGATAAATAGATAGTCTTTAATAATAGAGTAAATATAAATCATAATCTTATTTCCTTAGTATATATTTACACCTCTTATATACACATGTTATAAAGATACAATCCCAAACATCAAGGGAAAATATATTCGATATCACTAATCATATCTTTTAAATACGTGACTAATCAATTACAATCTCTGACAAACTAGAAAGTAAACTAATTAGTACTAGTCACCAAGATTAAGGGATACTAAATATATTACAAGGTCAACACTGTCCCACAAGTTAATGCGTAAATATCTCACATTCCCAACTTAGACAAAAAATTCGACAATACATTTCTCGATTCGGCCTTTGTGGGTATGTTAATAGGTGGAACCTCAACAATCTTCCCTTCTATCTTTTCTTTGATGAAGAAACGATCAACTTCTACTTGTTTCGTTTTATCATGTTGGACAGGATTGTATGCAATATCGCGAGCAGCTTGATTATCACAAAATAACTTCATTGGATGAGAATTTGTATATCCCAAATCCTCTAGCAGATTACGAACTCATAATACTTTGCAAATGCGTAGTGCCATTTCTCTTCCTTTGTATCCGGCTTCGGCACTAGATCGAGCAACTACATTTTCTTTTTTTACTTCTCCATATAACTAAGTTACCTTCTACAAATGTAAAGTAACATGAAGTCGATCGTCTGTCATCTATTGAACCTGCCCAATCCACATCTGTATAACCTTCAACTTTTAAATGATCATTCCTTTTAAACAAAATGCCCTTTCCATGACTCGTTTTTAAGTACCTTAATGTTCTCATGATAGCATTCATGTGTTGCTCACTGGAATTATACATAAACTCACTCACAACGTAAGGGAGTGCGCCAAGTCTGGTCGAGTATGAGCTAAATACATCAAACGTCCCACCATTCATTGATATCTCCCTTTATTCAGATGTAGTTCATTTGGATCCATTCCGAGTTTTAAAGCTTCCTCCAATGGTGTGTCAGCAGGCTGACAATCCGACATTCCTGTTTCCCTCAATAAAAGTGTATATTTTCTTTGACACAAGAAAATTCCTGATTTACTTCTTGATATTTCGATTCCGAGGAAATACTTAAGAAAACCTAATCTTTCATCTCAAACTCTTTAAACAAATACTTCTCAAGTGTCAAACTTTATTTCTCATCGTTCCCAGTAACTACCATGCCATCGACGTACACTATGACTATAAGAGCTGTGAGTTTGTCTTTGTTTCTTATTATAAATAGGGTGTGATCAAAATTACTCTGTTTATATCTAAATTGCCTCATATCGTGGGTAAATTTTCCAAACCATGCTCTAGGCGACTGTTTAAGACCATATAATGGCTTTTGTAATCTGCATACCTTTTTTCCATCTGAGCTACTGTATGCGGGAGGAAGATCCATATAAACTTCTTCTTTAAATTTTCTATATAAGAATGCATTATTCACGTCAAACGGCTTGGGCTAAATAACATCAAACAAAAACCTATTATTAAGTATTGGTTCTCATCAGCAAGAATCTCCCCCATGTCGGTATAACTGATAAAAATTATGTACATCAACTGTATTGCAATTGAAACTATAGGAATCGATAAAGTAGAGACTTCGCCAAAGTGTGGAGATCATTGTTATAAGTTTCCTTTTCTTTTAGGAGTAATATGTTTTTGAACATGTGTATATCTAGAAATGGAGCGAATGACTAAAGGGCTTGTGAATGCAGTTGAGCGATTCCTCATGGCAAAAGTGACTGGTTTAGTTATTCCAGATTTTAGAAAACAAAATAAAATTAGTTGTATATATTGCTGCACTGAAAGTACACATGGAAAGTGCATACATTATGTCATGATTCATGAGTAGTTAGGAAAGAATGTATTTTTAACCTTTAATTCATCTGCCTACTCGTAGTAAAAGCTCATTTCTGAAAATTGAAAGCTTGCAAAAAACTACTAACAAATATACATCATTTATCATTCAGCTGTATACAATGCAAGAGAGAGAAAATGCAAATATATTAGAAAATGAGAGATGAAAATGCAATGCAACCAGGATCTTTATGCAAAAGCTCCAAATTGTTTACTAAACTATTCACAAGATAAACTCAAGCTATGCATACACTTGCTCTCTTACCTGTGATTTAGATCCTTATCTAAAATTGAGAATCATTTTTGTTACAGATAGGAACATAATAATTCAGCAACTCCACGAATAACTGTTGATTTTCACCACTGATGTTATCTGGAAATATAAGAACATAAGCTAGTAAAAGCCAAACACTTCAAGAAGCTCCACAATTGCGTTCGTTTCATTGACACTATTTATTCACCGGCGTAATAATTACATGGGATATAAATGAATCATATAATCTTGAGTGAATTAGTCATAAGCCATTTACCGAGCATCAATGACAGTGAGCGTAACATAATTTGATGAAGAAGCTCCTCCACTTATAGATGATGAATATTGCTGATAGGATTTCTCTTTCAATATAAATGCAGGTTGTTTAGGGGAAGGCAAGACTGTCTCGTGGCTTAACATGAAAGCAATTTCTGACATGGTTGGGCGATCGTTCGCTTGCTCTTGTACACATAAAAGACCAATATGAATACATCTCAAGACTTCGCGAGATTCATATGAAGAGGGGTCTAATAAAGGATCAACTTCCTCCAAGGATTTATCTTCTTTCCATAGGCTCCATACCTAAAATAACAAATTTTGAAACTGAAGCGTGAAAATGATGCAGTTTCGGCGATTTTCATGTTTGTCATAGTTTTTAAATGAGTGGATAAATGTTTGACAACTGATCACGAACTTATATAAACTTGGCAATGGTGCGAAATGGTCGTTAAAGTGGTTGCTCATAAGGTTCACTCACGTGTAAACATGAGTTTGAAAAGCTTAAGTTCTGTTAAATTTATAAGATTCTTGAGTTATTGTTGAGACTCGAGAACAAAACTTATATTGGAGAAACTAACTAGAAAACAATTTTTCAAATACAGTATAAAGAGCATATATAGCCTATTATTGCAAAAATAAAGAAGAAAAAATAATATTACTTACATGGCCGATTAAATTCAATGAAATATCTTGATGATGACCTCTATTTTTGGTGCCACTAATAATCTCCAACAGTAGAACCCCGAAGCTAAAAACATCCGATTTTACTGAAAATAAGCCTTCCATTGCATACTCTGGGGACATATAGCCACTGCAATAACATATAATAACATTAAATATTAATAGTAGAAGAAAAATATATCATCAGCATACAGTTACAGATAGGGAAAAAAATAACTTTTTTAAATGTCTATCCGAACATTGTACATGTTAGCCTGGCTAATAACTTATAGGTCTAGCTTAATATCCACAATCTAACAAGAAATTAGTACTTACTATGTTCCAACCACTCTATTCGTATTTGCTTCGATCTGATCACCACCAAATATTCGTGCCATACCAAAATCCGATATTTTAGGATTCATAGAAGAATCAAGTAAGACATTACTTGCTTTCAGATCCCTGTGTATTATTCTTAATCTTGAGTCTTGGTGAAGGTATAATAGCCCTCTAGCTATCCCCAAAATGATATCATATCTCTTTCCCCAATCTATCAATGAACCTTTGCTTTTATCTGCAACAAAGAAAACTAGTTTATCATATTATTAAACACACCATTTTTTTCAGTATACTAGTATATTTTTCTTTCTCATAAAAATTTAAAATGAAATTTTGAAGAAGTTATGTAATTAGCTAAGTAGAAACATATTGCGCCAGAAAGGTTCTTTGTACTGTTACCATGCAAAAGGTTTGCAAGAATACACATGTAAAATCATCGACAGCATCGTAATAAAGTATGAATCATTTTATTTGAAATTTAGACGAATAAGTTAACAGCAAGGGTGCAATAATTCTTAACCAATAATAAATTCCTAAAATACATATTGATACTTTGATACTATATAGGGTAAAAATTATCTAAATCAGACGTCCATCACGCAAAAAGTTATATCATCTCAAAACTTGAAGTCGGGTCTGTTCTTTGCAATATTATAATAGTACAAGATGGTAGACCGAAAGACATCAAAATGCCAGATGGTAATTGGTAATCCTCAAACACTTGACAACACATGATGGTTAGACACACTTTTCTTGTTTGATTAAACTTGGAAATTCTTACCAAATATGAAGTTGTCTAACCCCTTGTTCGGTAGGTACTCATAAATTAGCATTTTCTCTTCTTGTTGAACACAAAATCCCAACAATCTCACAAGATTTCTGTGTTGGAGTTTGGCTATCAATGTCACTTCATTTTTGAACTCTTCGGCCCCTTGTCCTGAACTTTTTGATAGTCTCTTCACAGCTATTACTTGTCCGTTAGCCAGCAGACCCTAAGATTATAAAAAAATAAGTACATTATTGTAGTTTCGACAGTTTTTACCATTTTAAGACATTTCCTAGGAGTTATTTTGAATGACTGACTGTATATTTTTCAAATATGTAACAAGTAATAATATGCGTCACACTTCTCAGTTGTAAATTTGCATTTATCATAGATATTATATACTCTCTCCGTCTTGAATAAGTGTTTTGATTTCCATTTTGGGACGTACCAGAATAAGTGTGCATTTTCCCTTTTTTAGTAAATTTTCGCTTTTTATTTTTTTGAAATATCTCTTTTTGGTAGTTAAAAATCATATCAAATTTACACTTCTAATCTCATAATTTATGTAAGAACTACTTTTTGTTTGAAAATTTTGATTTTTGATATTTGTGTTGAATTTTAAGTGACAAATTCTTAAATATCACAGTTTTCGAAGCATGACAATTATTTCGGGACATATCTTATATCTAAAGTGTTTATGACTCGCACGTCATTCCGATTTATACAAAAAAAAATGGGATATGTTACTATAAAAAATTTCAGAAACTAAAATTCTTGTAGCTCGTCACACAGGGATTAAGATTCCCTAAACTATATATGGCTATAAATGTCTAGTTTTAAATTTATTTTGCATAATGGAATGCAAACAATTGCTCAACTACCTTATACACAGTGCCAAAGCCTCCTTGCCCGAGTTTGTTAACATCAGAAAAATTGTCTGTGGCTATTACTATAGTGCTGAGATCAACGTGTGGCAAATCCCCAGTCGAGTCACTATCATCAAGAAGTTTATCGCAGGATGCATGTGATGACTTTCCCATACTAAAAGTTGGACCGAAGAACGAGACTCGATTTTGGATCCCTGTAAAGGAATTAAACTAACTTTATAACAAGCAGATGATAGCAGTTTAGAAACACTCAAGTTATAAACTTGGATACTATTCTGATAATATTTCAGATTCTAAAATTTATAACTTAAGCTTTCAAAATTGGACAAGTGAGCATAGGTCAGATACATAAAGACTTTATGTTGGTTGTGTTTTAGTTCTTGTAACTATAGTGTATACTTATGGTTTATTGGTTTAGAAATAAGGAAGAAAGGGATTTAACAAATGGAGTTTAAAGCTAAAGATTTACACAATTTTACTTGAAGCACCAGCTCAGGGTAATGATTATGGTTCATATTAAGGGTGTGTTTGTCTGAACTTTGGATTAGACTTGGCTTATATACGGTTTTGCTCATAAGCTAGAGTTTTACTTGGTTAATTTACAAGTTTGAAAACTAGGAATTTTGGTTTAGAGCATACTTAAGTTTTAGGATGGATGAACGTAGTTTCTTCCTTGGTTTTAGGTAAGCATAAGCCAGCTTATTTACTCCAAAATTACAGTCAAACTAGAGAAAAAAATGTTCCAAATAAAAAAAAAATTATAAAAAGAGGAATTTTCCGACATTTCATTGGACTTGCAAAAGTTGTGGATGCTTATAAATCGCAGTAGTGATGACATTTCACTGGGTTGAACTTTGGTGTAGTGGCCTAGCTATATTGGGGCCTTAAACACTGGGAAGACTCATTTGCTTGTGACATGTTAGTTATTACTTTTGACTATTGGTTTATCTATGTTTGCTAATATTGAAAAAGCAAGGAATTATACAAACAACCCAAGTATCTTAAGAAAATGAGTACAATATAAATATGTTTTTATACATTCAATATGGTAAGGTTAAATTTACCTTTTCTCTTCTTCTTCACCAAGCAAAGTATTAATGAAACGAGTACAACAAACACTGCAGCAACAAGACCCAAAAAGTACCACAATATGCTCTTCTTGCCCTTAGACTGTTGCGACTTCATATATTCAGCTGCCAAATAAAATTCAATGTATCATGCATGTAATTGGTAGTCTTGAAACTATTAAAGCAATATTATAGGAGTATTTACATATGCACGGTGTTTTAAAAGACGAGCGCAGACGGAAATTAAATGGAGCCTAGGTGGTATGCGAAACCTAGTAGATTAGACAGCATTATGCGGTTAGGCGGTGACAAACGGAATTAAGCGACATTTGACGCTAAGCGAAGAATCCGCGTTGTGCCTTTTAGAACATTGCAATCCATATATAAACTTGTCAATATATTTATAAGCAAAAAGAGGCCAATATCCTTTAAAATCCTTTTCAAACTTTAGTACCCTAGTTTTCTAAATAAAGATACGTGCCTTTTAAATAAAACTAACTGAATTTTAGTACCAAATAAAATTACACTATTTGTATTTTGAACCTAATTATGTTTTTTGAGTTTTCATTTATGTAATTTGTTTTGTTAGACTATTACTTTAAATGTACTTTGTGCTTAGAAGTTTGAAAATATTGAATTGTTTTTTTTCAATTTAAGGGTTTTTTTTTGCATTTATCTTTTATAAGGGCAGTAATTTTTAAAAATACAGTGTAAGATTTTTAGTGATTTTTATGTACTTCGTGTTTATTAAACTGTTAATGTTCTAGACAGTTTTAGCATATTTTGGTCGAGACATCTAGCTAGTGCGATTTCCACTTCAAATGTAATCTTCTGTAAAAGCTTTACAGTAATAATTATAGAGTACAGTTTTAAAGAAAGCAACTCAGAATTATTTATGAATCCAGGCAGACGACAGCGCGATATAAGTACTACTATTATCATACATAATGCTAAAGTCATAATAACGTCTGATACGAATTTTGGTGGGTTGAGTTTTGATGATTTAGATCGGATGAATTTAAATGGTACTAACAAATAGGTGTGGGCATATTATTTAAGACGAAAAATAAATATGTAAACAAGATATTTTACCTAGTTCATTTGCATCAACACGAAGATATAAATCCTGTCCTCCACTAGGAAACTCTCTTGTATCTGCCAATTCCCCATGCCAAGTTATGCACCCACTCACCCCTTGGCTAAAATCAGCACTTGCATAGCCTTTGCAACTACAGTTTTTTAAACACTCCAAAGCACACTCTTTCAACCCCACATTCCTATTGACACTTCCTACATTTGTATCTGGCAACTTGCTACCTGTAACCTTCAAAAACCCGTCCCCTATCCGACACGTGTCATTGGCGCCATGCTTTGATACACACCCTCCAAAACCGTCCCTAAGGTACCAGTCCCTGCTATATTTCGGTTCGTACCCTGGCAGGCACTGGCACTCGAACTCCACAGGATTGGAGTCGTCGCAATTTCCATAAGGCCCACAATGGTTGTAGTAATCGCATTGGTCCTTTGGGGCGACCCAGAACTCGACCCATTGGTTCCTATCCGGGTGCCACGTCAGCCTCTGCACTGTCCCTGACTCGTTCAGGGTCAGTATGGAAAACACTGATGGGTCGAGTATGGTATTCATGACATACACGTCGCTCGAATTCTCAATATAGCTTACATTCAAAATGTAAGTTTTTGTCATTTGTGGAATACCACTAAACTTATCCTTGATCCATGGTCCAGTCCGCCATACGCGGACTGAGCCCTTGAACAAGAATGCCTGAGCAGGAGACCCTTCAAGATCCATCTTGAAAGAGTAACTTCCCGTTCCTGGGTCGTCACGTGACTTCCATGATGTCAAGAACCGATTCAAACCAGTCCTTAAGTCCACCCCTAGCTTCATGTATGGAAGTAAAATATGTGTAGGGTAATCGAAGCTTTGCCATACTACAACTTTATTATTTTCGTCGCCATGAAACAATACAAGAT
Organism: Primula vulgaris; assembly: GCA_963920805.1. Lineage (NCBI taxonomy): Eukaryota > Viridiplantae > Streptophyta > Magnoliopsida > Ericales > Primulaceae > Primula > Primula vulgaris. Next base: position 14,203,583 of record OY987212.1, read on the forward strand.
TGCCTGTTTCCATCAATCGAGCGGAATATGTAGAATTTTGTGAATTGGCTATCGATATGTTTGTTGACCAGATAGGGTTTTTTGGGTTGTGTCCATGAATTACAAGGTTTCCTTTCTTGTCGGTGGATAAAACTCCGTAAGAACCATTTATACCACTCTCCCTATTCGCAACCCACACAATTGTTTGTTCCGGAACTTTATTATACCATATTCCAACATACCTTTTGCTCGATCCCCCGGGGCTAAAAAACCCCAGCGCAAAGGCTCCTCTTTCGGATACTATTAGATCGCCATCTTTTATCGTCTGAGCCGGGGATATGATAGATAAGGAAGCTGAATTGGAAAATAAAAACAACATAATAAATAAAACGAGGAACTTCTTTTCATGGTACATGGCTTGGTGTTTGAGATGATGATGTTTTTGTTTTGCAGGTGAAGAGTGATGTGTATCAATGTAATATAAAAACGCATTGAAACAACACAACTGGAATTAATCATGGAAGGATTGTTGTGAACCACAGAAGACTTGCTATACCTACCAACAATAAATGCAATAATGTTGCTATTGTTAGTTACTCTTGTTATTGTGAGTAAAGAATACGGGATTTAAAATAAGTAACAAAAATAAAAATTTAAAATATAAACAGTTTAATTTTTGAAAATCCTTGGTAAAGTGAGTGTCGCTAAATTTAGCAACACTTATTTTACTATTAATTTAGCAACAGACGCTCTGATGATAAACTGACATTTTTTTTATAATGTTATATTCTTCTTTGAGAAAGAAAAAAGAAAATGAGTTGAGTCATGCATGTGAAGGGAACCAAAGTTTCTAATGTTGATTGTTGTAGGACTTGCTAGCTTCTAGTTTGTAGTGGACGAATGGTATAAAACAAAAGAGAAAATTAGAACAAAATCTGATTTCTACACTAACTTGCTAGCTGCCTAGCCACTAATTGTTTGTATTGTACGAATGGTTTTGCACTTCGTTAACGTGAGTGATCCTGTGACTTTCCCGTGATGCTTTAAAATAGGTTGGGATATCGGGAGCAGGACGCAGGTAGGTTAGAATTGGGAAGATAATTAACCGTACATTTATCACCGTAAAAACTTATTTAATTAATAATCAAAAACACTTCACTTGCTTTTATTTTAATCCATATTTTTGCAAATTTAATTTCCTATAGATATGTGAATTAAAATATGCTGCATTTTTATATCTAAAAGTATCATATAGATTAATGAAGACTAAAAAAATAACTCGTGAATTAAAAAAAAGATAGATATTTATGATAATAATAATGTAAACAATATTTGTGATAATAAAGTGTTAATACGTATATATTAAAGACATAAAAACATCATTTTGATCCTTACAAAAAAAAATGAGGTGTTTTTGATGATTTCTCTATCTTTTGTTCAAACACATAAATTATTCAAATCAAAACCTTAACATTGGTCTTAGACAACTTTCCTAAAGATACATGCTCCCCCCCCACACACACACACACATAAAAAAAATGAGGTGTTTTTGATGATTTATCTATCTTTTGTTCAAACACATAAATTATTCAAATCAAGACCTTAATATTGGGCTTAGACAACTTTCCTAAAGATACATGCTTACGCTTAATTTTATGGTATAATTACTGTTTACATATACAAGCTATCTGCTTTTAACGATTTGCATACTAAATTAATTGTTTTTTCAAAAATCATATCAAACTGTCTCAAACTCACTAATTATCATATTGTTGTCACCTAATACCAAAAAAACAACAAGCACGTGCCCTCACGTGACATTAATGAAGGATAAAACCGTCTTTTCCATGATCAAAATATAGATAATTTTGTTTACCTATACAAACTATCTAGTTTTAACAATTTGCATACTAAATTAACTGTTTTCTCATAACGTGGTATTGTTGCATTTTTTTTCTATCTCAACAATTGTTTTTATTATTTTGGCCTTTTTTACACCATTTTGTAAAATCATTTTTGTGAAAATATAGAAATAATGTAAAAAATAACTATAATTTATAAAACTGAATTTATAATTGTAAAACATCGATTTAGAGTTTAAAACAATCATTCCATAATTTATAAATATTTTTAATTTATATTTTTTTAAGAAGGATTTAAAAAAAATAGAAATTGCAAAAAAAAAAAGGCAAAAAAAATCATAATTAACTTTGTAAAATTTTTACTCAGTTTCTTACTTTTAAAACTATGTTTTGTAATTTTGATTATTATTTATTTATTATTTTGAGTTTTTTTTAATAAAATAAGACTAAAATATTCAAAAAATAAATAAAAGACTCTGTAAAAATTTTAAGTTAGTTTTTAAGTTCTATATCCATGTTTTCTAATTTTACAGTTTTTCTTATTATTTTTTAAAAAAGTAAACAAAAGTCAAAAAATAATAAAAAAAATTACTTTATAAATTTTAAACTCAATGTAGAACTTTTAAAACCAAGTTTTATAATTTTATAATTTTTCTGGAATTTTTTTATAATTTTTTATAATTTTTTTGAAAAAATAAATAAATTTTTAAAGGTTTGACTCTATTTAAGGGTAATCTCTGCTTTAAAATGTCACATGTTGCTGTTTTTTTTTTAGGTGACAACCGTAGATAATTAGTGAGTTTGAGACATTTTTGTATGATTACACCTACATGTATTTTATATAACAAAAACATTATATTAACTACAATTTCTAATCTAATATATTCATTCAATCAATATACTTTTTAAAAATTTATTTATCTAAATCATATATATATATATATATAAAACACGCATCACACGGAACGTGGGACTAATTATTATACTAATGAGGTTGGATTTTTATACTACACTTTTTCTGAAAAAACGCACAAACCGTAAAAAAAAATCTACAGTTTACAATGTTTTTATGCAAACCGTACATTTAATGTACGGTTTGCATGTATTTTTTTTATTTTTTTTGTAATTTCAATTTGTAAAATAGGAAAAAATATATAAATATGCAAATTCATAATTCACTTACCTATATATAATTGTTTGTTGTTTGTTTATATTAATTATAGAAATTATAATAATTGTTGATATTTGTCCCATTTTTGCATTATTATTATTTTTTTTGTAATTTCAATTTGTAAAATAGGAAAAAATATATAAAATATGCAAATCCATAATTCACTTAGCTATATATAATTGTTTGTTGTTTGTTTATATTAATTATAGAAATTATAATAATTGTTCATATTTGTCCCATTTTTGCATTATTTTTTTTTTTTTTTAATTTCAATTTGTAAAATAGGAAAAAATATATAAAATATGCAAATCCATAATTCACTTAGCTATATATAATTGTTTGTTGTTTGTTTATATTAATTATAGAAATTATAATAATTGTTGATATTTGTCCCATTTAATAAAAAAATTAGGGTTTTTATTCAAATTTGTGTTATTTAGATATTTATTACTAATGGTTTGGTTATGATGTTACATGTTTATGATGATTATTTGTTTTGATTAAGAAAAATAAAAATTGTTACGCTTTATTAATATTTACCTGTTTTGAAAATTAGGGGTTTTATAAAATTATGTTTTTTAATTAGTTTGTTTGCCCAAATCACCAATAAAAATTGGGGTTGTTGATATTTTATCCGTTTTATAAAAAAATTGAGTTATCATTGTTTGGTTATCATTAAAAAATTGAGTTATCATTGTTTGGTTATAATTGAATTATCATTGTTTGTGATAGAACATAAAAATTAGACCCGAATGTATCTATTCGGGTATGAATCGACCCACCCATCATAGAGGGGTATCCAATGCTTAAATGGGCTATCACAAGCCTTTCTTTAAGAATAAGATTGGATATTACTAAAAGTCCAAGCCCACTTAAATAAGGACCCATGTCTGAAAAATCTCCCAAGATAGGGACATTTGTCAATATCTAAGGATGCATACTTGCCTATAAATAGCCAAGTATCCCCCCAAGAATATGACCAGAAATCATACCTCAAAAATATAGAGAGAAAGAGAGAAAACATAAAAACTAGTCAGAACATATCACATCAATAGCCTAACCGAGCAGAGCAGAGAAACGAGCAACGAAGAGAAGAGAAAGATCATATTCGGGATCAAACAGCGAATCCGAGCATAAATATAGCAATATAATTGTAATCCGAGCATAAATATAGCAATAGAATTGTAGTCCGAGCAATAATAAAGATCAATAGGTGTTCATCGTTTATTGTTGATCCATTATAATAATATTGTTGAAAAGCCTTACCCCACCCCTTAAAGTTATGGCTTTGTCAAATGGCGCCGTCTCCGGGAACGATCTAGTTCCCAACTAGCTTCGAAAATCGAACACCAACACTCTACCAGACGAGCAGCAAATGGCAAACATTAGGGAAGAAACCCGAGAAGAGGAAGTAGGCACATCGACTAGTCAGGAAGTCCCGGTCCACAGAGATGTATTGGCACATCTCCTCAACATCAAGGAACGTTACGAAGCGCTTCAAGTCGGTTCCCGACCAACCACCTCCATCGTCCAAACAGAACAACAAACTGACCATCCCTCACAGGTCGACGGTCTTGTCAACGAAAATCCTACGGACACGGAGGCGGAACAAGCGCCGCCCATGGCTACACATATGGGGACATCCTTACCATTTAACCACCACCCCGACAACGCAAGGCCAGGCTATATGGCCCACCAACCAGCAATCTCGGTCAACTCCAGTCCCCAACGGGTCCGTTTTCAAATGGATGAAGCCCAACCTTATGGCATGCCCGGCTACCCCGTAATAGAACAGGTGGTCCCATATCCACCCCTTTAACCTCGGATAATTACGCCGTACACTGTCGAACTACCAACCCCTGTTCGACAAGATAGAACTACGGCCGCACTGGCACGGGCCGCAGAAAGGCGTAATGCCCTGCTACAAACACAGTTAGGGGCCTGCATGACGGCCATGACAGCGGCCGGCATCACGATACCGCCCGTCCAACCGACCCACACGCAGACCAACTCTCGACGAGAAGCGGAAGATTCCGCTTACCGAGCAGCGATGGCAGTGACGGGTCGATCTCAGGATACGAGGATAACAAGACAAGGAGAACCCGTCCCGAGGATAATCCCGACGGTTTACGGTCACCAAGGCGAGCCTCCTCTACCTAACGTCGGCAAAAATCCGAACAACGGGAGGAACGACGACCACAGGGTGATCGTCAGTTATTACCCGGAACACCCCCATGGGGGATACACCCCTCACTTCCCGGCACCGGATGAAGCGTTCCAACAGGTTTGGGACGTATGTCAAGAGACTCCGTGTACCGATCAGATAACTCGGTACCGCAATCCTGTGGGGTTTATCATCCCCGAATTCAGATTATATGATGGAAGGAGTTGCCCCATCGACCACCTCCGACACTACAAAACAAGGATGGAGTTGTGGAGTGACGACAGTGCACTGATGTGCAAATTTTTTAAGAACAGCTTGGGTCAGGAGGAGGCGTCGTGGTATCATAATCTACCACGAGGGTCCATACGAAGCTGGGCTGAGCTCCTCCGAGCATATTCCACCCGATACGCCGCTCATAGGAAGAAGAAGGTTAACATTGATACCCTTCTGAAGATGGCTATGTTGCCTAATAAGAGGCTCCAAGACTACTGCATACGCTTCATCGACGTGGCAAACCAAATCCCGCAGTACGCTAGTAACATAGCCATCCAGAACTTCATCAACTCTATCCCCAGCGGCTATTGGGCGAGAAGGAAGTTCATCGGTAAAAGTTTCCCGACCACTAATTCCCTTCTGGCTTATTACACCCACCTTACCGACAAGAGTGAGGAGATGCGAGTCCTCAACCGGGCTCCGACAAGAAGAGAGACGGTCAGGGAAGCGCAGGTGGACCGCAAAAGGGCCAAGAACAATCAGGGGGAACCAGTCCCCCAATCCAAACGGGACAAGGGTCCCGAGGTTCAGCGAAGGGAATACAGACCTGTAGAGTCTGAGCCCAAGCCTCTCCGAATCGCCTATCCAACGCCGCCCAAGCCACCCCAGCAAGGTCGGGGATCAGAAAGGGAACGCCAGAGGCGTTATGAACCGGTCGAGTTAAAGTACACTTTCAACCTGTCAGCCGAAGATATCTTAAAGGATATATGCAGAGAAAGTTGGTTTTTCCGACCCGAACCACTCCGTTCCCTCCCTGATACCAGAGACACCAAGCTCTTCTGCGCCTATCATGAGGAACACGGCCATCTCACCGAGCAATGTCGTAACCTGCGGTGGAGGATGAACGCTTGGGGAGACGCGGGATTGCTCAGTAAGTTCATCAAGGGCGCTAGGGACAAGGGAAAGCAACTAGCCATTGAGGAAACGGATAACCGACAAGGCAAAATTATCAATGTTGTCCACTTATCAAGGCCCAAGAGCACCAGGGGGGATCGGTCCCAACAAAGGCAGCTGGCCCACCTTGGGCAAGTAGCTAAAGCTTCGCAAGCGTCGACCTCGAAGAGGCAATGCATGCCGCAAAGACACCCACCCATTTCTTTCTCAGATCTTGATGAAGAAGGGGTGATATATCCTCACGGAGACGCCATTAACCTACGTGTCCAGATCGGCATAGACACTGTTAGCAGAGTGCTTGTCGACCTAGGAGCCTCTTGTGATATTATGTACAAAGAGCTCTTCGACAAGATGGAGCTCAAATTGCAGGATCTACAGCCCACCGACGTCACACTGATCGGGTTCATCTCCGAGACAACCAAACCGTTGGGGAAGATCGTCCTAAATGTTACCACGGGATCCGTATCTGTCCCCGTGGAGTTCTTGGTGGTCAATGATAATTCCGGCCACAATGCGATCTTGGGACGACCGTGGCTTCATGCTATGCGGGCGATACCTTCCACGTACCACCAGAAGGTGAAATACCCCAATGCCAAGGGGGAGGTAGAGACAGCCCGAGGGTGTCAGGAAGATTCAAGACGCTGTGAAGACATCACCGCGACGTTGAAAAGACAACTTATAGTTGTCGAACAACCCTCAAGTGTAGGGAAGCTGATCGACCAAATAGCACGATCTGAGAGGGTTGTTGAAGAGCAAGTCGGGGAAACACTTCGAAAGGTGTATATCCCAAACATGGATGAGGAGCATTACTTCTTCATCGGAGATAGCCTCCCCGAAGAAGAATTCAAGGAGATGGAAGCGTTCCTCTTCAGCAACATCGACAAGTTTGCGTGGAGCCCCAAGGACATGCCCGGTCTAGATCCGAAGACAGCATGTCACCACCTCAGCGTAAACGCCGAGTATAAGCCCATAACCCAAAGGAGACGGAAGGTGTCCATCCAGCACAGAGCTGCTATCATTGCTGAAGTCCAAAAGCTGTTGGCAGCAGGAGCAATACGGGAAGTGTTCTATCCGAAGTGGTTGTCCAATCCGGTCGTCGTCCCAAAGAAGAACGGGAAGGAAAGAGTCTGTATAGACTTCACCAATCTGAATAAAGCTTGCCCGAGGGATCCATTTCCCCTACCAAGGATTGACCAATTGGTGGACGCCACAGCAGGAGCAGAGAGGATGACCTTCCTCGACGCATACTTGGGATATCATCAAATCCCCCTTGCTCCTAAAGATCAAGAAAAAACCTCGTTTATATCGCCTTTGGGAAACTATTGCTATACGGTTATGCCCTTCGGCTTGCGAAATGCAGGAGCGACCTACCAAAGGATGATAACGAAGGTATGCCAAAAGCATATAGGGAAAACAATGGAAGTATACATAGACGACATGGTCGTCAAGAGCGAAAGAGCCACTTTCCACCTCCAGGACATTAAAGACGTCTTCCAAACGCTGGGCGAGCACAAACTAAAGCTTAACGCTAGCAAATGTGCGTTCGGCATCAGCAAGGGGAAATTTTTGGGGCATATGGTCAGCCAGAGAGGAATAGAGGCTAACCCCGACCAGATAACAGCTCTGCAAAACCTAGCAGCGCCAAAGAACAAGAAGCAGGTACAAGAGCTCACGGGTATGATGGCCGCACTAAGCAGATTCATCAGTAGATCCGCCGATAAGGGACGACCCTTCTTTGAGACCCTAAAAAAAGATAAGAAGTTCAAATGGGACCCGGCATGCGAAGAGTCATTCGACAACCTCAAGGAATATCTTAGGACGCCGCCACTGCTGGTGAGGCCGAACAAAGGAGATATTCTGGCCTGCTACCTAGCAGTTTCCACGACAGCTATGAGCGCGGTCCTCCTAAGAGAAGAAGGACGAGAACAGTTTCCGATCTACTTCGTCAGTAAAACTTTGGTCGAGGCCGAAACACGCTACCTACCGTTGGAAAAATTGTGTTTGGCGTTGGTCGTCGCTACCCGGAAACTGCCACATTACTTCATAGCTCACAAAGTCCAAGTCTACACGAAGTTCCATGTCAAGGAGTCCCTTCGACGGACAGATATCAGCGGTCGGGTAGCGGCGTCGGGGGTCGAGCTATCCCAATTTCATATCAACTTTGCGCCCCGACACGCCATAAAGGGACAAGTATTGGCTGATTTCGTCGCTGAGTTCACCGAGGGTTATGACGAGCCCCTGACCATGTCACCACAGTCGCACTGGGAGATACATGTCGACGGATCGTCCACCAAAGACGGATCGGGAGCAGGCATTGTCCTCAGGTCCCGAGAAGGGGCTATCATCGAGAAAAGCATCAAGATGGGCTTCCGAGCTACCAACAACGAGGAGGAATACGAAGCCATGATCAATGGCATGCTCATCGCCCGATCCCTTGGATGCACCCACTTGATTGCTAGCTCCGACTCCATGCTAATCGTCAACCAAGCTACCGGAGAGTACCAAGCCAAGGACGACCGAATGATCCTATACCAAGAGAAGGTCCAGAGCATAATGGTCATGTTCGTACAATGCGAACTAATAAGAATCAATCGCACCGAAAACGCACATGCCGACGCCTTGGCTACCCTAGCCTCGACATTAACGATGACCAACACTCAGACAATCACAGTGGAGCTCTTGGAAACCCCAAGCATAATTAAAAGGATAGACCGAGTGACATCAGCACAATACGAGCTAGGATGGATGGACGACATGATTCGCTATCTACGAAATGGGATGCTACCGACAGACAAGATAAAGGCATTGAAAATCACCAGAAAAGCCCCTCGATTCTGGTTATCTGAGGGTGACAAACTGTATAAATCAAGTTACCGAGGACCACACCTTCTGTGCGTCCGGCCCGAACTGCAATTGCCAGTCTTGGAAGAAATCCATGAGGGATCCTGCGGAGCACACATTAAGGGGCGGTCCCTTGCCAATAAGGCCATCACACAAGGATATTGGTGGCCTTATATCAAGCGAGACGCCGATGTCTACGTCCAACGTTGCGACAAGTGCCAACGGTTTGCCAAGATACCACGGCTTCCATCGTCGATGATGACCCCGGTATCGGCGCCATGGCCATTCGCGCAATGGGCAATAGATATTGTCAGGAAACTTCCCAAAGCGCCCGGCAGTGTGGAGTATCTGATCGTAGCGACGGACTACTTTACCAAATGGGTCGAGGCTAAGCCCCTCCGAGAAATCAAAGCCAGCAACGTTAAGCAGTTCATCTGGGAGTACATCATCACCAGGTTCGGTATACCATACGCTATTGTCGCCGACAACGGAACCCAATTCAAAGATGTCAATCTACAGCTCTGGTACGAGGAACTGGGTATCCGGAAGTTCTACTCGACTCCGACATATCCGCAAGGAAACGGACAAGCCGAAGTGTCAAACCGAACTATACTCGACGGCATCAAGACAACCCTTGAACAAGCAAAGGGGAGGTGGCCCGAGCGGCTACTCAACGTCTTATGGTCTTGCCGAATTACGCCTAAAACGAGCACCAAGGAAACCCCGTTTAGCTTAGCATACGGCGTCAAGGCCGTCATACCAACAGAAATCGGACTGCCCACACTCCGAACAACTTTAGTCGAGCAAGGGGGCAATGAACAAAGAATGAGAGAGGAACTCGACATGCTAGACGAGAAACGAGAGATAGCAGCCCTTACCTTAGCAAAATACCAACAAAGCGTTAAGCAAGCTTATGACAAGAAAGTAAAGGGGACCAAGGAATTCAAGGTAGGAGAACTGGTGCTGCGCAAAGTAACGGTCTATACCCGTAACGAAATACATGGAAAGCTGAGCCCCACCTGGGAGGGACCATACGAAATCGTAAAAAGAACGAGCCCGACGACCTACAAGATCAAAAGCGTTCTGTTCGAAAATAGCCGAGGAGAAAAGAATTCGTGGAACGTAACGAACCTCAAAAAGTACTACGTATGAGCTAGCTCACCAATCCGGGTACTACCTTACTTCTCTTGCTTAACGATATTATCTCTTGAATAAGTTTAGTACCATGTCACATTATCTGATAGGTGCAGTTGAGATTCTCAAACGGCATGCCTAAGGGTATGCCTAGGAATACTATGAAACTTTCACCTCTCTTGCTTAATGATATTATCTCTTGAATAAGTGTAGTATCTTGTCATATTATCTTGATAGGTGCATATGAAACTCTCAAACGGAATGCCTACGGGTAGGCCTAGGAGTACTAAAGTCCTCCCCCGTTCGAGGCATATGAAACTCTCAAACGGAATGCCTACGGGTAGGCCTAAGAGTACTAAAGTCCTCCCCCGTACGAGGCATATGAAACTCTCAAACGGAATGCCTACGGGTAGGCCTAGGAGTACTAAAGTCCTCCCCCGTTCGAGGCATATGAAACTCTCAAACGGAATGCCTACGGGTAGGCCTAGGAGTACTAAAGTCCTCCCCCGTACGAGGCATATGAAACTCTCAAACGGAATGCCTACGGGTAGGCCTAGGAGTACTAAAGTCCTCCCCCGTTCGAGGCACATGAAACTCTCAAACGGAATGCCTACGGGTAGGCCTAGGAGTACTAAAGTCCTTCCCCGTTCGAGGCATATGAAACTCTCAAACGGAATGCCTACGGGTAGGCCTAGGAGTACTAAAGTCCTCCCCCGTACGAGGCATATGAAACTCTCAAACGGAATACCTACGAGTAGGCCTAGGAGTACTAAAGTCCTCCCCCGTACGAGGCATATGAAACTCTCAAACGGAATGCCTACGGGTAGGCCTAGGAGTAATAAAGTCCTCCCCCGTACGAGGCATGTGAAACTCTTAAAAGGATGCCCACGGGTAGGCCTAGGAGTACTAAAAGTCCCCCAACGGAATCGGGGGCATATGAGATAATGGTTCAGTCCCACTTATGCAGGTACCAACTTAGCCAAGGAAAAAGGGGCCGACAACAAGAAAGAAACAAAACAAAGTCCTAGCCCACATTACGGAGGCAATAAAACATCGAACAAAGAAAAACAGAAAGGGAAAATCCCCCCAATCAATGCAATATCCGTACGACAAGGAAAAGATCCGACCATAATAAGAAAAACAGCAAGGGAAAATCCCCCCAATCAATGAAATATCCGTACGACAAGGAAAAGATCCGACCATAATAAGAAAAACAGCAAGGGAAAATCCCCCCAATCAATGAAATATCCGTACGACAATGAGAAGATCCCACACGAGATAAAGGAATAAAGCAAATAATTCTAGCCCGCATTACGGAGGCAAAGAGATACATACGAAGGAATATAAATAAGTTGACCTAGGACCAGTATATGCTCAAAGTTCCACCTGAGGGGATGCGGGTGGCGGAGTAACAGTAGCAGCAGACCGAGGAGTGGACGGGGCTGACACGAAATGGGGACGAAGCGCTGTCGAAGTCGTCTGCCCTGGAAGTCGGTGGAGCTCCTCATCCCGAAGATTCGCCCAGTCTACGGGTTTCGGCGGTGCACCTTGGGGACAGGGATACACCAATTCCGACCATGCCCGGTCCGATAAAGGAACCTTAGCGAAATTAAGAGCCCGAACATGAGCGCAAAAGACGGAAAAGTTGGCCATCATGGCAAACTTTGCCCGTTCATCTGCTTGCGCCACTTTCAAGGCCGCAACCTCGGACGTTCCGGCCTCAACATCCTCTGCCATGAGCAAATTATCAGCCTCTAAAAGGTCGTATTTTTCGACCAATTGCTCTTTCTCGGCCCCCAGCTTCTCCATTTCCTCAGAAAGGCGTAAATTGTCTCCCACCAATTTCTCATGATCAGAGGCCAACTTAGCCATTTGAGCTTTCTCCTCGGCCGTTGCTTTACTTTCGGCCACCAGCTTACTTTTCTCCGCATCTAGCTCGGCGACCAACTTCGCTGACTGAGTTTTATCCTCAGCCAAGGCCTTGTTTTCGGCCATCAGCTTCACGTTCTCAGCCACTAGTGCTGCCAATTGATCCCGCAACACAGCTATATCTACGAAAACCTGTATTTACAAACATCAAACACCATCCAAAACAATAACATCATGACCCATACAACAAAATACGTGAGCAACATACCCGAAGCGCGTCAGTACTGGCCTGTTCTATCACTGACATTACAGGCCGAGCAGCTATTTTCTCGGCGTCCTTGGCAACAAGGGGCTTGAGAGCAGTATACCCCATCCTCAAGACTCGGGGCTGCTCCAGCAAATTCCCCTTACACTTATCAATGTAACGGGTCAACGCGACCCCGTCCACTGACCCCTCTTCAGGTTCCACGGAAACCTCATCCTCCACGGCATTACCCTTGCCGGCTTCCACCTCCTCTTCTTCCCTCACCTCCTCTGAAGGACAGGTCTCAGGGGCCCTATGCTCGGTCACCTCCACAGTACAGATGGGCGAGCCAACAAGAAGATCTGTCGGGACCTCGGTATGCATAGGCGAGATGACAGGCAAGGTCATCGTCTCCTCGCCCATGTTCACCAGGAGGTTCATATGACTGAAAACGTCATCTATCGACCCCTGAAACACAATAATACCCATAGACCGGGCAATAGCAAGGATAACCAATGAAGAAGTCAGTAACTGAAACAGAATAACCTATAAGGCGAAGAACAAAAGAATTACAAGACCAACAATTCACCCAGAAAATATATACGTACATCGGATGGGGTAGACGCATCCATAGCAGTATCACCCTGGAAAGAAACAACCTCTGCCCCTTTAGCCCTCTTTGGTGTATCAACCACGGGGTCAGATGCACGACGCTTCGAACGAACGGGCTTTTTCCCTACCCGAGCAGCACTTCGAGCTCGGACCACTTTTAAGAATTCCTCCACGGACTCCTTAGGGATCTCGGGCGCCGGATTCCCCCTTGTCACTGGCCCCGCAGGGTACCCAAGCAACATAGAAGCGGTACGGCTCGCCGGATCCTTCGTAGGACCAGCACCCCACCAATTCCAAAGGGCCACAAGGGCTTCAACATTGGGAGCACCGAGGTCTGGCATATCGGGAGCCGTCGTAACAGGTCCCGGAATCGGGTGTCCGGCACAACCCCATTCTCCGGAAACAATAACGACACCAAGATTACGCTCTTTGTTCGTATCGGGCAGACCGATGACAAGCCGACAGAAAGAGCGCAGGGTCTTCAGATAAGAGCGGCGACGCTCGAAACTCAAAATGCATACCCCAAATACATCTTTCAGCTCGATTGGTATCCCGGACAACTCCGATAACCTTTTAATACCGTTCAGCGTACGGTAACCATTCAAGGCTAGTTGGGCCGGAACGATCTGGACAGCCTCGAAGAATGAAGCTACCCATTCAGTAAAAGGAAGAGTAAGACCCCCAGTAAAGAACGCCGAAGACCGAACAGCTACCTCGCCGGCCGGCACGAATCCCAATACCTCCTCATCGGAGACAGGGAGCCGAACATGTATATTGGCAGGTATCCCGGCCTGCTTCTTAAAGTCCTCTTCCACAAATGGGCCAACTTGGGCCAGGCATTGGGTCAGCATCTCCTATCCCAACGTCATCAAAACTCCATCAATATACAAACCAAACACATATAACAGAACGAGAGACACCCCCCCTGATACCACGAAACCCTAAATTTTACCGTCTACCCAATCAACGGAGATCGTATACGTAAAAAACAACCATCACCCACCCACCTAGATAGACCATATATCAAAGCCACATACATGACCATAACAACAAATCAAAAACAGACCCAAAACGCAGAGGTATAAGAAAACACTTACAGTCATAGTTACGATCAAGCAGACGAGAACAGCAGCGAATCTATCTGCAGTCAGACGAAACCCTAGATAGAGAGGCAGAAGATTTTTTTATTTATTTTTTTTGGCGGGAAGAACAAACCCTAGAGAGAGAAAATAAGAGATATTTTTTTAGCAAATTATGAAGATAAAAACAACAGGGATTACTTAGCACAGTTAAAAGGAGTGGAGTCAGGGAAAGAATAAAATAATAACTGTCCTTTCGTGTGACAGAGGGTAACCTTTTTTCCAACCATAGAAAAGTCCACAACCACTGCTCTTCTCGACAGATAAACGCTCCAGATTATGCCACGCCAACCACTTAGCCCACTAACCAATGCAGTTCACATCATTACACCTAAATAAACGGCCAGTGGACCCTACCACGAAAAGCTTACAACATACGCTATCAATATTACTAAACCGAGTATACTCCCCGACTCAGTTCTTCGACGAAGACCGTTCCTAGCTCGACCGCTTTTCAGCCGCCAACCTAGCAACGCTCTTCGGGGGGATAACCACTATGCAGTGCACCTGTTCGGTATGGTTTCAACAAGAAGAATAGAAGCAATAAACAAACAACAAAACAGAAATTTTTATTCATCCACAAGGGGGAAAAACAAACACACAAGTACAAACTTGAAAGAAAAATTTACAAGAAAACACAACACCCATCCTACTTCGTCGAACTACCCCCTATCTCGGAATCCTTCTTCGCCAAGAGCTCTTCCAAATGCTCTTTTTCCCTAATCAAATGGGAAATACCAATTTCCACTTGTTTCAAAGCATGAGATTGAGATTTGCATTTATGCTCGACTTCAAAACGAGCAGCGCACTCATCATGCCAATACTGTCTGCACCGCATCATCTCGGTCTGAGCATACTTAAGATCATGTTTCAGCCGTGAGATCTCAATTTATTTTAGCTGAAGAGGAGTCAAATCCTTTTTCCCAAAACCAGGCGGTCGAGGTAATAAAAAAGTAGGCTCCTCCTCCAGAGAGACTTTCTTTTTGGAGGCAGATCTGGTAATGAGAGCCATCTCAAACAAAAGCAAGTTAGAGGAAACAAAAATTATCAACAAGAGAGAGAGGAAGAATTGATGGCCAAGTACAAGTACTAGGGAGCATTTATAGAAAATCAAAAGGCACACAATACGAGACGTTGCAACGGTTCGAAAATTAAAGGTGCAGATATTAAGAGGCACAAAGAACGAAGCGTTACAACGGTTCAATATTTACAAGGTAGTACATAAATTCAAAATTCGAAAAGAAAAGGAAAATACAAGGGAGCCTAATAAGTCATCAAGGGTCAATGGGTGGAAAAACCGAACTACCAGACCGAGAGAAAGCAAAACGAGCAGAGCAGTTCAACCGAGCTTGGTAGGAATCATTCATGGCAATCAAATTTTCATTCTCTGCGGAGAGTTCTGACTTCTCCCTAGTGAGAACCATGACGCGCTCCTCCAGCTGGGCATTCCTAACCATCATGTTAGCTAGGCCTTGAGAGGAGTTATCAAACTCGTCTTGAGCATGGTCCCAAATCTCCTCGGCAGCATACCAGGAGTTGGCCAGATGATTTCTCTGAAGCAACAAGTGGTCGAGCTGACGACTCAAGGCCGAAATCTCGGTCCATTTCACTGTCTCTTCGGGGTAAGAGCCGAACAGACTCAAGGCCAAAATGTCGTACTCCTTCTCCAGCCTTCCCATTCGACGTCGGACACGAGATACCTCTGCATCTAGGCCCTTCATCTGGGCATGATATCTCACCACAGGTTCAGACATTCTGGGAAATGGCTATAGTACAGAATAAAGTAGGAGATGAGAAAGAAAACAAACAATTAAGAGTTGATAAAAGAGGGTAACTACTAAAGAAAAGAAGAGGAGTATTTATAGAGAAAAGATAACGTGATATTTTCTGACAAATGCTTGGAAACTTGCATATTTCCTGACATACTTGGGAGCATGCACCTATGATCGACAGTACATCTACTGACATCTGATGCTACCATACAGTATAAAATAAAGAAGATATGCAAAGATCTGTATTTCAGAAACGACAAACCACAAGTGCAACATGAAAAGAAGTACAAAAATAGAGGGGCAAAAATACTTCTCATTAATAAAGATGGAATACATCATTGTTCATTACATCAAAAGACAGTCTATTACATTGAGATCTACTACATCCAAGGATTACATCAAAAGAAAATCTACCACATTGGTATTCAGTGCTTCCAAGGACAAAATCAGTAAAAGGTCGGTTACGGCAATGAACAATGCCCAAAGAAGATCGACTATATCGGCAAGCCAACCGAACAGGAGACGCGAAGGAAAGAAGCATAAAAAAAAATGAAGAGGAACATAAGGAAGAAAAGAGGAAGATATGAGGGGAGGAGGAAGAAATGAAGAAAGAGAAAGGAAAAGCGCTCAAATAGAGAGAACAAAGTATAAAACAGAAAAGCAAGAAGAGGAAAATGAAAAATGACAAAAACCCTAAGGATCACGGGGTTGATTGTCACATCGTAATGGTGAGAAGAGAAGAAAGCAAAAACATTAAAAGGAGAAAGAAAACGGAACATGAGAAAAAAGAAAAACGAAGAAATGAAGAAAGTTGAAGAAGAAAGAGAAAAAGGAAGAGGAGACCCAGAAGAAGAAAGAAAAAGAAGGGGATGAAGGAACATGAGAAAAAAGAAAAAAACAAAGAAATGATGAGAACTGAAAAGGAGACAAGAGAAGATGAAGAAAAAAGAAAAGGAAATGGAAGACAAAGTAAAAGAAAAGTTAGGGGGAGGTTGATCGGTATCGATGCGAGAGCCCGACAGAGACATTACAATCACGGAACCTCGGGTTCCCCCTCAACATCTCATTCTCCTCGACCAGTGCCTTTCGAGCACGCCTGCAGTGGTCCAACTCGGACCTTAGCCAAGTCAATTCCCTGACCATCTCGGAGTGATGATAACGCATCACCTTCAACTCCGCCTCAGCAGCTTCCAACAGCTTTAACATATTGCCATAGGAGGCTTCGAAAGCCTCCACTTGCAAGGCCAATGCGGATCTGGTGAAAGGTCCAGACATCTTAAAGAAATTATAGGATGAAATTCTATATATGAGGAAAAGTGATGAAGTGAGGATTGTGAATAAAGCCATGCTGTAAGCAGGTATTTATAGATCAATTAGATAAGGGTTGGTATTAAGAATCGCAACCGTTCGCCAATGGGTGCTAAGAGGTAAAAAGGGATGCGTCTTTTCAAGAAGGAACGTTTGGATTCCCAAAAGACTTCAAGAAAAGTGGGGAATAAAGGGCCATTTCTGTTTGAAAGGAAACATGCGGATTCTTACCGATATTTAAAGAGGCTAAATCATAATTACTTCAACATATGTGTCATTTTGGGAAGTGCAACAGTCCAAATAGATATTGAAAGATCTTTTGCACAAGGCTCAAAGAATCCAAAAGATAAGATTTGTGCACAAGGCTCAAGGAATCCCATTAGTTCCTAGATACAGATATTTGATGGACAAGGTCAAGCACAAGACCCAAGAAAAATCATTAATGAAGCCACTAGCATGCGCCGTCAAAATTAAACGCACTGGGAAAATAAATCATGCAAGAACAAGAAAAAGAAGAGTTTTCATTAGTCAAGGGAAACTTTATTACAAGATACTCCTCGACAAAAAGACATTACATCACAAAGAAAAATAAGATTATTTTGTAGAAGGACCAGCTTCTTCACCGGGCTTCCTCTTCGACCGAGCATACACTTCCTCAAGGGCTAATTTGTAAGCCCTCTTGGAAGCAATTTGCCTGTCCCTAGAGGCCTCGAGCTCTTTGATCCGAGCACGCACCCGAATACTGTCGACTAAAGACCTCTGATGCTCCCTCTCCATGGCATCCAGTCGCTCATCCAATTCGACGGCCCGCCTAGCCTCCACAGATAACCGAGCAACCCTCTTCTCGAGAGCACGAACTTTCTTAACTTCCTCTTCGAGATGAGCAACATATTCAGAGAGGTTGTCACCATTAGTTTCATGAGGAGAAGCCATTTGTTCGATAACAATGAATGAATTACCAAAAGAGAACAGTGCAATTCTTCTTTATATAGGGAAAAATGAAGAGAATGTCAATGGTCATCTCAAAGAAAGAGCAACCCACATGAACTTCCCAAGGGCATTCAAGGCTAATTAACAGCAATTTCCAAAGTCCAATTGAGTCATCCAATGAGGTATTAAGGAAACAAACAGAGGAATAAAAGAATGAAATAATTTATTAATATTTTCCATAATTCGGTTACAACTGGGGGATGATGCCCCATACAAAAGAAGTTACAGAAACTAATTATTCCGAGGAAGAGCTTGCTCCAGCGATGTCCGACCCCGGCTTGGACCGATCATGCAGCTCCTTAAAAGCGAGCTTGTAGGCCCTCTTTGCTACCTTTTCCTTAGCCAGGGAAGCCTCGAGCCTCTTTATACGCTCAGAGGCCCAATCTAGGTCGGCCATCGTCCGGCGATGAGCCGTGTCTATATCAGACAACCTCTTGGTCACGTCAGCCAGTTTCCTTTTCATAGCGCGAGCCTTCTTAACTTCATTCTCCAAGTAAGCGACATAATCCGAAAGATTGTCTCCGGTAGAACCATTGGGAGAAGACATTAAATCACGAGTTAGATGGTGATGAAATAAGTAATTAGGGGAAGGGCATTCCCTCTTTATATTAGATGGATTTTTGGGAAAGGTCAAGGGTTTCCTCGAAGAAAGATACCAAGGGTCATATCAAAGTCAAAAAGCAAGTTTGCAAGTTCCCTAGGCAGTAAATGGGCCCCAAGGAACAGTTATAAGAAGGGGCGTTTGTCGAAATGAAACACAGGGAAAAGCTAAACCGAGATAACCTATCCAACAGACCGATCATGACTCCCTCGACATGGAAACCATGCCGAGAAAGTCAGGGAGCACTTGATAGAACATAAAAATTAGACCCGAATGTATCTATTCGGGTATGAATCGACCCACCCATCATAGAGGGGTATCCAATGCTTAAATGGGCTATCACAAGCCTTTCTTTAAGAATAAGATTGGATATTACTAAAAGCCCAAGCCCACTTAAATAGGGACCCATGTCTGAAAAATCTCTCAAGATGGGGACATTTGTCAATATCTAAGGATGCATACTTGCCTATAAATAGCCAAGTATCCCCCCCAAGAATAGGACCAGAAATCATACCTCAAAAATATAGAGAGAAAGAGAGAAAACATAAAAACTAGTCAGAACATATCACATCAATAGCCTAACCGAGCAGAGCAGAGAAACGAGCAACGAAGAGAAGAGAAAGATCATATTCGGGATCAAACAGCGAATCCGAGCATAAATATAGCAATATAATTGTAATCCGAGCATAAATATAGCAATAGAATTGTAGTCCGAGCAGTGACAATTACCGAGCAATAATAAAGATCAATAGGTGTTCATCGTTTATTGTTGATCCATTATAATAATATTATTAAAAAGCCTAACCCCACCCCTTAAAGTTATGGCTTTGTCAGTTTGATTATTATTAATTGGTTATCATTGAGTTATCATTATTTAGTTATCATTAATAATTGGTTATCATTGAGTTATCATTGTTTTGTTATCATTAATTGGTTATATTTGTTTAATTAGATAATTAAAATAATTGTTTGGTTATCATTAAATGAACTTTAACTAGTTGTTACCATTTTATTGAGCACACCCGTATGCTCCCGGAAATCGTGAGATGGCCGGGCAAGTTCAGATGGGTTTATAAAGATGCGGGTCCTCTCTCTATACCATCTCATGTAATCCGGTAACGTCCCCGTACCAAATTCGCCGTTAACAAGCCGGTTGTGGCGGTCATTCCACACGGTTATAAACTCTGCAAAAAGTGTAGGCTAATCGTGTTTTTGCACAATCTCATATCTTCTATCATTGCCGTGACCCTGTCTGAGTTTCCAAATATATGTAGGGACCCGCTGAACAAAACCGAACACTTATATATAGCTAAGTGAATTATGGATTTGCATATTTTATATATTTTTTCCTATTTTACAAATTGAAATTACACAAAAAAAATAAATAATGCAAAAATGGGACAAATATCAACAATTATTATAATTTCTATAATTAATATAAACAAACAACAAACAATTATATATAGCTAAGTGAATTATGGATTTGCATATTTTATATATTTTTTCCTATTTTACAAATTTAAATTACAAAAAAAAAAAAAAAATAATGCAAAAATGGGACAAATATCAACAATTATTATAATTTCTATAATTAATATAAACAAACAACAAACAATTATATATAGCTAATTGAATTATGGATTTGCATATTTTATATATTTTTTCCTATTTTACAAATTGAAATTACACAAAATAAATAAATAATGCAAAATGGGACAAATATTAACAATTATTATAATTTATATAATTAATATAAACAAACAACAAACAGTTATATATAGCTAAGTGAATTATGGATTTACATATTTATATATTTTTTCTTATTTTACAAATTGAAATTACACACACAAAAAAAAAATACATGCAAACCGTACATTTAATGTACGGTTTGCACAAAATATATTTTTTTTACGGTTTGTGCGTTTTTTCACAAAAAATGTAGTATAAAAATCCAACCTCTGTATTACTACTCTATATGCCCCCCACGTGTCATTCAGTCAGTAAAATCATTTAACAACATAAAAACAGTATATTTTCAACAACAAAAAAAACATAAAAACAGTAGCATAAAATAAATAAATAAAATAGAAGGATAGATTTTAATATAATAGGAACGAGATTCCAGCCCTAACCCAACCCCTCTATTATCAGTCATCACCATAAAACCCACATTGGCCGCCATTAATAAGAAGAAGAAGAAGAAGAATGGGGAAGGGATCTAGTGCGACGGCTAGGCATAGAGAGATGAAGGATAAGGCGAAAAGTAGGGTTGATGATCTACAAGGGATGTTAACGAATCTACAATCAGCGAGAGAGGAGAACCGTTCAATTGATGTGAATGTTCTAGAAGAACAAGTTCATCTTATGCTTAAGGAATGGAAATCTGAGCTTGATCAACCTTCCCCCTCTTCTTCCTTACAGGTCTCCTCTTCAATTTCTATCTCTTTCTTTCTTTCTTTCTTTAGTGTTGTTTGTGTTCTCTTTTTTTTAGTTACAAATTGCAATTCAGAGAATAATTTTCTATATATGTATGTGTGTATGTATATAGGTCTTACTATCCCCCCCTATGGACTGTGTTTTAATCATAGTTGCATGAAGTGGGGGCGGGAGCGAGGAAGCTGATGGTGTAGAAGTGAGGAAACGTGGTCGGAAGCGTCTAGTGGAATTTATATTTATATTATTTTATTTTATGTAATAAAATACTATTAAACGATAATTATTCCCCAATATTTTAAAAAACAGAATAGAAAAATTTAGTACTCTTTCAGGTTAGCAATAGAAATATGAGCCGATGTGTGGGAGCGAGCTTCCGAGGCCGAAGCGTCGGCAGTTCGGAAACTTCCTGTAACTAAGGTTTTAATCTTTAGTTAGAATTCGTAATTCAAAGAATAATTTTGTAATTTGGAAGAAACTCTCCTTAAGTCTCTCTCATATATATAAAACTGTGTACGTGTTTACAAAAATATATTTTTTTTTGAGTGAAAGTCCATGTTTGATTACCCCGCTTCTTCCTTACAGCCCCCCCCCCCTCTCTCTCTCTCTCCCTATATATGTGTGTGTGTGTGTGTGTATTCAAGTTAGGTTGGAATTATCTGAGTGGAAATTGAGTTGCCTTGTAGTTAGGGTTGGATTGTTCTTATACCCTTCTCATATATATTAACAGTACACGATATGAATGAGTAGTATGCGAGCTTTAATTGCCACCGAATAGCAGGTCACTGAATAGAAAGAAATATTGTTATATTTATTTTTTGTCAAATTACAAGAAATACCCTACTGAAACTCTCGTTCTAGTTTTCTGATGATTAGTTTTGACAGGTCTCTAGTTTTTATTATTTACACTGACATCATATAATCTAATCATCCGATTACTAACCAGATAAAAGCCATTTTGTACGCTAATACTCCCACTGTCGCACACAACAAGCCATGGTCCGTGGTTTCATATTGTGCGATTTTATGGTATTTGGTATCACTCTTTTTAGTTATTTTTCTTCTTGTTTGCTTGAAAATATTGGGTTCTTGGCTTGAAATCTGTTTAGGTTATACACTTGTACACTATTCTGTAAATATTATTTTCAGGAGACTGAATTCTGTCCGTTTGTTGTAAGAATTAAAAAAATTAGGCCTTGAAGTGCCACGTCATTTCTTTCTTTTTGTAAGTTTATATCTTCTTGTCGTTTTTCTTTTGGGAGTGATTTGGGAAAAGCTGAGAATTGGAGATTGAAAAGCTACCTTCACTTTAATTGTGTATTTGTATCCACTTGCTACAATTAAACAGAGAAAATAACTTTAATTAAAATATTACTTTCACTGTAACTGTGTAATCACTGGAGAAAATAAGGTGGTTGCTTTTTAGGAGAATTCTCTTTTAGTTTCCAAGACCAAAGATTTGTGAATAATTGCATTATTGGGAGGTTATACATGGTTTGATAACGGTTTCAAAGTTTTATTTAAAATTATTTTTTTAGGACCCATAAAAGTTTTTAGCGCTAGTGGTTATAAATTGGGTAAGAAAATCCTTTCAGAACTTGCATGTCTTTTTGGAACGTTCACAGAGGTTTTTACTACTAGTACTGGCTTAGACGGGTTTTTTTCCCGTGAAGATGAGAGCAGATGAAAAAGACATGCAAGTTCTTAGACTAATTGGCATGATATGAGGAGTTGTGAGAAAATAGTGAGCAATTCTTAGAACAATACGAGATCACATGTTTATAACTTGATGTTGTGGACTTTAGGTATTTGCCTGTATTGGGATATATAGCCTGGCAGAGAATGTTCACACCAACTTATGCAAACTCAATTTTTCTCTTTGGATCATGACACAAACGATATTGATGATACTGTTTTTTAAGGTTTCCTAGAGATTAGATTTTGGTGTTAATAATTGAATGAAATTGCAGGCTGGGAGTCTCGGGTCTTTCTCGTCGGAGATTAACAGGCTCCTCCGCCTTGGTGAAGAAGAAGATGATGCTACTAGTCCGTTTCTTTCCTCAAAACTGGAGCCCGAATTTCACAAAGTTACTGCTAATGATACATGCTTATTCGAGGTTTAAAGATTTGACATCTGTTTCCTTTGTTTGTTCTTCTTGGTGTCATTTTATTATTCATCAAATGTTTGTTTTAATTTCCACTTTGAATTTTTAGTGGTATTTTCTGTTGGCAAAACTGAATCCTTTATGTATAGCTAATTGTGAAGTTATTTTGTGATGTTCTTCTTTTTCTTTGTCCCTATGCATGTTTGTCTCATTTTCTTGTATATATTTATTTAGTACCTTTGCAATGATGTATACCTATGTATTTGGGGAAAGATAGTTTTGATATACGAATAGAACATGATAGTTGCGGTGATAACATTCACCTCTTTAAACTTTCATCGTAATGAACTCTTTAAGTTGGGTCGATAGTAATTCTTTTGAATTGGTTAAAAGGTGGGTGTCTAGTCGAAAATCTGACCTACTTAAGCAAATAATGTGGATTTTTTTTTGAATTATCTGTCCTTAAGCAGATACTGGCCTTCTACTTCTTAATCTGATTTGCACACCAATTTGAGTATTTGTATATCTTTTCGTTTGTTAAGAACGTTTTTTATCTTTATAATTAACTAGGATGTAGAACGTTAGAGAAGATATCACGTTACACTAATTTTGAAGTCATAAGAAATGGAGTAATACCAAAGCTTCATCTAGAACATAGCCACAAACGATAAAAAGTGATGGTACACCCCTTAATGCTTACAACTCTAATAGTCTTATGGTTTTTTGTTAATAGTGTTAAGGATTTATTGCAGGGTTTCAATGTGAATGAGGCCCCTTCAACACAAGACTTTCATGTGGACGCCGACGCATTTCTATATTCTTCTCAGTCTTATGACCCGACACAGGAACTTGGGCCGAATTACTCTGATTTTGTTAATCCACCTTTGTACGTAGAGAATTCATCGGATTATGTTTTTAGCTATTTTCCCACTCCACCTTCGGCTTTTCTGGGCCCAAAGTGCTCACGTTGGGATTGCATTCGTCCAGCTCAAGGGCTTGATCATTGTAGTAGACATTGTGCTGATCTGGCATTGAAAGAAGGGCCACCTGGCATGACACCAGTTCTAAGGCCTTGTGGGATTGGCCTAAAAGAGTGTCTTCTTTTTGCAGTATTAAATGCAAAAGCACAAAATAAGGATGTTGGTATTCCAGAGTGTGAAGGAGGTGCTACTGCTAAGTGTCCATGGAATGCTCCTGGTAAAGTCTCTTGTCTCAGAAAATAGTTCTTGTAAAGGATACCACTGAATACAGAAACTAATATGATTTATAAGCTGTTACATCTGGATTTCAGTAAGAGTGTTGGACATTTGTCTAACTGTCATCTCACCTTATTGTTACATAGGAAAACACTTGGGCCTTCTTGTTAATACTACAAATCATTTAATTCTAATGAATCGTATGTGAAAACAGCCTATGATTTAAACTTGTAAAAAAAGACGGGACTAGATGTAGGATGAAAAGATATGAGCTCTGTTTATGATCTGATGATTCACACTTTAAACCAGTAATTCAATTTAGCTACTTTTTTTTTCGTATGCATTTTGAGAGAAGTGTCCCAAGCATCTAATATTCCGGTATTATTGCGGGAGTATCAATTGTCCGTGCTGGTACTTGTCTAATTCTATAAACTTGGAAGTTTTCGGGTCGTGAACTTTTAATGTGTCTTCTCTTATGTCAGCACCGTTATTTTTTTAAAAAACAGAACCGTGCAGCCTATTTTATTTTTATCTTTGTTTGCACTTGGTACTGATCTAGTGATTTTATGTGTCAATCGGGTTAACCCTTGCTGAAAATTAACATGAACTGTCCATTCCCAATCATTTTTTTTAAATTTCTTTGTAAAGTTTGAGTACCTGTGAGGATGCAAAATGTCCTGTTAAGTTTTTCGTTTGCAGTTTACCTGAAAATACAAATAGCCAGGTCTGTGAAATATTACGTTGGTCAATTGTACATCTTATAAAAGAAATATATTAGGGGGAAATTTCTATGGTTTACAATTGTGAAGAAGGGCGAGCCGTCGGATCAAAAGCCTGTGCTTGTGATCTGTTGGTCAGAGAGGTTCGCACTTGACATTAGAAGTGATCTTTACTACGCTATATGTGTCTATGCAGATTTGTAGGACAGTGGGACATTCATTTGATATACTGTTGTTTGAGTATCGATTGTTTAAGATTAGATATTAACTTATTTTTCAAACTTTGGAATATAGGCTCATAAATTCTTACTGGGTTGACGGAATATTGTTTAGCCAAAATATGTATATTTTCTGTGTACTAATCTGTGTTGATTTTGCTAGCCGTCACTGATAGCAAACATAAATGATCAGATTCCTTTATTCCCAAAGAGGGTGCAATTTTTGTTGAAATTAGTTGTTTAATTTGCAGTTCACACGTACATTTTAGTTTTGTATTCATTTTGTGATGTTTCTTTGCAGAGCTCTTTGATATATCTGTACTTGAAGGTGAAACAATTAGAGAATGGCTGTTTTTCGATAAGCCTCGCAGAGCCTTTGAGAACGGAAATAGAAAGCAACGGTCACTTCCCGATTATATTGGGCGTGGTTGGCACGAGTCCAGGAAACAAGTGATGAATGAATTCAATGGGCAAAAGAGATCTTATTATATGGACCCACAACCGAGGAAAGATTTCGAATGGCACCTCTATGAATATGAAATATACAATTTTGATGCATGTGCCTTGTATAGATTGGAATATAAGCGTGTGGGTGAAAAGAAGAGTCCGAAAGGAAAATCGCCGACAAATGATTCGGTTGCTGATTTACAAAAGCAGATGGGAAGGCTCACAGCTGAATTTCCCACAGGTAATGGTCAAACTAAAGGAATGAATATTAAGAAGAAAAATGTCTCTGCT
Organism: Primula vulgaris; assembly: GCA_963920805.1. Taxonomy (NCBI): domain Eukaryota; kingdom Viridiplantae; phylum Streptophyta; class Magnoliopsida; order Ericales; family Primulaceae; genus Primula; species Primula vulgaris. The sequence goes on from OY987212.1 coordinate 14,229,845, forward strand.
TATTGGCCTTGTTTGGTGAAACCTGAAAACTATACCTCGGTATCTACTTTAGTATGTGTATGTATCACCTAAGAAAAAGTATACTTATTTGTACTACAAATTGAAAGAACCATGCCTTTTAATACCTTGATCGATACTCGTTTCCCAAAAGTTTACTTTTTATACTATTATTTAAGCTAATATCAACAGTTTTTCACTACTCTCAGTCTAAAATTTATGTATGGAACATACTCATAAATAGCATTTGAAAGCGTGCTTTACTCCCAGTACAGAATTTATGTACCAATCGCACTTGTAAATAACAGTTGAAAAATGTGCTTTTTAGATTCAACCAAACAAGTCTATTTATGCATGCTTAGCTTATAATTACAGGTAGATGCAATCGTGAACTTTAATAAGGATTTTTTTCCCCACACAAATAGCAAGCTTCGTGACTCCCACCAACATTCTAATGAAGAACTCAGTATTATCAAATCATGGCATAATGACAATTTTATATTGATGGTTTTATCTTCTATTATCTGTAATAGGTAACAAACGATCTGGCAAAGCGAAGGCGAAAGCTTCTCTGAAAGATGGGGTTGAAAACACTTTTTCTGTTCCAAACCAAGTTGGATCCGTGGATGAAGGGTTTGGTGCAGTTAGTGATTATCTCGTAGCTGATTTGGATGGCTACTACTTTGACGAAACTGAGAAAGGCATGCCAAAGTAACAACAACAAGGAGCAGTTTCTTTTTGTATATACTAGTATCAATTTTCTTCGTAAAGCTTTAATTGCTGGTACCATCAATGCAAAAAATAGTTTTAGCCGGTGAAGCATATTCTAACTGCTGGAAAGTTGTGTATTGGTTAATTTGTTTCACCATTCGTCCTTTCCTTGATTATATATATACTATGATGTAGTCTAAATAGAGATGTATAGCTTTAACATCTCACACCCTTGTGTACGGGAGTTTGAAATAGCATTTGAATTGTCTTATGAAATGATATACTGAAAGAAGATTCGAAGTTTTATGTTGGCATAATTAAAGTAGTTATGTAAAGTTTTTGGGGGGAGCTTCCTCAATAATTTTTGCAAAAGTCCTCGTGCCAAACGCCTACGTTGGCATAATTCTCAATTCCAGGGAAAAAATATTAAGGTTTGAAGCTGGGGTCAGATGTGCAGCTCATATCTGAGTAAACAAGAGATTTGTTTGTGATCGAGTGTGGCTCATTGTTTTGTAAGCATGGCTCAATTGTTATATATAAGCTTTGAAGTTGAAACGGGGATGTGCTTAGAGGTTGTATATCTCCCGTTTCTGAAACAGGAGTTTTTTTTTTTGTGGTCACGAAATGGGGATGTTTTTTTGTTTTTTTTTGAAATGGGGATGGTTATTAAAAAGAGAATTAAGTTTTTACTTGTTTAGGCCTTGTTCTGGTAGCTTTCAAGGTCCTTTGGTTGTTAGAAGATGAATGTGTTTGATTAATTACCTTGGATGTTAAGCTTTTGAGCTCTTGTTTGAAAATGTCTATAAGCTATTATCTAGGTGAACCTTTTATCCCCTTCAAACTTGAAGAATTGAGCTTATCTGTTTAGCAGCAACCAAACAAGCCAGTTTGTACAATTAGGAATCTCAGTACACCGACTTCCCAGGCACAATTTCGCAACTTTAATGTATATAATCACACTACTATTGGAAAATAAAAATATCAAATCTTTAAATCAGTACAACGTCCTATTCATATGAAGAAAAAAATCTAGTAAACTTTTCATGCTAAAATTATGAAGAGCAACACCCTTTATTTTTCATCGCCGATACATCCTCTTTTCCTCCAATGTTAATTGTCTGCCCCTTAGGTAAACCCAAGGGATCGTCACCCGCACCGAGTGCTTTTTTGCTTACAACGCGATATATCTGCACCAACACCTCTGTGAAGGCATTTTCGACGTTCAATGCCTCAAGTGCCGAAGTCTCCATGAAAAAAATGTTTTCCTGTAATTAACATCAGGATTGAATTTGTTTGATTGTTAGATTAGAATTAGATTAAAAATGAACTTAAAAGTGTTTTCCAATAATCAGGGCCATCTCGATCATACATCTGGTGGCCTGAGTCAAGTTGAAGAAATGAGACCTTTTATATTGGAAACAAATATTAATTTTAAAGGTCAACTTTAATTTTGTAAATGTAGCTGGTTTTATTGAAATTAAGAAACATTTCTATGCGAAACTTTCAATCTAAAGCGAGCCACCACTACCTATTATGATATGGTTCTAACTCAAATTAAATATAAATGATAATTTTCCTTATTTATTATTACTTATAATTTAATACCTGCTCCGCGAAGCCCTTGGCGTCGTCTATGGACACAGCACGCAGATGACGCAAATCAGCCTTGTTGCCTACTAGCATAATTACAATATTCCCATCGGTGTGTGCACGGAGCTCTTTTAGCCATCGTTCTATATTCTCAAAAGTAACATTTCGGGTCACGTCATACACAATTAGAGCTCCGACTGCCCCTCTGTAATACGCACTTGTGATTGCACGATACCTACGTCAAGCCCCCCATTGAAAAGTAAACAAATTTAGTAATTCATCTTATTTTTAAAATCATATGAACATTGTTCTCATGTTAGGAAAACACACATTTTGTAAATTAGTTAACTAACTTAGCTACCTACTATTTGTCTGTTTGTTAAATTTAATATATAAACCTTAACCCAAGTAACGTCACAAGTAAACGAGATATGTGCATAATATTAGCCATTTCTTTTTCAATTTAGTTTCAGAATAGCCAAGTCTCATTGTAATCCTGTATGGTGATATTATCTTCTATTATATCCAGGACAACAATTTGAAATAAGACAACTATACTCCTGAAATTAATAAAATGTACCACCTTTCGTAATATTTTGGTAGTGTCTTTTTTTCCAATTTGGAAATAAAACAACGAGTTAGGTCGCATGTATATAACCGATCTAGCTTTGGTAACTAAATAGACAATTGGTGCAAGTTACCTGAATAAATTGGTCACTTTTCTAGGAATACAGATTGGCAATCATGCATATTTTCAAAGTGTAAGGATCATTACTTATCAGTGTTCCAGTTGGAACGATTAGACCAATAAAATATGGGACATATCAATCCAAATAATATAATATAAATCTTTTATATTGCACTCGTTACACAAAGAAATCCCTTATTATGTAAAAGAGAGAGAAAAATGACCTTTCTTGGCCTGCAGTGTCCCAAATCTGGGCCTTGACAATTTTATTATCGTCGACTTGAATGCTTCTTGTCGCAAACTCGACCCCTATTGTGGATTTAGTCTCGGTACTAAACTCATTACGAGTAAACCGTCCCAATAAATTGGATTTTCCCACTCCCGAGTCGCCAATGAGCACAACCTTGAATAGGTAATCGTAATCGTCTTCTGCTCTATACGCTCCCATCATTTCCTTCACAAGTTTTTTTAAGAAATGTATTATATGAGAAAGAGAGATTGTGATATTGGTGGACGTTTGTAAGCTACATTAGCGGGAGAAGTTGGTTTGAATGGATGGTACAAATCAGTTTAAAATCTTTGATTATATTTTCTTATTTTTGGATTTACAGCTATTTATCTTAGCGTCTATTTTTAGGTTTTCTTAATTAACTACTATTGGACATTAGTTTGAAATTTTCAAGAATTCTCGTGATATTAACATTAGATAAATCACTCCACTCCATAGTTCTCTCTAAATGAAGTACCTAAAAAAGACTTTCACAATAATTAAGTCTATTATTTGATATAGAAAACTCATTGTGATTAGTAGTGTTCATTCTACAATACACAAACTTACTATAACCAGTCTACGACTAGTCTACTACTAGAGTACTTAGTTTATGAGTTCCTAAATATTTTATCGAGTAATTAAAAAGGGCTAACTGGTCTCGGTTAAAGATGTGCTAGTGAATCCAATCAGGTTTTTGTCACGATTATCATATTCTGTCATGCTTATAACAATGAATTATGCGTTTTGAACGAAATTTTTTAGTCTCTCGTCTTAATTTATGTCCAGTTTGTCGCCCATTCTCTCTGGCCCTCTGTTCGAATGGGCAGAGATCAAACAAAAACACTGCACTTTATTGTTACGTGAAGAATCAAAATACGCTATTGAAACATCTCAAAGAGTAAATTATTGAAAGGTGAATGGAGGAGATGCAGGCATTCATATATACAACTATACTCTCTAACCATGGACGGATCCAGAATTTTAGATTCGGAATAGCACAATTTTATAATAATAACGGTGACCAGTGTCGAAAAATTTATAAGTTCATATGAAATTAGAATCATGTGTTCTAATATTTGAATAAAAAAGTTCGGGTAGACTCTTTAAAATCAATATATATATATATGCATATAATATTTGTATATAAATCAGAAAAATCGATTTGTTTTGATTTAAATTGAAAACAAAATTAATGTATTTCGTTTACATAATTGGTTTTCCCAAAAAACAAACCAATTAATAATTCATTCGACGTTTGTTGTTCGATTTGTCCAGTTTGGTCGATTTTTTTACAAACAAAATAGACATAACTAACATTGAATGTTATAACAGTACAATAAAAACCGTCACGATATAATAAAAAGTAACAAAACAAAACAAACTATAAAATATTATCAAACTATAGAATAAACAGATTAATTTGTTTAGGAAAAAATTTCAATGCTTTCAAGGCATTTTATCAAATGAATAAGCGTTAATTATAAGCAGTTGAGTTCACGATTCAAGTACATCTAAGTTATATATGAGTTATAAGTATGTTCTGGGCTACATCATCACATTCACTTTTAATAAATAAATTAATTTGTTATGAAAAAACATTCAATGTCTTTGAGACTAGATGAATTTATTCTCTTCTTTTTTGTTTATGATACTAGTATTGTTGTAAACTTGTACGTTAATTCTTGATTAGAATAAGAGTATTGTTGTAATCTTGTAGAAAATAAAGTCATCTTACCAAATAAATAAAAGTTAATTATAAATATAGTATATGTGGTGAAAATTTTGAAGGGATATGAAACGTCCCATGCCCCTATCTCCATCCGCCCCGCCATGTATGTAACTACGTAACAAGGCAGCTAGCTACTTGATGGCAAGTATTTCATAATAAGATGGCATTTGCTCAGAAATTGAAATTTATCAATAACGTAAATATTGATAGTTTTCTAGTTCTCGAAGATATTTATTCATTGCAAGAAGGTAAATCCGTCAAATATCCATTATCCTACCTATACGGCTATACTATTGAAGTAGTAAAAGTTACTAGATTTCCATATAAATAACCAGACCGACAACAAATCAACATCTGATGCTTTTCTCTGTTAAACCTAAATTTTTAAATGCTTCATTTTCATTTTTAAAATGTACATGTTAATGGTTATGAGATCATGTTAACTCCATGCTTGTTGATTTAAATCATTAAATGTTACGGACTGATCAATAGAGAAAAGTTCATGGACATATTAATTGCATCAATATTAGCTCTACTAAGAAAAAAGACTTCGTACTTTTTGTTCCTTTGTTGTTCACTGAAAATATTTGGACACTGAAACTTCAATTTCTTACCATATTTTTGAGCGTCACCTTTGTGTCCTACCCTAGCTAACAGCTTATATATGGTTCCCTACCACACAAATCGGGAAGGATAGCCACTCCCTTCCATCAATGACTTTGCTACATAAGAACAATTATCCGATTCATATCGTAAAAGTAACCATGGAAATTCGATAACGTTGATCGAGCGACGAGCTAAGATATGATCAGTGGGGTGGCTGGATTCTTGGTTTGTCAAGGGACCAAAATGTCATATAATTGAGATATTTTAGTTAATATAAGAATAAGAAGAATAAATTGGGACTTGGTTATGAATCAGTATCGTTCATATTCGATCTCTTTGTGCCACTATAATTAGTTTTGCTGTTTTGAATAACCACAATAAAAGGATGAGAATGAGAAAAAAGACAACACATGATCAAATAATGCCATATAAAAAATAAATTAAAACAAGAATACCTCTCCCACCCACAAGGAAAATCTTCAAGACTTCTAAGAAAATTCAAAGAACATTAGTTGAAAAATTAGCGACAAAGAAAAACTTACACAGGACTTACTCCCTGCAACTATTGAACAAGAAAGAACCGGGGTTCATTAAGCTTAAATGTTTGGCTTTTACATGTACAAAACAGATACCAAAACTCGTCTTTTGAAGTTGGTTAAATTACATACAATATAAATGTATAACATGTAACTAAAAGCAAAGAAAAAACTAAGCTCAAATGTAACTTCTAAGACACCTTGCACTCTGGTGCAGGTCCCTCAGGGAATCTCATTCTATCAACACAATAATTATACACCATATGGTATTTTTGTACCCATTTCAACCTCTTCAAACTTGTAGTATTTAGTTTCTCATTTACCCATAAATCATCACTTGATGATGGTAATTCGTATAAATCACCACAATTAGAGCCCTCTTTATTAGCCACACAAGCATCAGCTTTGTAATTCCTATAAGATGCTGTGAATGGGCCTTTGGCCCAATCAGTCTTCACAAGCCCACCTTGTGTGGCCCATTCTTCACCATTCCATAAACTTGAATGAATTCTCATTGGTTGGTTTTTCAAAAATGGCACCCCCATTTTTTCACAATTTTCGAAAGTCCTGATAGGTGTATCATCAACATAAAAAATAATCCTGTAAGGGTTCCATAGTACAGCATACGTGTGAAAATCCAATGTTGGATCAAACCATAAGAAAAATTGTTGCTCCCTATTCCCTTTTCCTTGGGAAAAAACATTGGTATGCAGTGTATAAGGGTCACCACTAGAATTACCAAGAAACTCGAAATCTATTTCGTCATGGGTCGGACCTTCTGAAGTTAAGTAAAATGTCGTAACAGTTCCTGCTGAATTTCCGGGAATAAGCTTTATTTGCATTTGTATTTTTCCAAATAAATATTCGTTTTTTGATCTAAAACCTGATCCGGACGTTTTGTCCATGGATAATGTAAGGAGACCTCCGTTGTTATGGAACCTAGTACGACCCTCTCCCCATGTTATCTCGAATTCTTCTTCCAGCTGGTTGCCTTTTTCGGCGTTCATACGTAAGCGTGTTGCTTCGCTAAAACTGTTTTGTGCAATCGATTTAGTGCTCGACATGAAGGAGTCAAGGTTGAAAAATATGAGGAGTGCAAAAATGGTTAGGAAAATAACTAGGGGGGCGCAACGTGAAAACATATTTAACGAATTAACGTTTCTCGTCTTCGAACCCATCGGATTTGTTTCTATGGCAAAAACTTGAAACTTGTAAAATCTTCCTAAGGGGAATTCTGAAAAGGACAAGATCTCTGTGCAAAAATGGTTACTTATTTTTGGTATTTAGACAATGAAAATTGTGGGAGGCTATAAAGTAACGCCTATTCCGTTTCCTTGTTATATTTGTGGTCAGACTATCAAGTGGCTTAAAGTTGTTCATGCTACAAATAGAAGTTGGGTAAATTATACTAAAAGTCAAATACTTTTTATTTTTATTTTTTGACTTATTTTTTGTTTTTTCTAGACAAGTCCTATGATTTTTGTTGCACGAATCTAGAGCCATGAATAGAGTACCGAATTTAAATAAGATACGGTGAGTCTAAAAAAATTATGTAGCATGCCACAACACTATTTTCAAATTATAGTAATATACATTGTAAAAATTCCGAAGGGGCTCTGTCGTAATGAAGGGTGGTGTGACTCTCAAAATGAAGTGGAAAGAGCCGAAGGGGGCTATGTCGTGTTCATGTTCGTTTTGTGAAAATTTTCTTTATGTTTGACTAGCGAAGGATCATTAACAAACAATTTGAAGATACGAACTCGAAATTTTTCACAAATATTTTTACTTAAAAACTTTAAATAAAGATTAACAAGTACAATAATATTTGCCTATTTTATTTAAAAGAATAATACTTCTAACTTATAAGAATATTAGTTACATATCAAAATACCAAATTATTTACATAAGTATAATTGTGACCATCGCACTAATTTGTCACTGCATTACAAAAACTATCTAATTTTAACCTTAAATTTATTTCATCTTTATTATTTGAAATTGTTTTTGGTTATTTATTAAACTACAAAATATACAAATCTTTTTACATATCAACAAAGTTTATCCTTAATCGTCTCACTACCCGACCTTGACCCCTCAGGTATCATATCTTGCAGAGTTTATCTCGATTTGGTATTGCCCTTAAAATAGCTTTTACCAAAAATACTTAAGGAGTTGCTAAGTATGAGACTCTAGAAAGGCATTCAACGGTAAAATTAAAGGATTTGATTGAGTATCGAGAGTAAATGAATTCAGGTCAAAATATCAAATGCAAATGAAAGTAGATCGTTTTTTTTTCATTACATAGAAGTGCATATCCATCCTGGATCTTCTGCATAATGGTCAGAATAACAGTATAATTGATGTAGAAGTGCATATCCATCATGGATCTTTCGGAAATCCAGCGAATAACATGCTTCATCGCTTTCTTATCAAATTGTTTCGTCTGTCATGTTTCCTTGTTTCCTGACAGCGCGGTAAATACTCGGTGTACAAGTGCTCAAGCAGTTTCTCTATAAATGTTTTATCTGTCTCACTTCCAATATCAATCTTGCGTAAATCTTTTCTCACTGTTGAGTTGAGCCATTTGTTATCGTCGATTATAGTCAATATTAAGGAGTTCTCGAAGTTATTACATCAGTCTTTTCTATAATAAGGGATTCACTTGGAAAATGATCTATCGGAAATCCATTATTTAAAAACAGAGACCGATATTATCCAAAATACATTATCTAAAAACAGAGACCCATTGAAACTTCACGAGATGCCAATCATCGTATCATTCTCAAAACAATCTTTAATTCCTATTCATATTTATTTCATTTATAACCGAAACAAATATGGACCGAACACTTTACCAATCATACACGAAAAATTCCATGAACGCTCAATTCACCCTCACTAATGTCACAGATACGGTTATATACGGTCATTGAAGTCTATCAAAAGTTTATGCCAAACTTTCTAAAACTCTATAAAAAGAAAAATTATTATCCAAAATGTATAAAATTATCATAATCAACAATTTCATGAAGGAAAACACAAAATTTCCACGTACAATTAAACACGTGGCAACAATCAATAGGACCATATTCCACGGATGACGCTAAAAAAGATAGATAAATAATAATATAAATTTCCGAATTTCTTTAGTTTTTTCCCCCACCGGTGACCGGTTCTGAGTTGTAGTGAGAGAGAGAGAAAGAGAGAGCTCAAGAAGGTACTTTATTTTTACTTATTTATATCGCCTTTTTTTTTGTTTGTTTCTTCTTTTATTATTCTGTTTTAATCTATAATTTCGATTAATCTGGTTTAGAGATTGGATCTTTTTACATACCCTTTTCAAATTGATTTAGCTAATTTATTTAACATTCTCCTCAATCTTTTAGGGCTTGAATTTTTCTGATAAATCAACGGTTTCAATTTCTTGATACTTTTTTTTCATATACCCTTTTCACCTGAGGTGTTTTTATGTATAAACGCATCAAAATCCTTGTTTTGAGACTACCCTTATTTTTTTTATATATTCAAATAGTTCAAAACTTTGATCTTTTTAAGTGCATGTGTTCACTATTTAGATTGAATTAGGATTTTTATTAAGATTATAATCAGAGATTGTTTTGCTACTTGTATTTATTTATTTGTATACATTGCATATAACAACACATAAAATCAATATGTATACAGTTGAATCGAATTCCTTGTTTTGATACTTAACTTTATTTTGTTATTTAGTCAACTAGTTCAAAGTTTTGATCTTTTTTAAGTCCCGTCTTTTCTTGAGGCGTTTATGTATTGCATTGAATTAGTACTTTCATTAAGATTGTGATCAGAGATTGTTTTGCTACTTGTATTTTGCTATAAAATCAATTTTATCACTTTATTAAATTAACTTTTGTTTTGTCATATTTTTGCCTTTAGCTCCTGATTTATTGTTATACAATGCATATAGAGGGTTCAGGTTGATTAAGTAATATCATCAAACACCTTGTCAGTTTTCCAATTACTTGTGGATTTTTTTTGTACCTTGTATATAGCTGTTATGCGGCTTATGCCGATGGTTTCCAAATTTATTGGTTCCAAATTAGTTAACTTTTTACACACCCTTTTGCCCTGACACATTTTAAGTGTGTATATATATATATATGTATATATATATATATATATATATATATATAACCCCAGGTGTTGCTGTGTGGCGCGAAGCTACATATCTATGAATCCTGACAAATTAAGTAATAGATCAAAAGGTTTGCAGCATACAGAAAATTTAAAACGAAAACAGAATATTAATGAGATAGAAAATCAACTTAATTAAATGAATAAATTGCCGACACGATACATGAAACAACTCTTATGAATAGGAAGTAGTGAATCAACTCATAAGTAAAGACCAAATACCGTAATTGGGAATCTATCTGCTGACTGTGTTTCATCGACATGGATGAATGGATGAAATTAATAAGAGAGAGAGAGGAGAAAATGAGTAGTTTGGACGGTTTAAAGAGAGAGAGACGTGTGAGACTCTGAGGGGGTGAATCTTTTTTATTTTTTTCAAATTATGGTGTACGTGTAATTACAAAAGAATAGCAATGGTGTTTTTGGAAAATTTGTGCCAAAATTTGGCAGCTTCACCAATTCTTGGCTTTGCTTTTCATAATAGAATGATATATATAATGGCAGTTCAGATTGATTCATAATTTCATCAAATACTTTGTGAACCCCCCCAAAATGAAAATGCTTGTTTGTTATCTTATCTTGTATTTTGTTACTGACTCAATGCTTTCTATTTATTGTATCAAAATCTTGACCTTTTTACACCACCTTTACCCCTGACACAGTTTTTTATGTATGCATATATGTAGGGAATTTAAATTGATTAAGTAATTTCATCGAACAATTTGAGGCCACTCGAAAAATGATAAGGCTACAGACGTATGCTGGCATCAGTATCATCGCCACGTTGGCGGTTATATACCATGCCTTCCATAGTAGGGCTCAGTTTTACCCAGCAATGGTATATCTATCCACCTCGAAGATCAGCTTGGTCCTTCTTCTCAACATGGGTTTTGTTATCATGTGTACAATGTGGCAAATTACGAAAAAAATCTTCCTCGGTTCTCTCAGAGAAGCTGAGGTCGAGAGGCTAAACGAGCAGGCATTTAGAGAAGTAATGGAAATATTATTCGCAATAACTATTTTCCGACAAGATTTCTCAGTATCTTTTCTGGCTATGGTTACGGCTCTTTTGCTCATCAAGGCTTTACATTGGTTGGCTCAGAAGAGGGTCGAGTATATTGAGACTACACCTACAGTTTCTACCTTGTCTCATGTTCGGATTGTGTCGTTCATGGGGTTTTTGTTTCTTTTAGACAGTGTGTTCCTGTATAATTCGGCCAAATATTTGATACAAACTTGGCAAGCTTCGGTTTCTCTCTTCTTTGCGTTCGAGTAAGTATTCTTGCTAATAAATTATTTCGGTGCTTAATGATATTGCGTGAATGCTTATTGTATTTTAATAATGGCAGCGCATAGAAAATGATGCTGGTCGATAGATCTTTAGTACATCAGAAATGAGATTTGAGAAGTAAGTTTTGGTTACAAATGAGGATACAAACCAGACTTGGATCTTGGTTTATAGTTAGAATTGAAAATTTATTGGACAAGATACTTTATGATTTTGTAGGATCAGTGGTAGGTAGTGCTGGTACTGTGACATGGACACGACCAAATATCCATTAGATTAATGCTGACCCTTTAACCTGCTTTATATTTTGATTATTTTCATGTTTGTAAATTGTAATAATTATTGCTTATAGAAATAGAGTAGCTTGGAGAATGTTTAGCTTCTATGGTCGTGGTGCGTTGATGCTAAGAAACTTTGGAGGCTGATTTTGTTTACTTGACGTTAGATGCGGTTTTGGTTTAGATTTAAAAGATAGATACATGTTCTGCCTTGGGATACGAGTTTGGTACTTTGGTTACCTTAGACTCCAGGTTTTGGAAAATCAGTAAGGTGGGGAAACATGTTTATCTACTAACTAGAAGACATATTGCTCCGAGGAGTAAGAAAACTTAAAAATAAATAATTAAAGAGACGTCCTTTGTTGGCATTATTTTACTTTATCTATTTGTCAATGTACATTATTTGATTTGTGTTTCATTCAAATGGGCATGTGAATTTAGTTAGAGCTTGCTATTTAGGATGAGCGTTATAAATGCTCTCTTACCTTAATGTTATGTCTTCTGTTTACAACTACATTCTCGCCAATTCCTTTTTCTCTTTGATTAACAACTTGTTTTTAATATTTGTTAATGTTTTAAACATTCACCAGATATATGATATTAGCGACTACAACCATGTCGACATTTGTGAAATATATTTTTTACGTCAGCGACATGCTAATGGATGGTCAATGGGAAAAGAAGGCAGTATATACCTTTTACTTGGAACTTATTCGTGACTTGCTGCACTTGTCTATGTATTTGTGCTTCTTCCTCGCGATTTTCGTGTAAGTACTTAAGCAACTTACTAACTTTAGTTGTTATCTAGTTGCTTATATACACGAAAGTACTTACACAGACGACTTTTATACTGTTATACTTACGTTTGTTAGTACTCTACACCTGTTTTCAGTTGTTGTTTTTATGTCGCTAGTTACTCTAGTAGACATGTCTGCAGAATATTTCTCTTTATATGACACATGAAAATTAATTAAGTTGGTCTAAATTGGACCTTCTCCTAAATATGTATTAACACTAGACTGAAGCGTAAATCTTTTCGCGATATTGAACCAAACCCTGATTTTACCGATTTTATTGTTTCGGAGTTAGGTGTTTAACACAATCATTTGCTTTCCCCCACACGATTTCTTGCTTCAAAATAGGCCTTAAAGATTAAAAAAATCCACAGTAATGTCACATCGTTCCTCATTCAGGGACACTCGATGCTTTTTTGCTTTATTTATCAATGAATCTTTCTTTTTAGAGATGTGAATTGTCAAATGTATTCGGACTGTGGTTATGCACCCTCCCCATGTTCAATGTCGCCCAAGAAACGTTTGATTTATTAAAGAAAATATTTTGTAATGCTAGTTTTTACTTATTTCCTAATCCGATTTGGAATTTGTTTGATCTTTCACATAGTAATGATGCTTTCTAATCATCATTTTTTAAAAGTATTTCCATAACTACTTTTCCTTCCCTATTATACTTGATTGGTTTTTGTTTAATTGGATTGTAATAAGAAGTGTTTGTCGTTTTCATTCCACTAATATAACTGTTTGGTTCTTGTAACTTTTAGAAATTATGGCGTGCCTCTGCACTTGATTCGGGAGCTCTATGAGACGTTTCGTAACTTTAAGGTTCGTATCTCTGATTACATCCGTTATCGGAAGATCACCTCAAATATGAATGACCGTTTTCCAGATGCGACACCCGAAGAACTCAATGCGTAAGTCATTTAACATATTAGATTTTTCAGTGAATAGGTACTAGGGCTTGTTTGGTTGCATTTTATAATTTCGGTGAAGGTGAAAAAATATATTTCTGAGTATGAATATTTTTAAGTAGTTTGGTAAGTGAACAAAGTTTTTTCTTTTTTGTATTGTGATTAGATAAATCTAGCTAATAGTAGTCTACAACAACATATTTTGTATTGGTGTAACCAGACAACATATTTTACTTTATTTCAAAAAAACAACAACATATTTTTCTTACGAAAGTAAAAGATGTAAAGACAAGTCTACAACCCAACAAGAGTTGTAGCTATACTGGACACTTATGAAATTTGTTACCTCGCTAATATTTTATAGTAATTACTAATATGATATGCTTTTAAAATTCATGCAGAAGCGATGCGACCTGTATCATATGTCGTGAGGAGATGACTACAGCTAAAAAACTTAATTGTGGGCATCTCTTTCATGTCCATTGTTTACGATCATGGCTAGAGCGCCAGCACACATGTCCTACTTGCAGAGCGCCAGTTGCTCCCCCTGATAGCGGGGCTAATGTCTCTGGATCCCGGGCAAATATTCATCAACAAGGTAAAGTTTGTTATTTAATTATGTTTAGCATGCCAGAAAATTTTAGCTGTAAACATTCGCCATGTTTTTCTACAATGGTGAATCAGCCACACAGGTTTGAGTTGCTGATGACTGATCCTATTATTTTGTTTGGTTTGTGAACGAAGTTGCTAACTTGGTAATGAGTTTAGACTTTGGAATGAGTGATAACAGAACAGGTCCTCTGGCGTTTTTCATAGCATCATATGCTACCAAACAATAGTTTTCCATTTTAGTTGTGGAGTCATGCTATCAAAAGTTTTAGTATGATTTATACGAGGCATTGAATTTCTTAAACTCGATTTTTATTGCCAATTTTTGGTTCAGGGCATGGTCTTGAATGCAATCTTTAAATTAAAGTATGCCTGTATTTGCATTTCAAGAAGCCGACTCCTGTGTTGGGGATTGTAGTAATCTGAGTGGTCTTTTTACTGTTTGACCCAACCTATCCAGTCTTTCAATTTAGTTCGCCAAACCTATCAATGGTTATCTGTTAGTGCATTAACCAATAGATTTGCTGGTATCTCTTTCTTATGCTTCCGCTAATTTTAATGGAAAACGCGACGTCGCTTCTATGTTAACCAATTGCTTTTACACTATTAACTTGTAGGTTTCGTATTAATCTTCTAGACTAGCTGCAGGTATATTATCGATTATCTAAACAAGCCTAATGGGGTTTATTGTCACTTTCTCTAGTTATATGGAACGAAAGTGTATAAAAACTAGAAAACCTTTAGGTTGGTGTACAGAACCAGACAAAACACGAATTGGTTGGTGTAAAAAGTAGTAAAATTCCCATAGATTGTGGTAATGACTTCATACATGCGAGAATATTAGCTAATATTATTGCTTTCACTGGGGCAGGGGCTGCTACTACATCAACGCAAAATCCTACAGAAAGAAGTGGTGTAGCACGTGATGCCCAAAGTCAGCACCAGGCCAGACTCCGAGCTGCTGCTGCTGCTGCATCGATATACGAGAGATCCTTTGTTTATCCTTCTCCAAACACAGTGGCTTGGTATGTAGTTTCATTCCCTATTGAATAATCGTGGAAACTATAATATATGGAATATTTTGCCATATTTTCTGTGAGTTATGCTATATATACAAATCTGTGCACAACATAAAAGACTGCTTGGGTGGCAGTTGCCCCTACCAATTTTCTATGCGCTATAATTGGCTTGCTGTTAAATAAATCTGTGGCAGTTTCTTATAACGGCTATGATTATGTGCATGCTTATGATGACAGATCTTTGTAACAGAATATGTTATTACTGTTCACACTTTTTTTGCAAGTACAATGATTGTCTACAAGTTTTGTTCTTGAGTTGTAAACAGGGTATTTGAAACTAACCGTGGATGCGGAAACCTATTTTTCGGTTAACAGATACTTTGTTTAACTTCACATTAACAATGGATGTGGTGAAAATTTCCGTGCTTTAAAAATGTAAATAACATTGTCTTGGTTAATATGTAAACATAAAATTAAGTGCCTTTAGGTGCCTTAGAGCATGTTTAACGGTGTGTTAGTTTAAGGTGTTGGTTTAGTAAGTGGAGCGACTGTTGGTTCGTGGGGAACGACGGGTCAACTTTTGTGTTGGTTTAGACACGGAGTTTAAATATTTTAATATAAAATAATAATAAATAATTTTTTTTTATATTGATGAAAAAAATATAAACGATACAACTATTATTTGAAACTGTCTAATAAACAGCAAATATTTTTTATTGGTGTTAAAAATGTAAATCTATTTTTATATAAAAATATGTTTAATAAACAAGTAATGTTTTCCTTAAAAAAATTAAAACTGGTTTATAAATAAAAGAAACTATTTACTGTTAATTTATGAATTAAAAAAACATTTTTTTCATTTTTATCGAATTTAATTGAAGGTAAGCATGTATGTATATATAGATATATATTACATATATATAAACAAAAACAGGGAAGGGATAGTATTACCTGTCGGCAGCGAACTCACAGGGAGGGCAAGGGGGACCAATACGCCACCGCTACAGCAGCGGCAATCTTCTCCGATAAAGATGGTGCGCTGCTCCGCGCGTGGCTCTACCCAACGCAAGCAACCAGCTCTAAACATGCTCTTAAGGCTTTAGTTGAACATAACCTTGGGTTTGGAAACTCAGTTTTGGGCAATCAGTTCTTCTTTCTGCCATGATGATTGGATTGGAAATTTATGTTTGTTTATATATTGTTCTTGTTTATAAATATATATATGTATGTATGTATATATATGTGTGTGTATAAATATTTAAACATAATAATCAATCTCGTTAATATTTCTTACTTACCTAAAAAAGAAGAAGGGCCTTGGGTATTAGGTAAATGGGAAAAGACTTATTCAGGATTGACTTAGTCAAAGTAGGTGAAAAGTTTACCTAGCTTATGCAATCAAGAATGATTCTTTAATCTTTTCTTGAGGACAGGTCTCCTGGTTACGCTTTAGTTCCCCAAGCACCTGGATCTCAGGGCAGTGCTACAAACACAAGCTCAGATTTCATTGGACCAGAACATCTTAAAAGTACAGATACAAACGATGCAAAGAGGTTTGGCGGTGTTGCGAGTTTATCGGTCTCTCAGTTAGAGGCCCAGAAATTACTGGTTCAGAATCAAATTGAGGTAGAATACTTCTTTTGCTGATCCACTCAGTACTGTTATCATTGTGGTGTCATTTTTTGAATCTTGGTCAAGAGAGCATCTTTTCTTATTCTTTCTCTTCTGTATCGTTAAGATCTTATTGATTCAAGTCAAGTGCTTGTCTTGGCTTCAGCTGTTAAGCAAATAAGTTGGCTCTTTTGAGCTAATGGATACGCTGGGCTTAACTTATTTCTTCAGGCCTTAAAATAAAGAAATGTTTACCTTTTATGCTGGTAAATCAGAAGAAGACGTTTTTTAAGCAAATAAGCAAACACTGAGCGTACAATTCATTATCAGCCAAAGCACTTAATTTCAAAGAGATCTTTAACAAGTTGTGGAACCATTGTATCAATTTTTCCAAATTTTGCTTTTGTGAGACTTATCATCCTTTTTCATTTTTTCTGTAGATCTTGCAAAACCAGCTTCGACTTTTAAGATCACGATCAGGGAAAGGTATCGACGTTGGTGCTACATCATCTTCTGGCGTTACAGGAAACACAGTTGCATCATCGTCTTCAGTGGTTTCAGATGGTGACCAAGTGGAGGAGAGTCAAAAGTCATGAGAGAGACAAGGGAAAGAAACGTAAGCAAATAAAAAATGGACAAGAAATGTGTTTATAGGTTTAAACAAAGGGAGTACTTGTGGTAAAGTGATGAATGAGGAGTGGCAATGTTGTATTTGAATGACTTTTTGATATGTTTTAGATTTGATAAAGTTTATAGAATGCAATTAAAATTGTGTTTTGGTAGGTGCCCGCTCTCTTCTCCATGTTTGCAGTTATCTTTTTGTATTTGGATCGTCGAATTGACTAGTATACAACTATTCTTCACCATTTCAATGACATGGATTCATGGGAGTACGACCATACTGTTTTACTCTCTTGCTTTCATTTGTCATTTCAAAAAAGCAACTATAAGGAAAAGAAGAATAGTTTCAATCTATGAGAGAAGGAATTGTAGAATCAATACAAAAGAGTAACTTTTTTCTAAATAATGATGTGAAGAATTTTCGCCATTGAAAGCTAGCGTTCCATATATACCTGAGAACAATTTTGCATCGACATGCTCTGGGATTGCGTCAATTTCTTTCAAGACACCACAATCTAAAATTACTCGGTTGGAATGAAGCGACAAGTCCAGCACCATCCTGCGATTTGAGAAAAGTGCCACGACTTCATCAGAACCATTAACCAGGACGGATAGCGGCTTCTCACAATTTCAATTGCAGCCTGTTTGTTTGTTTCAACTATCACAATGTTTGCTTTCCATGGTAAGTAAATATATGGAGTAATTAATAGGAATAATTATTAATGTTAAGGTATTAACCTTATTATAACTATTTATTGTTTATTAGGAGAATCTATGATCTATATTACAATTACAATCATACTAACTGCGTTGCGTCGCCGCGTCGGACTATAGTAATTAGGAATATGGCGGGTATAATATTAAGACGACACGTCAGACTATAGTAATAAGGAATTTGACGGGTATAATATTAGGAAAATACATCATTCAGTAATACTTAGATATCAAAAAATTACGGATTTGAAATCTATTTAAATATTACTACAAAAGTTGGTACATGATTGCCAACTAAACTTACAACAAAAGTCGTATTAAGTTCACACTCTCATGTCTTAACAGTCAACACAGACAACAAAAGTATAGTAATACAACTTTACCATAAAAATAAAAATAAAAATAAAAATAAAAATAAAAATAAAAATAAAAATAAAAACCAAGTAGAGTACATTTTACAGATGATGAAACATATATAGAAACAATCAACACCCACTACCTAACTGTACTAAAGTTCCCAATTCTCACTTATATTTAATCCCCCTTTTCTCTAATTTCTCTCACCAAATTCGATTTCCCCCAAATTGAAAAAACCCTAACCCTAATCTTCACAAACCCAGTTCAATTTGTCCTCAATTGAGCCTCTTTCTCTGATCATCTTCGCACCACGTCACCTATCTCTCTACTCCTGCTGCTACCGAACTGGGTTTTCAATTTTACCTATTTTTGAGAGAATTTTAAAAAGCCCTAATTTCTGAGTTTGCACTAAAGGTGGAGCCTTTAGCTCGATCATATAAGTGCCACGTCATCACCGACTCGTTCTCGACTGTTGCTGATCTGGGTTTTGTGATTTGACCAGTTTTAGAGAGAGAAAGAAAAAAATCCCTAGCTATGGAAAAAATCCACATTTCTGAACTAGAAATGGAGTCTTTACCTTGATCATATAAGTGCCACGTCATCACCGGCTCATTCTTGACTGGTGCTAATCTGGGTTTTGTGGTTTGACCTTTTTTTAAAGATAAATAAATATAGATATAGAGAAAGTGTGTGAGTGAGGTGAAATGGGGAGTATAGAGAAGGAGGAGATGAGTATGGTGGGTTGTGGTGTGGGTTCGATAGTTTGGGTGCGGAGGAGAAATGGGTCGTGGTGGCCTGGGAAGATACTGGGGGCTGCTGAGCTGTCAGCTGCTAATCTCGTCTCGCCTAGGTCTGGAACTCCCGTTAAGCTCCTCGGTAGAGAAGATGCCAGTGTGTAAGTTTTTTCTGTATTTTTATATGTATATGTTTTGTTTAATTGTTTGTAGGAGTTGAGTTAGTTGCTGTTTTTGTGTTCTTTTTGTTAAATGGTAAACTGCATTTGGTTGTTCTGTTAAAAAAAAGATAGAATAAGCTCCACGGAAGAGAAGATGCCAGTGTGTCAGCTTTTTTGCTGCTTTTTGTATATATATGTGTGTGTTTTGTTTGCTTGTTTGCAGGAGTTAAGTTAGTAGCTGTTTTTGTGTTTATTTTGTTGAATGGCAGCCTGGTAGGCTGCATTTGGTTGTTCTGTTAAAAAAAGTGTTCTTTTTTGGTTTTGTGGAGTTGAAAGATAGAAGCTATAAGGTGGGTGAAACCATTTTTTCTTTGTAGAACTCTAAATTCCAGCTTATTTACTATAGTCTGACCTCGTGCCCCCGGGGTCGAGGATTCCGGTTAAGCTTCTTGGTAGAGAAGATGCCAGTGTGTAAGTTTTTTTTGTATCTATCTATCTATCTATATATATATATATATATAGATGTATGTATATGTTTTGTTTGGTTGTTTGCAGGAGTTAAGTTAGTAGCTGTTTTTGTGTTCTTTTTGTTGAATGGTAGACTGCATTTGGTTTTCGGCTAAAAAAAAGTGTTCTTTTCTGATTTTAGGGAGTTAAAAGATAGAAGCTTTAAGGTGGGTGAAGCCAAAAAAAATATTTAGAACTCTAAATTCCAGCTTATTTACTATAGTCTGATCTCGTGTCGCCTAGGTCAGGAACTCCCGTTAAGCTCCTCGGTAGAGAAGATGCCAGTGTGAGTTTTTTTTCTTTTTTTTTTGCTGCTTTTTGTATCATTCTATTATAATTAACCAACCCAAGACAAATGATGCTGCCCAATTTTGCCCATTTTTTCCGGAAATGCCCCCACTCTTTTTTACTAATTACTCATTTACATTTATTCAATTCAAAATATAAAAAACACACAAAAATCATTATCTTTTCAAAACAATTATAATCATATACCAAATAAAATCGTTTTATGTGTATTTTGTATAACAAGAACATTATATTACTCATGATTTCTAATTTAATATATTCATTCATCAATATACTTTTTAAAAATTTATTTACCCGGATCATATATATACCACGCGTCGCACACGCAACGCGTGGGTAACGATTACTAGTTTATATATATGTGTTCATGTTTTGTTTGGTTGTTTGCTGGAGTTAGTTAGTAGCTGTTTTTGTGTTCTTTTTGTTGAATGGTAGACTGCATTTGGTTGTTCGGTTAAAAAAAGATAGAAGCTTTAAAGTGGTGACGCCAATTTTTATTCTAGAACTCTAAATTCCAGCCTATATACTATAGTCTGATCTCCTGCCCCCTAGGTCGGGGAATCCTGTTAAGCTCCTCGGTAGAGAAGATGCCAGTGCGTGAGTTATTTTTTTGCTGCTTTTTGTATATATGTATTTGTTTGTTTGGTTGTTTGCAGGAGTTAAGTTAGTAGCTGTTTTTCTGTTCTTTTTGTTGGATGATAGACTGCATTTGGTTGATCTGTTAAAAAAAGTGTTATTTTTCTGGTTTTGGGGAGTTGAAAGATAGAAGCTTTAAGGTGGATGAGGCCATTTTTTTTAAAACTCTAATTCGAATTTATTTACTATAGTCTGATCTCCTACCCCCTAGGTTGGGGAATCCGGTTAAGCTCCTCGGTAGAGAAGATGCCAGTGTGTGAGTTTTTTTGCTACTTTTTTGTATATGTATATGTGTGTGTGTATGTTTTGTTTGATTGTTTTCAGGAGTTAAGTTAGTAGCTGTTATGTGTTTCTTTTTGTTGAACGGTAGACTGCATTTGGTTCTGTTAAAAGAAGTGTTCTTTTATGGTTTTGGGGAGTTGAAAGATAGAAGCTCTAAGGTGGGTAAAGCCATTTTTTTTTGAAAAATCTTAATTCGAGCTTGTTTACTGTAGTCTGATCTCATGTCACCTAGGCTAGGGAACTCCGGTTAAGCTCCTCAGTAAAGAAGATGCCAGTGTGTGAGTTTTCTTTGCTGCTTTTTGTATCTATATATATGTATATATGTGTGTATATGTTTTGTTTGGTTGTTTGCAGAAGTTAAGTTAGTAGCCTTTTTTGTGTTCATTTTGTTGAATGGTAGACTGCATTTGGTTGTTCTGTTAAAATAAGTATTCTTTTCTGGTTTGGGGGAGTTAAAAAAAATATAAGGTTTAAGGTGGGTGAAGACATTTTTTCTTCTAAAATTCTATATTCGAGCTTAGTTACGATAGTCTGATCTCATGTCACCTAGGTCGGGGACTTTGGTTAAGCTCCTCGGGAGAGAAGATGCCAGTGTGTGAGCTTTTTGCTTCTTTTTGTATCTATGTATGTATTTTTCTTGTATGTTTGTGTGCAGATATTAAGTTTACTACATATCTGTATTTCTTTGTTTTTAGTGAAAGGTAGGCTGCATTTGGTTGATCTGCGAAAAATTGTGCTTTTTTTCTGGTTTTGAGCGCTCAAAAGATAAAGAGGCTTTAAGGTGTGTGGAGCCAGCATTTTTTTTTTAATTTTCTTAAATTCCAGCCTTTTCTAAAACGCAGTAGCAAAATAAGCCATAAAACACTTCTTTGATTGGCTTTCAAACAATTAAAATTCCAGTTTAAATATTCTATGCTTCTGGCTTACTATATGATAATTGATAAGTAGAAAAGCTCAACGAATGCATAGCAGGTTAAAATAATATATCGGAAAGTTTTAAGCTCGAAAGTTGCAACCAAGCACACTGTAGGGAAATGCTAGCTTATTTGCTTGCTTTGCTGTTGTAGTTGATGTAGATTTAAGTGAGAAAGTTAGTTTTGTTTTTCACAGATTAAGAATTTCCTTACAATATGTTTTAAAGCCTTTAGCTTATAGGTTGAATAGTAGAAAAATCTCTCCTTTTGATATCCTAATGCACAGCTGGATAACTTCAAAAACAAGCAGAAGGGTTGAGCTTACAAGCTGCAACCAGAGAAACTAAGATAAAAAAAATGGGTAACTTATATGGTCGCCTACATCTAGATGGGTAACAATTTGTTGGTTTTAGGTTTCAAATGTCGTCTTCATCTATATAGTGCTTCTCCAATTGTGATCTAAGCAAAAATGCTAATTTTCCCGATTTATATAATCGGTAATCCAGCTTAAAGCTTCTAGCTTATGGGTGAAAACCTCAACTAATAAGCTTGGCAGCCAAATACCCAGCAGGTTAAAAGCAAAAGAATACAGAAAATGGTTGAGTTAGTAGCTGCGACCGAACATACGCAGGGGCAATGCTGGCTTATATGGTCTGGTTCATATGTATGGATAATTAAGTTGGTGTCTTTAATTTTCATATGTACTTGATGCTGGCACTTGGTTCTTCTTCATGTTAATCATTTAAAATGAAGTTCTAGTTTCATAGTTGATAGTTCCTTGCAGGGTAGGGATTTCCTTAGTCATTTAAAATTTCAAAATAAAAAAACCCTTTTAAAAAATATTGTATAGTAACATGTCAGGGGTAAAGGTTCAGAATATCTTTATGCTTTTGAAGACTTATAGCCATCACTGCAAAGGAAGTAGCTTTTGTGAGGTAGCACTCTGGTCTGTTGTGGCAATCAGAAGGGTAGAGAAATTTCCGGTTTATTCGTCACTGGATTTAAATGATTTTCTTGTTTATGGGATGGGTAATTAAGAATATCAATGGAGAAATTGTGATGCTTTTTATTTGGCTTTTTATTTGCATTTGTAGAATTTTTACATTTTCTCTCGACCTTCAGATGAAGTTTATGGGTTGCAAGTGAAAAATGACATCACTAGTAAATTACCATTCTCTTGTAACTACAGATAGACCAATATTACGTTTTGATTTACAGGTTTATCAATTTGATTCTATTGGCCTTTGCTCAATGCAGAAATAAAAGTTTATGACAGACCTTACACAAAGTATAGCATGTATCTAATCATGGAAATTATCCATGTTCTGCTCCTCAGCTCCTGTAGTATTTGATGCTTATTTATATGTTTTTTTTTCTTAAGCTACCGACCACACTTTGAAAATCTGCCATGCCTTTTCAAAACTGAAATTTTGACCTCTTTTTCTAATATGCTTCCCGACACTTCCTTTTACCATATAAATCCTTCAAATACTTTTCTTTCTTGCAGTATTTTCGTTAGCATATGACGAGTTATTGTACGTTGAGATTACAATCTGTTTGCATCTAACTAATTGCTAAGATACACATAATATAAGTACGTTGACATTACAATCCTTCAAATACTATATTGCTAAGATACACATAATATAAGCAACTTCACTATTATTCCCTTGTCTTAAATTGTTTTTAGGGACTGGTATAATTTGGAAAAATCCAAGCGCGTAAAACCCTTCCGTTGCGGTGAATTTGACGAATGTATTGAAAGAGCCGAATCTGCCTTCGGTATGCCTCCGAAGAAGAGAGAAAAATATGCACGCCGAGAAGACGCTATTCTTCACGCTCTAGAAATCGAAAAGCAGCTACGGGATGACAAAGATGGTAGTTTAGACTCTCCTATTGATGGTCGCAGAAATAAATCTTCTGTTATGGTGAAAATGGAACCGGCAGTATCTTCAAAATGCTCGAAATACAGTAAAACTTTCAAGCCCCGATCTAAAAATATTGTCGTTGCTACCAAAAATGTAGAGGTAAATGATCCTATCGGTCCACAAGAAGTCAACAAAGTAAGTCTTATGAGAGTTTCTTTAAATGAGAAGTCCGAACTTGATAACTTTGAAAGTGGTTTCCCCATCAGTGGCCTTATAAATAACAAAGCAACTGGTATTGGAGGCTCGCTGGAGAAAACGAGAAATTTAACTAATGTAAATGAACCCCTTCTGAAGAGACGTGATAGGCGCCGAAGTGTTGTCCAAGTGTTACAAAAAAGTGAAAAGGAGCATAAAGAACCCACAAGCCGTACTAAGATGGGTGACTTTTCTTTACCTAGTGAGTCCAATGATTGTTCTGATGAAGAGAAGTTTATTGGCCTTATTCCGAAGGCAGATTCGTCTTTTGACATGGACGTAGATGGTTTTCCCCGTCCCACTGAAATGGATGAAGAAAGCAGTCCAGATGAGTCTACTGAAAATACAGAAACTGATTCTTCTAAAACTCAATCAGACGAAGATGCTGATATGGCTGGCCTTGCAGGTTAGAATTTCTGCTATTCTAGATTATGGTTATGTGTACCTATCCGTATACATATGGGTTACTAAGAGGAATTAACAAAATGAGAGGCCTTTTAACATGCGTATATATATATGATAACAAACACTTGCTGCTTGTCAAAAAAATAATAATAATAACAAACACTTGCTCATATATGTATATATATGAGTGTGTGTGTGTGTGTGTGTGTATAAATTGTATGCAAAAAAAAAAAAAAAAAAAAAAAAAAAAAAAAAAAACTTGCTTTTGGAGACTAAAAAGTATTTGTTATACTTTATATTTGCGGTGTTCTGATGTTACTTTATAATCATTTGATACATCATCTGGTAATCATTTGTTACTTTATGAGAATTATTTTTCAGATTTTATGTCGTATGTCTGTTTTTAACTTTTCGCATCCCTGACATACTAGTAGAATGATTATGAACCGAACCGTTTTTGAAAAATCTCGAGTTCGGCTCGTAAAATATTCAGTTCATGTTCGCCTCATTTCTAAATGAATTGAACATGAAACAAAGTATAGATCTCGTTAAGTAAATGAGATGATCATGAGCAAAGCTCCATCCAGCTTGGGAAATTTTTGTTTTGTTCGGTTATAATCAATGATAGCCTTATATCGATAGGTTTATATACTTGCATGATAAATAACAAAAGAAAATTTCCATGTATTAATGGTGAAATATTTTGAAAGTTGAAAAACGGTGATTTTGTAATACAATGATAAACTAGTTGGATTGGTCTCAATTATCCTTGCATATGTAAATGTTTCTTCTTACATTGATATGATACTAATCCTTTTATAAGTAAATCATTCTATAAATGAAAAATATGGAAAACGTTATCCTCACTTGTCTTTGTTTAAGGTTTTAACTTAAATGAACCGCTAATTAACTCGTCTTCCGCTCGTCAAGAGTTTGGTTCGTGATTGTTTGTTGATAAAAGGACCTGAACATATATGAACAAGCTTTCGTTAAACGAACATGAACAGTCTTTTCGGTTCTTTTAGTGTCATTATCAGCTTTTTATACTAGTTTCGTCATATTATTATGGATTTCACTTCAGTTTTTATCTTTTTACTTTCAGTTGTTTTCCGTAGATTTTGTTCTTCTCGTGCAAGTTGCCTTGCCTATTGATGATAGCATTAACTGAGCTTTTTTTG
This sequence comes from Primula vulgaris, assembly GCA_963920805.1. Taxonomy (NCBI): domain Eukaryota; kingdom Viridiplantae; phylum Streptophyta; class Magnoliopsida; order Ericales; family Primulaceae; genus Primula; species Primula vulgaris. Next base: position 14,255,600 of record OY987212.1, read on the forward strand.
TTTTCCCAGAAGCTGCATTTGTCCCAAAGTTGGAAGCGAAGCCTCAAGACATATCAGAACAATTTCAACGTAGGAGTTTGAGCATTGAATTACCCAATGACAGTGACATGTCTCCATTTTACCTTAACAACCATGGTCCTGCTAGTTTAGGTGTATCTAAATGGCAAATAAAAGGGAAACGAAACAAACGTCGTATCACCAAAAGGTCTACTGACGCAACTGATAGATGGGTCACGAGAGGGTCTATGTATACAACGAGAGGGTCTATGTATACAACAGATCTTGAAGATATCGAAAGTGATGGTTTTGATGGTAATGTAGAAAGAGGCTTTAGGACCCAAAAACGCTCATATTGCAACCAAAGGTATATATCAGACTCCATAGCCTCATCTTTCCCACACAAAAAAAACCACAGCCTCATATTTTTGCGTATGGTGATGTACTAAACAACATAAGGAAAAAATCACCTTTCTTCACCAATCTATCAGATTTGAACAATGTAGTATACCATTTTATATTTTTATTATATTTCTTCATTTAGACACTCATCATTTACAAAATTGAACAATTAGTATGCTCGTGTTAAAAGTTTTAACAATAGCATTATTATGCATAGTTTTTTTTTTATCATGCTCGTATACGATCTGCATAAAACCAAATAATCAGTACGGCAGTGCTAAACTTCAGCTTGTAAGCACTTGTTATATAGGAGTACTAAAGTTCCGAATTTTGATAGTAGGTTCACTGTCTTTCTTTGATATTTGTGTACATTTTTTATGTTTGAATGGTGAGTTTTATAGCAGTGTACTAATAATAAAAATTGATAGGTCTTTGTATAATCCCAACATAATCAATGAGCATCCTTGGATGAGGGGATATTGGGAGGATTCAAGAGATCATATTGATCGTACGTTTGATACCCATCGATATGGAGAGAGAATGGAGATCGGGTTATTAGATGTGGACCTCAATGTCCAATCAAGCTACCAAAGAGGAGAGCATGTTCCACTGATATCTTTGAGGAGCAAACTAAATGGGAAAGCAATTGTGGGCCATCCGATCCAAGTGGAAATACTCGAAAATGGTTTTACCAATTCTCTTCTTTCTTCATCTAATGGTTGGAGAATGCCTTTTAAGAAATCGAAAAAGTATATTCCTGACGGAATAATTTCGAAGAAGCCTTCAAAAAATGTGGGTTCATCGTCTTACCAAAAGATAAAAAATCTCTCTGCAATCGAAAGAGAACAGACAGTTAGCAACAATTTTAGAAGCGGCGACAAAAGTAGTTTTCGAGCTGGTGGGTTGATAAAAGGTGTGGTTGGCCCGACCACAGTTGCTTGTATTCCCGTTAAGCTAGCTTTCTGTCGGTTAAACGAGGGGTTGGTTGGCCGCCATCAATAAACTGTATCCCAAATGTATATTTCTATAGAGATTTAGATCGAGAATAATATGGTGTTTGCTGATATTCACTTTAATCTGTACAACAAAAGTAGTTCCCCCTTATTTTTCGTGGTAATTGGGCGGAGCAATACAGTGTAACAGGAGTGTTAGGAAGAAACCTCGAAGAGGGTTGATATTCCAAATGTTGCGGACCTTTTTAATTTAAGACTGTAAAAAAATTCGTAAACCTGACCAGTCCGAATGCATGACAATGCTAAGGTTTTAGATATAAGGTGTGGTATTTGTAAGTTGAGAGTAGAATGAATGTACATTCTGTTTCCCCCCCTTAGATATTGTACTTGCAAAACCTTGTCTAGCTATATACAGGAGTAACAGGACCCTTGAATCCTTGATTAAAGAGGTTCAAAGGTAAACGTTTTTTTTTCTTCTTAATTTGGGTTTTCATTTCTGGGGTTCCCCTTTAAGTTTGGGGTTGATTTATGAGATTTCCCTCTACTTTGGGTTTGTTCTGGTTTGACGTAAGACCGGTTTCAGCCTTGAAGTTATAAATTATTTACATCATATTCAGGAAAACAAATACCTGCTGTGTTGCAGCAGCTGCAATGCAAAATCCCGGCACTTTATTTCTGATCCAACTTTCCACAAAAGAAGAATATGTAGATTGTATTTTTCGGAGCCGTTCCCAGTTTATCTAGAACCGTTATATGGAAAATGGAGAGCCCGGTTGATGCGTTGCAGCATTTGCAACAAAGTTGCTTTTCATCCACTCGCACCCATTCTGTATGCTTTGAACTGGTCAAAGAAACTTCTTTCAGTACGAAAAATACCATTAATTTTTTTAAAAAAACAACATATACTGTGAAACAATCAACTTTATGGAACATATTTTCAAGTCATGGGAATAGTGGAAAATTTCAGCATTTGGCTTCACCAACAAAACAAAAGGTAGCAAAACTAATACACCTTTGCAAAGCCTTAACAAACCCAAATTTCCTCAATAAGAAGACAAGTCGCTAAGGCACCACATGACGATAAAGTAATTTGCCTTATCATGTATGTATCATTATGCACGAAAATGGGACCTGAAGATTCCGGTGAAGGAGACGAGGGTTTCCCATTACGATCCCAGGTTGTTCCAACGACTGTTTGCAATTTCTTCCTAAATTAAACACGCCATAATATGTGATCCCGGTGTTCCAGTACCTTTTACCCTGTAAGCTTCACAATTCACAAACGCAAACCTGAAATATAATAAAAATTTAAGTGTAATCAACTGTTGCATGTGCAAAATGTGAATCACGTAAGTGAGATACAAATCTAGTATTTCTAGATGCAAATAACAGGGGTGTGTATTTTCTGGGGGAGAGAGAGAGGAGCTATAAAAGAAAGGAAAGAAAAGATGAGTAATTCGAAAAGGAAATCCATCCGAGAAGATAGCTCGATCTACCTTCTGTTTTGTTCAACAGATTGGGATAAGGCCGCTGCCTTATATGAACTAAGGTTAACAAGATAGGAAGCAGAAGATGGTAATGATGAGATCGTTCCCCAAAAAACACTAGGCTCAATTTGACTTTTACTTTCTATAATCACAACAAAAGGAAGCCAATCGGATATGTTGCTTGCGCACCTTTTGGGATCCGGTACGTTCTTGCTATTGCCTAACGAATTTGATCAAGAACAGTTTTATGTTGAATAAGTACATCGACTATGCAAGGGAATCTCCATGCACTTTCAGTCGATCAGTAAGGAGACATCTACGCTTCTGCCCCCCTTGGGTCGCAAGGTGTCTCCAATCGCAGTAACAATGGGTAATAAAGTCTATGTGCTCGCACGCCGTAATATTATACAGCCTGTGATTCCCAAACCTTCTTTCAAGGCCTTTGATACGATAAATGAAGAGTGGGAGATTTTGGAAGCACCTCTGGACATTTACGCGTACGTATCAGATTTTGAAGGATTTGTTTCATATTCCTGCACGAAAAACGCATTAGACAGTAATGACTTTGATTTATAACTGGGGAAGAGGATCGTCCTGGAGAGTGACGAGTCTCGTGACTGGCAGTACTTGAAGCATGCCTCTTACAGGGAAGCTGGAATCGTCGGAAGGATCGGAATTGATTTGATATGTATGGTCAAGACTATCGCATGCTGATCTAAGTACGGTACACCGTGTCAGTCTGTTCTTGCCTCAATTTTTCGCATTCTTGAAGATGGACGCTGCACTAAACTCAACCCCATTGATCTTAATTTATATAAAAGAGACAAAACAATTTGATTGTACCTTGATTTCATCTTGTTTTATTTTGAATCGAGAGGTAGTCTCAAGCTTGGAACTTGGAGAGCGGAGTCCTATGAAGCCTGCAGATTCGAACAAGGATGCTGATGCTGCTTTCCTTCTAGAAGTGGAGATGATGGAGACAAGTATGGTTTATGGATGATTCACTTGAAATCATTTTTCTGATACAAAGTACAAACAGAATCTTGACATCTTGTATAGATATAGTGATTATGCGCAATGGAGCTGGTTTTTATTGCTTTGTTGACACAAATTATGAAGTTAAACTGAAATTTCCTCCGTTGAAGCATCAAACAAGTTACAAAGAGAGCAAGTATGAGCAAAAATATGCTTCAGTTAATTCACTTCATAGGCTTCTGACTTTCCTTAGCTTTCCTTTCATTTCAGTCTATAAGTTAAAACATCAAGGAATCAATTTAAAAGCTTTTTCGATCGTAGTTTCTAGCTCAACTTTTTGCTTAAATTGCATCAGTCTGGTTGGTAGCTAAAAAGTAAAAATCTGAGCTTTACCTTTATACTTTTGAACTGAAAAGGTTTGAAGTTTTTTTCAGTTGAATTCGAGCCGTCTTCTTTTCATTCTCAATTAAGCCACTTCTTTTTCTACTGAAACACTTTTGATATATAATTCAAGTTTTAATTTAAGCACTATTATCGTTCCATACATTTAATAATATTGCAGTAGAGAACTGTTATGGTACGAATGACAAATATGAGGGTATGATATTATATGTACAATTAGACTGTTAGTGTTTTATTTATTTATTAAGGAGGCTAAGGAGCCCCGATATTATGTTAGTATTATTTTTACCGTATAACAAATGGGTGACCCAATTTTATCGAGAAATCAAACCATATGTAACTCATTAATTCATTATTGTTTTATTCTAGCCAGGACAAACTACATGATTAGGTAGGGTTTCGAAAACAGAATAACGTAGCCCCTTAGCGCCGTATTCTTTTCATTCTCAATTAAACCACTTCTTTTTCTACTGAAACACTTTTGATATATAATTCAAGTTTTAATTTAAGCACTATAATCGTTACATACATTTAATAATATTGCAGTAGAGAACTGTTATGGTACGAATGGCAAATATGAGGGTATGATATTATATGTACAATTAGACTGTTAGTATTTTATTTATTTATTAAGGAGGCTAAGGAGCCCCGATATTATGTTAGTATTATTTTTACCGTATAACAGATGGGTGACCCAATTTTATCGAGAAATCAAACCATAAGTAACTCATTAATTCATTATTGTTTTATTCTAGCCAGGACAAACTATAGGACTAGGTAGGGTTTCGAAAACAGAATAACGTAGCCCCTTAGCGCCGTCTTCTTTTCATTCTCAATTAAGCCACTTCTTTTTCTACTGAAACACTTTTGATATATAATTCAAGTTTTAATTTAAACACTATTATCGTTCCATACATTTAATAATATTGCAGTAGAGAACTGTTATGGTACGAAATTACGAATGACAAATATGAGGGTGTGATATTATATGTACAATTAGACGGTTAGTGTTTTATTTATTTATTAAGGAGGCTAAGGAGCCCCGATATTATGTTAGTATTATTTTTACCGTATAAGAGATGGGTGGCCTAATTTTATCGAGGAATCAAACCATAAGTAACTCATTAATTCATTATTGTTTTATTCTAAGCTAGGACAAACTACAGGACTAGCTAGGGTTTCGAAAACAGAATAAAACACACACACGTGTATATACACATAATACATGCAATACCAGAAAATTTAAAAAATGGCTATTGCAGGTAACACTCTCAAATCTCCATTCCATTACTTCTCTGGAGAAAGTCAAATTTCATGTTTCAACGGTTATTATATGATATATCTCGAAATTTTGATAAATTATGCTTTGTATATGTGTGTTTATGGATTTTTTTATATATATATTTTCATTTCTCATAATATTAATATTTATAATCTGAAGAGATCTAAGTAATTGGATTGATTTTTTTTTTGTATTATATTAATAAGAAAGATCATTTTTGAATAATTGTTTGTTATTTATTTTTTCTACGAATTTTCTTTTTGATGTATTTATTTAAAGACTCCTAATTTAACAAAAGTCCCCTTTCTCAGAATTCTGGATCATGTTTTTTTATTATTTGTAGTTCAAATTTTTAGCAAATGTAATTATTCAAAATTGTTTGTTATGATTGTGATAAACTTCAAAAAAGTTAAATTAGTATACATATGAAGCCAAACAAATTTATATAGATAAAGGTTTTTTTTTATAAAAAAAAATTGCCAATGAACCTGGGGGTTAGGGTTTAGAGTCTTTACTTTTCTGGACACTTTTCATTTTCGAAATTCATATTGAAAAGTTATTATATGATATATCTCGAAATTTTGATGAATTATGCTTTTATATATGTGTGTTTAGGGATTTTATTTATATTTTCATTTCTCATAATATTAATATTTATAATCTAAAGAGATTTAAGTAATTGGATTGAATTTGATTTTTTTTTTGTATTATATTTATAGGAAAGATCATTTTTGAATAATTGTTTGTTCTTTGTTTTTTCTACGATTTTTTTATGTATTTATTTAAATACCCTAATTTAACAAAAGTCCCCCTTTCTCAGAATTCTGGATCATGTTTTTTTTATTTGTAGTTCAATTTTTTAACAAATGTATCTATTCAAAATTGTTTGTTATGATTGTGATAAACTTCAGAAAAATTAAAATAGTATACATATGAAGCTAAACAAATTTATATAGATAAAGGTTTTTTTTATAAAAAAAAATTGCTAATGAACCTGGAGGTTAGGGTTTAGAGTCTTTACTTTTCTGGATACTTTTCATTTTTATTGATGTAAAATTTAAACTTTATACTTTAACTACAGAGTTTAGATTTATATAAAATTTATCAATTTTATTGTTTCTCTCCATTTTAATGACGGCGTAGAATGTTGTTCATTTTTAATTGCAAAATCATAAATCCGAGGAGGGGAAACTTGTTTATATACAGATGACTACAGGTTCACAATATGATTGATTTTAGTTCGGATTAGTCTAACTATACCAGGCTCTGCAGAGCCAATCTAGGTTTAGATTAACTGGGAATGGATTTTCTAATTAGTGTCCCCAAGATCAGTGCCTAAAGTTTGTATCTCAATCATCGGATTAAAATCCAACAGCTCAGATGTTAGGTATGTGAAAAAACATAAAATATTCGAGTTTATCCAGTTGAATTTCAATTCAGCAGCCTAGATACAAACTTCAGTTAGCAAATCCGGTTCCAGATTAATTATTAAAAAGAGAGGAAAACACTTTCCTTAATCTCGTACTGTTAATGAAATTTGTGTCAGCTCTTTTTCCTCTTTAGAAATAATCGTAGTTGGTTTAGTTAGTGAGCACATGTCCCTCTTAGTAGTTAGATTATCCAAACGCAACCAAACATTGTTTTTGTTTACTTTTTTTGTAAAATAGAAGAAAGACTCAAAAAAGTTTTTGTGGCAAACCTTGAGTCCATAGGTTGTTCTTGTCTAGTTGCTTCTTTTGTACGAGCCCGTGCTTACCAAATTTATTACTAGTTCGCACTCGTGTACTTGCCAGCAACCATTAACTGAGCAGACATTAATCTGCTACGGGTTTCAAATTCTTAAGCAACAGAAAAGTTGTCAACATCGGAGATTCATGCTATTACTTTCATATCCTTGTGTTCCATTATTAGTTCTTATGAACGCTTTTGGTTATTATGTTGTTTGAACTATCTTCATCCATACCTTTTTCTGTGTGGTTATGCAGGTGTCTCAAGTGACTAAATATGCTTTTAAATGGATGCTCCCCAATTTCGGCGAGTGTTTATGCAACACCTATGGCACTGCATGCTAAGACTTATGTGCCATCATCGCGCTTGTCTGCTCCTTTTCAATCATTTGGAATCAGAAACTCACGGGGGACGTCTCGAGCCCAAATTGTAAGGTTTTCAAGAGGTATGACACTGCAATCCTCATTGTTTTTTTTAACATAAATCGACTATTACGATTACTTTTTAAAAGTGAAACTTGAACACTAATTATACATGTTTTCTATGGTTTAAACAAACGTGTGATAAGGCTTGTATTAGTCAAAGACTCAAAATTAGGCTCTGGTGTTATGTTTATCGTCAATTTGATATAACGTATTACTTTGAGTACCGACCAAGGGAGTGTAATATTGACATAGATAAGTATGCACTGGTTGGACTTTGTTTCTTTCTTTTTGTTTTTCCAAATTGTAGTCCTGAAAAAAAAGTCATTTTCTGACAGTTTATAATTGCACATTTGAGTCTTTTTAATTTTAAACCAATGGTAATGAAGGTTGCATCTTATAGTAGACTATAAGTACTAGTAATCGAGTCTATTTGAGGCCGTTATTTATAAAAGTTCATTTAGATAAAAACATTTGGATTTTAGGAGCTTGAAACTACTAGTCTAAAATAGGAATGGACGGGTATAAAATTATAAATCCACTTCAGAATTGAAAGTTTTAAATTCCAAGTATAAATGTGTATGGCTACAGCTTATAAGCCAACAATCTGGTTGTTTTGAGTTTGCTAAAAACAAGGCCATCACTTCTAGGCATGACAAAAAAAAAACCCAGAAAACCACAGGTTGCAACCTGGTCAATTAACCATTTACAAGCAAAAAATTTAGAGCGAAAAAACCAAGCTTCAAAGCTGCAACCAATCAAGGCTTCACTCAATTATCTCTATGAACATACTTTCCTCGTTTCTTTTCATCGTCTGTTTGATAGCACTCAGGTTAGGCCAGGGATGGACGATTGTAGTAACTATAGGTTACCACGACACCAGTTTATATTTTGACTAGATTATGTTAAAATATTGATTTGAGACCCCTATAATTATTTTTCACCCATTTATTCCTGACTTCGCCTCTGAATTAAGCATTTATATTTCAAACTTTTTTTATCAGGAAAAATTATTGGTCTCAAACTTTCTGTTTCATCGACCCCGCTTTTAAGGCCTTTGCTGCCAACAGCTTGTGGCGGTAAATCATTAATACCTCCCAACGCGGTTAAAAATTTCCAGGCTCCCAAAATGAGCAAAAGGCCAGAATGGTGGTGGAGAGCTCTAGCATCTCTCCCATATCTAATACCCATCCACAGACCACTTTTCTATGCCTTCTATTTCCCAACGGTTTACAATGTCTATCCGTTTTTGGAAAATATCGAATTCTTGACGGAACCTTTTTTTCGGGCTTACATGAGACTCCCTTGGTGGTTCCCAATTGCGTACTCGTACGTGATAACTACAGTGATGATAAAAAAGAAGGCATGTCCCCATTTCTTTAGGTTTCATGTGATGATGGGTATGCTAATGGAGATTGGTTTGACGGTGATGGAGAGCGTATGCAGATTGGTTCCCCTGTCTGTGCTTTTTGGGAAGATAGGTACGCATTTTTGGACCTCAATGGCCTTGGCTTATATGTTTGTGGTGTTGGAATGCATTAGATGTGCTCTTAATGGAAGTTATCCCAGCATCCCTTTGATGTCTGAAACGGCGATTTTACACACCTCAACTCGCTGAGGTAAGTCTATGTCTCTGTTAATATTATTTTATTTTTGCCTTCAAATGCACTGCAAGAGGCTTTTTCAAGAGCATAAATTAAGAAAATAAGCTGTTTTTTATTTTTGCATTCGAGAAAAAATAAGAGTTTATCCAGCTTTAAGATTCTACCTTTTTAAACCAAAAAAGTCAGAAAACCTTGAGTTGTCAGCAAAATGTTTACTAGCTTCCTAGCAAAAAATGCATATTCATAAGCCTCGACGCTATAACCAATCAAGGCCTAAGTGATTAATACATGTTTAATTATTACAATAGTCGTATATATACTGTTTGATTAAAAATAAATAAATAAATACTGTTTGATCAGAACATGTGTTCAAATGCATTAGAAGTCTTTTGTGTGTATGACGTGGTAATATAAACAAGACCCTTGTAATAAATGTATGCTAACATTTCCAAGATGATTGGTAATTGTTTTTCCGCAAGCCCGGCGTTAACACCTTACTCGTAACACTTCCCGAACAGATTTATAAATGCTTTTTCTGATATAATTTTGGGCTTTGTTTGTTTAAAGCTTATAAGTCCCTCTTATATTTCTTTATTGTTAAAGTTTAGACTCTAGACTGTATTTGGTTGATCAACGTAAAAACTGAGGTTTGTATTCTCACGTGGAGGATCTAAAGCTTTGAGCTAGATGAATTAAAAACAAGTGTTTTTCTCAACCAAAAAATACCCAGGTTATTTTCTTGAAGCTGCAATCAAACAATGTCGATACATGCTACAGTATATTAGTAGACTTATCTGTATTTTACTCGTATACCAAAATTCATTTGTAGGTGTCGATAAAACGATGACTATGGTATTCGATTATGAGAAAAATGATGGATATCATCAAAGATGCTTTCTCTCAGCTGGCACTGCTTCCCTTAAACAGGAAATAGATCCATTATTCGATTCATGTGGATATTTTTCTTCTTCGAAACTCTATATTTCAATAGAAGAATCTACATGTTTGTTAGTTTCATAATTCTAGTTCTATTCTTTGGGCTCTGTGTGTGTGTCCCCTAACAGCATTGTCTTCATATAAATTGACTATTAAGATCAGTTTCTATATTGGTCTCTTTTGATAGCATCTTATAAATTGAAAAGTAAACGACATGGAAAAGTATACTTTTTATCGTTTACGTTTAACTATGTAATGCTGTTTGGTGAGAAATGTAAAAAATTACTTATAAAGAAAAATATTGCTTATTTATGGGTATGGAACTATTAACATATACGTACACTATTTATCTTTATGTTAGTTCACTTAGGCTTTTTACCAAACTTTTGACTTGAATGCTAAATTATACATCTTGGTCAGTTTGGTCGCCCTCTTGATCAGTTTTTCTAAATTATACATCAAAATATTGACTTCAAAACCAAACTTTTGTAACAACTATGCAGATGAGTGTAATCAACTAAACCAACGTCAAATGATCGGCCAGACGAAACCACAATACCTGCAAGGGAGGATGCAAATGTGTTTTTTTTATAAACACGAACGTGACTAAATTTTCTTCTTTTTATCTTCTAAAAATACATTCCAAAATTTAGTCATTTTCTTAAAATTTAAGGCTACTATTCATATGGGTGAAATGGTAAAATTTATTGTACCAACCAGACACAAATCATTCGTATCATACCACTTGTACCGCAAAATAATATTGGTATGGAAAAGATAATAAAATTTTGGATAATTTGTATCATTTTGTACCACTTTACCAATTGCATATGTAGTATTGATTAATAATAATTATTAGTTCATTAAATATTTTCTAAAGTCTAGCCTAATATATTATATATCATTACATAAAACATAAGACAAAAAAAACATAATTAACACCATTTTCTCTTCATACAGAAATTATACTGATTTTCTTTACCAAATATTTTGCATGTCGAAATTGTTAGATCAAATTTCATTATATGTTACTTATTTAACTCCATTTATCAAGAAATATTGTTTTATGTGCATCATATTGCACTATCACAAAATTCTAATGCTAGTATGATTTTAGTAGATATTATATAGCTTTACAAGTGTACTATTTATATTAAATGTCATATTTCAAAATTTTCAAATAAAAACTATTTATTACTTATAATATAATATTTGTAAATTTGATATGATTTCACTACAAAAAATAGACATTTCAAAAAATAAACGGAGAAAATTTACAAGAAAATGAAAATCAACATTTATTTTGAAACGTGCAAGACACTCGTTCGGAACGGATTCATCAATCGTTCAATTAGATGTGTAGACTAGGGCCGAGCGAAAACCCGAAAAAACCGAACCGAAAAAAATCGAAAAAGACCGAAACCGAAAAATCGAAACTTTTTTGTTTCGGTTTACAATAAAACTAGACCGAAAAACACGGGAAAACCCAAAAAAACCCGAAAAAATCCGAAAAAACCCGAAGAAAAACTGAAACCAACCAGTTCGGTTCAAAAAATAAAAAGACAAGAAAAGGAAAAAAAAACAAACCGAACAATCTGCTGGATTTCGGTGCAGACTGTAGTGATAATAATAATATTTATGAAATTTGTTCGTAGCTGAGGACCTAAGCTATGCTAATGAAAATGAAATAGTAATAGATTTTTTTAAAACTTGTATGGTTCATAAAGTATAAATTAAGATGGTACTCCAATATTTTCTCCCCCATAAACCAACCAAACATTTCCCAAATCTCTCTCTAAACCACACTTTCTCTCCCGCGCGCCGCCGTACCCTCATATAATATATATATATATCACAAATACTAATAAATAGATACATATATATATATATATATATTTATTAGATATATAAATATATATATATTGGAAGGATTAAATTAAATTAGGGATGGGAGAAACGGGGGTGGAGGGAGAGGTGTCACGAGTGGTGGAATCGGCAAAGGAGCTTCAGGAATCTGCCACGTCACTCGTTTCTAGAATCTCCGGCGAAGAATTTAATCTCCGTCAACGCGCCCTCGCCCTTGACTCCACTATTCGCCGCCTTCAGTCCACTGTTCAGAGCTTGGATCCTAAACTAGCCGAGAAAGTAACCTCATTTCTCTCTCTTTATATCTATCTATCTATAATCTGTGTATGTATTTATATATATGTGTGTGTGTGTGTGTGTGTGTGTGTGTTTAGAGAAAGAATTGGCGTATGTGTCAATATCACCGATATATATCTAAGATACGGTCATTATACTTAAGAATGTCTTGAAAAACATTTATTGAAGCATTTGATGATGTTTAAACATGATAATTGATAAGTAAAAAGATGTATAAACTGTTAAAGCTTAAAGCATTTAGAAATGTGTGTGTTTGTGTGTGTGTGTGCGTCTCAAGAGAAAGAATTGGCATAGAAGATTGATTGTATATGTGCGAGTTTCACCGGCATATATTTAAGATAGGGTCTATATACTTAAGGATGTCATTTGTTGAAGCATTTGATGATGTTTAAACATGATGAGTACAAGATGCTTAAACTGTTTAAGCATTTAGAAATGTCATTAATTCTCTCGTAGTAGTAGGTTAAAAGGTGATACAGCTCCCCAGATGAGAAAGAAAAAGAATCTTTTACCATGTTTTTTTGGAAAAAAATAATTGTGATTTTAGGTCTAGTTCCGCCATTGTTTCTAGAAAATGATGAATGACAAATACAATGGATTACCAGTCTTAACATATTCCGTGACGGCACACCGCATCATTTACCATCATGTATATGTAAAGAGGTGGAAAATGGGGGGATTGTAGTTTTGAGCGATAGTTTTGTATATTTGGCTATCATGTAAGTTAATAACGGATTATGTATGACAAGGTATCGTCATATTGCGATTTTGTGCTCAGACATGTGATAACTAACAATTAGTACTGTAATGTTACATTTAGCAGTGATTTCGTATTCTGTTTGTACAAGAGAAGAGTGAAGCCATAGGTTGTTGCTAATTAGTTAGATAACCCAGATTTTACACTATTCTATCATGTTTTATTATGATTTACGTATATTTTATACTACACTATTCACAATTTATAAATAATAGTACCACTGGGTTGAGAGATTAGATGGAAGAGTATTGTTTCTACATATACTAGTGGACGGCCCGGACGGAGATGCGTGGTGTAATATCGTAGTATGGTGTTACACAATAAAAACGCGTATATCGTGGCAGTCTTTCTCTCTCTCTCTAATGGTGTTTAACAAACAAGCATAATCCAACAAGTTATATAGAGGGGACTGGGGAACGGTTTATACAGATTTGATCAATGGGTAGTTAATTATTCTTTTAAATTTAAACACTAATGGTATTTCTGCATAATTTGTTAAATTTTGTAGGGTTTTTTTTTGTAAATATTTGTTCCAAAGGCTTCATAAGAAGTTTAGACATAAACTAATAGTATAGATGCACAAACACACACGACCTGATATGATAAGGTGAGCTGTGCCATGTTAACCTAAATCAGGTTCGTGGGCTTTTTGTATTCAGATGGAAGAAGAATTATGCAAAGCTAGCTACATAATGACAGAGGGAGACACAGCTACGTTTCTCCCCAATAAGTCACATGGTATGCCAACTCTTTATAAATTTTGGGAGAGTATAATTCTATAGTTTTATTAAATGATCCGTAACGTAAGTGTCATTGATATTTTGGTGATTAATAACAGGAAGATTTATGAGAGCATTGCTTGGTCCAATTAATGTACGTGCCGCAAGGAAGGATGTTCAGTTGAAAGTGAAAGAGGAGTACTATAGCTTCCGGGTATGGTCGTTATATTTGATTTATTTAACTTTTCAGGACATGCCATGTTTTCAATACACTGATATTTTGTTAGTCTTTCAATAATAAGTTTGATATTAGCTTCTAGATATTAGATGTTCGTTTCCGTCTTCAACTGATGAGTTCTCTGCAGAAAAATGTTATTTATCTTAAGCTTTTTGTCAGATGGGGAACCTATGATTCGTGCCCTCCTTTGAAATCTCTTAGATTATGCCATCTTTTGAAAATATTGTAATTTTTTCTCCTTGAAACTTTTTTAGCGTCGCCACATGCATTCAACATATCCTTTGCTCATTTTCTTACTGGTCGGATAATCTCTTTTGCATAAGAAGTATCCTTCCTAAAGCACACCATTGAATATGAACCATGCAGTCTTCATGGCATTTCCAGAAAATCTGCATTTTGGAGGGTAAGCAAAAAAAGAAAAAAAAATAATCTGTGAATAATTCTCTTTAAAGTGGGAGAAGGAGAAGTATGTCATGTATGGAACATATCCATACTTTTTATAAATTTAGGTGTTTCAGTTAGAATCTAACGTGCCATTAGATCAATGTGGATGTTATGCATAGCATCATAAATATGTAGATTAGTGAACTTCAGTGTTATTCCTCTTAAACTTACTATGATCTAATAAACAGGACAGAACTGCATTTCTGTTTCTTTTCTTCCCCACATTGCTTCTATTGCTGAGGTCTTATGTATGGGATGGATGCTTACCCGCTTTGCCTGTTCAGCTTTATGAGGTATTTTGTGAATAAGATAATATAGTTTCCTCTTAGTTATTACAACTACGGTTATTTATTTGTCATCTGAAGCAAAGCGATTACATACTTCTTTCCAGGCCTGGTTGTTGTTTCTCTACACTGGTTTAGCTTTGCGAGAAAACATACTTCGAGTGAATGGAAGTGATATCCGTCCATGGTAATAGGATTTAATTTGGTGTGTGAATTGCTCACGAACTGTTTGCTCTTTTACGATTTATTTTCTATTTTTAAAATGTTTTGATATTTGTGATGTCAATATTATCTCCTGTACTTTTCTATCTGACATGGCCACATGGGGATAAAGTTTTCTGTGAATTAGAGTAGTAGTGAATCCAATACTTCAACACATGAAGCTAGAGTCTGAAGTTATGGACTTATGGTAAACACTTTACGGTTACAAAGACTACTTGTTTAGTAGCTACTTGAAGTCTTTAACAGAAAGTGGAAGATGCTAAGTGAAATCAATAGATGAAAGCAACATAATTAGGAGTAGAGGCAAATTCAGAGCTGTGCTGGGAGAAAATGTCTGAACCAACTATCTTGTTAATTCTTAGAAATAGATATTTCAAGCGGGTCTTTCTAACCTTGCTTAAATGTTCTAGTCGAAAATTGAATCTTGTTTGCCTTTTAAATGCTAGTTCCTTGCTTTTTTCTATTCCATGGGTTTTGCATCAAGACGTAGATGCAAAGTCTAATTCTTAATTTGTTTTTATTTTTTAGTCTTCCTACAATGTCTTCATAAGGTATTCAAGTAGCATGGTTTCTATTTCTTTGTAATGCATAAAATCGATTCACTTAGTTCACCCTACCTATGTTATTCTAGGTGGATATACCATCACTACTTTGCTATGGCTATGGCTCTTATTAGTCTCACTTGGGAGATAGAAAGACAGCCTGATTGTGCACAAAAGCAGGTTATTCTTAACTTCAAAGTGCTGAGTTTTTTCCCCTATGCTTTCATGACTTGACGTCTGAAAACTTGTCTAATATGCAGAGAGGTGTACAATTATTTTTGCTATGGGCTATCATGCAAGGAGTTGCAATGCTTCTGCAAAATAGATATCAAAGGCAAAGACTATATACACGTATTGCTATGGGCAAGGTACTAAATGTTCAACTTAATTTATATTTTTCTTGATCCAGTTATTGAGGTTAATGGTTAAAATTTCATGCCATGTTGAATAGCATTATTTTTTGTACTCTGCTATTTTTCGTATATTGTCAATGTCATAGTTACCTGTTGTGTCATGTGTGAGTTTTTCTAAAAAAAAATCCAATAATGGGTATGCTGATTTTTCTTGATGCTGCTTTGGACAGTGGAAAACACATTATCACCACCAGTATATAGCTTGTTGGTTAATTTCTAACATGCAATAATATTTATTATTTGTGTTTTGGCTATAGGCGAGGAGAATGGATGTAGTATGGGGAGAAACTGCTGGGGTTAAAGGTCAATTGTGGGTTCTGGCACCTATTCTGTTTATATTGCAGGTGATTTAGGCTGCTTTCATGATAATGCTTTTAAAGATTTTCTTCCAATCTTCTTTTCCACTCAAGGTAGATATGAAATATAGACGAAGTACCTTGAATTAGTGCCTTATCAGCAGCGTCTGTTAACACTTGCTCCGTATACTGTTATACACAAACCTTACATTTTCGGGGGTGCTTTGGTGAAGTCTAGTTGTACTTTTATCTGATAGTTACTAAGTTATAGTATCACCCCATTCTGCTTGTGGTTTGTAATGGTAGGATATATTAATATTCCCAATCTTTGTGACTTGGATCCAACATTAAAGAACCTATTAAAACCTCGTGCCTGATTTTTATACAAGAATGAACCTTTTTGCCCTACTTTTTTCAAACTTAATTTTGAATATATGTAAATGCAGGCAGCAAATATTCTCTGGCAATGTTTGCTTGACGTTACCATTGTGTAAAAAAGAACCTGGGATATCATTGGGATTGTATTCTCACATTAAAACCTGTTATAGAAAAAATGTGGGTTAATGAGAAGAAAAATAAATTTTTACATTAAGACCATATGCCTGGTATGACTAGCATGGAAAGAGAAAACGCCATCTGGAATGAAACTGTATATTTTGTATTTTCTTTCTAAAAATTATTCTTCATCCTACCAGAAGTGTAGTGGTTTCTGAACCCTGTTTTTGCCAGATAGTTGTACCCAGTGAAATTTACAATTACTTTTAAGACGTCACATGTTAATAGAAGTTTTAATCTTGTATGGGCTGTTGATTGTAGGGATTTGAAGCATATGTTGGAATGCTTCTGCTCAAAATTGCTCTGGTTGGTGTGGTCTTTGAATGGCAGGTAAATAACTGTTCGACAAACTTTGTTCCAGAGGCTCGTAGCTTACTTTTTCCAATGAAATAAAAGGCAGTTTGGATACTTGAGGTCTTAATCATATGATATGATGGCCAATACTTCTATTCATGTTCGGGATACAATATTACTATCCGCTTTCTCCCAATCATTAGTTCCCTAGCAAGCCAAACACTTGGTAACATATACTGTATTTAATTTTGTATGGTTATAGACCCTTGATTAAGTTATCTGTCCTGCTACTTAAGCTGGTAATTATAGTGTCTTTGGCTCCTAAGTTATGTTGCTAGTTACAACCTTTGCACCTCATTTGATTGCCTTTAGTTTTGACACTTGCCAAGGTCATCATTAGTTTGTACTATTGGTATTTTAGCTAAAGCAATTTATGATTTCTGATATACTCTACTTGAATCTAATCTGATAAAGGTTTTAAAATTTGTTTTCGGCAGGTAATAGCTTGCGGGTTCCTTCTGATTATAATGGCAGTTGGGAATTTTTCAAACACGGTGCAGTCCCTCGTAGTTAAATCTAAGTTCAAAGCAAAGATGAAAAGAACAAAAGTAAGTCTGAACTGATATAGGATCCATCTATAGGGATTTTATGGATCGAAAAAATTTCTCTGCAAGGTGATATGGCATCTGGAGAAATCTATGTGTGCATTACTGTAGAACCTCTTTTTTCACGTTTAGCTGAGCAGTACCCTGGTTTACTTCTTCCTAGAGTAATATGATTATTATTACAAATTTTAATTTATTTGAAAAAAATCCCATAAAAGTTCCGATACCTCCCAATGATGTGATCTATGTTCACATGCGAAGCATTTTTGGTTTTTCTCTTATGCAAACTGTTCTTGAATGTTGGTATTCTAGTACCGAGTATATAAGATGAATAAATGTCATTTGACTTATAAGCTGTTTCAACTTTTAGTTTTTGTTAATATCTCGTTTCTGGTAGTTCAGTTACCAATATCGATAGATACCGCTAGTATTGTATATCGAAGTTTTTTCATGTGTGTGTTTCGTGTATAATCTTTTACCGTCACTTGACAGATCTATCAACAGGGGAGATTCTTTTTTACATATGCTGTTTACTTATTAGTATAATAGACGTGGGATTGGCAATACCACGTCTGCGTGGCACTGCCACGTGTTGCTCTGCCAATTTATTTATTTTTTCTCTTTCTTTTTGTGATTTGTTTTAAAATATCAAAAACTTTTTCAATTTTATCCAAAAAAAAATATAACCATCAAACTCCTTCATATTTCAGATTAATATATTTTTTTATCAAATCGACGTCACTATACCACTACAATTATCCCTAATTTTACCAAAAAAAAAAAACCCACTCATAATTTACCAAAAAAAAAAACATCCCAATTTTACCAAAAAAAAAACTCTAACCATCAACAATCATACTCATTCGTATATCAAATTAATATATTTTTTTCTCAAATCAATATCACTCTACCACTACATTTATCCCCAATTTTACCATAAAAAAAAAACATATCCCAATTTACCAAAATAAAACCTCCTCAACCATAACCATCAACTATCAAACTCCTTCGTATATCAAATTAATATATTTTTTTCTCAAATCAATATCACTCTACCACTACATTTATTCCCAATTTTACCAAAAAAAAAACATATCCCTAGTTTGGTGGTTGATAACTGAAACTAAGGTTATAACTGCTTTGCCACAACACAACAGAGGAGAGAAATGTATTTCACTTCGCATTTTGCAAAAGCAGCAAACAGAACCCCGATTGATTGATTGAGTAAATGAGTATGATTAATTGTCACGAGTAAATTGGTATAATACCAACACTCCTAAAAAAATTCATGAAGTACAATACATAGGAGTTTTTGCTTGTTATTATGGAAAACATTTAAGAACTTATGAATCCAATTTAGCAAGTCAACTTTCTTTTAATTACTAAATCATAATACAGCAAACTAATGCTATAAGATGATTACGTACTGCTCCGCCGGCCATATTTGGCTTGTAACTTTTATAGCATCCGAGAGCCAACAATACATGTACAAAATGTGAAATATATATACTAAACACATAATGAACAGATACTATTATAATGATACTGCTAAAAGCATGTGTTATTGAACTCCAACTAGATACTTGTAAAGTTATATATGCATACCGTTACTTTCAACCCGCCTATTTTATTGAGACGTTGATCACCGGGATCATACCTTTTCGCAAGTACTCCTAGGAAATCGGTATGGTTTCCAGAAGGCAGTGCAAAACTTGCTCAGCTAGTATGCCCGAGCAAGTTCCGGAAGGGGAAGGTCTTGCGAGACTGCAATAGTAACAACACAACAAGAAATGATGATTGTCAGTTTTTCTCTCGCTACACGTATGAAGTATGGACCTATGGTATCTAATTTGTTCTTGTTATTGTATCTATGCTTGTCGATGCATGCAATGATTAATTTCTACAATCTTGAACTCCAACTATTCTAGATTTTACTCGGATTAGGATTAATTTAATGAAAACATCCCAATTACATTAGAGATGATTGGTATGTGTTTTTTCGCCAATTAACAATGAACATGTATATAGAAATATGAGAGATTTCGAACAAGAAACCACCATAAAGTCCGGCAATCAACAGTTTGGTTTTGAGATGTCACAATGCATTCTTCTTTAATCTTTTTATTACTATGAAATACCCATCATCGCCCATTCTGTTGCCAGTGTTGAGTTGTGAAGCCAAATATATTTTGGTCATGTTTACTAATTATTTCACATCACTTTGTAAGGTATACAGGCCCACTATGAGTTCTATATATCTCCCACTATTTTTTGTATTTTAGTATCACACACAAAAGAGAGAGAAATAATATTATAAGAGTGAGTTCTATTTGTGAGAGAACCATATCTTTATGATCAAGATAGATTACGTGAATTGTAATCATTTTAAATAATATTATTATAAAGGTCACTTGCAGCGTTCCTAGGGAAGTAGCTATTATTGGGTGAATCTCGTTAAAAGTGTTTGTATTTTACTTTTCTTGTTCGTTATGTGTGTACATTGATTTTCCAACAAGTGGCATCAAAACGATTCGACATGAAGATTTGGGTGTTATTGTAGCTATTATTGGCTGTTTCGTGAATAGATTCGACAACTCTTCCTGTATCATCATACTGTTGTACGTAGATGAAATGTTGCTCACTGGGTCGAGCCTTTTAGAAATCAACAAGGTGAAGCAGCAACTAGCGAAACACTTTGAGATGAAAGATTTGGGTGCCGCAAAGCAAATCATCGGCATGAGGATTTGTCGAGGAAGTTATGGTTTGTTATTTCTTTCACAAGCTGAGTATGTGAAGAAAGTGATGGCTCGGTTTAGTATGAGTATGCCAAGTCTATGGGTACACACTTAGCCGCCCACTTATATTTCAAAGGATCAAGCACCCTCGGATGAGAAAGAGAAGGTTCGTATGTGGAACGTACCTTATGCTTCAGCAATTGGTAGTCTGATGTACACAATGGTGTGTACAAGACCGGACATTGCCCACGCAGTAGGAGTTGTCAGTCGTTACATGAGCAATCCGGGAAAGCACCATTGGGAAGTTGTGAAGTGGATATTGAGATATCTCTCGGGTACAGTGAACTCAACATTATGTTACCGCAAATCCTCAGTAGACTTGCACGGCTATGTTGATGTCGATATGGCTGGAGACCTTGACAGCTGAAAGAATACGATGGGACGCGTCTGTACCTATGGTGACACTGCTGTGAGTTGGTCATCTAAACTATAAAAGATTGTAGCACTGTCAACCACAGAGGTCGGGTACATCGTAGTGACGGAAGTAAGCAGGGAGATGATTTGGTTGCAAGGATTTTTAGAAGAGCTCGGTCAGAAAACCGACAAGGGAGTTCTGCACTGTGACAGCCAAAGTGCAGTTCAGCTAGCCAAAAATACAGTTTTTCACTCTCACACCAAACACATACAGATTCGTTATCATTTCATTCAGGGTGTTCTGTAAGATGGAATCTTCGTGCTAGAAAAGATCGAGTGTGCCAAGACGCCGACATGCTGACGAAAACTATTACAATCGAAAAGATGAGGTTATCTGCAACCTCAGTCGGACTACAAGTTTGAAGCTTAGGGGTCACCGCTGCAATGGGAGTATAGAGAACTCGACGATATGGGTCCCAACTATATATAAAGAATATAGCTGAAGCACCCAGCTCGATAGAGTAGCTCGGATGATGACATATAGTTCAGCAAAAATGTTGCTCGGGCACATGGTGAGTTCGGTGACCGGGTTAATCTGTGTTCTTTTGAAACTCTTAGCATTTGACGCAAATTGTGAGATTGTTGAATTGTGGAGTCAAATGTATTTTGGTCATATTCACTAATTATCCCACATCACTTTGTAAAGCATACAAGCCAACTATGTGTTCTATATATGTCCCACTATTATTTGTATTTTAGTATCACACACAAAAAAGAGAGAAATATTAATCATTTGGGTTCTCTATTTGTGAGAGAATCATAGTTTTGTAATCAAATTAGATTACGTGAGTTGTAATCCACTTTAATAATATTAATATAAATGTCACTTGCAGCGGCGCTGAGTAAGTAGCCATTCTTGGGTGAAACTCTTTAAAAAAGTGTTTGTGTTTTACGTTTTTTATTTGTTATTTGTATGCATTGATTTATTCGTTATTTGTATGCATTGATTTCGCAACGTTCAGTTAATTGTCATATGTTTTCATTTTATTCAAAGATTATGTATAAAAAAACTACTTTGTATTGTGGACTATTTTTATTGCCAAGGGTACCATTATTTCCAATTAGTCAGTGAAAGGTGGTTACATCAATGATACAATTTGAAACCTTAATTTACTTTGGAAGACTAAATACTATAATACTATATAAGAAACTTCTCCCGTATCTCCTAATTATTTTTATTTTTGGGTACATCTCCTAATCATTTTCGATTAGGTAGAAGGTAAACACAGTGGAACTTATTTATTGGGTTTTTCAATTTGTCAAATGCGACGGGTAACCAACCAACTTAAATATTATTGAAACTAATTTTAAAAATCTTATGAGTGCATGGTTGAATAATGTTTTAATAAGTTATAAGTAGCGAGCGTTACAAGTATACTAGGATAGTAGGATCTTATTCACTTAAGTATCCCTGATTTATTTAGAACAAATTATCATTTTCTAAGTAGTGTTACTTTCACTTCTTTTACACACAAGTTCAGACCATACTTCATCCTATGTGAAATGATGAAAAACAAAATTAATCAAACTTTGATAACACTTGAAAGAAGTTCAACATGTTGCACAACATTACAAAAAAAAGCTACCATGCAAAAAAAAAGATAGTCACATACAACCTTAACATACGTGTTATACGTGCAAGTACCAATTCGATAATGCCACATTGCGATGTTGGTAAATAGAAGAAAACGGTACTCGTATATGTGCTTATACAATAAACATCTCTACAGTTATATCAACCCTATCATTAAATACATAGTATATTAAAACAAATGTAAAACACTTATATAAACAAACACATGAATATATAAAAAAGTTTAATTAAACAAGTACATGTATTTCTGAAAAAAATAATCATGTATATATGAATATGCTTAGTTATGATTAATATTCAAATGATTAATATATTTTCAGATCAGAAAAAAGGTAGACCATTGCTATATATTAGTACTCCAATAAACATTTCAAGTTACCTTGAGGCTTCATCTCTCTCTCTCTTGCACATTGTATATCTCAACATGTCATCCTCAAATAGCCGTACTCCTTTACCGAAGTGTAAGCCGACTCAGACTGGGATTCGACCACCGGGTCCACCGCCACCAAGTTGGCCAACACAGCCAAATCATGGCCCAGGGACAAAGGAAGAATGGGAAAAAAAGAGGTCACAGAAACCGCCAACAAGTGATCAGCTTATAGCCCCACCTATATTAATTCCGCAAGTGGTTTTACCGACGTCAGGGGAAAAGCCACTAACTCAGTTAGCAGACAAAGGCGATATTTCGAGCTCAAGTATTTCGTAAGCCTTTAACCTTTTCTGTTCTTTAAGTTTTATTTTTGTAGTTGATCCCTTACCTACATGAGTTACGTAGTACTAATCTACAATATTAATAGAAGGATAGGCCTCTGGCCCTCTGCTATAATTATTGACAATAAATAATTACATCACTGTATGATACAAATCGATCATCGGAGCCAACCTAGAGTTGACTCCTTTTTGAAAACTCCAGTTGGTCCAGGTGTGCATATATATCAACACATACACTTCTTTTGATAGAGAATTTGGTAAACAAAATAATCTGAGTATGTTGATTCGGGAGAGAGGACAAAATTCATGTTGCAAGTTTTTTGTTGGTATGTATATATCAGAAATCAAAATAATACAATAGAAAGATTTTAATGAAAACACATAAAAAAAAATGGGGGGATCATTTTGTCTAATTAAGAGGACTGTCCCATATTTCCATCTTTCTCTCCTCCTTTTAAGGTAATTTTAACTTAAAAAATGTTGGTTTCCGTGTACGAAATAACAATTAACAATAATAAAATGACTAAACAATAATTAAACAAAACCAGTGTAATCTTTATTAATTTCCAAATGGAATAGAAATTACTGATTACAACATGTAGGTACTGAATAGTAATTAAAGCAAACGTTATCATATTATTATTAATTAATAATCTGATATACTGAATTGCAATAAATAGAAACTGCCGGACTGGAAAGTATAAACTTAACAGCCGGACTGTTCTGTTTGAAATTGAAATTACAGGACTGAATTGAAACTATTCTAATTACAGAATTAAATTACAGAATAGTAATTACAGCAAAAAACAGAACTTTAAACTAATTACAGAAAGGTACAAACAGAATTAAAATGCTACAGCTAAGTACAGGAAATTAAATTACTGAAATAAAAAAGGCAGAAAAGTAAATTGCGGAAATTAAATAACAGAATTGAAAGTGGACAGAATTAAAAGAAAAATGGACAGAATTGAAAAGACGAGGCTACTGTTTAACAGTATGCCCTTAACCGATATTCACCCAACCACCTTGATGTTTCTGATTGCGTTGGCGCTTCGATCCCAAGGTACAACGTCTCGGATGACTCGCCGGAAACTGACGACGAGTCAAGGTCGAGCTGTTGGTGGGTGGTTCTCTCTGGTTCTAAAATGCTATGAAAAAAATAATGTTGTTTAGAGAGAAGAGAGTATTTTCGTGTGTGTTTGAATGTGAGGGAATGACTGCCTCATATAGAGGAATTCTGAAACCGCAGAATTTATTGTGGTCATTTAATTCTGTGATCTAGGGACATACTAACCCACTCATGGGTATGTTGACTTTATTAGTTTACCAACTACATGGGATGGACTTGTATATATAGTGTAAAAATTAACATTGATTTTACAATGTGGGATAACCCTCATGGGTTAATTCCACTCTCTTTTCCATTTTCCAGATTTCGGTTTTTTTCCCTCTTTCGAGTACCAACCTTCGAGTTCAATTATCATTCACACCCTTCCTCCGAATAGGTCATGCTATATACCGTTTTGAAGCTCGTCGTACGAGCTACTCAAACGCTTTGAGTACGGCCTCAGAAAAACTGAGTAGTCGCATCGAAAATTGACTCAAAGATAGTCCCTGACCACTTGGAACAACCATATTTAAAACATGTTTTTCTACAATTTTTCCAACAAAAAATTCCGGTACCGGATTCGTATAACCTTTACTGCGTATCAATCATGCATGGGTGATAGGTTTGGTAAGCCATGGTAGTGTTGACTGTTGATAATGAGTTATGGTGCCAAACCCGTACAATATTTAACTTATTTTATCTATACCACTTATTTTATCTATACCACATTTTCTTGTCAAGTTTAAGTGGGGAAGAAATATTTTGGATCAGAAATATTTTTAGAGAACATCTATATTGCTTATGTTGGAAAAAACCATATTTACATCGTTATTCCGAAATAGTCACGAGTACAAAAAATTGGTCAAATTACATGCGACGAATTTAAATTTTAGACACCGTACTTAAATGGTTTGAATAGTTCGTATGATGAGTTTCGAAACGATATATCGCATGACCTATTTGGTGAATATATGTAAATGGAAATTGATTTCAAAATTGGACCATAGAGAGAGGATAAAGCTTGGAAGTGGAAAAAGTGAGAAAACAAATGGGTGAGAAAGCCACCCAAATGTTTATCACACATCAAAGGGCAAAAACCATTTTGAATGGTTTATATACACATCCACCACTTGTGAGTGGTAAAGTGTGTAGCCTCATATATGTGTGTATAGGCAAGAGCACCTCACACTTTACCACTCACAAGTGGTGGATGTGTATATAAGTCACTCGATTTCGGGCACGGGTCTTGGGACTCGGGTTATGGGTGCGGGCTCAGACCTTGGGACTTGGGGACACCTTTATGGCTGAGATTTTAGCTCAGCCTTATAAATAGGCAGCCCTCCCCCACTCTCTCTACATACTATTACACAACTTTTTCATTCAGCAATACTGCATACATACCATTTTATAAAAAGAGAGAACCACCCACCAACAGTTCGACATTTACTCGTCGCCAGTTTTTAACGAGTCATCCGAGACGTTTTACTTTGGGATCGAAGCACCAACGCAACCAGAAACATTAAGATGATTGAGCGAATATCGGTTAAAGACAGACTGTTTATTAGTCGCATCGTCTTTTCATTTTCTGTATTATTATTTCAGTAATTTCATTTCAGCAATCTCAATTCAGTATTTTAATTTTCTGTGCATAGCTGTAGTATTTCAATTCTGTCTTTTCTTTTCTGTAATTTATTTAAAATACTGTTTCATTTCTTTAATTTCATTTCTGTAATTTAGTATAGTTTCATTTCAGTACTGTAATTTTCTTTTCAAATCAGAACAGTCCGGCTGTTAAGTTTATACTTTCCAGTCCGGTAGTTTCTATTTATTACAATTCAGTCTGTCAGATTATTAATTAATAATAATCTGACTAACAGTTTGTTTTAATTACTAGTTAGACCGGACATTTTATTATATGTAATTTCAGTACCGATTCTGAATTAATAAAATATTAAACTATTTGTTATTTATTATTTTTAGTCATTGAATTATTTATTAATTGTTATTTCGTATACGGAAACCACCAACTTATAAATGGGGAGACATATAGTATGATCCTGATTAGTATAATGTATAAGGTCTGGCCTAGCGCCCGATGACTGGCGCTATACTTGTGTGAACATCATAACAAAATATCCTTCTTTATTCTCTCCCATTTTACATATTTACATAAATATTTCTATGGGGACTTTGGGGCCTCGTGTATTTGGGGCTTTTGAGCTTCATGTGATTTGCGGCTCCAAGCCTCATGGTCATTTTTGTGTGTGGTGATGTTTTTGTCCCTCGGGGCCGTGCATTTTCATAGGGTATCTTTAATTATGTGTACTTAAGTTGTTTTGCGGTCGTCGTTTTTCAGAGCTATCATTCAATCAGGATGTGAGCACAAAAACAGCATCAATTCATGCGGAGAACTTAACGATTTGTTCGAATGCGGTGGCTGTGAGCTAAAATGTAAAAGTACAAGATACCAATGCACCAGTTGCAAGAAGCAGTTCCATACCGAGTGTCTGTAAGTTACTGGTTAATTATCTCCCAACTTTTTTTAACCAAGTCGCAAACAATGTAAGCAGGGGCACAGCTCTATAAGGGCAAGGGTTGTGTTGCAACCCTGTAATTAATTTACAAAAAAATGATATACTGTATTTATGAGAATTTTTAAATAATATTGCAACCTCGTACAACACCACGTCGTAGTTAGCAGTTCTACACTATAATTTCGAGCTTCACTGCCAAGTATTAGCTGACATGCACTTTTTTTCTGTAAGATGGTCACTTTGATCATAATTAAGTATGCTAATCGGGCCGTTCAAGGACTTCTTTAGATTTTAGAATTATTGTAATGACATTGGTGCATAAAATTCAGTTGTGGTACTTTCTTTGTTAATTAACCTCCTTTAAAGCAAAATATTAAAGGATGTAAATTCGAAAGAACACATAGCGTATGTCTATAAAGCATAAATATCCGTAAAAAATGTTGATTCCAGGCTGTTGCATATTTTAGAACATTCAAGAAAACTGAGAAGGGACACAAGCACGACTACGAACTTCGGAGTTATAACAAAATCTTTGAATGCAACGGATGCAAAGAAGTGGGATTCGGTAAAAGAATGAGATGTGATCAGTGTGGCCATGAGCTCCATACGGTGTGCAAGTACGTATCGACTTATAAACCTTCAAAGATGTTGAGTTCAATTCAACGCAAAAATACTAGAACAAATTAATCTATTTTGATTGAAATGTATAGGTTCGCTGAAGATCCTGGTTGTTTCAAATGGCTTTCAGAGGGACCCTTCAAATTTCAAAAAGAAAAGGAGAATGGTCAACAAAATCTTATTTGTCACTTGTGCTCTAATGAAATTGAAGGCTATTTTTACCAAAGAGATGATAAATATGTGCACCCTTGCTGCATATTCATGGAGCCCGTACTCTTTGCAGGTAATTGTTTTACAATACATGAAACAAGTTTTGTTCCATTGTTTCTTCGCAATTATGCTATTAGTTATTAGTTGATAGCAATTAAGTTACTGGGTGAAACTACTATATGTTCCGCAATTAAGTCTAGCCTTTATAATACATTCAAAACAAGCGGATTTCAAATACATTTTCGTACACTTACATAAAACCATGAAATGCAAAAAGGCAATGCAAATTTGTGGTTGTTAGAGACATAAAGTCTTGTTTAGTTGCATCCTTTGTAGGGTGGGATTGGACAAATTTATAGTATATTAATTCGGAAAACGATGCGGGAATTCAGAATTATAATTGTAAGAGTATTTTCTGATCCCGGCACCATCCCGTCTACACTCATAATCACAGGACTATAACTTACGCGACCGAACGAGAAAATAAGAAATAGCGATTAGATATACACACAAGAATTCATGATGTGTGATGTTAAGCTCGAAGAACCTGCATGTGATTTAATGAAACAAAGGTGCAATTAGTTACAAACATAATGCATGTGATTTAATGAAACAAAGGTGCAATTAGTTACAAACATAACAATGCATCCATGTATAACACATAAGTACTAAACAGAACTAATCCATAAAGTATTTAGTTTTATTCAAGTAAGAGTTACACTTCCTAATAGATTAAAAAAAATTACACTTCCTAATATGGAACAAAGTTTCTGAATAACTACAAGTCTGCATATATATTGTGTATGTGTTATATATGTTTGCAAATTATCATCCAGCATTGATAATTTCGTATTCTTTTACACACGAACCTAAGGGACCGAGAAAGAACTAAAACCTAAAGATATCAAAGATGAGCGAAGGTACACCCTAGTTCCAACTATTGAAAATGGCCCCAAGTGTGTTATATGCGACCATAATAAACCATACGATGAGCGGAAACAAAAGAGGCCGAATAAGGGTTGGTCTTACGTATGCGATGACAGAACCCACTGCTACCACGTGTACTGTTTGCGGAAAATGGTTCATGAAGCTTGGGCAACCGCCAATATAGGTGCTGAAGATATCCCTAAGGAAATCGAAATTTTTGCTGAAAACAAATTAAAGGTATATGGCAGCACCCGCGGGGAGAGTTCAACCTTAAAGAATGCTAAGAAATTTTTCACTATGATAGTGAAAATGATCGTGAGTACGCTTATGGGGGATCCTACTTTTGGTTTTGTTCATTTGGTTGGAGTATTAGTGAATGGGTAATTTAAAATAATTGTCCCCAATATAGTATGTCGACATATTTTAAATGTAACGCTTTCCTTATTGGACATCGACCACATGGTGCATGCATGGCTCTTTTATTTTATTTTAGTTTTTGTGTGAAAAATATTTCCCTGTTGGCTATGATGTAATAATTCAAAATTGTTTGTCTTTGTTGATGTAATCCATATTTCCTTCATTCCTTGTTTCTTTAAATAGATCATAACCCATAAAGAAACATGACAAAACCTGGAGAGGATGTGCCTCCTCTCCATTTAATTACTCGTTAACTGATTGACACATGTAATATAATAAGAAAATTAATAAATTATACTATCAAAACAATTTTTATGCATAACAGATCAAATTAATTTTTTTTTTATAAAAACAATACAATGTCCCTGTATAAAATTATATACCAGTATTACACTACAAAATAATATTTGATTTAGTGAGAGTCAAAAGCTGTCACAAGCCTGTCGCAAATTGACTAAACCGTCACAAAACCGTCACAAATTGACTAAGCTGTCACAAAGCCGTCATAAAAACCGTCGTTAATAAGCTCGTAACAAAAAATACCGTCACTAATCCCGTCGCTATTTGAGTATTTTTTTGTAGTGTTACGAAATAATCAATCAATTAAAAAAATATAATATATAACAATCAGAAAAAGTTGGTTTTAATCAAAATGAGCAAAATGACCAGGATTAACAATTCTTTATAAAAAGTTTCATAATTATCTTTGTTACAAATCTCGTCAAATATGACGTCCAAAAAAATATAAGAATTAAGAAAGTTTGAGTCAAATCTGAAAAATTATAATTTGGTGATAATTTTTAGTAAAAAATATATATATTAGAGGTAGGAAAGTCGTACGTATATGTTCAATTATAGATACATAAGAAAATGACATTCTCTGTGTTTGTGTTATAAATTCACATGCGTCGATGATATAATTTTGACAAATATTTTAAATTGTCAAACTTTTTTTTAGCAATAAAATAAAATATTAATAATTATTTAATTTTTTCCTTATTCTTTTTCATGTGTCAAGTAATGATCGGAGCAAATAAATGGGGAGGAGATATACCCTTCCATCCCGGTTGAGTCAAGTTTTGTCGAAAGAAACATGTTGCGTATGTGATATACTAATTCTTATTAAGATGTTACCAGACTCTATTTTCCTCAAAGTAAAAGAATGTTATGTTACTGATGTTATGTTACTAATGTTAGCAGTGATAGAACCCGTCTGCATCGTTTGACTATATATAGGGAGACGATACGAAATTCGAGAATAGAAAATACAGAGATATGTACTCACTCCGTCTCAATTTATTGGGAAAATTATTATTGTTTGGTTGTTGGGACACTTTACCTAAATAGAAACCAGTTTTTTTGTTACATTACGTTTTTTTATCATTTTTCCAACATAACATTGGACACTGTAAAACAATAAATAAGGCCAAAAAAATTAATTTAAATAAAAATCAACACACTCATGTTAACTTAATTTTTACTATTCTCCGTAGTGTCACAATAAAATGCATAATTTAACAAAACGAGAAAATACAAGCAATTTATGCCTCTGACAATCAGGCGGCCCGATGAATGAACGAAGAAGCACGTACTAAAAACTTTAAGCTGTATGAATCGAGTATTCAATATTAACCTTATTTGATTCAATGCTACAACTAAAACTAACCCAAAAAGCTGTAAGCCCTTTTTTTTTTTTGGCATGTTAATGTCAAGTGATGATACCATTTTATTTTACCTAATGTACATTGTAGATTGAAGGTTACTACAACAAGGGTGCAAATCCCATCCAATATCGGCTCTGGAGTGATAGTTATAACCGTTTATGTCTTTTCCACATGCGTCGCAACATCTTTGGTGACGTTTGCAAAAATTGTCGCCACACTTCGTTTGGGGCTTGGAATAGAAATCGAATGTGTACCGTTCAAAGAATTCATGGCAAATTGTTGTTTGGGTACACCTGTATATATACCAATGTATTGTATTAACACACAGTACTATATACTCTTTGTATGGGACATATAAAGAATTGTCACAATTTTCCCCCAAATTTACCTGCTCCTCCTAGCCCCTAGGGCTTACTTTAGCTACCAGCACTTGTCATGACCAATATCAATTGATTAACTATGTATTTACTCGACGACATGTCTACAGTATTACTACACATATATATCTCCATTTTTAAACATAAGTAACTGCTCGAAAAAAGACTATGTCTTTATTTAAAAATGGGGACCAAACTACTGAAATTAACAATTGAGTTATCGAGCTATATATTTTTTCATAAATTGAGGACATCCGTCAATTTAATTGGACGGAAGTTAAGTTTAAATTACATTTCAGTCTCAAATTTTATAAAACATATGAATTTAACCTGAAAAGTTTATAATTTTACATTTTTAACATATCCATAAACAAATAGTTACATATACATACTCATACATACATAAAAAAATAAAAAAAAATTATATATATATAACGATATAGAAAAAATTCAAATTTTTTTGAAAAAAAAATATATTTTTTAAAAAAATTAACTTTTTAACTAATTATATATAAATGATTTATAATCTTGTTTAACTAATTATATATAAATGATTTATAATCTTGTTTAACTAATTATATATAAATGATTTATTCTCTTTTAATTTTTTGTAAATGAGATATTGTTCATAATATTGTTTGTTGTTTTTCGATATTGGCGATTTACCGTACCATATCATTGAACTTACAGTATATCAAAAGTGCGGAGTACGTAAATGTGGTACCGTAATGGTATTGACCATTCATGTATCATACATGTACGGTACGGTAATGGTACAACGGATATACCAATGATATTGTACAATTTTCACCCCTAAATTGAGGACTAATGTAACTTTATATTTAAATAATATAATATTATTTTTCGAAAGCAAAACAGCTAATAATTTAGCACGGATCAAGTTTTAGGACGGGGTGATTAAAAAATCCATGCTGACCAAACCTAAAATATATTTCGTGACTTGTATCAGATCCTTACATTCCGCAGCAACGTTCATCAAGACATCGATAGAAGAAACATCTGGTTGAACCGTTTCAACAATACTTGGTTATTTTATGGTCTTATACAAAACTAACTGCAATTTAGTTACATGCACGATAGTCGACTTTTTTTTACTGAAGCCATTGAACCCTATGCATGTGTCATACGGTTCACTCCGTTTTTCTTTTAATATAAGAGCAAAATAACACTACAAACCTTAAATATTGTATTTAGAGTTGTTACTTTTGAATAATGTATAGCTTAATTAATAATTAGTTTATATTATGATACAGCAGTAGTTTAGTCGCGTATTTTTTACGTATAAAATTCTAATACACTACAAAAACTTCAACCCTGTTGCTGTACGGGAATTTCATCACACTGATTTTAAAGGTCTGTCTGTGCTCTTCTTGTTGGCTTTTCTTTAATATTTATCTTTGATCCGTATTCAATTTTAATTGATGCAGAGTTTGGGTTGTTCTTTTATTTTTCCCTTGTACATTGAATTGGAGAAGATATTTGGTATTAGTAAGGACTCTTATACAATACTAGGAGTAGGACCAAATAATTGCTCTGTTGAAAGGTTTACATATACCAATTCAAGTTTTCAAAAGACGCTAGGCGGGATTTAGGTGGAAAGTTGCGCCTAGACAGGAAAACGAATTTTAAGTGTTTTTATATGTTTTTCTTGAATTACCATGTGACACAAATGTTGTAAACAGTACTATCATGTTAAATCAAGTACTTTGAAATCGTTTAGCTTAAAGATAAACTATATCAACACAATAAAATTTATGATAACAATATTCGACCAGTTCAACAATAGGCCGGAATACTAAACTGAAGTTAAATAATAATGATTTTGTCCTATTTAGTAGATTTAAAATGTGTCAATTACTCTCTAAATAATTTTACTTGGTGAATCATTATTGTTTAAAATTTAACCTTAGATATGATTTTTCAAATAAAATTTAGTACCAGTTGATTGTTATATGTTTATGATTTTAAACTTTGTTAAGAAATAAAACGGTACCAATTATTGATCCCCGCAATCACTAATTTATTTTTAAAATAGAACAAAAAGTTCCATTTATTTTTAAAATAGAACAAAAAGTTCCATTTATTTTACTATATTCTAAGTTTTTGCACACAAAGTACAAACAAACCTACTCATCATAAATAAAATATTAAATTATTTAACAGTAAAAGTTTTTGCTACTAGAAAAAGAATAAAAAGTCTGCTGAAAGTTTTTATGCTTATAAGTTATAAATACATAGATACACATAGACAAACAAAAACATACAGGGAAAGTTTTTTGCTACTAGAAATACAATTAAAAATAAAATAAAATAGGCTAATGACACAAACAATTTAAACAGCAATTTTCAAACATCTGACAAAAGATGGGGAGGTCATGTGGCGCCTGGCAGTGGCGCCTAGGCGGCCGCCTGTACGAAACTTAGTTTACTTTTTTTCTTGATTATAAAATACGTTCACAAATCACAAATCACAAATCACAAATCACAAATCACAAACACATTACACTCTCAAACCCTTCACCACTCGAGATAAAACAGCCGTCTCAACTTCAAGGCAGCCGCCTACTATTATGGCTTCTTTTGATTCTAGATTGTGGTTCCTCGAGTTTGGAGATATCAAATGGAGGTCAACTGGCTTAGAGTATGCAGATTTCATCTTTCACAAAGGCAACTTTTATGTCTTGGATAGAAAAGGGAGGATTGTCTTGAAGTTGTGAGCAGTTCGTGTTTTCCTTCCATTGGGAATCATGATAATCATCTTATCGAGTGTAATGGTGCATTGTTCTTAACTGTCAAGTATGTGGAGTACTCGCGGGGCATTTGTTTTACTATCTTTAAGTTGAATGTGGAGGATAAGGAAATGAAGAGAGTTCTTGATTTGGATAACCATGTATTCTTTGTCACAGTTGAATACTCTTTTTCCATCTCTACCCACGATTCCTTCTATCAAAACCAACTACTAGTGGTTCTTTGTGTACGTTCTCTTATAACTACTTATGGCTGGTTCACAACAGTAAACGAGTTTATATATAATTTCAATGTTTTGGTGCATATTATTTACTTGATTGTTAGGCTCATTTGTCTTTATGCTATTTACTAAACTGGTAGATTAAGTTTCGTAGACAACCTGAGCACTTTCACATTTCGCTTTCTGTTTATTCTATAGTCATTTTGCTAACTTCATGTTTGGTAAATACTCAGACTGGATTATTATTTGTTAGTAAATTTAACCACTTAATGCTAATGTAGATCTTTACTAATGTGAAGGATTATCTCCATTGCCAACTGTTGGTCTGCTATTCTCGAAATATTATCCTTTCTCCATCCTGTAAAAGCTAATTTGGCATCAGTTTAGTATGTTGCACTGAAGGGTTAAGTACGTTCCCAAGTTTAAAACTGCAAATGATATCACTGTACCCACATTTGAGATTTTTTATGTCTTCATGGTTAATTAGTATTGTAGCAAGTATACATTGGACATTTGTTGCAAAGAGCTGATTTTAGGAGTAAGAATTGGAATTTTACTTATTATGTTACATTTTTGAAGAAATTTCTCTAGCGGGAGGAATGACACAAACCAAGTTGTAGTCTTAACTCGTAAGTCTAAATCTAAAATCAACTCTTAGAACTCAACAGTTATACTGTTTATGAACCAGAACAAATTGTTGTTTGTTCATCAAATGTTCGCTTCTTGTTCGTCCATTTATTAACAGACATGAACTAGCGAACATAAAGAAACATTCTTAGTAAACGAACTAATATGAACTAACATGAACAGAGCTTGCGCTTGTCCGATTCATTTGCAGCCATAGCCCCTAAGAGTATACAGAACTGGACAACAGATCACAAAAAGGAGTCGACTTCTCAACTTTTGAGAAACTGTCATGTATTGTAACAAGTGCATACAGTTGGGCATATTCAATTAACACCAAATGAAATTACATATAAAAAATCTAGCATTGTAAATTTATACCCTTTACAACAAAGATGTACCAAAAATTTGACTTTAAACTTTACTTTTCCCCCAATATTTTTTTCTCTCAATCAAATAGCATGGCACATCCAAAAGATCGAAAAACAATTCGGAGATGAACTCAGTTTTTTCATAGCAATGACCCTTCATTTTACAATCCACAAGCATCTAAATCGAACGTTTACCTTACCAGGCTAATAAACACCATGACAATAGCAACGAAAATCATGAACATCTCATATTCTAATTTGAAAACACGGAAAATTGTTTCAAACAGTATATAATCATTTATTACCACATCTTGGAAATAACCAGGGCGTACATCATAAAAGAAAGAATACAACACCATCACTAATCTGCTGGAAACACCAGACCAGGATCCATAAATACGTCAACAAAATAACAGAAGATCCTACAAGGCAATTTAGAGTTCAACACCTGAAAGTATGGTTCGCAAAGTAGAAATCAGAAGTAAGAAACAATGACCCGATTTGGGTTTGCCCATATTCTTTGGAATCCGCATTACTTTTGGAAGGTCCAGAAGATATAGAAGTATTTCTTGGGAGTAATCACAGCAGTCTGGTGAGCTAAATATTCAGGCTATTGAATGCAGCTATTATCAGTACATGAACAGTGAAACAATCCCCCTAAGTGAGTGTACAGAAGAGGCTAATGGCGCAAAAGAAATGACAAAGTGGTAAAATCTGAATTAATTGGTATTCTTTCAATAACTAAGTCGTTGATTTTGATCCAAAACTTTGTGAACTGGCGATAATTTTCAAAGAATCCCTCCGAAAGAGTATTCGAAAACCAACTTAGTGGCGCAGTAGATACTGATAAACTTGGTCAGATAATCGGCTATCGCTCAACAATTAAGTAACAGTGCTTCCCTGGCGATTTTGACTGCGAGTTGGGTAAATTGGAGTTAGTAACAAAGTGCAGTCTCAACTTCAAATCCAGTCTTATAGCGTCTTGATCTACTTGTATTCTCTACTGCAAGAAATATCAAATATATCCTCCCTGCACAAACAATCAAAAGATAATTAGAAAATGTGAAAATAACAGACTTTTGAAAGCAAGGTAAATATGACCCCAAATAAAAAAATCAAGGTAAATAAATACTGGCTCAAATGAAAAATAAATTGTCACTCTCTTGAACTGCGTATGGATCGGTTCTGTAAAAGTGACATTATCAAAACCAGAAAACCGAGATCAGCAAGTTAAAGTAACAAAAAGACGATATAGAAAGGATTCTAATATGGACTAAACAAATCAATCGGCTCAGCTTCAACCTGAAACAGAGTCAAAAAGAAAATCAATCAGAAATATTAAATGTCATGTCCTTAATATACTACGAACGGTCCAACAGCAATGTCAGGGAAGCAGATAAAATGAAAAGAACTGTTATTGAGGAGAAACATAAAAATACGAGTCAATTATAACAAATTCCTGAATATTACAATTATCACTAATCATCTTGAAGACACCAGGTGGAACAAAAAAAAGTAAAAATATCGATATAGAGAAAGCAGCATAATAAAAATATAGTTGGCAATACACAACCAAAAAAATGCTCCGAAACGCACAACAACACCTAAGGCACTGTTAATAATACACATTCAGGTCCAAAATAGTGCAGAAATATGAACCTTCTGCGGGGGAGTTAGTAGGGGAATATCATGCAATACCATCTAAAGAAAGCCCATCTATTAAATAACTAGAATCCATTAAGAAGTTCAGAAATATAAGATGTTCCTACAGATAGACTGGGAGGCCTCAGGCCATCCACTTAAACAATACCCAAATCAAGTGCGTGTTGAATCCAGCAGAAAGAAAATAAAAAGGTCCGAAATTAAACATAAAGGTAAGATAAGTTTGCTAAATAGCAAATAATTCTAGCTCATGTCCATGCCATCTCCAACTTGACTGCATATCGGGCTCACAGCAGAGAAGGCTTTCTCGAAAGGAGAGGGATGGACTTGGACATGTGCATTACGCCTGCGCTTATGCGTGTATGTATCACCTTGCGGGCTACTCTCAGCAGCATCCATCTTCCTCCTAACGCCCCTTACTGCTTGCTGCTCAGCTGGAGAGAGGGGGAAAATCTGCTTGCTAACTCTGCACAGGGAGCTGTGGTTGTCGTAGAGGATTCTCTGGTTACAGTTTTTGTCACAAATGTGGGTAATTCCAGTCACTTTGCAGCGATACATGTTTCCACAAATGTTTTCGTTTCCACATTTCCAATCACATTTGTGGACAGGGTTTGGACCGTCTTGGCCAAGAAGACTTGACAAATAAATAACATTTGTAGGCACTGATACCATAGAATTGCCAAATACCTCCATAGCTTTCCTTAAGAGAGAGAAGTTTGAGATTTCACTACGATAATTCCACAATTTCCGAAATTCCCTGCTCCTAGATACTCTGCAGGGCCACCACAACAGGACAAACTATAAGTTTTCTGCAAGACGCTTACGTTTCTAAGGGAGGTGAAGATGAAGACCATAGTTCATTTCAGGGTGGCAAGATGGATTGTAAACCAAGTTTGTTACTCAATATATAACGAATAATAAATTGAACGAGAATTAACAGTTACAAATAAGCCAAATCTTCAATGCACAAACACAATCAAATGCCATTTGGACTCGATATAAAGTATACTACATAGTATTAACCTCGGAGTTATAAATATCACAAATAAAACACCCAAATCACAAAAATCTGCTTAACGTATGACCATAATAAATAGCATAAGCAAATAATACCAATATCAATTGAGCATCTATATACTAATTCAATTAAAAACTTCTAAACTTTTTTGCTTATAAAAAATAAATAAATTAAAAACATCTAATTCTGAACTAAACGGAAACGAAGCCAATTACTACACATTAGCTACATAAAACGTTACAGAGTATATATACTCCCTCCGTCCCAAATTGTTGGGGCTATACGAAACTGAGTGCAATTTTGACCGACAAATAACTCATATCTAAGTTGTCGAAATCGAATTTTTCAAAAGCTAATCACATAGTTCAAATGTTAAACTATATGAACAAATTTTTTAAATTTACATTTCAACAATTTAAGCACGACATATTTGCCGGTCAAAATTGCACGTAGATAAATAGAGCCCAATATTTTGGGACGGAGAGAGTAATTAGATGCAAAACTAACACGGTGGTAATATGAATTGAGTAAATAGATATAAATTAAATAAAACCCCTAATTTAGAGCTAAATGGAAACAGTGACCTAAAAAGTCAACCTGGTAAAACTACAACCCAAATAACTAGAGCAAAGATTACACATTAGATAAATATAACTAAATAGGAGATTATAAATATATAGATACATAAGCGAATTAAATATATATATATATATAGAGAGAGAGAGAGAGAGAGAGAGAGAGAGAGAGATGACCAGAGAACAAAAAGAGGATCTGCAGTTTTGTTTCTCTCACTAAAAAAGAGTGTAGAAAAGAGAGAGGGTGTATTTATAGGGAGTAAGTGAGGTGATCCGCTTCACATGTCACGCGTTGAATTAGTAAACTATTTACTACGTACTACTTTACTTTACATTTGACGAAATCTTTTTTTTTCTTCTTCTTTAAACTTATCTTGACATTAATAACACTTTCAATTTATACTTTCAAAAAAATTACTAGTAACAGTCACTTTCATTTAAGCCTGAATTTTGGTTTAGATTATTTATTAGTAGGGCTGCCTCTTTCGGTGACCAAGTTAGCCAGTATTGAACAATAATGATGATGAGCCAGATAGGTTTAATCAGACTCTTAACATACGAAAGACTGTCTGTCAATTAGTTTGGTTGAGTCAATTTGACTTTATAGCGTTACTGGGTATTGTAAGACACGATCCATTTTCGACCGATTTTAGGTGCCAAAGGAAATTGTAAGTGTTTGAAATTCATTTATACTATTTTTGTTTTTTAAATTTGGAGAAATCGAAGTCCGCTATGCTACCAGAATGTTTTGGGCAGGGATTCGTTGTTTGCGAGTTTTTTGCTATTAAGATGATGAATATTTAAAAAAGATAACAATACCTTGAGCGTAAGGATTAGGCGTAAGAATTTAAACTCCCGCTAGTCAGTGATTTCAGGTCGGTCATGTTTTTTAGTCTTGCTTATATTCTATTACTACATCCGTCATTTTTAAAGAAAAACACAATGAACAACCCTTATTTTGAATATAATCCATAAGGTGGCCGATAGTATTCGAATCCCGGTAATGAGAATGATATAGTAGGATCACAACCATTATGACCAACTACATAGCTCGCTTTGATACTTGATTAATACAATTGTTTGGGCAAGTTTAAAGATGAAAACTATATTAATGAAGTAATTCTATTTTGTATAAATGGACACCAAGTATATTTCTAACTGCCTTTATAAATTAAGGATGACGACATTAACGTATGTAAAAAAATCTTTACTTATTGTGCATCGGTTCTAAATTAAATACTACTTATATCATTAATACATAGTAAGAGTATTCTCATCCGTGCCATAAAATAACTCTATATATCTATAACTATATGTACAATATTGTAAAAAAATGTGTCAATCGGTTATTATATAGCTCTCAAGAAAATATAGAAGCTATAAAATTTAAGATTACTCTTTACATGTAAATAGTTTTGGAAGCAAAATATAGACATGTTAACTTGGGCTCAAACATAAACAAAATCTGATTCATTTTTTTTCTTTCATTTGGTCATTTTGGTTTATCTTTCTACTTTTCACTCAAATAAGCTGAGAGCCTATTAAACAATCTCCTCATTTTGATCTCCTCATCTTCTCTATCAATGACCTTCATCAGATTATCCATCTCTTTCGATCCCAGTTTTTTTCGTGGTTTTTAGTTTGGTCATTGGTGATAATTTAATAACTTTAAGGACCCTAAAACAATAAGAAATGGTTTATATACGAATGGAAAGAAAAATAAAAGCTAATTGTTTTTTTTAGCGGTATAACATAAATAATACTCCATACGTATCAAAATAAGTATCCTGTTTTTTATTTTGAGACATACCAAAAAAAATGAAATAAATGTCTGTTTTCATTTTTTTTAGTAAATTTTTTCAATTTTATTTTTTAAAATATTGATTTCTGATAGTTAAATCAGATCAAATTTACAACTATAATATCATATATATTTATTTAAAATAATAAATAGTTTTTATTTGAAAATTGTGATTTTTAAAAAAAAAAGAAGAAGTGAAATTCATTAATTAAAAACCGAATCCACACTTGCTTTTACCTCTCCTACCTTCTTTTCTCTCTCTCTATCTCTCTCCTCCCTTTGAGGTACTGCTTCTCTCTCTCTCTTTTTAGCAAACTAACTGTGAACAATTATTTGTTTCAAAAACAATACTCACATATCATTTGGTATGTTTGATTTGATTAGTTCCTAACAAGTAATATCTCCTTCTGTGTTTGGGTATATGTAACAAAAGTATTCTTGAATGTATACTGCTAATTTACAAAATAGTGTAAGAATTAATTGTATTTTGTCCCTACTATTATTATTATTATTTAATATATTTTGACTGTATCATGTGGCCTCAAACCCTACCTCACTTGGGGTTCGTTTGGCTGCAAGTTTTGAAAGTAAATAACCCCAATTATCTAGGCATCAAAGAAGTTAACCCTGTTGGGGAAAGATTTTAGCTTTTTCTTGCCATTTAACCGAATATTTTAGCTTTAAAGATGAGAAACTACAGGGGTTCAATTAAACCAAAAAGCTAAAAAACGGAGCTAAACGTTGAAAGTAAATTATCCCTTTATTTCAAATAAGTTGTTTGTTAGGTACAACTACAATTTTTATTTTTAATCCTTTTTCTTCGACTTTGTGAAGCACTTCACTTTTAGTGCGTTACAATTAGAATGCAGAGTAAATATTTGCATTGCGGTTTAACTAAATCGTGATGACATAGAAAACATATCCCAATAGATCTATAGCCAAATTTGTGCTTTTTTTTTTTGCATCTAGCAATAAATTTGTAGATGCTTTGGACTTTGGAGGTATATACAATATAAGTATATTTATTCGAGCTTAGAATAGCTTTGAAGTGTTAGTTATAGTTATATTTTCTCCTCCAAAAAAGCGTAGATCGAGAGGACGCGGTCCTTAAAAAAGGGTTCTCATTAAAATTAGAATACGTATATCTTTTTTTCTTACAGCACTAAACCTACTTTTGTTTTAGAAGTAATAAATACCAAAAATAGTATACTTATTTGGTTCAACATCACCCCAAACTAACGCTGGCGCTGGAAGCCCAATGCATTAATTTCTCAATATTTTAATATCACGCTCTGTACTTGATTGCTCTTATCATCTAGCCTCTACAACTATTAGCCTAAAGTCATGCGGGAAAAGCAGTCAATTGTGCTCAATTCATCCTCAGAATAATTAACCATTTTTCATTACATGATCTACATTGCTATTTCATACTTCATCCTTTTAATGAATTTATCACCAAAATTTGGTGTTTTTAAGAAGTAGAGTTCTGCACTCCATACCAGTGCTTCTTTTATATTCTGATGATGGACTCTTTCATTAGAAGCTACTTTGAAATGTTAATTCATGAGAGAAGTTTGATAGCGAATAAACTATTTTTCAGCTTGTCTAAAATTTGAAGCATATATGGGCTTGTTTGGTTGCAGCTTTTGCACAAATAAGCTTGATCTTTGTGGTTCGAAAATGTTAGGTTTGCCAAACTTAAAGCTTCTAGCTTATTCAGGCCAGAAACCAAAAAATCAAAAGAACAAAAAAGCTGAAGATATAAGCTGCAATCGCCTATAATGTTCTTGTTGATAGTTCTTACATCCTTTTCAAAATGCACAATGTGATTCTCAAATTTAGCGTCACTTCATTTGTTTCACATGTAACCTCGTATACAGTTTCTTGACTGGAAGTGAAGGAGCATGGTGGGGTTTAAAAATAGATATCTGGTAATGGAGGTCTTTCTCGACCCAAATAGAGATTTTACACAAACTGATCCAATTATAGTTACTCAATCAAATCTATACAAAGCAATAAAAGACAGCCTTCGTGAAAATTTTGGCGAGTGTGGTCAAGCTTCAGCTCTTGGATCCCTCCAAGGTGAGTTGATGTTTTGAATATGTAATTTGTATGTTATACTTTTCAAGATAGTATTATCATTCAGAAAAAAACTTGAGATTTTGGTTTTATTTTTGTGGGATATTTTGTAGTTAAGTATGTGAATCCCATTACAAAAGTTTGCATCATCAGAGCTTCGAGGGAGGAGTACCAAAAAGTGTGGTCTGCAATGACATTGGTTAAGAGTATAGGAAATTGCCCGGTGATTTTCAACTTGTTGGATCTTAGTGGTAAGTGAAGCTTCTAAATGACTTAATACTTATGCAAAGTGCATGTATGCTTCGCGAACCGTGCTTATTAGAACCTGGGAGCAGTAATTTTTAGAATGATAATATTATGGGAAAACTTGATTGAGGCTTTAAACATCCGTCAGTCAGTCGTATAAATGTAGTGATGGATGCAGAATTATGTTCATTTTTTGTATTAATATAATACAAATGTTCTTTTAATATAATACAAATCTTCTTTACTGATTTTGGTTTTTAAATACTTGATCTGATGATAGATGGATATAATAGAAAGCTTTTAACATGCTTGTTACAAAGTTACGATAACCCAAATTCTTGGGATTAAGGCTCAGGTTGATGATGATGATGATGATGATGTTAGAATGTTTTATTAACTTTTAAGGCTCAGTTTGATGATGATGTTACAACGTTCCAATCCCTTTTATAAACTTTCTATTTAACCATCAGTTTAATTGGTTCACTTTTTTTTTTGTTGAGGAGATCTATTTTTCTTTAAAACAAATTGTGTTACACTGGTTGCTGTTAGCTCTTTGAAAATGGTTATTTGCTTTCAGCCTTAAAGCACGAGACAGAAAAGAGAGTGTATCTTTGTGAAATGCTTACAAGACTTTTGT
Organism: Primula vulgaris; assembly: GCA_963920805.1. NCBI lineage: Eukaryota > Viridiplantae > Streptophyta > Magnoliopsida > Ericales > Primulaceae > Primula > Primula vulgaris. The sequence goes on from OY987212.1 coordinate 14,298,691, forward strand.
CAAGTATGAAGTAGATTAGTTGTAAAATACCTCCTGAAGTACTTTCTTATAGCATGAAAAAGGAATGCTATATGCCAATTACTTATTTGCTATGTTCGCTGTTGTTTATCTAATGATAGCCTTGTACATGAATAATTGACTTCCTGTTTCTGTTTTCAGGAAGTATAAGGGCTTGTAGAAACGCAGCTTTCAAGTGTGACGAATTGAAATTTGAGCAATACAAACTTATGGTCGGAGCTAATCTCACAGGGGCAGTTAGCCAGCAGATGCAAAATTGCCTTGAGAAGATCAAAACAATAGAACGCTGAATGGTGAAATTAAGTTAAGAACAAGTGGCTTGTTTTTATAAACTCGTTATGCTTCGAATCATCCCACCGTGATCACGCTTTTAACGTTTTTAATGCAACTCTAGTGGAAAAGGACCCGGTATTGCGGTTATTATAGAGTAGCTTAAAGATGCGAGTTTTAGTCTTGTATTTGGCTCAGTAGTCGGTAGAACTGCAGTAGTTATTTTATATACAAATTATAATTCCATATCCCGATCTTTTGGTGCCAAGAAAAGGAGATTATGCAACAGTTACACTAATAGTCCATGATTCCATGCTATTTGAGTGATATCTTCGTTTACTTTACAAAAAATCACAAGCTTCGAATGTAAACATTTTATTTGCCGCTGTGGATGCATACATGTCACAAATACATATTGATAGCATGACTTCAATTGATATCTACCCCGTGTATTCTTTAAATAGTCATATGCCTTTATAGTCGTTGTACGTAGTGCGCAAACATAAAGCAGCAGAATAGCAGATTAAGTGCTATCATGGTCACTAATCACCATCTTCATAATTTCAACTAATGCCAGCTTCTTTTCACTCGTGTTTTATGACCTTTTACTCTGTCAAGCTAGATAAAACAAAACACATTTAATTATAAGTCTGTTATATATACAATGAGCCAGCGATTACACTTTTGTAATGTCCAATAGTAGTATTGTCTTACGACATTTTCGTGGGTATATGGAGAGTAGATTGTTTACCGTACAAACTTTAAGTATGTTTGCGTATTAAAGAAATATGGTGTGACATGTGATTTTCACGGTTTTTCCCTTGTTCCTTGGGTTTGTGTTTATAAAACGACAACAATAAATTGTACTTTCCTCTAACGTGGAAAAAACTGGTATACCTAAACTAGAAAAATATTAAAGATCTGAAGCATTTTAATAACGTGACAAAAGTTTTTTTTCCCTCTTTCCCCTCATTTTCGTGAATCACCGCTTTAATTTACTTAATGATCGCAACTCATAACCACTATAAATACAAACATGATACTATAAAAATACCCGTGCAAGAATAAGACTCTTTTCCTCTCCCTTATTTATCTCTAACTGTTTTCCTGAGTTCTTGATAAGTTATAACAGCTCAAGAAAACAAAAAAAAAAAACAAATTTAAACAAAATATTACAATGGAGAAAGCAATATTAGATTACACTCTAGTACCCACAGGCTTGTTAATGATGGTGGGTTATCATATGTGGCTTTTCTACCAGATCACCAACCGTCCATCTCGCACCATCATTGGCGTTAACGCCATTAATCGCCGCTTCTGGGTCCGAGCCATGATGGAGGTTTGTACTTGTTTGTTGACATCTATTACTAGTATGAATTAAAGATGTTACGTTTCTATCTAATTACTGTTTTTTGGTTCTCCATGTTTTCAGAAAAAAAAAAAGGCCCTTTAAACGTTTTTCCACGGGCTAGTCGCCTTATATGCTTTGCTTTTGATGGAAAATGCAGATAGTGTTAAGTGTAACAAGGGAAGGAAGACCTAAAAGGCTTAATAAGAGCACCAAAATTCTCTTTTTATCTCAGTTTTACTTCTTAGTTATATTCAGTATGTGATCGTAGGCTGGGTTCGGTTCGGTTTTTGGCAAAACCGAAACCGAACATATTTTTCGGTTCGGTTTTTTTCGGTTTTGGTCTTTTTATTTTTTGGACCGGACCGGTCTTTTTCGATTTGGTTTTACTGAAAACCTTTCGGTTTTTCGGTTTCGGTCTTTTTTGGTTTTTTTCGATTCGGTTATCGGTTCGATCGGTTTTTCCGGTTTTTTGCCCCGCCCTATGTGATCGTAGTATTGTACATTTACACTTAATTACATGTTCTTTTTGTTGGAAAAAAACCATGATATTTTCCGAATTGGTCACGAGTCCAAAAGTTTGGTCAAATTCCATGCGAAGAATCTAAAGTTTAGATTCCATACTCAAATGGTTTGAGTAGCTTGTGTGACAAGGTTCGAAACGGTGTATCGCATGACCTATTCGGTGAATGAGTGTGAATGGAAATTCGCTCCGAAGTTGGAGCATGGAGAGACGAAATCTGAAATTTTGGGAGAGGAAGTGGAAATCAAATGGATGGAGAAGCCACCCAAATGATTATCTCACATCAAAGAGGAAAAACTATTTTGAATAGTTTATATACATATTCACCACTAGAGAGTGGTAATAGTGTGTAGCCTCATAGGTGTGTGTAGGCAAGTGTACCACACACGCGCTCGGTCTCGGGCACGGGCCGCGGGCGCGGGCTTGGACTTGGAACTCCCGCACGGACGTGGGACTTGGGGAATGTTTCGGTTCTGGTTCTGGTTCCAAGAAAGTCTGAGAGTTTTGAATAATAACAAAACAGTACCAAAAATTCCAGGAAGCTTGTAACTGATGCATAATTGCATCGTTCATTCAGCCGTTTCGAATACTGAATTAAGTAACCATTATGGCTGAGATTTCATGTTAGCCTATAAGTATGCAGCTCTCCACCACTCTCTAAACACACTTTTACATTTCTGAAAACAGCATAACTTTTCTCATGGCACATTAGAAAGAGAGAGAATCTCCCACCAAAAGTTCGACCTTAACTCGTCGCCAGTTTCCGGCGAGTCATCTGAGACGTTGTACCTTGGTATCGAAGCGCCAATGCAACCAGAAACCTTAAGGTGGTTGGACGAATATCGGTTAAGGGCAGACTGTCTAACAGTCGCCTCGTCTTTTAATTTTTCTGTCTTTTTCCATTTCAGTATTTTAAATTCTGCAATTTACATTTCTGTCTTTTATATTCAGTATTTTAATTTGTTGTACTTAGCTGTAATATTTATATTCTGTTTTTACCTTTCTGTAATTTCTTTAAATTACTGTTTATATTATGTAATTCAATTCTGTAATTTAATTCTGTAATTAGAATAATTTCATTTCAGTCCTGTAATTTTTTTTTCAATCAGAACAGTCCGACTGTTAAGTCTATACTTTCCAGTCCGGCAGTTTTTATTTATTGCAATTCAGTATATCAAATTATTAATTGATAATAATATGAATAACGTTTGCTTTAATTACTATTTAGTACCTACATGTTGTAATCTGTAATTTCAGTTTTCAATTCTGAATTAATAAAGATTACACTTATTTTGTTTATTTCTTTTTAGTCTTTTATTATTGTTTAATTGTTATTTCGTACACAGAAACCGACGCTTTTTATTTTAGAGTTTAACTGCTTTGGATCTTTGATAATTATGCAATAACTTTTTGCTAAATACTCGATATACGTGTTATAAAACCCATGTACCGGTTTTCTTTTTGTTGTTGTAAAGCTTTTGTTTACGTCGATGTTTGGGTTTAATACGTAGAACTTACTCTAAACGTTTTACTTGCAATGGTTTTTTTAAGTATTGGCCCTTACAACTATTGTTCTTCATTCTAGAAATTACTTCTCATTCAGCCAGTTTTTCTTTTCTCTCCTATTTTTCTATAATTACAAGCTTAAATTGTAATGGGTCATAATGTAGGACACGTCAAAAAATGGTGTGCTAGCAGTGCAAACATTGAGAAATAACATAATGGCGTCGACACTTTTAGCGTCAACCGCGATAATGCTTAGTTCCCTCATCGCTGTTCTCATGTCAAATGGGACCCGCTCTGCTGGGGAATTCGTGTATGGTGACCGGAGCGAACTTGCATATTCCGTCAAATTTTTCTCCATTTTAGTTTGCTTCTTGGTCGCCTTCTTGTTCAACGTGCAATCAATCAGGTACACATTAAAAAATATGCAGTTTATGTATACGATAATCAAAGGTCACATTAGGGAACATGATTGTTATAATGAACATGAGAAGCAGCCCGAAAATGCACAGAAAGAGAGGGTTAGTTTAATGACATAAATGGATAAGTAAATCTATGTATGCAAGTAAACAGAATTGGGCTCAAAAAGCAAAATAGTTGAGTGTATAAGCTGCAACCAAACAAGGGCTTGTATATAAAAATAATTTACACCTAATTAGCACAATAGCACTAGAAGAGGAGCATCTGGTACAAAAAAACACATGCTCTATGTATAGTTGGTAATGCGGTTTTCATCCTACATGTTTGGAGAAGCTTTTTGACATGAATATAAAAGTGTGTGATAGTACAAATACCACTTAGATCATCTTATTCGATTCTGCAAGACAATATTCTCCCCTGCACGGTACTAAAAGTTCCCAAATTTTACTTAGCTCGTACTGAAATTCACATTTGTTTAGCAAGATTCCCCGCTACTAGATTAATCATCCAATGGGTCATTTTACTCGCTTCAATTTTTATTCCAATATATGCTACTGCAGGGACTAATTTGTCCCGGTGGAGGAGTAAGGCGAACATAATAGATTTCAATTTTCAGTATTTCAAACTTATCATCAACTTTGCAATTTTATAAAAGTTTTGCCCCAGCACTAACAGTCTTATAGTAGAACTAGTACAAACATAGCGAATGTAGTAGTCAAAGTTCTTTCCCCTCTGGCAGTGGCAATTATGTCTAGATAGTAAGACAGAAAATCTGTATATTTGTACTAATTCTAAATTAATCTTGTAACTGAAATGTACAAAAGCAGCAACTACTAATTCAAGTCTTAACTTTTAATCAATAATGTCATAGAATTCTTGGTCTTGGCCCTTCAGAAAGGATTCTAGAGAGTATGTAATTGGTACTATCATTAATATCCTTAGTTGAATGAAAATTGAAGTGTCTGTAATATGTTACTGCCTTTTTTACTTAACTTTCAAACCACTGAGTACATCGGACAGCAAATCTAACAATTTTGTATCAGGTATTATAGTCACGCGAGCATTCTCATAAACGTACCATTCAAGAGGATGACCCTTGAATATTTCCAAAATAATCACAAAAACAATGAACATTTGATAGAGGAATACGTGTCGAGGACAGTGAATCGTGGAAGCTACTTTTGGTCATTGGGATTGCGAGCGTTTTACTTCTCTTTCCCCCTCTTTCTGTGGATTTTTGGGCCGATTCCCATGTTTGTTTGTTGTCCTATTTTGGTGTATTTGCTCTATTATTTAGACGTGACATTAGATTTCGGGTGGATTACTGATGCTATTGAGGATGAGAAGACTTGCCCAGCCATAGTATGATAAATTACCCAATTTGTTGATCAGTTTTGGTCATATTAAGTATTTGAAGATGTTATAAGCTTTAGACATGTGAGTTATGAAACTTTTACGAGTTAATCGAGCAACAACTATGCGGTTCAACTTAAGTTGAACGTCTTTAGTAAATTGTCTACTATTGAATGTGGTTTAATTCCGTTAGAAGCTACAAATGTCAAATACTCGATCTGTCGGTTAGCCTTCTTTTGGGGAAGTTGAATGTTGTTTGATTTGATGTTATGAAAGTGGTATTATTTGTATTATTTTGCTTACTTTTCTAAGAAAAAGTGCACCTAAATGGGCTTTCTTCTTGTATTTCGAATAACCATCAATATAAACATGTCCTTGACAAACTAATGACGTACTGCAACTATGGGAGTACCATCAACAGCAGAAGTTTCATTCCACACCATAATATATAGCGCTCGTAGAACCAATTTATAAATAAACTAATGTCGAAGAAAGGTGTGCTAGCAGTACAAGCATTGAGAAGCAGCATAATGGCATAGATACTTTGGCATCATTCCCGGTCATTCCCAGAATCCCAGTTCTCTCATTATAGTACTCATGTCCAAAGGCACATGATCTGCATTTTCCGTCATTTTTTTCTCAAAAAGTGCTGATACACGTATATACAGGCCACAAATTCTCTCCACAAATTTCAAATGTGATTAACGTAATTGTGAAAAGTGAAAACAACAATATGATTTTTCTTACTCGCTAAAAACTAAAAACAGAAGAGAAAGTTCGTAGAACTATGCTGAGTTTGTAATGCTAATAATATTCGTGAAGACCGACGTGTTTGTTGGATGATCTTGCTAAATGGTGGGAAAGTAAATCGTAAGTACCACTTGTATCATCTGATTATTTCCTGCAAAACAATAAGGAGTATCATTCCGACCATGGTATTGGATTCCCAAGCAGCCCAACTTTAGATTTTATAGCAAAAAACATTTTCCTTTTTTCCCTGCTGAAAAATAGACAATCAAACGCCATAACAAAAGCCATGTTAAGTTCATAATTTTGAAACTACAAAATGAACCTAGCAAGATGGTTGCCATAAATATCGATAATTTCAAACATGTAATTGGTGTGAACTGTGAAGTTTAAGGTTTTGTGTAAACATAACTTTATCCCTACAGTAAAATACACATACAATTAAAATAATAATTAAGCCATCAACAAAATCAATGATATTGAATATTGATCTTAACGGAGTACAAGTCTAAAAACCCCACTAGGAGTAGTCTAGTGGACTAAAACCCGCTAGAAATAACCTAGATACAGGGTTCGAGTCTTGTTAAAGGCGATAGGTGTGAAATACCTTGATCCTCTTTAATAAGATTTAATTAAAAAAAAAAAAAATCTTAACGGAGACAAGTCTAAAAATCCGTTGCACCAAATCTTTACCCAATCCCCTGAAATTATTTAAACAAAATCCATGAAAAAATTACCTATCATGTTTAGTCATAATCACCAAGAAATTAGTTTCGGTTTATTTCAGATTTGTATTTGTGTTCTCTTTAGGTCCTTTTGGATCAAGAGTAATATTTGTTTGTTTTTTTGGTGTTTTTCCTACACATTTTTATTTTTCCATATATATAAATAAAAATGTATGTTTTTCCCACCATTCATACAAAAAAAAGTTTCTGTGTCAAAAAAACCACGTTTTTTATTTTTCAATTATATTTTAGCGTAAGTCAAACACATATTAGTATATTCCTACCATAGTAAAAACCGACTTATGTTTAGACTAGATTTTAACTCAAATAAGTTTTACTCCCGGAATATCCAAAGAAAAAGAAAAATAAATCCCGAAACTCAAAAGGAAAAGAACATATTAGTAGTAAAAATTACTCCATACGTACAAATTTATAATTCCACTATGAAAAATCAACTATTTAAGGATACGCTTTTACATCTGATTTCGAAAATTTGACAATCATTTTTTTACACATACTCCGATATTTCACTAAAGTTGATGAGATAAGAACAACTTTATAAAACAAACTGATTTTTTTTATTTATATTTATAGAAAGTAGACAATTAAAATGTAACAACCACAATGCAAACACGTATCTATATTTGGAACCAATATTAACTACAAATCTGTTACACCTAATACTACAGTACTTTATTAAAGTTGATGACATAAAACAAATATGGAAAATTAGCTAAAAAATTGTTTAGACTTGTAGAAACTTTTCAACAAATATAGCATTTTATTAAAGTTGACGATATAAATACGTACAAATACGAAACATTGGCTAAAAAAATTGTATACATTTATGGAAACCTTTCAACACATATAGTATTTTATTAAAGTTGATGACATAATGAAATTAAGATAAACATGTAAAATGAATTAAAAAAACGTTTATATTTACAGAAACTCTTCAACAAATATAGCATTTTATTAATTTTGATGATATAAATACTAATACGTAAAACTACCAAACAAATTGTTCACATCTATAGAAACTTTTCAAAACATATATTGCCTCCGTTACTATTTATTTGTCCACTATAAAACTTGCAATTTTGATCGGCTGATTTGTATCAAAATTATAGAAATGTAACCTGAATATAAATGTAAAATTATCTAAAACAAATCATTTACATTTCAAAACCTCTGCAAATCCCAATCTCCCCCCCTCTCTCTCTATATACATATTAAAATAAATCTATATCGATATCTGTATCTATATCTATATCTAAACACAATGTCGGCCGATGAGGAATCACTACCGGGACGGGAACCGGAACCGAACCACCGGCCCTCCAAACTCCGGTATAACTCTCCGTTAACCCAAATAATATTAATCGCTTTCGTATGTTTCTGCTGCCCGGGCATGTTCAACGCCCTCTCCGGAATGGGCGGTGGCGGACAGGTTATTATAATTATACAGTCATTACATGTATTCTTGTTTTTACATCGCAACTAGACCCGCTTTTATGGCTCCGTTTGGTATCACATTTTTTTTATTTTTTATTTTATAAATCGGTTGGTGTTTGGACAGTCATATTATTTAGCTTGTAAAAAGCTGATTTCTAGGCTAAAAAAACTTTAAAATTCCAGAATTTTAAAATCTAGGTTTTTAGTGGAATTTTGATTTTCTTTTTTAAAATATGATACTATTAGACCAAAAAATATGTTGCCAAACATAGCCTATATAGGCAATCAGTGGCGGAACTAGGATTTGGATATGGGTGGGGCTGAATTATATTATATATATATATATATATATATATATATATATATATATATATATATATATTATATTTTGTACTATGGGGTGCAAAAATGTTATAATCGTCAACTTTTCAGTAAAATACATGGAAAACTTTGTGTTTTTCATAATATGGGGTGCGTAAGTAATTAATGAGTTGACAGCAAGTAAACCATTTTTACATATGGTAATCATTTTTTTTATTTATTAAAAAAAATTCATGGATGTTTGGTATGTCAGCTTCTTTAGCTATTAAAATGCTGCTAGATTTTTAGTCAAAGAAACTAAAATAGCTAAAAAGCAGAGAAGTTGGAAATTTGAGGTCTTTCAGGTTTTTCATGGTAATCATTTAATCAAATCAAGTCATATATTCTGTAATATATATTTCTTCTAATACAGGTGGACCCCACCGCGGCGAATAACGCCAACACCGCCCTCTACGCCTCCTTCTCCTTCTTCGGCGTAGCGGGAGGGGGGATATACAACGTCCTTGGGCCCCGCGTGACTCTTGTAGTGGGGTGTGGGAGTTATGTTCTGTACGCGGGGTCGTTTTTGTATTATAATAATTTTAAGAGTGAGGTGTTTGTGGTGGTGGCGGGGGCAGTGCTGGGTGTGGGTGCGGGGTTGTTGTGGGCAGGGCAAGGGGCGATCATGACCGCTTATCCACCGTCTAACCGTAAAGGTAGGAAAATGTTGCTCTTAGTTACGTCGCATAATAACAGTTAGTCCAGTTTGGTCTTTTACTTTTTACCATAATAATAGTCTTGTTTGCTTTTTATGCTTTGTTATTACATGCTAATAAAACCAGGAACTTTAAAGAGAAGGGACATAAACCCTACTTTTTTGAAAATAGGAGGCTGGAACGCTAATTTTTGAAAATATTAATCAAAATACATAAATATTTTTTACTTTTATATCAATTTTTATCGCAACCGGTTCTGTTTATTAGGTTTGTCATGACGCATTTGTCAAAAATTGTCGACTAGCCACACTATCATTCTGTCTACTAGCTTTATACTACCCCAATCCTATTACAATAGTTGACTTAAGTTTTTCGTATGGTTTAAGAAATTAAGTTAATGGACGGTGGTGGACATGTGGACCCCACCGCCTCTAAGAATGCCAACATCGCCTTTACGCCGCCTTCTCCGTCATTGGTATCGCTGGTGGTGGAATTTACAATGTGTTGGGTTGCCTTAGACTTTTCATATAGTTTAAGAAATTTCGTTAATGGAGTACTACCTTTGTCCTTAAATAATAGTCGACTTAGACTTATTGTATAGTTTAAGAAATTTCGTTAACGGGCGGTGGTTGTCAAGGGGAGTTTATGTTATCCACCGCCCTAACCGGATAGGTACATGTTATGTGTATGGAAATGATAGTGGGATTGTTTAGTATTTATGGAATGGGGTCAACCAGCTTAAAGCTTTTAGCTAATCAGGCCAAAAAAAGGAAAGAAAGCACAGGGTATATTTTGGCCAATTAATCAAAATCTAACTTTTAAGTAGAAAAGGTCTGACCAGACAAGGACAATGTGTCAATTGCCCTTGATATAACCGGGATATTGGGAACCAACTGCTATAACCGGAAGATGTAAAATGTACAGGCAGTTTTTTTTTATACCTTTTTAATCATTTTTTGGTAAAATATGACCATTGGGTAACATATGTAAACAGAAAAGCTGGGTTCATCCTGCTTATAGCTTCTGAAATTTTAACACTGGCATAGGTTTTAAGCTGGTCAACAAAGTAAGGTCCACCTTTTAAGAAAATAAAAAAAATTAAAAAGTTAAAGCTTAAATTTTATATACTGGGGTATGCTATGCGTTAGGAATTAGCATAATCGGGAAGGTAAATTCTAAATTTACATGCCAGAAGTAATGGGCTTACTAGGCAGTAGTTTTTTAGCAAAATAAGCTGTATGGGTTTAATGCTTCTAGCTTTTTCAAACTGAAAAAACCAGAGAAGCACAGGGTTTGAGCTAGGGAAGCAAATAAAGTCTAGCTTTTAAGCAAAAAAACTAAAGGCCGGGGTTAAAAGCTGAGACCAAACCCGGGTAAAGTGTCAACAGTTGGTACCAGAGCGGGTTTAGATTAAATCTTAACTTGGTTTCTAACTATTTAAGTGCTAGAACTGTAAGTTTTGAATATTACCCAGTATAGGGCTATTGCCATTAAATAATATAGGGCAATAACTGTAAGATTTTAAATAATACAGCGTATAAATTTGACCTTTTTTGTCATTTTTTTTTTTGTCATATAGGGCTATTGACTATATAGTTCCTCCCTTGTCAGTAATGTTATTAGGTATTTTATGTTTTTTAGAGGTAAAATATGGATTGTTTGCTTTACAGGTGTTGATTTTGATTTACATAGATGATTATGATAGACGGAAATGGGAATTATGAGTATAAGCAGAAAGAAATTCACCCCATGTTGTGTTCACATAATAGTCTGGGTATGGATATGGTTCCTGAGTGTCAAAAAATAGCATGAGAAAAGTTGGGGCTAAAAGGGTCCTCCATTAGTGGGATTAGCGGGGGTTTGGATTTTAATTAATGGTTCAATTTTATTACGTGTATTTTTCACCTATTTGATGTGTCAGTTTTCTGTATCTCTGTCAAAAGAAATTTCTGGTTTGCTTTGTTTATTTAGAATTATAACGCCGGTCGTTGGCTATATATAGTTGTTGCTTCTCAAAACGAAGACGGGTATTGTTTGGAGAAGAAAAGGGGAAGTTTGATCGATATTATGTCAGTGTAATCGGAAAGTAGTAGATTATGTAAAGAACCCAATATTAGTTACAGATATAATAATGTACCTCGTTTATAAAATTAGGAAATCTTGAAACAGTATAGTATTATTTGACTTGGCACCCAACGCTTTGGGCGGGTCAGGGAATTTTTTTGCTACATTAGAAAAGGTGAATTAGTAATTCACTGTATTTATTTAGAAAAGTTATTACAAAATACTGAGATGTTAAAAATGAGAAACGGAAAAGTGTAGTCGTGTAAGACAAAAGTGAAGCTGAAATTATAAACATCGATTATATAATAAAATTCATTACTTGGGAAACGTTAGATATATTTTTAAATAAATAATACCATAGTTTTTATTTAGAAGAATGATACATTATGAATTATATAATCTTACTGTGAGTAGTGAAAATACAGGATTTCCCCATTTAACCTTTTCTTCTTATTCTTACTTATTAGGAACATACATCTCTATCTTCTGGAGCATCTTCAATTTAGGTGGAGTAATCGGTGGATTAATCCCCTTCATACTAAATTACAATCGCGGTGAAAACGCTGCCTCAGTAAACGACGGTACATACATATCATTCATGGTATTCATGGCAATCGGAACCCTGATAGCCCTAACAATTTTACACCCTAGTCATGTAATTCGCAATGACGGCTCTAAATGCACCAACATCAAATACTCGAGCGTATCAGTTGAAGCAATCGAAATTTTAAAATTATTTTTCAACTGGAAAATGTTATTGATTTTCCCGGCCGCTTGGGCTAGTAACTTTTTTTACACGTACCAGTTCAATAACGTGAACGGGGTTTTATTTAATTTACGGACGAGGGGGCTGAATAACGTGTTTTATTGGGGGGCACAGATGATTGGTTCGTGGGCTATTGGGTATGTGATGGATTTTAGTTTTAAGAGTAGAAAAACAAGAGGGCTTTTTGGGATTGGGCTCGTGGCTTTACTCGGGACTGGGGTTTGGGCCGGTGGGTTTGTGAATCAATTGAGATATAGCCGAGGTAATCTACCAAAAAAGTTGGATTTTAAGGACTCTGGTTCGGATTTTGCAGGGCCGTTTGTGTTGTATTTCTTTTTCGGATTATTAGATGCCATGTTTCAGAGTATGGTTTATTGGGTTATTGGTGCCTTGGCTGATGATTCTGAGACCCTTAGCAGGTATTTCTTTTGCTCTCTATTTACCTGTTTACAAATCCGTGAATGTACATTTGGTCACAGTTGGATTTTGTTTTTAAAAAGATTTCGATATCCATTCTCGTAGTTATATTACCACTAATATCGACACTTTAGGGACTGTCAGAAAAATTAAACTTTTTTAAAACTTTACATAATTGCCTACATTCTCCTTTTGTTTCTTAATTTAGAGATGTTTTTAGAAGCATTTTCGAAATATATTTTGAAATCATCATGCCAAACTTGACTCTCGTCTTTTCGCTTAAAAAAATATCCTAATTTTCTAAAGCATGATAAGCAGCCTCGTATGTTTTGCAAGGAAAAGGTTGACCCACTGTTTTGTTAACTTTTTCGTTTTTTCCACTTTAATCAGTATTACAAAAAAAAAACTGATGAATTTCTCTAAAGATTTGTTTTCTATATCCTTTTAAGCTTCAAATGCTCTATCATCGGTTTTCCGTATGCTCTTATGCTGATTTTTCGGTTTCTGATGCTTGTACTTTTCTGCTATGATGGAGCATCCACCCCAGCTTCCCTACTATTTTCCTTCAATATGTAGTAAACAAACATCAGATTTCGCATCAATTTTTTTATCTTTTATATATATATATATTTTCCCTTCTCAGTGATTCCTAATTATAAATTTGTGGTTCCACACAATCATCTTGTGCTTATTAGGCAACATAATATGGATTATACTTCTAACTTTATGGAACCACTTTGGTACCTTTTATTTCATTATAACCTACAGAGAACCTAATATTGATTTTTTTTGTTTGTCCAAGTTCCTTTATTGTGGTCTATGAGGCTTTAAAAGCAGTTGTAATTGGTGCTCTAATGTTTTTGTGTGAGTATAGATATGAAGTTTTATGTTTGTTGTATGTATTGCAGATATACTGGATTCTATAAAGGAGTCCAGAGTGCCGGAGCTGCTGTTGCTTGGCAAATTGACACACATAAAGTCTCATTCTTGTCCCAATTAATTACAAATTGGTCATTGACTACGATCAGCTATCCTCTCTTGGCGGTATTGATTTTACTGGCTGTGAAAGATGATAATCATGATCGGACTGGAGAAATTCGGTCCAGGGAGGCTGTTTCCCTAGTTGAAGTGAAGTAACAAACCTGTATAGTTAAACTATTGCTTTATCATATGATAGAATTTGCAGTGGTGAACAGTTTTTACTTCAGTAGTAAATATGGATATATTGGAAAGGGTTAATTATGGATTGACGGCACATGTTTTATGTTTATTTTAGGATGATAACCCAACTTTTAACAATTTTGTTAATTTATAGTTTTGTTTGTTTTAGTGACCTGCCGTTACATTTTTTGGATGGAAACCGTTTTGTAGTTTCAATTTGGTCCGTATAGTTTAAAACTTTACGATAAACGCTTAAAAATTGTACAAATTACACACTTATATGAAGCTTATAAAACTATTAATTGGAAGTTACATTTTCACATGTAAATTGAAAAAAATAAGTAGTTTTATAAATGCAAAATTAAAAATGATATAAAATTATCAAACAACGTGCTACAAACTAATAAATATAAGCTAAATTTTTTATTTTTTTTGCTATGTAAGTTCATTATTAAACATATTAAAGAGGTATGAATTTTTTTATTGATTAGTCTTATGCTAAAATAAAATAAAGTCTAATTAGATTCTAAGCCATACAAAATTGGATTTATTAGATCCAAATTTATTTACGTAGGATGATATTAATAAGTTTTGACATGATTCTATATATTTAATTATACATGAAGAAATAAAATTGAATTATCAGTAATTATACTTTGAATTTATTAGCTTAAAGATATATGTTAGGAGTGTCAAAAAGATCAAGATCTGAAAAACGCACCGTAAATACCCAAAAACCGCAAGAACCGACTCGTCATGAAACCGTTTTTGGGTCTGCTCAACCCGCCCCCATTGGTTATTGGGGCGGGTATGGTTCTCAACTCTATACCGCGGACCCGACCCATAAAACCGACCCGTATATCTGAATTGTAGAACTTCAATATATATCCATATTCTAAAAATATATATACATATTATTACTATATTAGTTTGTAATGTTTAAGTGATTGTGTATTGTTTACGCGATTCGGTAATCAACCAAACATATTATTGATCGATATGAAGCAACAAAATTAATATTACCTCGTTACTTTATTTATTTTTTACAAGTTAATAAATAAATTGGAAAAAGAAATTCATTATCAATACGTAAGAATAAAAGAACATATAAAAAATTAGAATAAATTTTACGAATTTTGAGTATTTTTGGTAAATATCCGCACCGAGAACCGTTATACCATTATAAATATGGGTATAGGTCGGGTAAAATAAGTACAAAATGTTATATACACCCGACCCGTAGATGACGAGAGAACCGCTAAAACCGTTACATAAATACCCAAAAACCGTTGGGTGAGTAGGGTCGGCTTGGATAAAATTGACAACTTAATACATGTATTCCAACTAATACAATTCATATGGTATTCCATACTTATTTTCATTTTATTTGCTAATTGTGCAACCCACTTAAACACATGTTTTATATAAGTTTGTAATTTAAGTGTGTTTATATAAGTGTGTAATTTCTATAATTTTTAAGCGTTTATCGTAAAGCTTTAAACTATACGGACCAAATTGAAACTTTAAAACGGGTTTCATCCAAAAAATGTAACGGCGGGTCACTAAAACAAACCAAAATATAAATTTACGTCATTAAAACGATAATTTTTTTAAAAGTTGGATCATCAATTTTAAAATTAACCAAAATTCAGGCCAGCTAACCCTAGTTAACCCTGTTGGAAATGAGATAACATGACTGTGGATTGAAATTAATGTGACATTTTCATCTAAATAACCTTTGAATCTTTGATTCATTAGCGCTGTGATAAAAAAGCAGAGTTTCTTTTCGTGTTCTGGCTATTTTGGTTCTAAGAACTCTCTTTTCTTCAGTCCACCCAATCTCAAGAAAGGGTATTAATCCTTTGTTACGACAAGCATTTATAAAAGCAGCTTAATTTCCCGAGCTCAGAATTGTTGAGCAAAGTTTTCTGGTATTGTCGGGACTCGAGATCTAGTATTATACGTGACTTTCAAATTGCATTTCATTAACCAGAGTATGGAGGAAAGGAGCACCAACAGTTTTGTAAAATGTTTTGATTAGAAAATGTATGAAATAACTAGATGGATTTAATATTAAAAACACATGAACTCTACACGACAAATGTAACTCACTGGTTACCATTCAAGAATGCACGATACCTCATCATTACATAAACTAAATATTTGTTGTATATACTTTAAACATAAAATACATATAAAAAAACTGCTGTAGTTTTCAGATTTTGTAAAATTTATGGATCAAAGATACAGAAAAAAGGCTCAAGAACCAAATTCCAAATATGTAATTTTCCACGAAAAAATGAAGCATTAAGCTAACTAGTTAAATTTCCAACAGAAAAAATCAATAGGGAAGTTCTGCCTTAAATTTGAAAATAAACTACAATTTGCAAACGCAGCTGTACTTTTCAAATATTAACCTGGAGTAATAGGTGCATATACAAAGTAACCCGAGGTCCAAAATTTGAGAAAATTTAAACACCTTCTAGCAATACAAAATACTTGTTCAGTTTTTTTTGTACCATGATTAATAATTAAAAAAAAAAAAAAAACACCTCTAGAAAAAGAAAAGAAAAAGGAACAAACACCAACAGACACCATCATCTTAAAACCACCATGTTTCCCAATTCTTTAACCTGTGCAACATTTCCAAAATATGAAGGGAGATTCCCCAATAGCACAATACCAACAAATTAAAACAAGTAGCATACTCTAAACAGGACAAAATTCTTTCCTCCACCGCTTTTCACCCATCCCATAGTAATTAGAAATTGACTTAAAATGACTGTCAATTAGCTAAATCAGTTCTCAAAATATTAGTTGTTCGAAAGAAATGCTAATCATGAAAATCAAACTCTATTTCGGGCTCTGGAGAGAAAAACCCGATGCACGTGAATCCTCTCCTTGGCTTGATTTGATGCTCTTTTTAGCTTTACCAGAAGAATGATCATCCTTGGCGATTTCTGTGATTTGGGCATGAGGAAATTGTCCATTTACCTCGTTAAAGTTCATCATATTCTTATATATTCCCACAGCTTGAGCCATCATGCTAGCAGGGTTTGAAGCCTCAGAAGGGAGAAGCATAGTGTTGGTCTGGGAGAGAGAAAAAAACATTACATAAGGTTCATCAAATTTACAAAAAAATATTAAATTGTATGAACATATTGGAGTATTTCTGTATTTAACATTTAAACTTTGCAACTTGTTTTGCTTACATGTTTAGCAAGCTCGCGGAAGGCATGAATGTATTCTTCAGCGATCTTCATACTTACAGCCTGCAATCTCGTAACAACTTCAAGAGTTAAAATGGATATATAAATGGATACAGATAAAGTATTTAACAAGTCCAAGAAGCTTTCACAAACTCTTTAGCATATTTTAAAGAGACTAATAGACAAGTGCCAATAAGAATGATACCAAGAGCTAACAAAATTAAATGATAACAAAAGCTAATTTAAACAAGAGTGAACTGGTAGACTGTCGCATAAAAGCATGTTTTAGAAAAGATTAATAGGCTAATGTAAAAAAATGATAACAGAAGCTAATTCAAACAAGAGCTAAGTCAAACAAAAATTGACTTGATCTCATACTTGAGATACATCAAAAGTCAGGAAATTATAGAACTGTGAATTCATCAGACCATAAAGAAGATCCTAACAAGCTTTGAATAAATGTATATGCAGTAGAATAAAACCCAACAAGATGAATTACATTTCTCAATGTCTCTTTTTCTAATCGGCCTTGATATTTAAATGAGAATTAAAGAAATGGGTCAAGAACAGTTAACACCACTATACTTTTCTTAACATTTCCCATTTTCCTACTTTTATTACTAGTGATTTGCTGTCTCTGTCAAGAATTGCGGAAACTACCTTGCCAACTTCTTCTTACCTAACACCTCACCTATTCTAGATTAATATACAAAGGGAAGTGCTTTAGGCGATAGATAACTTTAAAACCCACGTTGCAATTGCAGTATTAAAGAAAGCCATCAGTTGCGACCAGTTTTGAGAAGAAGCAAGGAAAAGAACCACCAAAAAGTATGTGTATACTACATTGTACAGTTTCAATAGGTCAGAAACATACTACTATTGACGGTGACTCTCTGCATGGTTCAATTTTAAGATCTGACAAAAATGCATCATAAAAAGAAAATACATTTGAAACTATTTTCTTCCTTACGGAATTTTACGCGCCTTATGTGCCATATTTGTAAAAGTAGACTTGTTATACTGTTTCAGTAGCAGACTATCTTTATATTCCTTTATGTAGTTTTATTCAAAGTACTGCAGAAAGCCAAAAAACAAAAAAGCAACTGGTTCCACATGCAAAATAGAGAAATCGATAAATCTCACCTCTACGCCTCCATGTCCCATGACAGCAGCAGAGACCTTTTTTATTCCATCAGCAGTTGCTTGTGCTCTGAGAAGTATTGCTTCAGCTTCTCCTGATTAAACCAAGAACATCTAGTTAAAGTATTTTCAAAAGGGATCTTCCTGCTACAACTTTTAATACAATAAGGTAAGAATACAACCAAGTACTTCCAATGTTAACTACGTCCAAAAATCACAAATACGCTTCATTTTTAAGCATAAGTTTGTAGTGTAAGATTGTCGGTAAAATGTAAACGACTTCATATTTTTTTGTATATAAAATGATACTTGGCTGCACTTTGACCCCTCTTTTTAACAGAAGCACCATTCTCCTCATCGATAGTAAAGATCATTATTGTCGGTTTTAATTAGAAAAGTAGGAATTCCAATACATATTTAAATAAAAGATGAACAGCTTACGAAAACTCACCATGTGCTCTGTTAACCTGGTCCATCTTAGCAGCTTCTGATGCAAGGATCACCGAGCTCTTTTTTCCATCGGCAATATTGATGTTCGATTGCCTCTCTCCTGTTATTACAAAAAAACATAATTATTATCAGTACGGCATTACCATTGGCAAGGCATAGTTACAAGCCTTACCATGAAAAAATTCCACAGAACAAAATAGGCCTGACCAAATCAAGACCTTTACGAGCAAGAAGCTTATAAAGTATATCATTGCCAAAACTCAGTGCCCAAATTAATCACTTACGTCGCATGTTCAAATCATCTACCACCTAAAGGAACGCCAAGTTTGTAGGATCTTCTGAGAGGAGTCTATTGCAAGTCTGTTTTAAAATTTTGCCTATCTTTATAAGCTTCGTAAACATATCATGTTACACTTACATGTCACCTTTGTTCTCCATTTTGAGTTATAAAAAAAAATCACAAGAAAAATGTTCAAATATTTCCAAAAGAAAGAAAGAAACCATTAGAGTTGGTACCGAGGAATCCAACTTCCTATATAATTGTGATTTGGTCAGGATGGTTGTAGCGATCTTTTACCTTATGATGGTTTTCTACCCTTGTTCGACGGCTAGTCACTAAGCATAAACAAGAAGGTATTTACCTTCCTGCAAACAGGAAAAAGAAAAAAAGAAAAAGATGGAAAATCTCTTCTATCTATTACTAGGCAAGTATATAGCTAACCAGTCCACAAACATAAATAACACACTTACACACAAGAAGAAGTTATTTCGAAAAAGATATACTCTATTTAATAGATCAATCACCTTCTGACTCGAGAATCTGAGCCCTCTTTTTGCGTTCAGCTTCTGCCTGCATCTCCATAGCAATCTTAACTCCGCGTGGAGGAGATATATCCCCTTAGGAAGAAAACATAAAACAAGGATCTTTGAGTTGGTAACAGAAAAAAATGTGAACTAACAAAAGAAAATGATAATAGGACACCAAACAGCTCTTACTTATTTCGTATCGGAGACACTTTAGTCCCCAATCACGTGCAGCTTCATTGATAGACAACTGCAACAACAAAAAGTTCATTTTAATCATATCTGAGATGAGGGGGTAACAATTGTCTAAATATAAAAGACTGCCAACATTATTAGGAAGAGATTAGTCTGAACAATTACATAAAAATATTCAAAATGTGAGGCATAAAGAAATATTCAAGATGAAAACAAGCAAACAAACAAAATTGGTATGACAGCTGTAGAGGACCTAGATTGTACACACTGGCAAAATAAATTTCTGTGGGCAACCTAATTAAGAGGCCGATGGAGTTCATGGTTTTGCTGCAACTATCTCAATGTTCTCACTATTGCCTGGAGGAAAAATTGGCCTAAAAATAGAAATGGGGAAACTTAGATTGCTTTCTTATTATGATAAGTGGTCCAAGTTCAATGTTAACCTGCCATTGCTGTCTAAAATGCATGATGTTGTATTTAGCTCTTAGATGTAACGCCAGTTTTTCATAATCTCGAGTTTTAATATGATCTACATGTACTCAGAGTTTCAAAACTTGAGTTTGAGCTACATGTATCTGTTTCTGATTATGGTAAGCATATCCACCAGAAAATCTAAAATTCAAAAACCTTAAAATAATAGCAAAAACTATAACATGCACAGTAGTTGGGTTAAACTCAAACAGTGATATGGGAAAATTGACTATACTTTTTTCTATAAATCAATGAATTAAAGATGGAAATCAATCATTGAATTTTAACTTCTACATGCCTGCTCAAAGAGGCTTAGTCTAAGCTTTGACTGGCTGTTGGCAACCAAGCGTTACGGAAGATGCAATAAACATTTAAGAAATCAGATTCGATCCTCACTGAAAGAAGGTGGTATTAATCCTTTTGGCAAGTAGTTCGATAAAGTTGCGTACATTTATTTAACATTTAATAGTTTTTAAAAGGGTAGGCTACGAAGTAATTTATTTGTAGAAGATACTCTTTTCAGGATTGATTGGCTATCATCATAATTGAGCACAACAATGAAGATAAATATATATCGAAGTAACAATTTGCCAAACAACAATATCTTACCACTATCTTCACGTTAAGGGTGTCTCTTTCCTCAAATGTCTTATCCAATGTTATTTTTCCAATCTCACTACGCATAGTGGTCTGAGCAAGCTGCATTACCGCGTAGAGAGGGTTCTCAACTCCATAAGAGGCAAGACGTGGATCTGTAATCTGCAATTTCTCAACAAGTTATAACGAATCCCTACAATAAAACAATAAAAAAACATAATTCAAATGAGAGTAAACTGTACGATACCTTGACATAGAGAACACCATCAATCGTAATGCTAACATTATCTTTAGTAATGGCAGATTGGTCTGGAATTGGAATAGCCTCTTCCTTGAGAGAATGCACATAAGCAATTTGATCCACGAACGGGATGAGTACATGAATACCAGGAGTGAGGGTCTTTTGGTATCTTCCAAATCGTTCAATAATGAAAGCCTTCTTCTCAGGGACTATGCGGATTCCCCAGTTCACAGGGGGTGGAACATCATGCCTTTTCACACAAAAACAACCAAGAGAAACACAGTTAATATTGTACATGCCCTTTTGTTTTCCTTGTCTCAAGTAAATCAAAGAAAATGAAGAGCAAGAATGATTTGAGAAACACTTTCACTGAAGTCAACAGACTTTTACTTTCTTTGTAAAACTTGACTAAGGAAAGTGACAGATTTCTCATAGGTTTTGCCTGAAATCACTCTCGTCTAAGAGCCAGCAGTCTAGAGTCAAATAAATAAAAATATTTCGGTAATTGGTACTAAATACTAATACTTTCTATGGAAAAAGTGGACATAGGAAAGTGACCACCTCTCATAGTTTTGCCTGAAATCGCTACCTAATCTTTTCGCTCGTTTTTTTGATAAGTCACTGATACCGAAAAATATTCCTATTTAGTGCTTAGCTAGTAGCTACATACATCAATTAGTACTAACAAGTATCAATAACACTAACAAAAATCTTTTAAATACAAATAAGTCATGCGAATTTACATCTGTGAAACAAGAAATACAATCAAACAGGCATAAATCATACATTTGTGCTCCTAGCTACATAAGTGCACGTAAAGATCAGACAGTCTACTAAAAAAAGCCAGACATCAGCATCTAGATTGTGTAAACTAATGAGCTTTTTTGCTCACTAACTTAACGGGATCTGTATACTCCTTCCTCGTTTCTGTTATGATTTGGACACTGAATACCACAAGAAATACGAATAATTGAGTCCTTAGGTACATGATTATAGGTAACTACGACATGAATACATTAATATTTCTGCAGAAAAATACATAAATAGAAGTAAATCTCAGGCAAATTCGAATAGGTGATTCTGATTATCGAACTAGAAAGAAATCAAGCAACAGTTTTGGCTTCGTCATATTTTGAATCAACTATTATATCCTTGGCTAGATTTAAGTAATTAATTATGAAAATATATTTCCATCTGAAGAAAATGAACTTCGAAAACCAGCAGAGGCCTAATATAGCATGCCTAGCTAGATAAATGTGACTTTTCAGATGTACCATCTGTGGCCAAATAAATTATGAGGATCTAGCAAGAATTTAACAATTGTGTGCTTAGATTCTTCTTTCCTTGAGCTACTTTTTGTGTATGTGTGATGGCCAATTTTTCAGCTACATGCATACGACTAAACATCATAATAAATTTGCGATTGTGAAAAATAAATTTGTGGAAGAAATTTTCAGTAAAATTTGTTCCGTGTGTATAAACAGACAATCTAACATATATGTGCTTACAATGAACAAATAAACGACGCTCATACACTCTTTTTTCCTTCTTCTTTTCTATTATAAACAATACATATTTGTACTTACATATGACTATCGCACAAAACTTGCATCAAGCACAAACAAGTGAAAAACCAGCACATGTCTAAGCATCAAGTGCTCAGGCACAAAACTTGCATACGTGAACTACACGTTACTAGACAATCTAACAATCCTTAGCTAAAATCGCATACAATTGGATATCACTAAAATTTAAGCAGTACAACTTACAAATATATGTATATGTATGTATATATATATATATACATATATATACATATATATATATGTATATGTATGTATGTATATGTATGTGTGTATGTGTATATGTATGTATGTATGTATGTGTATGTGTATATATATATGTGTATGTATATGCATGTCTCCTTTTTCTTCTAATATTATAAGCAAACTGGTGTATCCTTAGTTACAGCTATACAACTTATCACATGAAAAAATATCTAAATGAACTTAAAAAAAAACCGCAAAAATATGGAATAAGTGCTTAACTACAAAGATGTAACTAAATCTCCTAGTATGTACATCAATAAACGACAGATTAACAAACAATTTAAAATCCTGAACTAAATATCATAGTAAGTAAATATTATGTATATATAGTTACGAGCATGCAAATTTCTTTTTCCCTTTCTCGGTTACAAGCAATGTATCGTACAGTAGATAGAATTACAACCACCACCAAAGAATTTGCACATACAACAAACAACTTTGTAGGAAACATCTAAAAATTAAGAAACATTAGACAATCAGAATAAATCTCAAAATATATATTTATACATAAACTACGAAACGTTGACAATCAACACTCCTAAGCATAGCCGTGATAATCTGAGTATATATCGCATATATTGCATCTGATTACTAAATATAAGCTGTATAAGAGAAAATAGCACCTATTACAAACTAACTTCGTAGAACAGAGTTCTTAATAAAATACGGAGTGTTATAAGCAGGCAACCTAACAGTCTAAGCATGAAAATATAAGTAAATATATATTCATTTTATCACTAAAAATTAAATTGTATCCTTAACTAGATTAGATACAACTATCACATTCCCAGAATAGCAATTAAACACCCAAATCTAAGTTAATATATGAGTAAATATCACACTAAGCAACAAAAATCACGCCAAATTTTTTTTAAAAAAATCACAAATCTGAACAAAAATAAAAACCAGGACAAATTAAGAGCTTAAACACACAATTCTAAGTTAATATGTGAGTATATGTCACATTAAACAACAAAACCCACACAAAAACGGTAAACCTGGAAAATATCACATACCAAGAAGGAAAACTAGAAAATTAAGAGCTTAGCGTCACAAATCCATCTAAATTTCAGCACATATACATAAATTAATCAAACATTATCAGATAACATAACAATCCGAGCTAAGTCGTAAATACACGAGTAATTCTCACAATAAACAAAAAAATCACATCAATCTTATAAAATATCATAAATCTAAAAGAAAAGAAAAAACATTAGAAAATTAGGAGCTCAGGTAAGCAAACCAAACCAAACCTCATATGTGAATAAATATCACATGAAACAACAGAAATCACATTTAACCTAGAAAAAACCACAAATCTATAGCAAAATGCAGAACAAATACTAGAAAATTAACAACTTAGATACACAAAATCCAACTAAATCTTGGCACATATACATACATACACTTCGCATTATCAGTATATATATATATATCAATTAAGAGCTTCGCCAGTTCATATAAATCTGAACACATACGCTTAAATAAACTAATAAGCAACAGAAAAATAAATAACTATCACACAAACAATAAATCACATTAAACCTAGATAATATTAGAATTTAGAACAAAACCCTAGAAATTAAGAGCTTAACAACACTAATTCAACTAAATCCGAACACATACACTTAAATAAACTAAGCATTATCAGAAACCATAAAAAAATCAGAACAGATAAATAAATAAATATTAAATAAACAATAAAACACATTAAACCTAGAGATTTATCACAAATCTAGAACAAAACACAAGAAAGCTTATTTAACTAAATCCGAACACATATGCTCAAACAAAAGATTAAATAAACTAAACATTATCAGAAAACACCAAAATCCAGGGGTAAGCAACAGATAAAATAAAATAAAATAAAATAAAAGATAACATAAACAATAATAAAAAAGAAAACACTACCTGTCGGCATGATCACGAGAGCTGCTATAGCTGCGGACCGAAAACGGAGATAGAGCAGGGAGGAGGTGATGACGTGTCACAACACCGCTTCGTATAGACGGTCGAGAAAGAAGCTTCAGTGAAGAGGTTAGGGTTTTAGTAGACCTCATTTTTCTTCTTCTTCTTTTTCTCTGTTTGATTTAATTGAGTATCTAATTGGAGGTTTTTCTAAAAAAGAAAATGAGAGGATTTAGCAAACCCCTTGCTCAAGACAGCTTTTCCGGCAACATATGTAGTAGTAGTAACAAACAATTTATTTGCTGCTAATTTTTTGCCTACTTGTTATTATTCATATATATTTATCCACCTAATGATAATATAATATTATTAATAGGACTAAACTTATTCACTACTTTACTAGTAGTGTACTGTCACTAGACTAGTTTCTTTGTTTTTACATCCAAACGTGAATATTCAATTCTGTAAAATGAACTGTTTGGTAAATTATTTTCTTTTCTTTTCTTTTACTGTAGATGGTGGTGATGATTTCTTTTATGGTACTTTAGGGCATGTTTGATATTGGTTTTTTTGGTAAATAAGATGTTTTTTTAAAAAGTAAATAGAAAAAAACTTGCTTAAAAATACTACAGTGCAGTGTTTGGCACCACTGCAATTTTGTAACTTATAAGTGGCTTATACTTGTTTTTATTGATAACTCAGTGGTTTTTTATTTTACATTATAAGTGAGCTGTAAATATATAAACACATTTTAAGTGGATTTTATTTTTTACTTATACCGTTCACACGTTTTATTGTGTTTACTTTGTTTTTGGTGAAATGATTTATACGGCTTTTTATAGCTGCGGCCTAATGTGCTTATGCATTTTATGTTATCTTTAGGCCTTTTTGAGTTTGCTAAAGAGGGGATGTATAACTTGATTAATGATAAGTTTTGTTACTTTGAAAAACACACACATTCTTTTAGACCTTTTTTTAATAGAAATTTTAATACGAAAAAACTAAAAAATCGCAATTTCATAACTGTTCGCCTTTTTGTTTTAGTTTCTTTGACTGAAAAAACTAGCATTTTAAAGCTAAAGTATGTGACATACCAAACATTCATGAGATTTTATTAATTAAAAACATAAAAAGCTTTAAAAGAAGCTGTTGCCAAACATGCGAAGAAGGTGATGATTGGTTTTCTATTTCTCTATTTTGTATGCTGATTTGTGGGGGGTGAAGTGTTACTTCTGATTTTCATGTGGTGGCAAAGTATGGTATCGAGTTGGAAACAATTATCTTTTTCATGTTTTTTTGTTATAAATGGAATTATTGCTCTAGGAGTTATCAATAATTCTTATTTTTTTGTTAGTTCTTATTACAGTTATAAATGGAATTATTGCTATAGGAGTTGTCAATAAAACAATTATTTTTTTGTTAGTTCTTATTTCTAGTGTGTTTGGATTTTATAAGTTTTCATTCGTTAATTACACCAAGGTTATTACAGATTTCAACAAATATTCCAGAGTGCCCATGTGCATTTTACTGAAACATAATATTATCGAGTTTTTTAAGCTGGTAAAAAGCAGGTTATTGTTTTCGACAAAATATGACTTCATTAACATCATTCCAATTGACATAGTTACTATCTTCCGACTTGAACTAAAGTTTTGGTAATCGTTTATTGAGACGTCGCTTTCTAATGTTCACAAAAATGTGATGAATGAACTGAAAGGACTAAAAGCTGTCATTTATATTAAACTTGGAAGGCCAAATTCAACATTTTATTAGCTATTGGAGGATATCAGATTATGAATTTAAACAATAACCTAATATTACTTCGGCCAGAAGAGTGGGTACAATTAGTGCAAAAAATTGTTCACTGCTGCTGCTAATGCATCAAATTTTGAGGAATTTTCAATTATGTTTCTAGCTGTGTTCCAAGCAGGTAAATTTCGTGAGATGCAAATAAAGTATATCAACTATTTTCCTACATTTGAGTTATGACAACATAAACTTCACAAATCTTGATCATTAATTCTCATAAAATTTTCTAAAATAGCAAAGGGCAGCAATATATAAGAAACCATAGCCCAGAAATCTTGAGCATGATAAGATTTTTGGAAATGTAATACACATAAAACACCGGAATATAATAGGTGACAAAAGAGATGATAAAGCATAATTTTGGATCATCTGACCACAAAATTGAACAGTACTAAACATAAATTAAAAAGAAAAAGGAAACTTCTGAAAAACATGGATAATAAAAAAAGTATCTATATTGTCGAGCAAAAGCATGTAGTAACACAACACAAAGTAACAAGAGAAATTCAACTAAATCGCTTAGTTCAAACTGTAACAATAAGAGAACCATGGGCAGAAACATTACCACACTGTCAAAATAAAACAGAAGTCTAATCCAACAAAATTGTAAATTCAAACTTAGATCTAGTTTACGGATAAAGGGCGTTCACAAAATAGAAGTAATAAAGGATAGGTAGAAGCCGACAATGAAACGCTAACACAACACAGATCACTCTTCTTGAACGATTTGTCCCTTCTCGCTGACGTAGATACCATCAAGAAACTTACGGATATCTTTTTTCTTGACATGACATTTCTGTAGAAAATAAGAAGCAAGGTACGAAAATGTCAAAAATAAATCAACAAGAAACGCTTTAAAGATAATTCAAATATGAACAAAAATACATATCACAGCTCAAATAGCCAAAAGCAGAGAACGTGATGAATAAAAATATTTAGAATAAACCAACCAGGTAGTAATGTCAATGTTGGAAATGAATCAACTAGACATAATTTACAACTGGTACTGTTTAATGGATGGAATGAGGGGGAAACATACTGCTGCTTTTAGAAATCTCATTTAAATATAAACAAGTTTAATATATTACAGCTAGAATAGCCAAAGCAGAATATAATAAAGCGGGGTGTCAAGACTACACAGTAACGATTAGCCTAGTATGTAAATGCCTATGTTCAAAACTATCAGGGTAGTAATGTCAAAGTCAAAAATGAATCAACAAGACATAATCAGTAACTGGTACTGTTTAATGAATGGAATGAGGGGGAAATAGACTGGTTCTAGAAATCTCATTTAAATATGAACAAGTTTAAGATATTACAACTACAACAGCTAAAGCAGAATATAATAGGGCAGGGAGATGAGACTTCACAATAACAATTAGCCTAGTATTTAAATGCATATGCAAGGGAATGATATATACCTGGTTGATAAGGGCAGCAGACCGAGATACAAGTTCAATGTCATTGCCATCCAAGACAAGTTCGTCCTTCACCTTTTCAGATCTCAGAATGGTGACCCCATCAAGCATATCAACTTTCCTCACCTGAAGCACAACACGACATCACAATAATATAAGCTTCTGATGTTAGCATCACAAACCAAGTAGATAGAAAAACTACAGTACGTATGTAGATGTTTTAGCCTTCAGGAAATCAATAAACACTTTAGACCGTATTCTCCTAAGGATGGTCAGAATAAAATAGAATTCATATTAAGAAAACAAAATAGAATTCAATTTCAAAGATTGTCAGTAATTTCCAATTTACACAATATTGTATACAGATTTAGTCCTTATTTTTTACAAATTGTTGTCATAAATTAAGCTACTTGCACATTTTAAAACTATAATTAGTCGCACACGCATCTTCTGGGGCACGTTGACTAGTAGTCCAAAAGCATACACTAACGGTCATGGCACATACAACACGTGCAACTAAATTTGGTATTAAAATTTGTAATTACGACAACAGTTTTGATCATTGAACAAAAACTATCACGTGTGCAATACAATTCTAAAAATGGTGATATATTTGGTCATCAAAACTAAGGAAAATTTAAATTTAAACTGAATTCATTTTTTATATAAAAAAACATAAATGAATCACAATGTAATAAATGATAACCCCTTTGCATATACTGATTTAGCATTCAAGATAAATAAGATTACTAAAAGTTAAGCTGATAGAGGGTATTATGAAACACTTAATCTAAGATCCACATAATATGACGCATTAACAGAGCATTTTCAACATCTTGCCTTCCTACTCCAATTTGAGAAATTATAGTTATCTCATCAATGTGAACCGAACCACACATGCACACGGACATACATGATAAACAACAGTAATAGACATGTGGCATATATCGATGTAAAAGGGCCCTCCAAGAGGACCAAATAGATTCTACTCCAGTTCACACTATCTTGTAAAAAGTCAGCAAACCTTTCCCCCCTAATCTTAGTTAGCCTATATCTTGGTAACATTAATAAGAGAGTGAGAATAGGCAGATTCAGTCTTGAAATTTATATACTTTGGTAAGGCTCTTAATCAAGTAGTCCACGAGGCTCACTGGTTATCACTTGTTCAAAAATAGAGAAAGTGGGATTCTTCTAGTTATTTAAAAACGGAGAACAAAATCAACATATCAGCTTTAATGTGCCATTTTATGTTATTGACTCCATGTGTAACTGATCTATCTACTTATCAATACAAAATTTCATTGGGAACGCGACAATGCTAGCTATAAAGAAATGAGACCATCTTGCAATGACTAAACACTAACACATCTCCAGTAATCAAATCACATAAGACTAAAATCAACAAGATAAGAAAAGGCAACAGCTAAACTGCAGTTAACAACTTAAAATAGTAATTTAAACAGACACAAGACACGAAAATGTGACAATCTTGCAATATTTAAACCTAAACGACCTCCCTAACAAATTCAGCTATGGGCTATGGGATGAATGTATATATATGACTAGTCACAGGTTTTTTCAGCTACAATTACTAATTACTACGATCAATTGTGCTTTGGCTGTATGCAAATAGATATAAAAATAAGACAACCTTTTTACTAATTACGTTAAAACCCATTTTTCCTAAACGAATTCAAACAATCATTCGATAATTATACAAAACTACACAAGATATGAACAAGTAACAACTACAACCCCAATAAATAAAATTAGAAGATGCAACATACAGACATTCAAAACCCTTTTGTAGAGTACTCTCAAACGTCCAAATAAATTTTACTAAATTAAATTATATAAAACATACAGACATTCAAAACCCTTTTGTAGAGTACAATCAGACATCCAAATAAAATTCACTAATCGCAACACTATGATAAATATAACGACTAAAACACAGCATAATAACAGGCAATGAGAGGTACATAAGTATACTTGCTAATTACTAGAGTCAATATTGTACTGTCTGTACTATGTATGTTACTCCTGGATATTAAAATGACTCTCTGAGAATAAAATGAAATAATTAACCAATCTCAAAAACCAATTCAAACCATCGCTCAAAAAGTACACAAACACCCCAAGACAGGAAATAATTGCACACTAAACATCACACAAAATGAAAAAATAACAGCCAACTACCCATATGCTGGTAGATGTGAAAAAGACTACCCATCACACTTGCACGAAACCCATCTCCCCTAAACCTATTCAATCACTAATCCGATATTAACACTAAACTGTAAAAGGCGTAGAAAATAACTAACAAACCCCAATACATAAATAATATGTTCAAAAAATGGAAATCTAAACCACTCCTTGTTTAACTATAAAACCAGAACATGTATAAATAATTACAATAAATCAACACAAAATGAAAAAGTCACAACTAAACACCATTTAAAAGAACCTTCTTGCGATAATTACAATAAACGAAATTTCCTTGCACAGATTCAATTCATCATGCAATAATAATTGAATACACGAACTAGTAACAGCATGAATCGAATTAACCCAACAATAAATCAACTAATAACAAAAAACAGGCTTACCATATTTATTTCTAAAATGGTACCATGTTTTGCAACAATTACACTAAACACCACACAACATTCAAAGAAACACTTCACCACCAAGCAACAATAAACCCAGTCGTCAACCACACTTCAACAAATAACTATATAAAATCATAAGAGAAAAAATAAATCCAGAACACCTAGCAATAATCCTACTAATCACAAAACACAGGCAAACGACAATTATTCTCAAATCGATACCATAATTTCAACAAATAATTATATAAAATCATAAGAGAAAATAAATCCAGAACACCTAGCAATAATCCCACTAATAACAAAACACAGGCAAACGACAGTTATTCTTAACTCGATATCATAATTTACAAAAACTAAACTAAACACCACAAAACACTAAAAAGCAACACTTAAAACCCCATAAAACATTATAAACACTTGATCCTCTTGCATTTTTTTACAATAAACCCATTTTCCTAATACAGATTCTGTCCACAATGCGACAATATGTCCACTAATAACAAAAAACACACAAAACATAGTTATTTCAAACTTGACACCATACTTTACAACAATTGCACTAAACACCACACAACATTGAAAAGCAACACTTAACCCCCACAAAACATCATAAAC
This sequence comes from Primula vulgaris, assembly GCA_963920805.1. Lineage (NCBI taxonomy): Eukaryota > Viridiplantae > Streptophyta > Magnoliopsida > Ericales > Primulaceae > Primula > Primula vulgaris. The sequence goes on from OY987212.1 coordinate 14,329,778, forward strand.
ACTTGATCCTCTTGCATTTTGTACAATAAACTCATGCAATAATTATTAAATATACGGACTAGAAAAAGAACCAACCGATAACACCTGGCAATAATTACATTATTAACAAAAAACAGGCATAAGATAGTTATTTCAAACTCAATACTATACTTTGTAACAATTACACTAAACACCACACAACATTCAAAACAACACTAAACCCACTTATCAACTAAACTTCAACAAATAATTAAATGCAAGCATTAGAAAAAGAGTTACTAATTAAGAAAACCATACAATAAGTCAGCTAATAACAAACAAAAAAAGCAGCCAAGAGACAGTAATACCAACCTCGATACCATATTTCACAACAACTAAACTAAACCCAGTTATATAAAAGCATTAGAGACAAAATAAATCCATAGTTTGCAAAAACTACACTAAACACGACAAAACATTAAAAAATAAGAGTTTAACATAAGAGAAAACGGCAAACCTTCTTCTCGCCGAGAAAGTTCCTGATCTCAATCCCCTTATTACCATTGGTAATGCTGGCATTAATAGGAAAATGAGCATAAACAAACCTCATCTTATACCTATAGCCTTTAGTAACACCTTTAATCAGGTTATCGACATGGCTAAGCGCGGTTCGGATAGCTGCGGTAGCTTTCCTTGAACCGAACCAAGCCTCGACCTGAAGCTTCTTTTTCCCCTCCTCATCTGTGATAAGAGAGAAATCAAGGTTCAGGTGTTTAAAGTTACGCACCAGCTTGCCACGTGGTCCTTCCACCTCGATCACCTTAGCATGGACCTTGATTTTCACTCCTTCTGGGATGTCCATCGTCTCCGAAGAAAGGATCGTCTTCATTTTTGTTTCTCTCTCTCTCTCTCTCTATATATATATAATATGTATCTATATGTGTGTGTGAGAGTGGAGACGCTGTGAGTTAGTGCTGATTTTATAGTGTAGGTAGGTTAAACCTAATGGGCTTTAAATATGGGCTGATTACTTATTGGGCTTTTTTTTATCTTTCAGGAGGTTCTTATTAAGTACTGTTTGTAGAGCTTTGTTACAAATAGGTCCTTCATATTCAAGAGTTACTTATTTGGTCAAAAGGAAAAAAGTTGTTATAACCAATGTTAGCGCAAAGACAAACGGATGGATCAATGTTGAGTTTGAATCGGACAATGTTGAACTACTTCGATGCTTCTTAAAGAAAATCGAGTTTCCTCCTTTGGAGATTGCCTCCATAGTTACGGATATTGTTCATCTTACGGAAGGCATGAACTGAAAATTCTGTTGGGTGAATCGCTCATTAAATAAGTCGGCAAATTTTCTAGCCTAGTTTGAAAGATTAGGGTCTATGTATAGTCGCTTTTCGGTTTTGTCGGACGAGTTACAGTTACTTTTGTACTCCGATTTTGTTTAATGATAATTTCATTTCAAAAAAATGTTAGCGCACATGTACACCCCACCTTAGTATAAACTGAAAAACTTTGATTCTTACACCTAATAGGCTTTTGGGTTTTACTAGGTTGGTGAAGTGTTGGGCTTTTGGGTTTAACTAGGCTGATGAATTATTGGGCTTTTATCTTTAACGAGTTGCTTGCTTAGTACAGTTTGTAGAACTTTGTTACAGATAGGTCATTCAAATGAATAGTTTTCTCAAATTAGAGAGTTACTTGTTGCTTAAAAGTAATTTTTTTTATAAATGTTTTTGCTCAAAAGTGGTGCTGGTCTCCAATTTAGTCCTCGTTTGGATTGAAAACTTTCACTCTTACACCTTTACTGGACCTAGTGGGCCTTGGGTTATAACTAAGTTTGGTGGTTTGTTGGCTTTTACCTTTCAAGAGTTGGTTATTTTGTACTATTTGTAGAACTTTGTTACAAATAGATCATTAAAATTAAAGAGTTACTTATTTGAGTTTAACCGAGCTGGTGAATTGGTGGGCTTTTTTGTTTAACGAGTTGCTTATTTAGTACAGATTGTAGAACTTTAATACAAACAGGTCATTCAAATTAAAGAGTTTTTTCCTCCGTTTCTAATTAATTGTCATATATGAATCTACGTCCAAGTTTGATCGGGCAAGTTTGAAAGTGGGGACGCTATGAGCTAGTGGAGATTTTATAGTGTGGGGAGGTTAGACCTAATGTGAATTGTTGGACTTTTGGGTTTAACTGGGTAGCGAATTGTTGGGCTTTTATCTTGAACGAGTTGGTTATTTGGTACAGTTTGTACAACTTTGTTCCTAATAGGTCCTTAAAATTTGAAGAGTTACTTATTTGGGTTCAACTAGGCTGGTGAATTATTGCCTTTTTGGGTTTAACTGAGTTGGTGAATTGTCGAGCCTTTATCTTTGGAGATAGACTTGTTTAGTACAATTTGTAGAATTTTATTACAAAGAGGTCCTTCAAATTCAAGAGTTACTTCACCCGTTTCCATTTAATTGTCATCTATGAATACTTTTCTTTGGTAATCTTGTGAACTATGAATCAGGTGCAAGTTTGATTGGACAAGTTTGAGAGTGGAGAGGCTATGAGATAGTGGGGATTTTATAGTGTGGGGAGGTTAGAGCGGCTTTTGGGTTTTTGTTCATGATGACTTGTTGAATTGGACTATTTTTCAAACTTTGTTACTAATAAGTCGTTCAAATGTATAGTTTTCTCAAATTAGAGAGTTAAGTACATGGTGAATTGGTGATGAAAAGGAAAATTTTGTAATATTTTTTACTTTATTCCGTTTGAAGGTTCACAGGGCTTAGGTTGGATTGAAAACTTTCACATTTACACTCTTATTGGGCCTAATGGGCTTTTGGGATTTGGTATAGTTTGTGCAATTTTGTTACTAATAGGTCCTTCAAACTAAAGAGTTACTGCTCAAACGGACAAAAATTGTAATTTCTTATACTCAATTCCGGTGGTCCAAAGGTGCACGGCACCTTAGTTCAAACTGAAAACTTTTACTCTTAACATCCTTATTGGATTAGAAAAAACCAACATCTTGTATAGTTTTTCATTAAAATAAGAAAATCGGCCCGTCACGCTCAGTCGGTTGACTTGGCTGGTCCCAGAACCATTTAACTGGTTGCTTTATAATCCATCCAGTCTCAATTTCAAACAATATGCCTTAGTCGCAGTTGTTGTACAATTTGTCTGAAACTAGACCCACCGGAGAACATTGTTCTGGTATTATTTTCACTGCATTCTCTCACACCTTAATTATAAAACTTTTTAACTAAACATGTAACTTATTGCACTATAATCCATCACGTTTTAATTTCAAACAATCTTTCTTAGTAGTAGTTGTCGTAGGCTTTGTCCGAAACTAGATCCATCGGAAAGCATTGTTGAGGTAACCCGAAAGAAGCTACATGATTCGACAATGTCATGTCTCACGTTGTATTTGAAGTAACTTTCTTGTATACAATGTGGTCTATCAATACAACTATAAATGTTGTGTTAATGCATGTATACCAGAGATAAAAAGAATTTCAAAACAAACATAGATTAAATAGGGGAGTAGTCCTATACACTTGACATGTGATGGAATAGTTGACCTAGCTAGCACATTCCCCTTGAAATTTTTTGTATCCAACAAAGTAGGCATTTATTTTTCAACACGTTAACTAAACTTTAAATAACATGAGAAGAATGCTTGGAATTATTGAAAGCTGAAACAAGTTTTTACCTAGTTTTTTAATTGGCCATTGGACTCCATCTCTTATATTCACTGGGTAATTATATGCTTCTCTCACTTTTTTTTAGCATTTCTTTGTTAAGTGCATCTCATCTGTAATTTTAATTTAATAAAACTGTTCGTCATAAGTAGAAGCTCATTTGCATGATTGCATATGCATGTATTATGCTCATTTGCATGATTGCATATGCATGTATTATCAAAACATTATCAACTTTATTTGTTAAGATTTTATGGTTTAATATATATATATATGCACCTGTTGGTCATGATGTTTTACACAAACACTAAAAAAAATGATTTTATCAACCGAGTTTTCCACCCAAATATACTGATCGGTTGATGTGACAGCATATTTGTATCAATAACTTACTTTTTATTTTTAAAAATTAATATCCATTCCATCTAAACCCCAACTCAACATTAATAACCGGGCACTATAAAAAAATACTCAAATAGCGACGGGATTAGTGACGGTAATTTTTGTTACGAGCTTATTAGCGACGGTTTTTGTGACGGCTTTATGACAGTTTAGTTAATTTGCGAGAGATTTGTGACAGCTTTTTAAATTAACGACAGACTTGTGACAGCTTTTGACTCTCACTAAATCAAACATTATTTTGTAATGGGGAGTGTTACTTCCACACTTCTACTGCTAATCACAAGTTTTATCAAGGTTTACTATTAAATATTTTTAAATAATTTTTTTACCTTTCCCTTGCTAAATAAAATTTCTGTCAATGTACATTGCCATTAGTTTTGTAACTACATCTTCATACAGTTTTCTATTTTCTACAATGAACTACTCACCACTCCCATTTTTGACGATACAGATTTGATATTTGAAAATTCTTGCGGGTCAAGGATGCAAAAAATGAGTCAACAAAGAGTGTAGTTCAAACACCATTACAAAATACTGGATACTTAAGTTGAAATGGCTCATAGTTTAGTGTACATCCAAACAGAGGACAATGTTCCCCAAGAGATCATATAACTTGGTTCATGGCACGGTCCGATAGATTTTGTTAGGTCCTATCAACAACTAGAACTGCGAATAGAAATTTTCGATTTCAAATGCAGATTGCCCTGTCAAAGAGAATAACAAATGATTTTGTTCACACATTTATTTACCCAAAAACTCTACCCGTTTAAGTGACATGTACACATGACATGTACGATCACTAATCAACATAAACTTTTAATACACATGTATATATATTAATACACATGTATATATATTAATAATACTAGATTTAACAAATTTTTTTATTTTTAATTAATATTTAAATTTAGGATAGACTCATAGGGTTCTAATATATTTTTATTTGAATTTTTAATAGGTTGGGTTTTTAGATTTAACATTTTTTATTATTTTTAATTAATATTTAAATTCAGGGTAGACTCATCTAGGGTTCTAATATATTTTTATTTGGGTTTTTAATAGATTGAGTTTTAGATTTAACAATTTTTTTTAATTAATATTTAAATTTAGGATATGCTTAACTAGAGTTCTAATATATTTTTATTTGAGTTTTTAGTAGGTTGAGTTTTTATTATGTTAATAGTCATCCATTTTTCTCTTTTATTATTATTATTTTTTTTAATTAATGAGATATTAGTATTAATTAGCCCGAGTTGTTGGAAGAAAATGAGATGGAAGAAAATGAGTAGCAATAAGATGGATCCATCTTCCGGTATTAAGATGGATCCATCCGAATTGTTTATTTTCCAATGTTCAAATGGCGCCTCAAGATTGTCAAAGGTAGATAATGAGTCCTTAAAGCTTGCAGTGAAGAATCTTGATGCTTGTGTTTATAAAGAAACAGCGCCTAATTCGACGAATCTTCAAAATGTATGTATCCTTTTTCTATATTTAATGAAATTCAACTCTTGTTTTCTTCTTTTTGATATTTTCTTCATTTAATTCAAAAATATAAGAAACATGGTAAATGTTTTGCAAAGTTTACTCGCCTCTCTTGAATCATTAGCCTTTAGGTATCCTTGTTTGGCAATGTTTCTTTGTTGTGTTTTCCAAATATTACGAATTTTTGTTCCCATAGCAAAAATAATTCCATACGACTGAGAAAAAAAACTGACATAAACTCCGTATGTTCATGGCTTGTAGGAAATTAAGGACGTCCTTGTGGAGAATTTTAGTACCAAGGAAGAAATGCATTCAGAAACCGTTTTATTTAAAAATCTTTGGCTCGAAGCAGAAGTTGCATCTTTTTCCTCCACTATCAGAGATCGATACGAGCGTATAAAGACTGAAATGGATATAGACGAATCACCCAAGACTAGAGATTTTACTTTTCTTCTCCATACCATCCTACCAACAATAACTTTATTTCTGTTATCGGCTAATTCTCATTTAAGTCTGCTTATTCACTACTCCTTTGGTTTCATACATTAATTAGTGAATGAATTTATTTTTTCTTTCTTTCCAATTTGCAGAACCACAAAAAACTTTTGAGAAGATACATGGCAATGTTACTGAGCCGAGCAGCAGTGATATAGGCAAGTTTATTGACAAGTCTTTTAAAATCACGTCTTTGCTTGAAATTGCTCCAAGAACAAGTGAGACTGTAGATGGTTAACTTATAGGAAACGGCTGAGTTAGATTGCATTTGGTTAACCAGCTCAAAACTAATATTTTTTCTGTAAATTTTGTCTCGATAAGCTTGGATGAACCTAGTATTTTTCTCTCTGAGCATTTAAAAGTCCAGCTAATTCACTTTAAAGCTGCAACAAATCAATCCTTAAGGCCTTTTTTGGCACCCTTTTACGATTCCTCAATATAACATGATAATTGATGACAAATAAAATTCCTGTTTTTGCAGGAGAACAAACAGATGAAGTGGCTGTTTCATTACCAGGTAAGAGAACCATTGTAATTTAACTTTAATTTGGTTAATGATCTCAGAAACTGTTCTAGTTCCATAGCGTAGTTTGGCTGAGAACATGTTCGGCTAGTATTTTTCTTTTTTTTGTTAATCTTATTAGGGAAAATTATTGTTTACTACACCAATTTATTGATGCTTAGGAATTTGTACTTATTTTACAATATTAACAATTTACATACTCACCTATAAGATATCTATCAATCAACACATTTTAGTTGATTTATGTTAACTTTTTAATAGAAGTTTGATCACATGTGATCACTTCCAGTTATGATTTAAGGGTAAAACATACATCGCACATGATAAAAAATCGGTTGAAAAGTTAACATAAGTTAACCAGAGTGTGTTGATTGATTAATCTGTTATAACTGATTTGTTAATTATTAAACTTGTAAGGTGAGTATACATATTCTTAACCACCAATAGCTTGATGTATTAAACAATAATTATCCCGTCTTATTATTAAAGAGTTTGACAATTCACACATACCCTTTCATAAGACTCGAGGGTGAGGGTGAGGGTTCTGGCTTCCTAGGCAGCTAGTTTGTGGGTTGAACTTATAAACTAACTTTTTTATGATTCACAAAAAACACCGCACCTGCATCAAATGACTTGAAAAATTATTTTTTAGGGTGGGTTTCAGTTGTTTCAGAAAGTACAAAAGAAATTTGAGTATATATGTCAAAAAGAAATGTCACGTGTTATCTATGCATTGAATATATACATATTTTGGAGGACACCTTTTTTTTACTAATCATGTTTTGATAAGACCAATTTTTTTTTAAAAAACTATGTTTTTTAAACCGCTTCGTTTCGGATTTTAGCTTTCCTGCCGTTTTAACAAATTTGAGAACAAAAGGCAGAAGTCTATACATTTAATTGCTGCCAAGTATGCATATTTAACTTTTCATTGATTGTGTTGAACGAAACAGAGACTTTATCTTTTCTTTCATAGGCGAGGATGAAATAACCAAGCTTCGCGAGAAACTGCTTATGGATTAGCAGTGTGTGATTCACATTTACTTGGTAGGTAAATTAGCAGTGTGCCTTTGAGGTTCGGAAATCGTATTAACAGCTGAATATAACGTAGTATTTTTGCGTTATCTCCTAGTTCTTAGCAATAAAATATTTTGGATGATTTTGAAATCTTTTACATTTAGCACTGCTTAAAAGTTAGAATTTATGTACATGTACGCTTCTTGTTTTCTTATTGATGGTTAAAATTATGGCGGTTTCTAGATTATTAATTGTGTTAAAGCGAATACTTCGTTTTATTTTAGGTATCCTCAGATATCTATTTGTTTATCTGGAAATGGTTAGACAGGGTGGCCATCTGCAATTTTCTGTAGGTTTCTTGTTCATATGTTTTGAATCTCTTCTTGAATGTGAATATAACTAAATAATTCTCCATACGTACATAATTTGAATAGAGAAATGTATGGAAACTCTTGCGGTTAACCTTGGTCTTTTTTTTCTTTTTTTCTTTTAGGAGAAACCTTAATCTGTTTAGTAGTACTTGGTCATATTCATGGGTCTAAAACTTTCAAAAGGGATAAGCTTACTAAATTACAGGCATCTAATTCCCACTTGATAGTTCTTAATTCCTTGTCTTGACGATGACATTGTTTTACCCCATGGGGATATTATTAAGTGATAGTTGTACAATTTTGCAAATTTTGCGTTTTCGATTGTCGATCCCCTTGGTGCTTCAAAATTAAGCTAGACTTATGTTTAAGGATGGGAATTGAAGTTAAGAGAATCAAACCGACAAGTTCTACTATGTTAAAACTTAAAAGTTAGTATTAGACATTCATAATGCCCACTAAGTTGAGAAATGACTAGCAATCAAATTATTGAATATTGTTTTGAGACACCGGAAAGCAATGCATACCTGCTCCCTCTAATTTCTGCTATTAAAAACCCATAACGGATTAAAATAAGTGCAACAATATATAAACTTACCCTACATAAATTGCACATTTCACGGTAATCAATCAATATTCATGAAAGTATGATAAAAAAATTACCATTTCTATCCATTAATAACTACTGTCGTTTGGTCATGGACTCATGATGCAACTTAAGTCAACATGATTTGATTTTCCGAATCCATCTTTCAATCCATTGCCTACACAAATCCCACTAGGACAATCTTGTACCGTCATGCTTCTAAATTTAGTCAAACCTAATACAGTTGTTATTTTCTTATGCATGCCCAAAAAATATGCAACCTTTCTCTTTCAAGTAAAAAGGACATTTTAGCTTAATGCTTAATCACATGCACCAAAATGATTAGAATAATCCAATCAGACATGAATTATTAAGCAATACTCACGGTCTTTCGCCTATATAAACTTGCCATAAAGGGCAAAAGCAATAACGACTCATAAATCCAATTTGAGGTTCTAGAAAGCTAGAACAGCAAAATGAGTTCAAAGAAGTGGTGTTTTCTTTTTATAGCTTTAGTATTATGCCAATGTGTAGTAACAAAAGCTCAGCTTCAAGTGGGGTTTTATGACAATTCATGTGCCTTAGCTGAAATTATTGTTAAGCAAGCAGTTAGATTTGGGTTCATAAGTGATAGAGGAGTTGCTCCGGGTCTCGTTAGACTTCATTTTCACGATTGTTTTGTGAGGGTGAGTAAGCTTTTTTTTTTCCTGGGCAAAAGCTAATATGTGTCCAGACATAAAACATTCTCTGACATTGCATCAATTTAATCTATGTGAATATGCATTTAACATGTGTAATGATAGGTAAACAATAAAAGTTCCATCTTTTATGTTACCATTTTAATCACATTTGTTGGCTCTTAACATGTGCAAGGCCCTTTTTTCCCTGATAACTATTAACTACCTATAAGTTGTATTCTAATAGCTTGTCCGAGTTTTACATAACAAATTGATAAGTTTTAGTTGTATGAACTTGGTTATTTTCCCAAGCACCGCAATTTAATAGCGCTCTCATCTTCTTGCTCCTGTGACAAGTAAAATCGTTTTCCACAGAAGAGAAGTTTTGTTTTAAAATTCATGCAATTCAATATTTCAGGGTTGTGACGCATCTGTTCTCATTGACTCAACATCTTCAAATACCGCGGAGAAAGATTCTCCAGCAAACAATCCTAGCCTCCGAGGATTTGAAGTGATCGACAATGCAAAAGTTATACTTGAGACTATATGTCCGGGAATAGTTTCTTGTGCAGATATACTCGCCTTTGCCGCAAGAGATAGTGTTGAGATAGTAAGAATTTTCTCTATATTCAATATAATCCCGAACAACTGTAATAAAGGGATATACTATTTATGCGGTGACACAAAATAAACAATCTCCTCCGACTCTTTTCCACACAAAAAAATCTTAATTTTTAGTATGTTTAATAAAAAAAACCTCTTGCATATGGTCGATGTCTTCCAAGATGAGTCAGATGACCAAATATCTTCTCCTTGTGATGTCACTTATATATCCCCTCCCCGACCATTATGAGGAAATATTATATATGGTTTTCAGTTCCCCTTCTAATTCAATCGAGGTTCCGTTCTAAGTATAATACCATATGCCTGACACTGGTGATGAAATTGTATTTTTTGTTTCTAGACCGGAGGGTTTGGCTACGTTGTACCATCGGGTAGAAGAGATGGTAGGGTTTCATTAATTGCAGAGACGATAAACCTTCCATCTCCGTCATCTAACGTGAAACAACTTACTCAATTGTTTTCAAGTAAAGGGCTCACTCAAGAAGAAATGGTTACTCTTTCAGGTAAGAGCAATATTATTTTTGATTATTTGGTTAGTCTACATCAAATCTATAATTTGCAATGATTACGTGCTTTTTATATACTCCTAGAGTAATTTGCAATTGCATGACTTACGGGTTAGAAATTATCAAGTATAATCATGTACTTATCTATTCAACAATATACCAGTTGTTTATATTATCCAAGCCTCGCTTTGTGCTCATGTTTCTCGTTTCTATTTGCTGTACTTAACTTGTTCTGTTTTCAAAACCGACTATTATACACACTAAACATATACATCAACATTTACAGGAGCACATACCATAGGCAGGTCTCACTGCACATCATTTATCCGAAGACTATTTAATTTCAGTGCAACTACCAACCAAGACCCAACCTTAGACCCCTCATATGCACTCACACTCAAACAACAATGCCTACAGACAAACAACCCTAACTTGGTTGTCCCTATGGACACATCTACACCGACCATCATGGACGTTGGTTATTATGCGGACGTGGCAAATAACCGAGGCTTGCTCAGTTCGGATCAGGCTCTCATGCAAGATCCTTCGACTAGTAACCAAGTTCTACAATATCTGAATAACCCGTTTCAATGGAGTAGCAAATTTTCTACGGCGATGGTAAAAATGGGAAAGATCGGGGTTTTAACAGGTAGCTCGGGAGAAATTCGATCAAGTTGTAGACAAATCAACTGAGGGTACTTCAAAGATGGGTTTGTTTCAATTTCTGGTTTTGGGTATTGATTAGTATTAAGGATGGGTTTGCTTAAACTTGTTATCTAGAACATTGAGTGAAGTTTGTGTAATGTGCTGTAGTTTGTGAGAATTGTAGTACAAGAAAAAGGTAATGATTTCAAGTCACTGTCAAATTTGGTTAAAAAGTCTGCATCAGTCACCAAAACAGTATTGAGTAATCATGAATGACAGCTTTGCTAAAACAACTTTTGAAGAATGAATCACACAATTACAGTCAAAAGAAAAAAAGGGACAAGACACGAAATATAGGCATACTGTATTATAAATCTAGATAACTTTAGAAATATATGTCTGTTTAAGGGTATCATTACAGTAATTCAATTTGGTATCCTAATTTTTTATTTAGTGTGTGGGAGTTTGGTAACAACCTCTGTTAAGAAATACAGTGTACTGTTTCTTTGCATGTGAACTGCTTATGTCCATATATGATCTTTTCCTGGATATATTAAAAAATGAAAACACTGAATCTCTTCGAAACAATATTGACCCCGTTTATTCAATGTCAAGAATCTTCTATATTGTTAACGAGAGAAATTCAAGCGAATACCACAGGACCAAGTACTCACAGAGCCTACCTAACTACCTAAGTGGGGAGCTCCGTTGTAGCACCACAATGTCCCTCTTATGGGTCTAGAGAGTCGTCGACGCTTTATTCATTCTCATAAAATCAATATAACTGAACAATACAAACCATTAAAAAAAAAAATCTCACTAATGAAGGTCTTAATTTGCATAAAATTCGAAAGCAAAACAAGTCCAGCCATTGGTGATCCAACAATATGATACGAAAGAAAACATTTATAAAAAGGAAAACTTCCATCCCAAACTTAACAGGACATTAATTTCCGAGCCTACCTAAGTGGTGAGCTCCATAATAGCGCTAACAATGTCACCATTGTGAGTCTTAAGAGCCTTAACAGCTTTGTTCTTAGATACACCTGCTTGAGTCATAACCAAATCGATATCGCGGGCCTTGACACCAGTTTCGTCAATGTCTTCTTCCTCTTCCTCCTCAGCTTGTTCCTCAATAGTAGGAATTGAAGTCTCTGGTTTTCCCATAACAGACCCCATATCTGGCATTCTGAATTGTTGAGCAGCTTGGGTTTGTAGCTGGGAGCTCAAGTCTTCGATCTTTGCTTCTCCAAATATGATGTATGTCTCTGAGTGAGGGCTTTTGAACACGTCAGGTTTCGAGATAAAGAACAGAACCTGCAAAAATTGAGTGTTCTGTAAGATGATTTTGTTGAAACTAAGGGCTTGTTTGGCTGCAATTTTAAGCAGAAAACATTATTTGTCGGTTGGAATAGAAAACTTGGTTCATCCATCTTAGAAGCTTCTAGCTTTTTAAGATCAAAAAACAGAGAAGGCCAGGTTGTAAACTCAAAGGCCTCGTCTGAAAGTAGATTTTTGGTTGACCCCACCTTAAAAATTGAGCTTTTCTGCAATTTTTTATCCCCCCGAGCTAAAAGCTTATAAACCTAGATTTTTACTGAAACTCAGAAAGACCGCTTATTTACTTCAAAAGCTGCAAGCAAACAAGCCCTAAGAGCTAAAGAACATAAACATGCAACAACCAGAGTTTTTTTTTATAAGAATGAAGCTAGGGGAAGGAGGTCTCTACACCCATTTATAACCCAATTTCAATATGCATACCAACCTACAAAAATTGTCAATTAGCATGGTTTCTCCGTAATTTTAACACATAGGAAATCAGTCATAGATTGCAGACTAGAATTTACTAAAAGAACATAGACTGGCAACTGAAATAGGAAAAATGTGACATAAGATTTAACAAATATAAAAAAGAAAATGAGAGAATGATACGTACAAACTTTGTTTCGCATGTTTTTTTTTCCGAATTGCTACACTTGGTATACTAAAATTATCGATAAATATAAAGTGTTCTAATTGCTAATTAATAGGCTGGTGAACAAAATTGAAATCTGGTAATAAGTAGTGTACATGTGTATTAAACCTTCGATGTAAGATCAAATAAATATGAAGAAAGGCAACTTACGTTTTTGGTTCTCTTAATGGTGACCCTGCTAACACCTGTGACAGGTTTCATCCCGAGCTTTAGCATTGCCTTGCGGCTTTTCTTCTCACTCCTACTCTGCTTAGAACTATCAGTTCCAGCTGCAGATCATTTCAATTTATTCAGTTAACATTAAACAGATGAAACTGATTACAAATAAAATAAAATTAAACAGATGAAAATTTTAAAGTAAGGGACTGTTTACAGCAAAGTTTAACATAAAATTACAAAGTAGCTTTTACATTTGCTTGATCAAATTTAGCCTCACCATGACGGAAATATCAAACAATATAAATCAAATCATATAATATATGCTAATGTCTATAGCAGAGTCGGCAAATGAAAACTACACTGAAACAATTTGGAAAAATATGTCTAACCAACAAATAATAACATGCCATACAAGAATGTAACATCACAACAATACAGATATAGGCACGAGAGAAAGCAACACCATTAAAATGTGAGGAAGAAGCTAATATTCAAAGCAGAGTAGTTCCACCTATGCTTTCACATAATTTAGTAGTTACTAGTTGGTGTTAGCTTCTTCCTAAGCACTGCAAATATGGGGAAAAAATCTATGTAAAACGACATATTTGGTTTGGTATATTTTTAAGTTTGTGCTATTCATAAGACCTAACACATTAAGTAAGTTTTTTTTTATTATGTATTATTCGCTTTCTTAAAATGAGAATACTGAACTCCTCTCTCAACCAGGCTGCATAAATTGAATTGCAGGTTCTAAAATAAACCTTATCATAATTTTAAATAGGATAACCTCAACCCGACAAATTCATACTCAAATTAATGAACCAGAATCTGGCAAGAGCCAAAGATGTTTACACTTTTTTGACCAGCCAATATTTCATCAATACAATAACACGAATCCGGATCTTCTACCCCCCACTTGTACTCCATTCTATTTTCTGCTCAACTTTCATACTTAGTATTTATTACAGCTTCACTTGTATGTTTATAAAATTTTAATATAAATTCTTGAAAAAGTTCATAGCTGTTTTGACATAATGATCAAAAGTTTTTTTTATATATATTTAATGTTTACTCTACCTTTGTTCTTATATTTGCTCCAAATCAAGATTTCTATCACTTTACGTAAAATGTACTTGACACGTCACCTGTAAATACATAATCCTGCTTACCCTCATTTCCTAGATAAACTAGTGGATATGTATACATACACCAAAACAAAAATTAATAATCTATGCAAAGACATCCAAAATTGACTCAAAATTGCTTAACTATCACTCAAAGTTACAAATACATCATCTCACAAGTTTTAAATAGGGTTAATCACAATTATGTTCACCAATTTCTCAGGACTTTTCGATGTTATGCTCCAATTTTTCAGTTTAATTAGTACACTAACATACAATTCGTTCACTGTTGTGCACAGGATACAGCATAGGAAAAAAAACATGGAATAGGAACTAATATAGAAAAATGTTGATGGCATAGTGCATACTTTATTAAAAAAAAAAGTGTAGATTTCTTTTTTGAACATACTCAGTAATCACTAATCAGTAGTAATTCCATAAAACTCTCTGCAATTTGACACACCAATTTTACACAATTTGTAAGAAGTGCTAAAGTTAATTTTCTGATCACTAGTTTTCTGTAGGTTTGGTGTGCAGGTTTAAGAGTTTCATGTTATATGGTTAATCACAATTGTGTAAACCTAACAATCAGCCTTTTTCCGATTTAAAGTCCCAATTCTATCAGTTTACTAAGTACACCGACCCACAATTTCCATCACTTACATAGAAGGAAAAAAAACATAGATTCCCAACCAAAATTCAAAAGGGCAACTTCGTAGTGTATAAATTATGAAAACCAATAAAAAAAAATATAATAGAATTATTTGGTTTTCGTGAATATTCACATATTAGTACACAAAATCTATCAAACATTACACTACCTAACGCACCAAATCTTAAAAAAACCCGAGAAATGTTAAACTTAAATTTCTGATTCCTAGTTTTATGTACATTGGTGTGCAAAATCATAATCTGGTGTATGTTATTAATCTGATTCCTACTTTTAGATGGTTAATCACAACTGTGCAAACCAACTATCATGCTTTGCTTTATGTTATGCCCCAATTACAATTTCTTTACCTTAATAGACTACATAAAAGGAAAGAAAACATAGATTCTGAACCAAAATAGGAAAAAAGCTAATGGCATGATGTCAAAATTAATAAACTGACATCAAATTACTATAAAAATATTTGGTTTTCGTAAATATTGACAAATTAGTAAACCAAATCTATCAACATTGCACTGCTTAACACAAAGCTAACGGCATAATGTCTAAACTAATAAACTAACAACAAAATATCATAACAGTATTTGGTTTTTATAGATACTCACAAGGTTGTACACCAAATCTCTTAAACATTACACTACTTAACACACCAAATTCACTAAAATGCCAATAAAAATATACTAATTCCCTTCCTATAATCTTAATTTCAACGTACAAACCGGAACTTGAAACAATACTTCGTGTGCGAAACTGTAGTTAGCCATAATCTAATAGATACAAAAGATTATACATATCATTTCCCAACTAAACATAAATTAGTGCATATATACAAGCAAACCATGACAATAAACATAGATTCCGAACCAAAATAGAAAAAAAAAGCTAATGGCATAGTGTCTACATTAATAAACTAATAACAAATCATTAAAGAATTATTAGGTTTTCGTAAATATTCACAATTTAGTACTCCAAATCTATCAAACATTACACTACTTAAAACACCAATTTCACAAAAACGCCAATAAAATAGATACTAATTACCTTCCTATTCGAAACTGTAATTAACCATAGTCGAATAGATACAAAAGATTATACACATCATTTCCCAATTAAACATAAATTAGTGCATATAAACGAATAAATCACGATAATATACATATACACGTATACATTTATAAATATATTACCTACGGCGACATCATCATCTTCGTCATCCGAGTCATCGTCATCATGATCGTCTTCTTCCTTCACATCTTCGATTATAGGCTCGTCGTTCTGTAAATCCAGTCATATAATATAACTAATTGAATATATACATACATACATGATATATACATATACATATACATATAACATAATGGATACAATTAAATGGAGAAATGAGGTAATTATTGAGTGATACATTTAGCTTCATCTCGGCTTCGGTTTCCTCCACGATGGGGCCTGGCATCACTGCTTTTGTAGACGTGTAATTATATATTATTTATATATGACAGTATATATGTGTGTGTGTGTATAGATATATCTATATATATACAGAGAGAGAGAGAGAGAGAGAGAGAGTGTAAGTGAAAGTGTGAATTGAAGCAGATATATGGATATAGCAAAGAGATTGAGAGAAAGAGAGATGGTGGGCTTTTTAAGTGGGTTAAGGGGGTAACATCGTAACGGGGCCCAATGGCTAATGCAGCCTGCATCACATGCAGTGACGCGCCAAACGTCGGATTTTGTTTTCCATCGGACAAACTTCGGAATCGAGTGACAATTTTTTTGATTCCGTCGCGTATCCCGATCTGAATTTTTAATTTTATGTTATATAACATGATTTTTTTTATTTCAAAAAAGAATATAAATTAATTTATAACAAATGTACAAGTGATGAGAATTGAACTTTGTACATTCAATATGTAACGTAAGCATTCTACCATTTGAGCTATAATATTTTTTATTTCATATATTAGTTATAATTACATAAATATAATATATATATTTATAGTTTTGAATATATAAAACTATTAAAACTAAAAATATAATTAAATTAAAAAGTTATATTGTTATTTCAAAAAAGACAAATGATTATTATTTTCCGATTATAAAAATTATAATGATAATGTATCTCATTTAGCATGATAATTGTTGCTTGTGTGAGTAAAACTAAATACTAAAATAATCTTATAAAAAACGTATCAATTTTTTTATCTACTACATTATTTATAGTTTCACATTATTTTTTCTAATAGTTAATTTTTTTTTTACATTTATTAGGAGTGTTATTTTCAAACTAGTATTATGTTTCGTTTTAATAACATGTTTAGACTTTTCAAATGAAAATTGTTAATAAAAAATGACTTTTTCGTAAAATAAAAAAGATATGTCGGGAGATTCAGGATAAACCTATCCCGAAAATTCGGGTCCCAAAAAAAGTCGGGTCGGGATTGAGATTTTTTTTCACTTTCAAAAGTAATTGGGTCGGGATATGAGTCGAGTGTTTATGGGTCGGGTTCCGACTCTAACTCACCCCTAGAGTTTATGTCATCATTCTATTATAATAAATTAACTCAAGTAAAATGAGACTGTCCAATTTAGCCATTTTTTTCTAAAAATAATTCTATATTTTTTTATTAATTATAATAATATCATACTCACATGAAAAAATATAAAAAACTAATAACTAATAATATTATTTATCACTCTTTAACAACCAAACATTCTTTTAAATCTTATCATTTTATACTTTTTTTTTGTATTATTCAAATATTTGCATTATAACTACACTTATTTTCTATATTTTAATTGCACTGCGTGTCACATACGCAATGCGTGTGAACGATTACTAGTATTATATAGTAGGAGAGAAATTAAATCAAAACGGAAAGGACTACGACCCAGGCGTGTTTCACCTAGCAGCTTCTTCCGTGCTATTTTAAGAAAATAAGTTCAAGTCGATACGACCCATGTTGGGTCATAGTGCAGGACAATTGGGTTTGGTTTTTTTTTTTCCTTTATTGTTTTTTGTGTAAACAAATTTGTTTTAACTTTTGTATATGCAATTCGGGTTGGTCAAGTCGGGTCGGGCCAGCAGTACTAACTCGTTGCCCGTTGGGCTGATTTTTCAGTATCTAGCCCGTTTGACATTCATTGTTGCGAGCCATGTAAACTTATTAGTAGGGGAACCGGTATTTGCTGATATAAATTATTTAAATCCATATAAATATGCTATAACTTTAGAAATTATGAGAGAGAGCGGGACGATAATTATTTGGTGTCATTGTCTAGTTTCTTTATTGATTGTGTTAATGGTGTATATTGGCGGGTAATATGATGTTTTCGATCGTCTCTGTCATGTTAAATATGAGAATGAATGACAAGAGGTCATATTGAAGCGGTTAAGTGCAACCATTGGTACGTTTACCCGAGCGTTCCGAAGTTTAGCTTCCAGATATATGACTCGGAACTTATAGTGCCTGAGGGAAATGATTTTTGCACGAACTCGGGGTGCAATTAGACAGAAGAAAATTCTTACATAAAGTTATATGGTGTTTATGACATTGTTTTAACTAACAATATTTATGAAGAAATGACTAACATTGTCTTATATAGTAGTATGCTTTGAATTTTATCACCATCATTCTACTTTTATGGTCCCATCTAATTAAACAAAATAATTGTTGGTGTAGTGGTAAAATTGATTTTAAGGTAGTGGAAGATTATGAGTTCAAATCATGTTATTTGTTTTTTTTCTAAAAAATTCTGTTTTTTATCTTAAAATTACCAAATTTTGTAAATGACAATTTTATTTTTCCAAACAAAAATTACTAAAAAAATTATTTTATTGTCCAATACCCTTTGTCTTTAACTTCATATTTATTTTATGTTATGTTAAACATAGAAATAATTCGTTATTTTTGTATTCGATTTTATTTATTTTATCCTCTGTTCGACATATTTTGTACGACATGTTCCGTCCACGAGGATGAGCAAGTGATTTTCCCACAAGTAGTGTCTTTGTAAACAACATCGGAAAACATATCATTTCCACTCTTACAGAATATAGCATACACAACCCAATCAATTCTTATATGATTACAAGTCAACATAATTTACAAGCATACTAGGATCAAATTACTCTGATGATGGATAAAACAAACATAATTACACATCCAAGCCGACACTTGGTAGGCTCAACAAAATTGCTTTTGTGAGTGCATTTGATTGAGCAGCTAGCGTAGAGTTTTCTTCCTCTCATGGAAAAGCTAGAAACTTTTAAGTTTGATTGAAACCAACAAGCCTTAAGTTTCTTCCATATTATATTTATAAAAATCTCAACTTGTTTACACGAAAGTTGAACATTTTGTTTCTTGTTTAAGACTCAATGAACCAAGCATCGGCTCAAGGTTCATTGTAGCAACACATTGAACCTTGATCTTGTACGAACCCGAAACCCAAGTCCCTACATTCCATCTCATCCGTCCATCGCCTGTCACGCTCAACACCATGTCGCCCTCTGTGGGGCCCACAGGTGCGCCCACTCGTACCAGATAGGCCGAGAGAATGTTCATCTCTTCATGTCCTTGATAGAAAGGGGAAAGAGAAGTATCGTTAGCTATCCTTTCGTCCTTATAAGAGGCACACACTTGAAGAGTATCATAGTAAATGCCTACCCTTTTGTTCGGATTTTTGGATAAAAGAGTTAGTTGAATGGACGAGTTGAAATAATGAGTACTTGAAATGTTAATATTGTTGTGGTTGTTGTATATATCGGCTTCTTTGAGAGAGAACTCGGGTTTAGAGGGGTGAAAGATTGTCCAAACAAGGACGGCGAGAAAGAGTATTGTGAGAAAAAAAGTTGATAAACCGTAGAATATTTTCTTATGTCGTTTGAAAACGTTGAGTTCTCGTTTGGCACAATGTTTAGGAGACCGTATTGGGAGCGGAGACATTTGAAGAGAGTGATAGGGAGAGGAGTGAGAGACTAGTAGAAACTGAAGGGGGTTATAATAAAAGAACAGGGGGAGAAAAGTTCTAGTAATAATGTGGCTTTTTCTTCTTTTTCTTTTATGGCCCTCACTCCTGTATTGAGATTGACTAAACCTTTTTTCTTTTTGAAGGTACATAAAACTTGTTTGGTTGCCGCTGATTCATCCCGTCTTGAACTTCTACCTTATCTGGGATGAAAAAGTAAAGAAAACGTGGCTTTTAAGTTTTTAGAAGAAGCTAGTTTTTTTCAGATTTAGAAATAAACAGGAAAGACCGGGTCAATTCCTCTCAGAACTACTAGATTCATCAGGCCGAAAGCAGAAACGTTTTGCTCAAAAGTTGGATAGCCAGTTACACAACCGCTTAAACGCAAATAAACAAATAAATAAATGAAACAGCAGCAAACATAACCTTATTACTTTATATTACTGGTATTGATGTATACTAAGACAGTAAGACTTACAGTAAATGAAAAAGAGTATGTACTAGACAGGACCTTTAGATGGATATGGGAATCTGCCGGATATGCAATAAGAAGTGCTTTTGTAAAATGGAAATAATTATGAGAAAATGGTAATTTAAAAAGTAGAGGGTAGACATGAAGAATCTGAAAAAAATGTCTTTTAAAAGCTACTTAAATCTTTCAATCTTTCTTTTCTGGCTACTGCTGTTACTTTCAAGCTAAGATAAAGTCATGATACATATAGCGATATAGTTAGTGCTACGTTCATAATGATAATGAAAAAAAAAAAAAGGATGCAGAGTACTCTTTTTCATCAAGAAGAACAACTAGATGAACAAAGCTTGAGTGGCAAATTTTAAATGCGTTTATCTGCAGCCCATGCAAAAAAAGTTCTTATTTGAGACTACGGAAAAAATGGGATTATATGTTTAAACTGCCAAATTTAAAAAAAACAAAAAAAAACTCAGAATCCAAGATAGCCAACAAAATTCGGTGCAACTTATAGGCCAAAGGGCAGAATTTGGGCTTACAAGCTGCAATAAATTAACCCGCAATATCATATGGCATTTTCTTGAATTGAATAGGATGCAACAGGCCATATAATTGTATTTTAAAAATTAGTTTAACTATTGGATCTTTTGATAAGCAGTGCATCCAATAGTTGCCTGTTATTCTGTTGCTTCCAAATCATCTTGTCTCCTATACCCATCTCCCGTTCTAACACGTGTTATGGTTGCTATATCTACATGCAGATCAGTAGATGATTGAAGAAGAGTACATGTAATTTCCTGCTCAATATCTTAAAAATTAAAGAATACAATGTTACATATGCTACAGGATGAAGTGAAACCTGAAGAGCAAGTAAAGGAGAAATGGGTACAGATGATGTTTCCTCTTCATTATGAACATGAATTTGCGGGAAAATATAAGAAAGAATCAGCATAATCCGAATCCAGACCCCCATTACCTGCTCTTTTCCTGGTTTCCTAGCCCCTTTTGGGAGGTCAATAACTTGATTAGAAAAGGTCTCGGGCTTCGCCAGTTGTACATAGTTCATTTGCGCTACTCCAGTTTATAGCATTCATCACCTTTGTATGCATGTATAAGTATATGCATATGGTTTAGCTTCCATCAGCTTTCAAAGGCTTACTCGTAAGAGTTTTCTTTATAAGTACACCATCTGAAGTACCACCCTTCTTCGATTTCCTCGGGAACCTGAAAAACATCAGTAGAGAGAACTTGAAAACGTGTCTTGTTTGAAATTAGTTGAAGCCAATGCGCTTTTTAGGCCTTGTTTGGTTACAGCTTCTAAGTTCAGCTTTTCTGTTTGTAAAATGTATTCGGATGATCAATTTAAAAAGCCAAGTTTTTCTGTTTATTTGCCGGGAAAAAGCTAGGAGCTTAAGCTGGATGAACCCGGGGGTTTTCTTAAAACCCAGGGATTTTCTTAAAACTCAAAAACTCCTGCAATATGTCTAAAAGCTGCAACCTAGCAATCTCTTCGTCTCAGACAAATAAGCTTATTTGCTCAAAGTTGCTGCCAAACGAGTTAATTAACATTATGATTTTGTTGGCTACCTAACAACTAAACAATCACCAAGTGGAAAAAACTAGGCTTGCTGAAGGAAAGTGCGTATCAATACAAAAGCTATTAGTATAAGGAACCAAACAAGACGTATCTATGACGAAATCAACTGCTGCTCATTTGCCACTGACCTGTGGTTCTGAAATTGATTAAATGTATCATCAGATTCTTCAATGTTTGTACTCGTTGTCTCGTTTTGCGTGTTTCCCTGCATGAGGCGAATAAATGTTTCATCAATTCCCAAATTAACATTGACCCATAAGACGAAAGCATGTCTATAACAGTTTCAGGTCGTCTAAATATAGGAATTTGTACTGTTTTGTACATCAACCTACCATCTTTTTAATTCGCATACTAACCAGTAGATTTATTGTCTCTTTTGTACAATTCTGTAAATTTAAGGTAGAAACCATATAGGTAAGAATACCAGAGTGATTACAATACCATAGTTTAGTGTACGAGTGATAATAACACTGAAGGAGACGCCCCTTTTTTTCCATTAAAAAATAAAGGAACAAACGAGAGTATAAATCTCTAGGATTGGGTACTAGTATATTGTACGTTGGTGTAAAAAAAAGACAAAGAACGTGGATAGGTCAAGGTATAAACGGTTAAGGACCTAATAGGCTAATACCCATAACAGTTCTATTCAATTACTTTAGTTTTTCATCCGCTGGCATTAACTTCGGTTTGCGTATTCTCAGTCTTCCTAACTAATACAAAAGTGATTTGTTAAGCTATACTGATAAGTTTCTTATCATCCTGTATTGCATTTAATATGTGATTTTACATTAAATCATGGACAGACACTATGTTATTCCAAATTCCAAAACCAACATTCTCCATAGGCTTATTGTACTTGTATCGATTATGACACTACTAACTTAGTTCATCGAACAAACTGTGGTTTAAAACTTTAAATGGTTAAATGTAGCTCACTTATAAGGTAATGTACAAAACAAGCTTATGTGCAAATTGTACTGATACAAAAGAATATAAAATCTATAGTTATGACATTACTAACTTAATCCATCCAACAAAATGTGCCTTTAACTGGTTCAATGTAGTTCAATAATAACTCTAAAAAAAAAGACATTTTCCTACAGTTACCGAAAAAAGGCAAACAAGCTCTAAAAGAAAAAACTTACTTCCTCCGACAAACCAAACACCTTCGATTTCTTTCTCGTCCCATAATTTTCTCCCTCTAACACTCTCGACCTCCTTTTCTTACCCTCAATATTATTCGTCGCCTTACTCTTCCTATCCCTAACCCTCCACAAATTCTTCTTCCTAAACACCACCCTCTCGCACTTCCACCATGCACAACTCGTATCTATCACCGTCACATTCGTCCTCGAATACCCATCAAAGCTTTCTCTCTCACCAAAATCCCCACTCTCCTCTCTCATAACCCTCGTTACCGCCTCATTCTCTCTTTTTTCCGAGACGACGCAAAATCTTGGCATTTTCTGTTTCCGGACACCTTTTTTCGAGAAAATTACCGGGTCATCGTTAGATTCTCCGAAATTGAAGAGATCGAAGAGAACACTGGTTAAGTCTTGTTTGGGTGAGCTAGGGTTTGGTTTTGGGTTTTGGGGAATAGGTGTTTTGGGGGTATTTTGAAGAGAGAGAAAGTTGTCGAGATCATCGCCGGAGTTCGTCGGAAATCCCTTGGATCGCCGGAGACGGTCGAGCCAGGTGGGGTTTGAGGCGAATTGCATATCAACGGCTGTGATTGAAGGGAATGAACGGTGAAGATGAGATTGGGAGGGGGATTTGGAGAGATAGAGAGAGATTTATGGCGGGGCTCCGGCGAGAATTTGACCGATAAATGGTTTTAAATAGTTTTCTTTGATTACCTTCACCTGGCCGTTTATGTACGGTCACGCAACCGTTGATTATAAAATAATTTGTAAATATAATATTTCTACGTAACTAATTTGTTTTTTTTTTTATATATTTTTAGCAAATTAAAATTTAATAAATTTAAAATAAATTATACAAACACACTAAAAACCTAAATAAAAAAATATAATTTTAAAAGACTTATTTTAAATTTAAATATTAATCATTTTTTTTTTATCCATTTAACATTTTTTTATGCAAACGGGTTGTGAACTAGTATATAAAGTGACTGTTTCATAGTAATTATCGTTTATTTCTTTTTTGAGTTTAAATGGTTAAATAGTTAATTTTTTCTACTTTTCTTTATTAAGAGCATGTTTAGCAACCATAGGTTGCAGTGGACATATGTTCAGAATAAACGCAAACCATATTTAACGGCAAAGTTTGATGTTGGTGGTGCGCCGTGTTGGTTCCACTGTACCCTTTTATCATCTGCCAACACGGGGTATGTTGGTTTATAAGTTGGGTGAAGAGACTAGTTTTTGGTGAAGGGTCAAATTTCAAATGAGGGAAAATAGTTAATTAAACGAGGGAACAAAATATTACAGAAAAATACTAATTATTACTGAATGAAAATTTTACATTTTGTTTTCTTTATGGTTTTTAGCAAATCAATAAAAAAGTTTAAAACTATTTTCTAATTAATTATTATTTTAAAAAAAAAAGGGTTCACCTTCGTGATTCCCTTCTCGTTCTCTCCTATTTTTCTTTTCTATGTGATTCCGTCTGGCTTTTTCTTACCTTCTGGATGGATCCATGGGGTAACCTATTTTGTAACGATTCTCCTAAATACTACTCAATCCATTTTGTTTTGATTTTATTGGTTTAGTTTGCATCCAAACTTATACAACAATGAGAACGAAGCAAAGGAGACGATCACGAGCTGCATGACTGAGGGTAGTAGGGGTGGAGTTAGATGCCGGATGGGGGATGATAGGGGCTACACCCCCATATTTTAAAAAAAAAACGAATTCTTACATTACAAAATTTTGTTTATATTATGAGAATAGCGATTTAAACCCTTGTATTGCCTTATTTAGTCATCCTAGCTCTGACACTGGTGACTATATTGTTTCTTATTTTTCTACATTTCTTCTTTTATTTTCTTATTCTTGTAAGACAGTATAAGTTTCTCTAATTAGTTTCTTTTGGCGTAAAATAAAAACAATGTGGCATTTTTAATTCTTTATCTTCCCCTCCCTTTTTCTTCAAATATTTACTCTCTAATTCATCTCATTATCTTTCATTCAAAAATTACTAAACCAGATCGATAGGCGCTATCGTTTTCGTGCTTACTTCGCATAAACATAAGTATAAATTCATTCGAAAACAAAACTTAGAGGTTTTCATACATTACGTTTTATATATTTGAAACGTAGGTTTGTAAACTATATTCAGAAAAAATATAGGACCACAATACCATAGTCAAGACTAAAGTCATTCATTTTTAATAGAATTATGGTATCGGTCTATTAGCTTCCAATAATTAATGTTCCGGTCTCTAAGAACTACTATACCAATTAGATTGGTTCTATGTTACAACATAACATTACAATAAAAAGTTAAGATAGAAAATAATTTAATTTTTAAAAAGTGATGTTAAATGAGTGTCGTTAAATTTTTAGCAACAAAAACTGTTGCTAAATTTCACGACAGTCACTTAACCATCAGTTTAAAAACAAACGATATGACAATAATCCGATTTCTTTTCTTTTTTTTTTTCTTTTTTTTTTTTTAGTGTAAACAATTTGACCTATTGTTGTAGTAGTTACGACCTTAGCGGTAGCTTAAACAAAGATATCTGTACATTCCATTTTTATGCTCAATTAATTAAAATACAAAACTTACCACTAGCTCATGCGGGTATAGAAAGATCAAAATTTTATAAGTTGATTAACTAATTCTGCTTTTGCAGTTAAAATTTAAATTTTTAGAAACCACTATAGAAGTTCCGATTAGAGACGGTCAAATCTGTTACAAATCTGTCGTCAAATGATTATATATATCAGTAAACTAAAATCTGTCATCATGTCGTTTTCGATCAGGACGTTAAAAAGTGAAATTCGTCTCTATTTACTTCTGTGATTTAACCTTTTTTAGTGAACCTATATATAGTCCTCGTTTGTCTGTTAATTTTGTAGTGGACCAAAGGTGGAATTGATTTTTTCCAACTTTTTGACAATTGAATAATTGACAATTGATTTTTTCAAACTGAGAGCAGTACACCACTGGTCCACTATGCTCTAATTTTTCAGTTAATTTACATGTTAAAAGGGCAAAAGATGGTTCAAATGAACACGAAAAGGTAGATGGAATTACATTATTTTCAATAGAACGAACTAACGAAGAGAGTCGATAAGTTTTTAGAACTCAACTTAAACCTTTGTGGTAAGCATATTGAACCCAACTTCTTATCTGGAAACATTTGGTAATTGTTTGAACGGTTATGTTAACCGAGATGCTTCCGAGACACTCTTTAAACCTTAAATAGGTCACTGACTTTGTATGATGTTATTAAATGGATAGTTATGATGTAATTAAATACTACATATGGATAGTTAAATTTATAATTAAGATAATATAAAAATCAGCTTTATAACACAATAAAAACCCAATAAAAATTATAGAACCCAAGTTATAATTAGTACCCTAAAATTAAATATTCATAAAAAAAAAATGTAGATTCATAATTAAAACCCAAATAACATTAATATATAACCATAGTTGAGACTATACTAAAATTAAATATTAATTAAAATAAAAATACAAACGCAAATAAAAAATACAAAACCCTAATTAGAACTACCCTAAAATTAGATATTAATAAATTTTTTTAAAATATATGATATATATATTCATAATTTTTTTACTCTAAAATACATGCATTAAATAATGTTTGTATTCCGCATAAACAATAGTAATGGTTTTGATTAGTAATGGGTAGAGATTAAATAAGAGGTAATAGTAAATGATTAACTAGTGTCGCGGGGCAGTAGTTATCAATTATATTCTTGTTCGAAACCTATCAGAACAAAATGGTATACAAACTCAAAATAGCTCACGAGAATCTCTAAGCACATAAATCTAAAAGACACTAAACACATAAATCCAAATACAAAGTATTTGTCTATTGACTTTTTAAGCTTACATTTCTTTTGGTTATGGCTAAACAGCTCCATAAATTAAGCGTCATAATTAATAACTGAATGTCGTTTCTTAATTGCTACATCAAGGACATCTTGTTAAATAGTGTTGATATAAGTGATGTAGACATGCAGATTATTTTAGAGCGTTATTCATAGTTGACATGAACGGTGGTAAACAAAAGGAATTGACTCCTTAGGCGCATTATTTGTTGCGCTAGACGAAATGACGTGTAGAGTGTGTAGACTATTTCTACACATGCTATAATACCAACTTTTTAATTCAAAATTTATTAAAGGTTAAAGAACAAGTGTTGTGACATTAGTCACATTATACTATGGCCGGTGGTTGCCGGATTATTGATCGCGGGAGTGCATGATAAGTCGAATTATGAATAGGATCCGAAAAGAAGGTCGGACAGATAATGTTTTGACCCGGATCTTAATATTAGCATTATTATTTATTTCGTTTTCTCCATTTCAAATAGAGCCTGAATTTTTCTACTACAAATAATCTTATTCCACGCACAAACCGTACTTTCAAACTACGAACCGTAGTCTGAAACTACGGTTTATAGCTTTGTGAAAACCATACTTTGAAAGTACGGTTTACAAGAAGGTAAATTACCTTTCTGTCCCGGCGTTAAAAAAAAAGTACAAGATCAGCATAAATGCTACTAATATATTGGTTAAAAAAAAAAAAAACGTAGAAGGTAAATTTACTTTTAAAGTACGGTTCGTAATTTGAAAATGTAATCACATTACTTTCAAATATAGTACTGCTAGTATGTTGGTATTCTTGTTTCTTGAGAACCAACAAGGTCAGCATAAATGCATAATGTATATATATACCTGCTATTCTAAAGGCCAAAAGTAAGAAAGAAACTAAAACCCACGAGATTCAACCACTTGTTTAAATTCAAAGCGTGGAATGAGACACCAAAATTAAAGTCATGTTAATAATGGTAAAAAGATCCCATGAGAGGTGCCAGACACAACGAGGAAAGAAATAAAATTATATATCGTGGTATGGACCAAGAAAGTTTCAAAATGTGGTAGGCATGCATAATTGGTATTTAAACGTGGCAGGCTAAGTTTGACATGGTAAGGCATCACATATGATCATTGACTCCACTAACTCCTTTCAAATTCTTTTGTTCACATTTAATAATTAATAGTATATACAGTATTCTATATAGGTTTTTTTTTTTTTTACATTTTTTTTTATACTATACTATTGACTTTTTTTTTACTGTTTTATACACCGTACTATCAGATTATTTAATTAGTACACCATGTTACAATTTTTTGTTGATTTTATACACTTCCATTAAATAAAATTAAAAATTCCGTTCAAAAAGAATATGTGATAAGAAAATACTTGATCATTACCGCTAAAATTCAAGATAGAATTGAAAATTTAAATGAGTTTGTAAATAATTAGTTTGTGATATGAAACGTGCATGATAAGTTTGAGATCAGTATGCTATATGTATCAATGTATACAACTGATATTACGGAAAAAAAAATATGGGTGTAATATGTGAAAGTCGAGTGAGCGAAAATTATTATACGAAAGTGTATAAAATCGCCGAAAAGTACTAGTATGGTGTACTAATTAAATAATCTGATAGTATGATGCATAAAATCGTAAAAAATCAATAGTATAATATACAAAAGTGCAAAAAAAACCCCCTATATCAGTTGTTACTTAAATTTTGCAAGTTGAAATACCAATTTACTCATTTAAATTTGTAGATGGTGGGACTCCGTTCCAATTTACTTATACACAATGTGAGTCATTACAAAATTGTTAAAATAATAAATTTGAAAAAACTTTTATATGCTCAAATTAAATTGCTAAAATAAATTTTTTGAAAAAAACCGTAACAAAATTGCTAAAATGCTTAAATAACTAAATTGCTAAAATGACAAATCTAAAAGAACTTTACTTTTATATACTCAAATTAAATTTGACTTTTGTAAAAGTTTTTTCAAAATTTCCACTTTGGCACTACATATAAAAAACAATGTATCTCAAAATGTACGTAGATTCGTAGTGGACAAGTAATATGAAATGGACGGGGTATTAACGAGGGATACAATAAATATAGTATAATCTTGTTACTTTTACATTTTCTATTTTTAAAAAGTTTTATTTAATTTATTAATTATCAAAATGATGTAACATCAATTAAATTGATTTGGTGGAAGTATAACCAGAAGGACTAGAAAATTAATCCATATCACCCCTTTTTAATTATGTTATACGATATACGTGTAATTATCGGTTTAAAACTTGTATTAAAATTGTTAAAATTGTTTTTTTTAAAAATTTAATGATATAATTTAACATTTGAATTGTATGACTATTTTTTAAAAAAACTATTTTATAAAGTTAATACATACTATTGATCGATTAAAATTACACGTCGCAAACAAGGGGATCGAAACGTATGAATAAGTGTGATAACGGCCTTTGTACTAGCAAGTGTAATTGGAAAAGTGTATTTGTTTTGCTAATAAATAAACCAAGATAATACATCATGAAATGTTGGCAAAGCCAAAGTAAATATTAACAATTTAAGACCGTTTACTTTTCAATATTATAAAATGCAAAATTTTCAATATACAATAACAAGAATACCCATATAGTTTATGTCCACTTCAATCTCATTCCATTAACATGTCTCACTTTATTCCTAGTAATCGGAGGAGTTGCTCAGCCTCTTTGTTGCGCGCCCTTCGCCTCTCTCGCTTACCTCATCATACTCATACCGTAAGACGTGTTCCGACATCATTTTAAATAAGCTAAATAGGAGTTTTTTGCTGAAATGGTCTACTGTGGACAATTAAAGCCCAGAATGGGCTACCTTTCTGAAATATTCCCAAAATGGTCTACTTTCGAAAAACGACCGATCGAAATGGTTAAAACGATCGGTCGTTTTATTATTGAACTCTCTGGAACAATTTGGACAATAAACGATCGGTCGAATTGGACAATACGACCGGTCGTTTTTCAGACAAAAACGATCGGTCGTTACGTACATTTCGATCGGTCGTTTTTCGGAAATACTTGTACTTAAAAAACTCATCTCATTTCCACAGACCACTGTACTCATCTCATTACCACTGTAAAAATAAAAAAAACAGAGCTCTTATATCATTTTAGGGCAAATCTCAGATCTCTTCCAAAACAGGTAAAAGCTCAATATTTTGTGTTGTTGGAGTATTATTTGAGTAAAATTGTTAATTTTACCGTGTGTTTATCGAAATGAAAAATCCTACAATTATGTGTTATTGGGGAGGTACGATAATGGAAACTATTAGCGAGGGGTTATCTTATGATATTTCTTATAAATTTTTTTTTAAGGTATCTAGAAACACGACATACGACCAATTTTTGGAAAAATTGTTTAAGGTACTTGATGTGTCATCGACTTCAAATCGTTTGAGTTTAACATGTCGTTATCCATATCTGACTACACTTACTGAGTTTAAATATATGCGATTGGCTGTTGATGATAATGATTCGTTGGAAACCATGCTTGAGTTAATAGAAGAAAATGGAAGAACGTTTATAGAGTTATATGTTGAAATTGAGCAAGTTTACTCTTCTGATCAAGATTACGGGTTGTATTATAATATTCTTTCCACTAATGAAATCGGTACATCAAGTGGAACACCCATTCGACAAGAGCCAATGCATGAAATCGGTACATCAAGTAGAACACCCATTCGACAAGAGCCAATGCTAGAGGTATATTCTGAGAACAACGAACCAGATTTGACACATTTGGATGCAGTGTGTCGATTGGCAGATAATATTGGTTGGTCGATAGAACTTGGGGATGAACCAGAGGATGAAGATCCGGACTTCAATATTAGCGAAAACGAGTCTGACGATGACGAAGAAAATGTACAAGAAGTTGAGTACGAAGAATTATCCTCTGAAATGGGCTTGTATATGGATGAGGATGAAAACGACCAATCAAGTGGGTCACAATTGGCGAATAATACTATTCCCGATGAAATTCCTATGCATAAACCAATGTCAAGTTTGTTTAATGAACCGTTCGACACTCAAGAAAATTACATTAACCAGAGAAGCAATTATATGATGTATCCTGGATTTTGGGATCCTCAAGTTAATGATCCTTTTGTTGGTCTTTTATTTAGGGATAAAGAAATGTTGAAAAAGGGAATAAAACTTTGGTCAATCAAACGTAACATCCATTTTTCCACTAAAAGTTCGAAGGCCAAATTTTGGGAAATTCGTTGTAAATTGGCCGAAACTCAACAATGCAAATGGAAACTACGAGCTTCGCTAAGAAAGAAACATGGATTTTTTGAAGTGTCGGTGTACAACGGTCCTCATACATGCATTCATGCCGAGCTTACAACTGATCATCCACAGTTAGATTCCAATCTTGTTGCCCAAACCATTCGAAATGCCATCACAACTAATCCTATGATGAAGATTTCATTAGTTAAAGAGATTGTGAATGCCCGTTTTGAAATGTCAGTTTCATACAAAAAAGCTTATTTGGGTAAACAAAAAGCAATCGCAGAGATATTTGGTAATTGGGAAGACTCGTATAAGGTTTTACCTAAATTTATGAAAGCGCTTCAAAAGTATAATCCCGGTACCGTTGCTTCTTATGAGACCACGCCAGTTTACGATGCGGTAACAAATACAGTGGGTGAGGTATTGAACAGATTTTTCTTCACATTTAAGGCCGTTATTGATGCATTTCAGTATTGTAGGCCAGTTATCGCTATTGATGCTACTCACTTATATGGGAAGTATAAAGGTAAGATTTTGTTGGCCATGGCATCGGATGCAGATAATCATGTTTTTCCCATTGGTTGTGCATTTGTTGCTGAGGAGAGTACAATTTCGTGGAGCTATTTTCTTTCCAACATTATGCGACATGTGATTAAAGAGCGCATGAATATTTGTCTAATTTCGGATAGACATGCTGGTATTCTAAGTGCAGTGAGAGGCGTTTGGCGTGGTCAAGGTTTTGTTCATCGATATTGTTCAAATCATTTTTTGGATAATTTTAAGAAAGCTTTCAGAGGAGATCCTGACTTACACAAGTTAGTGGAGAACGCCATTTGGGAATTACAAGAAAGAAAATTGAAAAGAATCATGGAAGCAATAAAAGTCATGAATCCTCAAGCATATCAATGGTTGATAAGAGAGCCTGCGGAAAAATGGTCATATTTTCATGATAAAGGGAGGCGACATGGTAACATGACCACAAACATGGCTGAAATTTTCAATAATGTCTTAAAAGCTGCTCGTAATTTACCAATCACTGCTGCTGTGCAGCTTATTTTCTATAAGTTGGTACACTATTTTTGCGAGCGGAAAAAGATAGTAATCGGGATGAGAAACAGCGGCACAAGATATGGTCCCAATATTCTCAAAATTTTAGACAAACGAAGGTCGGACATTGGTCATACCAATGTTACTTTCGATTATGAAAGAGGGGTTTATTCCGTGTGTACAAGTTCAAGAAATTCCAGGGGCGGCAATACTCAAGTTGTCGACTTTTCACTTTGGCAATGCGATTGCGGTAAGTGGCAGAGTGATGGAATCCCTTGTTCACATGTGTTTTCCGTATGCGCTGCAAACCGTCTTGATTGGGAAGCTTACATAGTAAAATATTACACGCTTGAATCATACGAAGGTACGTACTCGGCGCAATTTTCTCCTATTCGGCATCAAGACTATTGGGATGAATGTGATAGATTATTTCTTCCGGATGTTACTCTTTTAAGAGAAAGGGGTCGTCCAAGATCTACTCGTATTCATAATGGTATGGATCAGTCGGAGAGACGAGCACGTATGAGATGTTCTAGTTGTCAAGGGCGAGGACATGATTGTCGTAAGTGTCCGTATCCAATACGTCCTCGACGCTTATGATTTTAGCTGTAATTGTCCGCTTGTAATTGTACGCTTATCAACGAGACAATATGTATCTTGTACTATTTTAATTTTCCGCTTGTAATTGTATTTTTTAAGATGAAATATATATATTTATTCTCAGTGTTTTTTCATACTGTTTTTTGAGAAGATAAACTGGTTTGTTAAGTATGAGAGTAAATAAATAAATGCAATTAACATAAAAAGTAGAATGAACAACATAAATAAATAAGTGCAATTAACATAAATATATATATTTGATTGATTTTATATATATTTTAGTATTTTTATATATTTTTCTTCAGTGTCGAAAATTAAAGTGCAAAAAATTCTTCGTTTTTACACAAACGACCGATCGTTATGCAAAAACGACCAGTCGTTTTTTATGTGTGCTCACTGGAAGAATTTTGTCCAAAAACGATCGATCTCTGTGAAAAACGACCGATCGTTTTTACACAGACGACCGATCGTTATGCAAAAACGACCAGTCGTTTTTTATGTGTGCTCACTGGAAGAATTTTGTCCAAAAACGATCGATCTCTGTGAAAAACGACCGATCGTTTTTACACAGACGACCGATCGTTATGCAAAAACGACCAGTCGTTTTTTATGTGTGCTCACTGGAAGAATTTTGTCCAAAAACGATCGATCTCTGTGAAAAACGACCGATCGTTTTTACACAGACGACCGATCGTTATGCAAAAACGACCAGTCGTTTTTTATGTGTGCTCACTGGAAGAATTTTGTCCAGAAACGATCGATCTCTGTGAAAAACGACCGATCGTTTTTACACAGACGACCGATCGTTATGCAAAAACGACCAGTCGTTTTTTATGTGTGCTCACTGGAAGAATTTTGTCCAGAAACGATCGATCGTAAGTACAAAACGACCGATCGTTTTCCTGTTTTTCAGCCTTTTAACTCGTTTGAAACCCTAATTCTATTTCATTCAACTAATTCAACAATTATATCAACCATCTCTCTCTTTCAAAATCGCCTCTTTCTATCAAAATTTATCAAAAATCCCAAATATCTACAAATATATAACTCAATTCTCTTATTAATACTTATAATCAACAATCGATTGATTCCGTTTCTTAAAAACCCTTTTTTTTCAAAATACCAATTTTCCCAAAACCCTAATTTTTTTTATAATCCAACCATGGTTCGCACCAAGAAAGCTCAATCACACATCGTCGACGAACATGAGGACGACTACGTGCCTCCGTCCCCGAGCCGCCCCCGTGTTCCTCGCGCTCGACGAACCGGCCCCTCCACCGCTCCACCATCGGGCCCCGGTGCCTCTTCCGGCTCTCTTCCTCCTCTCTATCCACCTACAATGGGTAAAAGAGCTATATTGACTAACTTTACCATAGACATGCCTTTATTTATTGAACGTTTTCCCCTTCTTATGCAAGATTTAAACTTCCAAAAACTCAACGTAATTCTTACTCTAAAAGAGCCTTTCTTCATTGAAAATATATATGAATTTTACTATAACCTAGTTCTTGATAGGGATCATGATAACGCACTCCGCGTGCGTTCAATGTTTAATGGCCAACCCTTCGTTTACGGTATAGACCGTTTACGAAATCTTCTACACCTCGATGCCGAGGGGGTGTACGAGCAAGATGACGAACTTTGCGAAATGCTCAACATCGTTAATTTTACCGATTTCAAAGATGAGTTATTTCATCCCGCCCACAACAATCGCTCTAACAAAGCCCACGGCCTTCTTTTCCGAAATAAATTAGCCTACCATATCCTCTCCCATATTGTCGTCCCCCATACCTCAAACTTCACAGATGTTACCAATGAGTACATCTTCCTCCTAGGGTGCATCCATCGCCGAGTCAAAATTGACTTCGCGTCACTCATCTTCTTTAAGATGGATTCGCTAAAAACGAAATCGAAGAATGGGTTACCTTACGGTGCCTTGATTTCGGCCATCTTAAAGGACTTAAACCTTGTCCCCGGTGGTACCTTGTTCAAGAACAAGGACAAACACATTTGGGACACCTCCTATCTTGCCCAAATGTCAATAAAATTCAACACTACCGCCAAGACCATTACTTGGTCTGATAAACGGGTGTCCGGCCCCGGCTATACTACTCTTTCCCTCGAAGAGGAAGAATATGTCGGCCCTAAGGCCACACCGCAAGCCGCTCGTGAGGATGTGCCTATTTCCTCCGAGTCCCTTCCCCCGTCTCACATAATGCCTTCCTCTTCTCGTCCCACTCGAGGTCGCGGAAAAGCTCAAGTCGGATCTTCCAACCGTCCTCCGCGCACCCAACAATTCTACTACGATCTATACATCGACCAATATCAAAATGGGCGACTCCACCGACGCATGTTTCGCTCCATGAACACAAGTCAAGAAGATTTGGACGAAATTGATAGGATAAGCGCCGAGCAACGGGCAAAGTTCTACGGGTATTTTCCCGATCTAGCCGGTCCCAACAATGACGAAGACGAAGACGAAGAGGACGACGCGACCTCCCACCGCGACTAGGCGGTTATTTTTTTATGTTTTTAATGATGTTTTTTGCGTTGTATTTCCTTTGTTTTTCATTTTCTTTCGAACTACGTTGTTTTTGATGTAATAAGTAGCAAACGCTTTGCAATTATGTTATGAATCTTTTTTAT
This sequence comes from Primula vulgaris, assembly GCA_963920805.1. Taxonomy (NCBI): domain Eukaryota; kingdom Viridiplantae; phylum Streptophyta; class Magnoliopsida; order Ericales; family Primulaceae; genus Primula; species Primula vulgaris. Next base: position 14,365,342 of record OY987212.1, read on the forward strand.
GTTGCTATTTATCATTACATGTTAAATTGTATGACGTTGTGAGATTGCGTATTTATAATTCCACAAATGCGATTTTGATGTTATTATAACTTGTGCGTATATATATCTATAGTTGATTGGGTTATTTGTGTTGTTTTCATTTGTGGCGATTGACCGTTTTTAGGCAAAACTATGGCCAATTTTTCGCTTGCATTTGATCGTTCGTTTTCCTTAATCGTTTAGCTTTGTTTACCTTCGTTTTAAATCGGATGTTTTAAATCGGATGTTTAGTAAAACGTCACCTACACATCTTATACTAAACATATTAATTTACGACATCATTTTATGTGATAATATTTTTGCTATAAATCTTCCGGACAATCCGATGTACTAAACATATTAATTTACATCATTTTTTAAGGGATCATGTTCAAAAAGGGATCATGTTGAAAAAGGATCATGTTTTTATATATTTTTTGCCAAATCAGTGTCGAAAAGTGCCAAAAATTCTTCGTTCTATAAATTCTTTACAGTCGATCGGTCGACTGTGAAAAACGACCGATCGTTTTTACACAGACGACCGGTCGTTTCTGTAAAATGATCGGTCGTTTTATAGCTTGGCTCACTGGAAGAAATCTCATCTAAAACGATCGGTCGTTTTAGCTTTATGATCGGTCGTTTTTTGTGCTTCAATGTTTCGGTTTTCTCGACAAACTTCGAAATCTCGTAAATAATGCGTTTCAAATCCGATTGAGGTTCCGCTTGAACCATTGGCTTGGTAATTACGCATTCTATTATTTAGAACCTTTAACACACTCGATAAATGATTAGTACGCAAAACGAGCTTTTATCATGTTCTACAAATATTGTTATCATCAAAATGGGTACATAACGTTTTGCTTAAAGAAGTATAACCGAAATGTGTAGATAACGTTTTACTTGGATAAAAGATTTCTTCGAAAAGAACAAGTAAATGTCATAACAGATTTAAAACGAAGTATAACAAAGCAAAACCGATAAAGGTTAACGAAAGATCTATATGCACGCGAAAAATCGGCCATAGTTTTGCCTAAAAAAAGGTCAATCGCCACAAATGAAAGACATATAAATAACCCAATCAACTAGCCAACTAGCAATTTAAGCGCACTAAATGCAATATCATAAGATAAAAACGCATATTATGAAGCACATTCTCGCAACGTCATAGATTATAACAACCATGTTTAAAACCAACATAAACACAATTCATAATATAATCATGCTACTTATTACATCAAAAACAAACGAAGTTCGTAGAACGGGAAAGAAATACAATGAAACAAAAAGAGAGGTATTTCTCCCCCTTGACAACATAAAAAAAAAACATGAAAATGAATAAAATGATATCCGCCTAGTCGCGGTGGGAGGTCGCATCATCCTCTTCGTCTTCGTTGTTGTCATGGGGCCCGGCAAGATCGGGAAAATAGCCGTGGAATTTCGCCCTTTGCTCAGCGCTCAACCTATCGATTTCGTCCAAATCTTCTTGACATGTGTTCATGGCACGAAACATGCGTCGGTGAAGTCGCGCATTTTGATATTGGTCGATGTAGAGATCGTCGTAGAATTGTTCGTTGCGCGGAGGACGGTGAGAAGATCCTACTTGAGCTTTTCCTTGTCGTCGAGAGGGACGAGAGGATGTAGGAATATCGGTGGGGGGAAGAGACTCGGAGGAGAAATCCTCACGTGCGGCTTGTGGTGTTGGCTTAGGGCCGACGTATTCTTCCTCTTCGGGGGTGAGAGGAGCATAGTTGGGGCCGGATACCCGCTTACCGGACCAAGTTATGGACTTGTCGGTATTATGGAATTTTATGGACATTTGGGAAAGATAGGAAGTGTCCCAAACATGTTTGTCCTTGTTTTTGAACAATGTTCCACCGGGAACGAGGTTTAGGTCCTTTAAGATGGCCGAAATCAAGGCACCGTAAGGTAGCCCATTTTTGGAATTCGTTTTAAGCGAGTCTATCTTAAGGAAGATGAGGGTAGCAAAGTCGAGTCGGACTCGACGATGGATGCACCCAAGAAGAAAGATGTACTCATTGGTAACATCCGTGAAATTGGAGGTATGAGGGAGGACTATGTGAGAAAGGATGTGGTAGGCTAGTTTGTTACGGAATAGAAGGCCATGGGCTTTGTTGGAGCGATTTTGATGAATGGGATGAAAAATTTCATCTTTTAGATCATTGAAGTGGTCGATCTCGAGAGTCTCACAAAGTTCCTCACTAGACTCATGGAAACCGCCGCTATCTAGGCGTAAGAGAGTTCGTAGACGGTCTATACCGTAAACGAAAGGTTGTCGGTTAAACGATGAACGCAAGCGGAGTGCGCCATCATTATCCCTATCGAGAACTAGGTTATAATAAAATTCGTAGACATTTTCTTTGTAAAAAGGCTCTTTAAGAGTGAGGATAGTATCGAGTTTGTAAAAACTTAAATCTATCATTAGAGCGGCAAATCGTTCACGGAATAAACGCATATCTAGAGTGAAGTTGGTCAATATACCTCTTTTACCCATCTCGGGTGGATAGAGAGGAGAAAGAGGGCCGGAAGAGGAACCGGGGCCCGAGCGAGAAGCGGTGGAGGAGCCGGTGCGTGGGGCACGAGGAATAGCCGGACGGCGAGGTGGTGGAGGCACGACCTCGTCCTCATGTTCATCAACGAGGTTGAGTGACGCTTTCTTCGTACGAACCATTGTTGAATAAAATGGGTTTTGAAGAAAATAGGGTTTCTAAGAAACGAAATTAATCGATAATCGATTATACGGATAATAGGTGAAATTGGGTGATATTTTTATAGAAAATTAGGTTTTATTGAGGAATTTTGATGGATTTGGAAAGAGGGAGGCGATTTTGGAAGAGAGGATGAATATATTTTGTGGAATGAATGAAATTAGGGTTTTGGAAGAGGTTTTAACACAGTGAAACAGAAAAACGATCGGTCGTTTTTATATTTCGACCGATCGGTGTGGAACGAAAATGTTCCAGTGAGCAAACCTTAAAAACGACCGATCGCTACTATAAAACGACCGATCGTTTTAAGTAGAAATTCTTCCAGTGACACAACACAAAAAACGACCGATCGCTATGCTAAAACGACCGATCGTTTTTGGTCTGTAACACGACCGATCGTAATGTACATAACGACCGATCGTTTTTGGTCCAAATTGTTCCAGAGAGTTAATGATAAAAACGACCGGTCGTTTTATTCATTACGATCGGTCGTTTTTCGAAAGTAGACCATTTTGGGAATATTACAGAAAGGTAGCCCATTCTGGGAATTGATTTTGGGCACTGTACCATTTCAGCAAAAAACTCGCTAAATAGTCCAAACGAGATGCAAATAGTCTAAAAGGAGTGGTCATCCCACCACATACCCAAAAGAACATAGACGCAACTTGTTATATGCTATGTATTTCTATTTTTTTAATTTGTACTCAAAAACCATAATTTTCGAAAAGAGTAAACGCACCTAGACTATTTTTGACCGGCATATTTACCCAAACTTGAATTAAATATTTAAACAGTACTCCTAAATCTCATTATTTTTTTTACAACAAAAATTAAATCCAATTTATGTATCCTCAATATAATTGACTGTTTATAGATAAGAACCGGCACAACAGAATGAGCACACAGAATAGTAGAATACTGCTTTTTAAAATACTTAGAATAGTCATATCCATCAAAATCTTCGTCTATTTAGACCACTTTTCTGTTTTTTTCCTTAAATTCTGTCCCCTTATATTTTTGTCTATATATTTTTCTGTTTTTCTGTCAGAATAAATCTCTCTCCATCTCTCTCGTTCGCTCCACGCCACATTTCTCTCTCTCTATCTCTCTCTCTCATCCACATTGTCCAATTTTCATAGCCCAAATTTGGGGATTTTTTACAGATAAGAACAATTCACTACCACTCATAATATCACACACAAACTCACTCTTATCCAAAATCAAATTAAAATATCCCCTTTTCCTCTGAATCTCCGCTGCACTTTACAGCGGAGGCTTCATTTTTAAATATTTTTATATCTATTTTTCAACCTTTAAAAAAACCTTTGAAAAATATTGGATTTTGTTTTGTAAATTATGGCTCTGATTGAGATTTTTTTTGAGATATTAAAGAGACCCACGATAGGGGAAATGTTTTTAGATATGTTTTTGTTTCTGGGTCCTGTTTGGATTGCGTTAATAAGTGGTGTTTTGGTGGGTTGGGTTTGGAGACCTAGCTGGGGTTTTTTTAATTTAGGCAAAAAAGATAATTTATCTGCTAATCCTTCTGTTGCTACGGTTATTAGAGATGGTTCCGATAAGGCACGAATCGACACGGTTTCTGAAGATTACGGTTTCAGGTAATTTTTTAGAAAGTTGTGGTTTTTACTGTGTTTTTAGCTGATTTTGGAAATTTGAAAGTCTTACTTTGTTTTTGTTTTTGTTTTTTGGGGTTTAGAAAAGCTAGGAGCTTTTGGCTTTTGAATTCAGTTATTTATTTCCCTACCTCAAATAAGTGAGCTTATTTCTTACTGCTTTATATGAGCTTATTTGAGATCTTACATGTGTGAGAAAGTTGTGATTTTTACTATTTGTGTTTAGCTGATTATGGGATGTTTGAAAGTCTTTTTTTTTTTGGGGTCTGGAAAGGCTTAGGAGCTTTTGGCAAATTCATTTATTTGGCTGATTTCCCTAACTGAAATAAGTCAGCTTATTTCTTACTGCTTATATGCCCTCCATTTTTAGAATTTGTGGGACATGATTTAAGATTGAGCTTATTGGTGATCATACGTATGTGTGGGAAAGTTGTGATTTTTAATTTTACTAGTATTTGTTTTCAGCTGGTTATAGACTTGTTTGGTTGCAGCTTTTAGCTTTTTCCCCAAATGCTGTAGCGTATTGAGTTGACCATTTGTTTTTTTTTTGTTTTTTTAATTTCTGGTTTGGAAAAGCTATGAGCTTTTGATAACTAAAATAGGTATGCTTATTCTTTTACAAGCTAAAGGAAAATTAATCACTGTGTACACCTTGCAGTGTTAAATTTGTGGAAAATAGTCTAAGATAAGATTATTGATATCTGAATTCTTACATATGTGTGAGAGATCTTCGTAATGGTTGCTAGACAAATCCTTAACTGGAATAAGTCAGCTTATTTTCTTACAAGCTGCGGGTATATAGACACTGTATGATACTATATATACCCTTCAGTGTTAAGTTTGTAGAACGTATTTTAAGATTAGCTAGTTCGAGATCTTACATATGTGGGAGAGGCCTTATTTATGGCTAATCATTTTAGACTTAGTCGCGGCTTGTTTTAGCTTTATATATTATTTGAAGGACATGTTTGAATAGCTTGTTGAAATATTGCAAGTGTCTATGGTAGAGTTTGTATAAATTTTGGATACCAAAAACATGCTTATAAAAGGCTAGGGATTGGGAATTAAAATCTTTTGAAATTGGGGTTCGTCTTTATTATCCTTATCTATGGAAATAACCATGCTATGGCTCAGTTTTGAGCTAAGCTAAGCTTGTTTCAACTCTCAACCTGAGGAATGTCCAGTTCGTATATGATTAAAGTTGTATAGTTTGGTACCTAACTTGCGTACTCTAAAGAATTTACTGAAACTATATTTTTAAATTCACAGTTCATCGAAGCTTAAATCGGAGAAAAGCCTTGCTGTTACCGAAGATGATTTAGAACATTTGTGCCATCTTGTCGAGAGAAAAGATGGGGGTCCCGCTTGGAAGCATGTGATGGATCGTTCAACCCACAATATGAGCTACCAAGCATGGCAAAGAGACCCAGAGGTACAAATAAGGCCATTCTCTTAGATCACAATGATAGCTAATGTGTTAGAACACCTTTAAATCGAGGAAGAACTTTGTGTTGAGTGTGTGCGTGAATGATAAATTGAATTCATAATTCAACAATCAGGTCGTACTAACCAATTGTTGTGATTTCATATCTACTAGCCTAAAGCAAATGTCTCAATACAAATTAGAAAGCCATTAATTTTTTTTTCCGCCTCTTCTGGGCGGAGAGCTTTGTAACTAAGTTTAGTTTTTCCCCTATTTATTTTAGACTGGTCCTCCGCAATACTGTAGCAGAACAGTTTACGAAGATGCTACTCCGGAATTATTAAGAGACTTTTTTTGGGATGATGAGTTCCGATTGAAGTGGGATGATATGATTCTACATGCTAATACTACACAAGAATGCCCTACAACAGGGACCATGGTGGTGCATTGGATCCGAAAGGTAAATAAAGATAGATTTCTCAGGACTAATTATAAAGAAAATAATCAAAGCTGAAACAAAATCAAGACAAACGTATTTTACCAATGACATGTTAATATGTTTGTTTGTTTTTTGTTGTTATATTTTTTTACTCGTTTTCTTAAAGTGTCTTGGTTTAAATATGTTGAGATGAGAAATATTTAATTCTCCCTTTTTTTGTTGGCACAGTTCCCTTTTTTCTGCAGTGACAGAGAGTACATAATAGGCCGTCGGATATGGGAATCCGGGAGATCTTATTATTGCGTGACAAAGGTATATAATGGAAATATACTTCTATACCTTTAAAGGATACAATTCTCTTAAATTCTAACCATGTATCGATTTCTCACAATGTTGCTAGAATCTAGATTTTTAAAAAACGGTCTAAAAATAGAGTTAGATTGTTAAATTGATATAGGTGTTTAATGCGAAGGTGGAAACAGTAATATTTCTAAGCAAAGGGCTTCATTGGAGTACTTGATGCCAAAACCATGTGTGATGTTTGGTTTTATTTTTCATTAATAATTTGTATACCTTTTTGATAGGGTGTCTCTGATGATTCAATTGCTCGGAGGGATAAACCAAGGCGTGTTGACCTTTACTACTCAAGTTGGTTCATACAAGCAGGTACCTTGATCCTCATTAAATTATCTTCTTATGAGTAACATATATCGGTCTGTGTTTGTGTGCGTGATTGCCTTTATTGTGTTTATTTTGCAAAATACCTTCAAGAATCAAGATGATCATATACTCCACTAAAGTTGTATCTATTTACTAAACGCGGATGAGTTAGATTACTTTTTTAATGGTTGATTTTGTGGTTGTTTGGATGAGAAACTAGTTTGGCACAGCTTAATTTTGTAGCTTTTTCAGTAAAAAGAACATCAGAAATGTTCAGTTTTTAAGTTAGTCACGCATACGAACTTCCAAACAAAGAAGCAAAAAAACTGAGTTAAAAGCTGCAATTAAACAAGTCCTAAGCAGGAAAAGTTGTCCATAAGCTCTATTTTAAAAACCAACACAATTCACCCATTTACTCAGTTTGTAACAAGTAGAAAACAACAGCAAACTTAGTGAAATCACGTCTGTGCCTTGTAGTTCTAAGATTGTTTAGGGTTGGTTCCATCTGACACTTGTTTTTTTTTTTGAAATTATTTTTCATTAAAGCGTTGTTTCTTTTTGCTGTAGTGGAATCAAGAAACGGGAGTGGCCAGTTAAGTTCTTGCGAGGTGATATTGTTTCATCACGAAGACATGGGAATTCCATGGGAATTAGCCAAATTTGGAGTAAGACAAGGCATGTGGGGAGCAGTTAAAAAGATAGAGCGCGGTTTTCGCCTCTATCAAAATGAAAGATCATCCATGGGACCCGTCTCTAGGTGCGCATTCATGGCTACCGTAAATTCCAAAATCAATCCTATTTATTTAAAATCTTTGGAAAACGAGGGGGAGGATTTGGAAGTCGATGGTTTGGTTGAGAAGCCTAGTGGTGTAAATATACAAAAGGCGTTGGTTATTGGAGGGGCTGTTGCCCTTGCATTTAGTCTCGACAGAGGATTATTGACAAAGGCGCTTATATTCGGTGTCGCCAGAAGATTTGGAAATATTGGAAGAAGATTGTAGTTTTGGAGACTAACGGAAGCCCTTTTTATTTTTTTATTTTTTGACCAAAAAGGAAAAAGAATAAAGTATTCCGGACGTGCTCTTTAGGTGCCCGCCACGAAATCCTCTTACGGAGATTAGAATCTATAATGCCTTGTTGTAATAATATTAAGTTTGTATCCTTGTGAGAGGTAATAAGATTAACATGAACTCGTTTGTAGGAACAATGTGTTCTACTCCATACTCAATACTTATTTGTAAGGAAAAAAAACTTGCTGTTGAACTCTGTTAGTATTTTATGCAATATCTATTCTGTATGTTGACACTGTTTAGATCAGTTTGATATTTCAGGCATCCTTCAACTGGTTCGTTGATTGTATAAGCTCACTCCATTTTTTGCACTCCCTAATCATTCTTTAACATGCGTGTCAATTGTTAAATTTCTTGTTAAGAATTTTTTAAGATCTCGAGCAACTCTGGCTCCATCACTCGAGTTCAAATTTAGGTATACTATTCTCCATCTGAGGGTGAGTAATTGATATGGTTTGAGATTGAAATGTTAGGTTTTATAACGAAAGTAGCAACTAGCAACTCTAAATTTTTTTCCAAAACCTGTTTTAAATGTTTTAAGTCCAGATTCATGTATTTTCTCTCTGGTAGTGTGAATGTGTGATAAACTGAGATATTTTTGAAATTTGTTAGGGTTGAAGTGTTAAATGTAAAATTCTGTTACTGGGTATGTGACTATTTCAAATCTGTGTAAAATTTTTGTTTGGTCAATATCTAATTGGTTTAAAAGTTAAAACTTATATTTTCAGTTCCCTTTATTGGGTGGAACGGGTTCGGTATGCTCAGGTTTGGAGGTGCGTAAGCCCCCCCACTGATACATGCTAGACCGTTTCAGTAATTAAGTACATATTAAATGCTACACTTGAAAACCATAAATGGGGGTTTCAAGTAAACCTTAAATTGTCCAATCCCCCTTTCAATGTTTCGATCTACCGAATTCTGTTCTTTTATAAACAAGAGAAGATACGGTAATGCTCGCTATCACTTATCAGCATCTGCTCTCTCAATTCGCAGTTTACTTTTGTATACAATCCACTTGATAAAAATATTATTCCATTTCTTTTTGTAGGTTCTTACAATTGGATTTGACACCAAACGTACATAATGTGGATTCCCTTGTTTTATATATTCTTTCGTTTCCATGTACTATTTGCCAAACCAATAATCTTTGAAGAGGATGCTTCACCAACTTCAAATCTTTATGTATTTGGAGATTCTAGTTTTGCAAGCGATCGCAGAACAAGTGGTCATGATTCATGGATGAAGTCGAGCTATTTTCCCTATGGTTCATCGTGCAATTATATTGGTGTAAATAGATTTTCCGACGGAATTACTCTTCCAGATTTTATTGGTGAGTCATTTCAAATTACATATTTCCAAGGGTAGATAGCAATATTTTCCAATCTAAAGATATATTTAGTAAATAGTTTTGTCACCAAGCTTCATTTAGAAAAATTGTCCATTATCAAAAAATTACTATAACAAATTTTGCAATTATCAAAAAAAGAAAGAAGGAAATGTTACCAAATTCGATTTTTGCTAATTGGAATGTTACCATAATCAAATTGGCAAATTCTTAATGAATCAACCTCTTGATTTAGTCAAATGAGTTTTCACTCAAGCTTATTATCTTGATTTCGTTTAAGATAAGGCTGTTTGATATTGTTTAACTGAAGTCAAATCATTTGTAGCTCGTGACCTCGGCCTCAATGAGTTGCCTCAGACTGATGAAATTTGGGCACCAGCAGAAAGCGAAGTTAATTTTGCATCTGCGTCAGCCGGTATACTTCTGGAAACGGGAACTGCCTTTGTAAGTTTATATTTATAGACTGATCATTACCTGTAATTTACTCAAATATTGCAATTCAAAAAGAATTAAAAGAAGGTAACAGTCACCTTCACAACTCACGAAGTTTTACCTTCACAAGTCACAAAAATTCATCTCATCTAGCTTTTTCAGCATGATCCATCTAGTAAAATGTTAATGTCTAGATGATTACGAACATTACGAGAACATATGAAAATAGCTTATAACATAATCAAGAATCACAATTATAACCAATTTAGAGATCACAAATTGTTGCTACATGCCTTCAGGAACTGTTTTTCCTCTACATCTGCATTCCTTGTTCGCTTCAAAATTCCGGGAAATGTAACCTTCCCTTTGGTGATGCATAATATATCCTAATGTTTGCAGTGCAAATATGCAATGTCAGAAGTGTAGGGGTGATTATAAGAACCCATTTTTTTTTTTCAATTATAGCAAAATCATTCATGTTCATTTTTTCTCTATTTATTTGGAACTGTTGGAAACTGCATTGGATCAACATGATGAAGTGATTTATTTCCAGGGAAAGAACGTGTGCTTTAAGGAACAGATTGGGATTTTCAAGGAACTTGTGCAAAACAAATTGACGAAAAGATACAAAACCGGAGAAAAACTATCAAATTATTTGTCAGAATCAGTATATCTCATTAACATTGGCGCTAGTGACTACATTTTCAACTATTTGCAACCTAACTATTATAACACAAGTAACCACTACAGTGCCGAAGAATTTGCCGAGCTTCTTACAAGCAAATACAGTAACTATATAAAGGTAATTAATCACTTGTCTATATCCTCTTTTAGTGTGTTGATTTGTACAAATTTCTCTGGCATCTGTTCATTATAACATAAAAAAAAATCCACCTTAGGATTTATACAAGCTTGGTGCAAGGAAAATGGTAATTTTCGAAATTAGTCCACTGGGTTGCTTGCCGTATGTGATAGAGAAACTAAAACCAAGAAGCAGTTGCGCGGAAAACATAAATGACTTGGTGTCTAAATTCAATAACAAGCTCGATGTCAAGCTTACCGAATTAAGAAAGGAGCTTAAGGGTTCACAACTAGTGACTGCAAGGATGTTTTCCCTCATGAAGGACATGATCAAAACTCCAAAGAATTATGGTTAGTAGAATCCTATAACTATTATCACTATTATCATATACATACATTTGGAATTTTAAAAAATAACAATGTTATTTTAACGTAACTACCATCTAGTTCTAGCTTTGAGATTGTATATAGAGTGCTAGATGTTATATATGCCCAAGTGGAAATATGAATTTTAGAGTTCAGTGACGGACTGACGCTGATCAACGGCTCACCGGCTGGTTCCTTGTTAAGGGAATACTCATTAGGTACTTATTACTTAGAAATTCAGTCACGGCTCACAAACGTGGCACCTATAACATTGAAACTGATAAATTGGAAAACAAGTAAACTACGATACTAACTTTAGAATTATTTCATTTGCTGCTTCAGAGCAATAAATTAGAATATACTAAGAACGATGCATACCACAATTGAGAATATTTGACTTGTTGCTTCCCACTTTCCCAGCAATAAATAAAAGCATAAAATTAGTTACCTGTGTAAAGAATTGGTATGTTACGTTTCGAAAAGAAAATAAAAAGACCTTTTTCCATGACCTTTAACTTTTTACGTTTTTGATATTGTTAGACTACATTTTACCCAACCCAGATATGATTTGTAATTTTAATTTCCTAGAGGAACACTTAGAAATTTATTTATAGATATGGAAATTCCCCCACGATTTGCTTATTACATGCTATATATGTCACCCCTGACTAAAAAAAAATAAGAGACGGCATATTTTGCTTCCCAACGCCTTAATCAGAGACGTCATGACAACTGATTTCAATTGTACCGACATATATTGTTATTTAGTGACATATTTGGTTGTCCCTGATTTGAACTTCTTTTTTTTTGTAATAAAATGGGATTACAGTTTAGGATATGGATTGGTAGCTATTAACAAATAAAAAGGTTACAGTTTGAATCAACTCCGTTTTAAGGTGGTTTGCATCAGTGTTAATTATTCTTTAGTTAATGCTTAATACTGTGTATCTGAGCACATTTTTAATCTGCAAGATTTGAGAATTAGGACAAGGCCCGCTATAAATTAACATAAGACCATTTTTATGCAAATATTTAACATCAAAGGTGGAAAAACAGATTGACCTTCTTATTTATGACTCTAGGATTTGAAGAAACAAGATGGCCATGTTGTCCTACTGATAAAAATGGGACGGGGTTGTGCAAAAATATTAAAATTCGATTTGTCCCCCCTTCGGAATTAAGAAAACCGTCGCGAAGTCCAGAGGAACAACAGTATTACAATCACTTGCAAAGTTCTTGTGAAGACCTTCCTATGCCTGAATCACTGAAAAGATCAAAAAAATGGACAGGACCAAATAACAATATAACATGTTTGTATAGGCGGATATACATATTTTGGGATGAACTTCATTTGACTCAGGCTGCTAATAGGATCATTGCGGAGCGACTCGTTGATATAGGTGGCTGGTCCTCTCCTATTCGAATCAGACAACTGGTCCTCTCCGATTAACATAAGTACTATAATCATAATCATGTTCCTGAACCGGGCTTCCTTTTGTACAAGTACACAAATTGCCAATGCAATATAAACTACAATAACAACACTAGTCGTTGCAAGTTGTAACTTTAGGCAACACTTAAAGCAACTATGTAACGAAAATAAAGATTTATCGGTTAATATATAAGTCTCCGGCCACATGCTTCGTCACTGTCAGAACAAGTTACTTTTATCTAATAAATCCCCGTGTAGAAAATACAATATCAAAAGTTGTTCTTATATCCAGAGCACAAAACAAGCACCCCAAAAGAACCTCAAAGCATGACAACAAAACAGTTAAGGATGATGAACAACCATTTATCACGGAATGTTGAAATACACGATTTTAACGGAAATTGAAGATCACAAAAGCTTGTTATTTAGTTAAGAATTAAAAGTGTATAAAGATAGATTATAATTTATAAGTTCCTACAACAACAAATAACAATGAATTTTTCCATAAAAATTGCAATATCTTTGTGAATGATCTAGCTAAATGTGTAAAATGAAAATTTGAAATTCAAATGATCTAGCTATAGCAAACATGATGTTAGAAGCCTTCTCTCAACTTAGTACAAGGATCGATATAGCAAGATATGTGTACAACTACAATCTACTTCTCCATTAAAATTCAACATAAACTTCAAAAGAACAGCCCAAATCAGGAAATTGATAGGAAATGTATTTTTAAATCCCGAGGAGCCTTATACTATATGCGGAGAATTAAGGAAAGCTAGCGCAACCAAAAATGATGAAGTTTGTCCCCGTGAAAGGCTCTTCTGGGCTAATCCATGGTATTCTAACCCGGAAAAGAACAGGTTAATGAAACCAGAAAATAGAACGCGGATTTTGCGAGCTGAACTTTAAAATGCATGATAGACTCGCAAAATATGGTTTCAACAGCAAAATAGAACACAAATCTTAAAAATCTATGTAGCTGAACTGATTTAGAGAGACGGTGGGAGTACTTATTTGTTGATTAACAGGATGTGCACAAAAAAAAAGGGTGGATTATATTGATCAACAGTTACTAGCTAAAGAAATGCAAAATTAATTTGTTATCTAAATCAAGCGATTAGTTTAGATTTTTACTTACCTAAAGAGACCACCTTTAGTGATCAATGATCATATCTGTAAGTAATCATTGTTGTGTAACTATATATATATTCCAACTCTAACCTACCTAAAGAGACCACCTTTAGTGAGAAACTGAAATAGCTTTAGCTTTTTGTTTAATTAATTTTTTGATCACCTTTAGTGAGAAACTGAAATAGTGTGATCAGTACTAAATTATGAAATTCTTGTAGAGAATACCCTTACTTATATTATATTTAACGCGGCATGAAATAGAGGAGCTTTACATCAATAATACTTGAAGAAAAAGTAGCATGTTTTTCTCACTGCGATTATCGTTCGGAAACTCTACATATCTGGAAGATCTATTTTATTGATCAATAACTTAATTATTATACTATCTTTTTTTTTTAATTAAAAAAGTACATTACACTCAAATTTTATTTTATCAAAATAGGGACCAAACCCAGTTATAAACATTTGAAATAAACCAAAACGATAACCTACAGCCATACATCACCCTGCAAATCTTAATAAAACAAAAATACTATATTTTTTTCATATATTTGTACTAGTACTAAAACATAGCCAAATTACATGTAAAATAAGTAGTTTAAGCTTAGCAGCTTACACTATCCATTATCTTTTTCGGAAATTAGTTAGCTCATACTAATCCATCAGATAGGACCAAAAATAGATTTAGCCAAGTCCTTTTCACTATAGTAATTTCCACAAATTCTCTTTAGCCCCATTTTCAAAAGCAAGTTTGCTGTAACATTTTGCTCGCGTCAAACATGGAAAAAATTACAACCCATCAGACTAAAGAGCTCCAAAATGTATTCACACGCATTTAAGTAAGCAATGGGAACAAGGAAAACCTTGATAAACCAGTCTATAATAGATTCGCAATCGACTTCAACCATCCTATTTTCTAAGTTTAATAAATAGCAAAGTTGCAGACTTACCAAGAGAGTTCCGAGCTCAGAATTCATTGAGCATACACCATCAAGATGAGTACAAAAAGCTGTCAAATTTTTTTCCCTCTCATCTTTAATGATACCACCCCACCACTATTTTTTTTCGAGAATACACCATCAGTATTAAGGTTTAACTTTACAGAAGGAGAGACTAACCATTTAACAGGAACATAAGATTTGACTTTACAAGGAATTGCTTCAAGTTTTAAAGAAAACAAAACCAAGATTTGAAAGGTTTCATCACTTTTTCTCGCTTAATTCCAACATTTAATTCTAACCTCCACTTCTTCACTCTACCAATAATACTATCTACGGCTTCTTAGTTTCCCCATTTTATTCGACATTATTAATTGATCACTAATTATGGTCCAAGTTCGATGAGCTGCATAATGTTATGTGGTGAACATAGAGTCCCCTTAAAGCAATGGGAGGCAAATTCACGATTCGCGGCTTGGGTAGGGTGGATACTGTCAAAATAAACATAGCTGTCTCTTTTCTCGCAAACTCTTCCACTTTCTTGATCATAACACTTTTCCATGATATTGGTAATTCCTACAATAAGAAGAGCTGAGTGAGAAAAGAAAAAAGTAAAAGTGGAGAGAAACAAGTGATTTTAATTAGTTAATATATCATTTATTGAAGACGTACAAGTAATTTATCTTAAGCTTTTACTAAAAAAATTTACAGAAAGATTTATTAAATTAGTAGAAAATGTTGATAACATGGGACAATATATACATATAAGCTTTTAATTACCTTTTCTTCAGTTACAAACTAATTACATACTAATAAAGTTGGCCAATCATGACTATATTAATTTACTTTGTATGAGTTGTCTCATAGAGCTCGTTTTTAGTAATCTAATATCAACTTCGACTATATATGAAGTAGTTAAAATGTTAAAGACCTTCGGTTGTAGTAGAAGTGTGAATAATTAAGGCTAAAACAAGCACATGCTATTTTGACGTGGTTTAGTTGAGTATTCTACTTGATCAATTTGAACCTTTATTTTTGCATTAAAGTAAATGCCGATTTTAAAAGAGTTGCTATGCGGAAAACAAGAAATATAGTCAAATGTAGAGTAATTCTCTATAGAAAACTCAGCCTATAATTAGCAAGATCAAATTTGTACATATATACAACAAAAGTAAAGAGTAGAATATTAGGTACCAGTTAATTCAGTATTGTCCTTCAAATACTGAAAAAAGAAGAATTCATCTGAGTATGAATATTTGAAGCCTTCCAAGTCGTATGCCAGTTCTTGCAGCATTGAAGGCATTGAATTATTGTAGTGAATTACCACATCATTGATTGTTTGGTTGCAAATGTATATATTGTTGTTATAAAATGGCATACAACCCATTGGCCATATGTTCTTCACAACAAACTTTCTCGCTTCTAACCTGTAGAGTCTCTATAATGTGCAAATACAAAACAAGTCAACAAAGAAGAATAGCATTTTTCCATAATTTCTGATCACAATTTACACAAATTTCATCTTTAACTACTTGGGAACGCATTTAGTGTTGAATTATTGTTAATGTAAGATGACACATGCATGGTAGCTAAACAACTGGAAATTTTGGTACATGTTGATGAGAACAAACTTAAGTACTAGAAAAAAGGTTAAATTAAAGCGAGGTCCAAAAAATAAGTGATGAAACATTATCTTGAATCATCAGTAAACCAAACCTGACCAGTGTAAGTATATCGCGTAAATAAAAATAATATATTGGTTCATGAGTATATATATATTACCATTGTCAGAGATGGAAATTTAGTTTCAAAACATTCCATAATTATTAACGATCACCATATAATTGTGTTTATTCAAAAGTATTTTGTCATGAATGCGTTTTATATAGTAAATCAGTACTATCAATTCATTAGAGCAGTCTCAACGACCTATACAGATCTACATTTATGGCTATATAAAATGATCAAGTGGTATAAGGAAACTAAGGAGAAAGAAGAGCTTTTGAGCTCCTTTTTCTTAACTCTTTGGCTTTATGATTATAGTTTTTATTAGCAATTTTTTCTCCTCAAACTAGGCTCTATTATTTGAGAGTGTTTGTATTGATGTTTATGATTTCTTTATCGGACTTTTGTTTACATTACGACCACTAACTATGGGGGTCCTGGCCCATATAAGACACTATTTGCAATTAATAAAATTTGAGCCTTTGCTTTTAAAAAAAAATGGCTATATAAAAGATCCTATATAAAAGTTCTGTACGTATCACAACTGGTGCACAGGGGTCCGATGAATATAGGAGTATTAATCCTTTTCAAACTTTTCTAAAGTTCGCACATTTTTTTTATTTGTCAGTTCAGTTTTATTTGAAGTTTTCAACTAGTATACGCAGTAGTGCACATACAAAAAACTTGACATACAAAATAAATGAAAACGTGATAACATTAGAAAATTTTGAAAAGATATACTTCATCCGAACTAATTCATCAATACATTATACATCATTAAAGAGTTGACACTATTACCTTTTCTACATACTGCATATTGTTAACATCTACATCATTATCGTGTTTCTATTTTCACTTTATTCTTTACAACTTGAGCAAAGTTTTTCTTTTCAGGGAAAAAAATCATCAATGTTAGACACAGAGAGAAAAAAACTATACCAGAAGTGGGATTTAGTTAATAAGGCCACAACTTTATGGATTAGAAAAAAAGTAAAAAAGTCCCAGATAATATAACTGGCTCCTTTTGGTTCAAGTTAGTAGCCTGGCTTATAGCCTAGTCTTTTGCTATGTATAGCCTCGATCGGTAGATCAACTTTTTCTCTGTGTATATATAGTAGTATGTGATATTTTTTATTTGTAGCTTGTATTATGAGTTAGGTCCTGGCCACTTTTTTTAGAAATGAAAATTGGTGAATTAATTTGCTCAAACGAAATCTTACGTTCACTGAAGCTGATAAGATTCGATTATATTTACCGTTAATTTTTCTGAAAGCGAATCCAGTAGATATTTCGCAAAGACTTTGGGCTCTATATCTGGATGAGCTTTTCCATCGTTCTCGAAATAACGTCCATAGTCATTTATCGCAAATGATATCAGAAATATGGATTCACGAAAGTGATTAATGAATTCTTCTTCACTAAAAACTTTATAGAGTTGCCCTTGAACCTTCTTTCTGAACAAGCTAATCTGTGCGTCAAAGTTCCAGTCAAGAGTCTGTCAAAAATAATAATATTAGTTACCGGAATGTAAAATATATTCTAATGCAGAAAGCCACTAGGATTAGTTAGATTATTGGTTCCTAATATATAACGGACCTTCTTTAACCTACCACCTTAAAAAAATAGAAATCATTTTATATTTCTTTTGTATTATGAATGATTTTTCACTTTCCTGTTTGACATATAGAAATACGTCTCTGTCAATTTAAAACTTACCGGCATAGATTCCTCAAGAATAGCTGAACCTCCAAAAGCATAGTTGACTCCTTTGGTTGAGTTCCATGATTCTACAGAATTGTTATGGTATGGGACAACCAACGGTAGTCCTAACCATTCAGCTATATATATATAAAAAAAAAACAATTAAACGATATTTATTTTGAAAAAAGAAATACTATAAATCAATAATAAAAAAACAATTTTCCTTTTTTTTTATTTACCGGGGTGAAACCACTAGTTCGTTATAATAAAGGAAAAATAAGGGCCGTATTAAACAAGTATGTTTACAACGAAAAGTCCAAAACCAAAGAAAGTTAAACGGAGAAATGATTGTTACACCGAAAAGTTCAAAACCAAAAAAAGTTAAACGGAGAAATGATTGTTACACCGGAAATTTACACTTAATAAATGCACACCATGATGTGTCACAGGTTTAAATAAGGCCCCCCAGACAATTATATACTCGTTTCATGAACCCAAGTGTGAATATGCATTTTTCCTTCAAATGTATCGGATCGGTGTAAGTTGAATTGTAAATTGGGTGTGCATATATCAAATGCTCAAAATTAAGTAGAATGAAAAGAAACTTGACTTCAAATAAAATTATTTATCCATGCATGTCTAGTTGTCGAGAAAAATTACTTGACTCAATTTGCTAAACACAAAACACCGAAATAGAAATTGCCCCAATTAGCCTCAGAATTAAAGACGATTTTTTTTCATCGAACCTAAGACTATAATAAACAGCTGGATGATTCAATACTATGGTGTATGAAGCTAGATTATCTGTGGGAGGAATCTAGATACTCGCTATTACTTAAATAAGATAAAAAAACAGATTGTTTTGATATTTACCGAGGTAATCTGCAATGGTTAATCCGTTGGTGATGCGTGGGAAAAGAGAGGGATCAAGGTCTACCCCGTAAGGTGGTCTCGGCACGTTGTTTCCTCCATCTAGTATGGAGTCGCCAAATATATACATCGCTGGCACAAGAGGCGCCTTTTCAGACCGGGTAAAAGCAAAAGCAAAGGACCATATTGCATAGGCAGTGAGGATAATCTTTTGTTGTGCAAGAAACATGATTTTACAAAGAAAGTGTAATGGACCAAATGGTTATAATTTGTGCAGCTAAATTTGAAGATAGTAGAAAATAATCTCAGTGAATTAAGGGTGAAGAGATGTGGGATGAATTAAAAGATTGGAAGATGGGTTGATATATATATTGATTTTTCGCTTGAAGCTGTGTTTGAATTAATTGATATCACTATAATTATTTCCCATGTGTGTAATGCTAGAATTAGTTAATAACCCTGGTAAAATGACTAATACCTAATTTCCATGTGCAATGTTTAAGTAATTTTATACTACCAACACTAAAGAATTTCCACTATATGTAATTAATGTTGAGTAAATTAATTACATTAGTAATAGAAACATTGTAATATTTGGATGTTGCCCATGCAAATCACGACGTGTATTGCTTGAGTAAATCAATGTCCAATTAATTTCCCATGTGTAATGTTTTCGAGGGTGTCAATTAATTTTATGCAATCCTTTGCCTTGTTGTACAGTTACAACTTTAGACATGTTCCAATGTATACTCCTATTGTTATTTGCACAATACAATATGTCTTCATTCATCTGATGCAACTTCAACTTGTAAGGTACCATCGTAAATAACAGTAATTGAATGAACACTTATTTTAAACAACACATAATGTGAGCATGGAAGGAATGGGAAAAGGAGAGAGGAGCGCTAATAGTAAAAAATTATTTGCGGCGACTTAGAAAATTCAGATGAAATTTAAACTTGTTTTCTTTTTGAATAATTACTTTCTTAGTTTCTTCTATATTATCGGGCACGTGGGTGAGCACACATCGGACTCATTGGTAGAAGATCACCTTTCAATAAATTTTTTTTATAAATCACTACTCTTATAAGATTTTTAAGTGTACATCATCTTACAAGTGATAAAAAAAATATTATTTTCGTAATTTTTTGGTATCTTTTTTACTTAATAATTCAAACAAACACTAAAAAAAATAGCTTTTAAGTTATTTTTTTACATTTTGATATCTTTTTCGTGTAGATTATAATATAAATTTTTAAAATTTAAAAACAACTTTTAACCTATTTTTTACATTTTAATATCTTTTCCGTAAAGATTATAAGTTATTTTTTAACCTTAAAAATATCTTTTAATCTCTTTTTTATTGGGTCGGATGACTCAAACTTAAAAAAGTTTCGGCCCATGACCTCTATTTAAAAAATCTTGTAAAATGTGAACTATAACTAATATTATCATGCACACCGGAGATTTGGGCCATCTTATATGGGTTGTCATTTGCTTGGCAACGAGATCGATGCACCGTTTGCACAGAATCGGATTCGAGAGAGCGTGTCAAGTGACATATTTACCACAAATTACTCACCCGGACTATATATTGTGGCTGAGCTAGATCAATCCCTTGAAAATATAGTCGATGGACTTGTACGATTGTTTATTTGTTTGGGTTCCTCGTGAAGCTAATACTTATGCCAACTTTGATTACTGGATTGGATGCCGACTCTTGCGAGAGACTGGCTATGTGCGAAACAAAAAGTACAAGGCCTTCGTATATTTGGTTTACTTTTGCGAAACAAAAGATGATCAACTTTCACTTTTTTGCGATCTTCGCTTTTTATTCACAACGTCAACATGTAAATACTTTTCGTTTTTGTTTTTTTGTCTACACCTATATAATTATAATCTGTACACCAATATGTACATATGCATGGTGTAATGTATATGCATGATGTGTAGTTATGTTTAGACTGACGAAGTTAATATTTAATTGATCAATATCATACAACTCGATCGATATACACTACAAGAAATTTGTCTGTTAGCAACAACAAAATTTGTTGGTGTTTAACCTATTTCTGTTGCAAACGATTATTAGCAACTGTTTAGCAACAAAAACTGTTTTGTTATTGTTTGCCTTGTTGCAGATTTCAGCAACTAAATTAGTAACACATGATTATCCTTAGTAACATAACTGTAACATGGTTTTCTGTTGCTAAATCAGTAACAGGTAATTGTAACATATATTTTATGTTGCTACTTGGCTACTTTTTTGAAGTAAAAGGCAACAAGATTTGTAACATAAATGTTTTTGAAGCAAATCTGTTACAATTTTTAATTATTAAACTACACGAAATATATTTATTTAATACTTTTATTGTAGCAATTTCTATAATTATTGTATGCATGAATTTAACAAAAAGTAACCAAAACACAAATAATCAGTAAATTAACAAACCATTTATAACTTATTAAGTGTAACATTTACAATTCAATTAACTAACAAAAGAATATAAACAAGAATTCTAATATACCATAACAAAATAGATCCAACTATCAACTAGGATAATTACCAAGCGAAACTAAAAGACGAAGATTCGTTGCACAACCAGAACCATGTCTATATGATCACCAACCGACAGATGAGGCTGGCTTCTTGTTTTATTTTGACGAACCTTCTTCAAATATAGATAAGGAATACTCATTGGATCACGAATAAGTTCTAACTTTGTCGTCTTGAATTAAACACCGCCTGCAATTGAAACAAAATCAAACTGAAAAACAGAATCACAAGCATTACAAATATCAACTCCTAACAAAACTAAGCTAATTAACAACAATGGAAATGGGCTAAATACCAACTAATTACATGAAACAATAAAGTACTACTGCAATTCACTGAAACACTAATGTAACCGAAAAACACTATTGCAGTTCAATATATTATATGCTTTCTTAAGCCAAGTGACTTCATATGTAAATCAACTGTGTTTGGTGTTGCCTATTCTGTACTATAAACAACATAACCAGAAGGAGAAGTAAAAGAAGTACAGTCGGTATGAAAGTTTTGTGTAGACTTCTAGTTAAGATCTGTGCACCTATACAATCTTATTTTTGTTTGGATATCTACAATAGAAAATTTTAAAAACGACGTGACATATTATGTATCAACACGAGTAGGGCAGACGATTTTTTTAGACAAGTGTTATGACCAATGACAAATGAAAAAAACTATGTTAGTACTTACGATGGGAGAAAATATGCTCAAAATATGCAGTTTGATTACTCTTCCTATAGCTAGAGAGTGGTTTAGTACTGAGAACACGTGACACCTACAAAAAAATAATCAAATCGTTCTTGCAATAATAAGAATGAAGTAGTAATCAACATTGCAGTTGCATATGGGATGAAACTTCCTTTACAAAACTTCAAAATCAATTGACAAACCAGAAGTCAATTAAATATGTCACAAAACCCATAAAATATTTAGTGCAATTTAAAGATACTCAAATACAAATAATTCAAACTTACTTCAGTGTTCATCAGCTTGATTTTTTTAAAAGACATAGCAAGCCCTGCAACATCTGCATACATGTAACTTTGTCATAACCTAATATCGGTACAAGGAGCATCTAAAGTAGATCATCAGTAAGTTATTGATCAGAGACTAATCTAGGACTTTTTTTGAAGTAGCTGTACAAGGTAAGAAACTTAGAGTAGGGATGAACTTGTAAAATAAACAAACTGAAATTCCACCTCAGATTGGAGATAAACAAAGCCATCTATTATCTCCTCGCTCTTTTTCGTCACTCGGTATTTCGAGTTTTCTCTTCTCAATTCCGCGTCTTTGCCCAAATCAATTATAAACAACCACATATACAATTAAGTACTTTCTTTTCATTAACTAAGTACTAACTAGTGAAGAGTGGGAAGTAAACGGTGCAACAACGTATTCTAAATAGATGTTGTCACTCTCATATAAGTATGTTCAATTCTAGTTATTTTGGTATGTGTTTACATGGGAAAAAAAGGATAACCGGGAGAAATTATTTATAAACTCTTAACCTTTATTTTAATCTACTAACATGTCAGAATTTAAACTGTTCCAAAACATGAAAAAACATGTAATTCAGCAACTATATAATATATAAGTATAGCTTATGTGTACCGAAGAAAAGGATAATAATAGGTTCATGAAAATTGACCATGGAAAAGAATGGGTGGAGCCGAGCAACCCGGGCCAATCGTGGAACTGGCTAGTGGGAAGATCTTTAAAGTTACTAACCTTCCATAATGCAAAACTGTGAGAAGAAGAAGAAGAAAAAAAAAAGCAGTAAGAAGAGTGTATATGAGTAATTTTTTATTTGATTAATTTAATCGAACACCTTCAAGGCACAGAGTGGAAGTCCAAAACATAAATTGAACCTGTAAATTGTAAGCCTAAACAAATTTCATCGCACATCTGTTTGGACCCAAGCCATGTTTTAATTGGTGTTGGAGATTGCGCACGTTTAATAGAAACAAGAAGAAGATTTCTCACATAACAAGAACCATGACTATTGGATCACCGGACGACTCATCTATGACCATCAAATTTGGGGGTGATTAATCTACTAAGATCCATTGCACCACGAAAATGTATGACGCCCATCTGCATATAAATAACCGCTCGTGAGCACAACCAATGTAATTTTCAAACATAAGTTTTTTTTAATGAAAATTCAATAATTACAAAATTTGAACTAAATTTAGGATAATAATTAGCCATAAGTTTGATAGATTTACTCCAAAGTATATCCCAAGATGGGTTTACAGTGTAAAGTTTGATAGATTTACTCCAAAGTATATCCCAAGCTGCTAGCTACCTGAAATATGAGAAGATATATAAGGCCATAAAAATGAGTGTCGCTTAAACCTACAGCTATCAAAGAATCCAAAAAAATCCAAACAAATTCAATATTTTTCCAGAGGTATACAAAAAGCATTTCCAGTGACTTACCTCAACACTCTTTAACTTTTGACGAAATACACCTGAAATTGAAGTATCAAATTTATGTATATATGCATATATAAAAGTAAAGTATTATTTCACCCTTTGAACACTTTTATTTCTCTCTGTCACACAACAAACCCTCATACATAAGTGTATAAGGACCAATATGAATGCCCTCTTTCGAAACACATGCTCACAGTTAAATTACATGAGTTGAAACTGGATTTTTTTGCCTTAACTTTCTTTCTGAAAACTTGTGCCTAACCAGTTTATATTTTTACTTAAGGCCATAAAAAGTTAGAACTTTAAAATCATAATTTCACACCTACAAAAAAAAAATCCAACTTATTTGTTCAAAAATTTGCAAAAAAGGTTAACAAGACTTGATACAAAATAATAAATGTCCATTAATACAAACTCGAACTTTTAGCACAAATAGCAACTCAATAATTCTCATCGACAAATCATTAAACAACTTATATGCAATAAATGAACAATTTTCAAGAGTCAATGATCTCAGTCCAAACACACGCTCATTTAAAAGTTTCAAACCCTAATTTGGAAATTATTTTATACCAAAACCTCAATTAGCAGATCTAACGAAGAGATTCCGAGTTATTTATACGAAAAAGTAAAGCAAAAAACTTCAAACAAATAAATCCAGAGAGAGAGTAACCATGGGGAAGAGAGAGAAATGATTATATACCTTGAGTCGGCGGTGAAGGAGATTGTGACATGAGGGTGGCGGCTTCTTCTTCTCTTTCTCTCTCTCCCTGCTCTCTAAATATGAGATTGTTTTAAACTTCTAACCCTATCAGTTTACTGACCTGTAGTTTTAGAGTTTCTAATAAATCCAATTCCTTTATTATGTTTCATTTTAGTACACTTTATTTTGCTTTCAAACTTTTAATTGCTTATTCATTGGTCCTTGTTAATGAAATATTGACTGATTTAAACCATTAGAGAACACAAATATGACCCTTTTACCCTCATTTCCAAATATAATTTTATTTTAAAATTGGCTTTCATTTGATATAATTTGGGGAAGAAAAACGACACCACGACGTATAGATTTTCAACTTAAAATCTAATCCTATCCTAGGAATTATTTAACCGAATATTATCATTATAATATGTAATCCAAGATTACAACTCTTCTAAACCGAGTTCATCTAAACGATTTGTTCCCCCTCAATCCGAGATTTCTCGTCTCGATACAAGTGTATGTATACACGTCTAAGAGCCAATTAACCAAATTGACTTCCCCTCAAGTCTAAGAAACAAATGAGCTTATAAATTTCTTTTTATAACAAAATATGAAATAAAGTTGCTCACTACAACTTCTTCTAACTTGAATTATATGAATACAATTAGTAGAATCGGTTAAGTATAAGCTAATATGAATTAATGTATGTGTAGTATAATAATGTTTGGATTTAACTTAAACTATTATCTTGTTAATTTACCATGTGTTTGAATATCAGTATTCAAATGAGTTTTAAGAGTAGTGGATTTGAAATAGATTGAGAGGGAAGGTAAATGATATATAGAAAAGATAATAAGATGTCTATAATAGTCGAAAAGTCTTTTGATCGTTTAAATTGGTTTAATCTTTCAAATTGAAATAAATTGAGAGCGATGGTAAGTGATACACGTATATGAAAGATAATAAGATTCTTATTTAGTCTAAGAAAAGTCTTTTTACCATTTAAATTGGTTTAACTTTTTGCTAGAAAAATTTCACCGATCTCCCGGTATTGTATTTTTTCGATTTTTTTGAAATGGTCGAAAATTGGTATTTACTAACTACCAAATAAGTTAGAGTTTTTAGTTGGTATATGGTCATTTTCTTGTAGTGCTATGTTCCTAGAATTTCAAATTCACTCATAGTAACAAAAATGTATGTTGCAAAAAAATTCGGCCTTTGTGTGTTACAATTTATCTAACTTAACATGAAAAAATCAGCAACTATTTTAGTAACATTTTTTGTTGTTGCTAACTATTCTTTCATTTTTTGTAGGCAATTATGTTGCTAAATGCTTATGAACTTTTATGTTGCTATTTTGTTGGTGTTTCGTTGCTATATAGCAACCGAAATTAATCCCTTAAAAAAATTTGTTGCTAACGGGCTTTTTACTTGTAGTGGTATACACAATACACAATACCAGCATATAATAATTTGTCGATTATATACCTTTCCATCAAAGATCATTACATAGCCGCTGATTGTAAATAAAAGTTTTGTCAAAACTCTTGAACTACACAATATAGTGCGTGTATCTGAGCAAATATTATAAGATGAGCAACATATATATATATATATATATATATATATATATATATATATATATATATATATATATATATCCATGTTTCAAGGAGTTAAACTAGTTAATGTATATGGTCATGACTGAAGTCTTTATTCTGCATAAAAATACCCTATAGTCGCGACTCGCAAGGACATTAACCGCTTGATATATCACTGGAAGTAAATAAAAATATCGCAACAACCACACATGCATCTTATTCCAAGAAAACAAACTTAGTTTAAATTTTACAATCAATGTAAAAAACAATTATTTTTAATCAAAATCTGACAATAGTTTCAAAGCAGTACACCCCATCTAACTCAGTCGCAAACCTCGGTTTCCTCTTTGGTGAAATAACGGCATTTCCCTTCTCCCACGGCGGAGTAGATGTCTCATATTTTTTCCCTTTCGAAGAGAGCGAAACCGAAGCCGGAGATAAGTTAAACTTGTAGCCCATTGACTCGGCACAGAAAGCGTCCAAGGGAGAGAAAATCGACGTCATCATGATTAATGTATTTCTAGTTCTTTAAGCGAGAGAAAGAGAGATATATATAGAGAGAGAAAGGATAGATAACTTGATTTGCAAGGATGGACGTGTATGAAAATTTTAGAAGGGTTAGCAGTTATTTATAGCGGTGAGAATAAAACCGAAATCAGAATTGAATCAAGACCAGTTTAAAAGAATTACTTCCTAGTCCTAATTATGGAAGTATAAAACTGTTCGATTGAATTGATAATAATTAATAACATAAGTGGCTCATAAATCATAAGTCATACAGTTTCAGCTGAACTTTACTCGGTTTCAATAGTTATTGTATTCTTGATTTTACATGATTATTTCCTTTTGTGGTCCTAGGTCGAGACCAAATGACATTAACGTTCCTCCATACACTTTTTTGCATAAGTCATGAGAGATTGGTGTTTTTCTGGTTATATAGTTTGATTTTTGACTTTTTTTTCCTCATAAAGAGTCTACTATATATGGGATTGAATGTGGTATGTGTCAAAAACCAAAATATATTCGTAATTGGTGGATAAAACTTGCCATGTCTTCCATGTAATTTAAGGACATTTATTTTTATTTTTATCCATGTTTAGTTTATTCTTCTTCTTTTTTTGTGTGTGTTTGGATTCTGGTTGATGAAAAGGTAGATTTTGAATGCTGCATATAAATATTTACAATTGATTCAGTGACTATTAGTTCTAAAAGGCACAACTTGATCATGAAAACATCTATAAAAAAACATGCATGCAACCATGGAAGGGGATGGCGCTTTAAGTAAATTAATAACCCATAAAGCGAGAAATTATACATTTGCATTTTGTGACTAATAGCTGCGTTTGGCTGTTTTCGGTGTGCATAATGTACGTCAAACGGATTACCAAATGTTAAATATGCAGACATCTTTAGAATAGGAAAAACGCGATCGAATGTGCCCACTGATAAAGTTATAGTGTAAGAAGATGATTTGCTAAATCGGAAGTTTTCAGTTTATAAAGACATGGAAGATGTGATTGACGATTCTCCAAAGCTGACGATTAAGAATATACGACTTGTTAATGTGCTTTACCCAGAACTGTGAAAGCAAGTGAAATCCTTGTTAAAACAAATGGGACAATCGGTGTAATTTCTTAGATTGGAAACAAATTTGAAAGAGGATAAGTTTCTATTCCACGGTCAATCTTCGTGAAAGCCGGCCAAATTTGACGGTTTAATGATGTATCATGTAGAGTATTAATTGGATTAAAAAGGACAATAGGGTCAACCGAGTCTAATAGTACGTACTTCGATTTGATATTATATATGGTCAAAGAAGTGTGCTTTTGTCTTCCATGAAGTGCAACTTTGTCATGAGATATAATGACCAAATAGAAGTATTATATTGAATTACATTATTTTTTTCTTTGTTTTAATTTTTGTATTTAACTTTAATTCACTAATATTGCCTTGATATGTACCAAATGTTAAATAAGATTTGAGAATGTGTTTTTAACTTCACTAATAAGAGGCGCTTATATTCGGTGTCGTCAGAAGATTTGGAAATATGAAAAATTTGGATAATATGGCCGTTACGCAATATTAGCATGGTATACTATTTTTTGGTTGTCTCACTATTTTTGGTAATTTAATATATTTGATTTTTTCACATAAATTATAATATAAAATGTATGAAAAAAAGTAATGAGTAAATTCGGAAAAAATATGTAAAAGTATAGTAATGATTATGTTTACTTAAATTAGGTAGAGTTTCCGTACTGAACTCGTATTGTGAAACCGATGGAGTAGTAATTTTATTACTATTAACCCAGTCTGAAACCAACAATCTATCACATCGATCCGATCCGAATCCAAACATTGGGATATTGATCCAACCCGATCGGGTCGTAACGGAGCGGTTTGCCATCCCTAAACGGTGAGGCTAAAGTTGGGCTAACACAATAGTAAAATCCCCATTGGGCCTATGTTTAAGCCCATTAAGAAAACACGCTAAGCAATATATGCCTTTTTCCCAAAAACTTCAAAACCCTAATCTCTCTCTCTCTCTCTCTCACTCTCCTCTCGCAAGGTTCGTCCCGTCTCCATCTCTCTCTCTCTCTCTCCCCCTAACTTCATCGTTTAAATGAAACTATAATTTTAGTGTTAAATAATTTGTATCATAAATTTGCAGATTTGGTATTGTTAAAAAAAAGTATAAAAAATGTCTGCCGGAGAGCTTGCCTGCACCTACGCCACTTTGATCCTCCACGACGATGGCATCCCCGTCACCGTAATTCTCTCTCTCTCTCTCTCTATTTATAATATATTTTTGTATCTATCAATTTCGTATATATACGCGTGTTAGTTGTAATTCTTGTTAATGTCACTTTTCAGTTATTCAGGATTAAAATGCAATTTGTTATAAAACGTATTGGTTTATTTAAGAAATAGACCGAAAACCTTCCACAAAAGGCTGTTAATTTGTTTTGCAGTTTTGAAAAATTGCAATTCAGTCCCCCTTAATTTAGAAATTTCAGAATTATAAATTATGTGCACGAGATTCCTTCACAATAGTCTGTTAATTTTGTTGTGCAGTTTTGGGAAATTGCGATTCAGTCCCTACAAATTTAAATAATTGCAAAACATTAATGTGATTGCTTATAGTTACCAAATATAGTTTAGGGAAATTGTAATTTAGTCCCTCCAAATTTAATAAATAGCAAAACATTAATGTGATTGCTTATATTGTAGTTACCAAACATTAATGTTAATTGCTTATAGTTATAACCAATTAACTGTCAATCTCTCTCCTCTTCAAACATCTCCTTTCTCCCACTTTCCAATCGTTTGCGGGCAAAATCACCAGAAACAGGAAAAAACATACGAAAGTAAAGAACAAATTTGTTTTAAAAATTGGATTTGTATGCTGAGTAATGAAAAAGATAAATCGCAATGGTTTGTGTGGTAATGTTTGTTATTATTTTTTAGGTGTTTACTTGGTTTCTCATAAAATGATTTAGTGTTCTGCTGATAGCAGTTAATTAGGGAAAATTTATTTTAAAAACTATTTGTGAGGATGAATTTGTGGAAGAATGTCCGAGTAAAGGTGAATTGTTTTTAAAGAAGTTATATATGAGTGTTTATGAGTACTGATATGTATCGGTATATTTGTTTGTACCATCACACACTACTCTGGCAAAATCTTGTCATTGTTATTAAAAAGCGATGAGTTTTATAATGTTATAGCGAACATGTAGGGTACAGACATAGTTCATATAGTATTATTAACATACAGATAAAAAAGAAAATAGTACATATACATTAGTTAAACTTCCTTATATTAGGGTATCGTTTTACTCACTAGAATCATTACAACTGTCCAGATTCTAAATTGTATCAAATGTTAAATCTTAAATTTCACAGAATAAAAAAATGCTGCAAAAGTAAACTGTTTTATGACTTTTATGTTTCCTTCAAGTTAGTTTGCTTTCTATCACAGCATAGCAATTGTTCCTATTTACGATCTAAACTATGCATTAACTCATATGTAAGCGCGTTTTTATCTAACATTGTTATAGGCTGAGAAGATTGCCACTCTCGTTAAAGCAGCCAATGTGAGCATTGAATCGTACTGGCCCAGCTTGTTCGCTAAGCTTGTTGAGAAGAGGAATATTGATGACCTCATCATGAATGTAGGGTCCGGCGGTGGCGGTGCTGCTGTTTCTGTGGCTGCACCTGCCGCTGGTGGTGGTGCTGCCGCCCCTGCTGCCGCTGCTGAAGAGAAGAAGGTATTTAACCATTTCTTTCCATATTTTTTTTCATTAATTTGGTTCTCTAATTTATACATTGATGTAGAATAAGTGAACGACAGTCAATTAATATTTGTTGAGTTTCCTTTCAATCTGATAGATCAAGTTATTTTTAGCGAAGAGTACTGTTACTATTACTTGTTTTATACTCCACAGTTTAGTTGAAGTGTTTATAGGCGGTCTGAAGTTTGTTTTTACTTGTGTAAAACGTTAGCTGAATTTAAACCTCTTATGATTTCTGAATGTAGTTTTGATTTATTGTTTTACATAGATTATGTTTTTTATAAGCAGTTTGACTCTTGCTCGATGCATTTTGATAAAGCAACATAAGAACAGCTTAAAATCAAAGACGTCATATCAAATAATTTCCGTATAAAAATACTGCATATCTGTATGTAGATGCTGAGTGTTGACTGTTGTTTGTTTGAATCTACTGCAGGAAGAGGCCAAGGAGGAGAGTGATGATGACATGGGATTTTCTTTGTTTGATTAGAAGCCTGCTTTTATCCGTATGTTTTAAAGACCTTTTCGAGAATACCTTTTAGAGGATTCCTTAAAATGAAGTTTGTAGTTTTCATGAGACTTAATGAAGTTTGTAGTTTTCATGAGACTTAATGAAGTTTGTAGTTTTCATGAGACTTAATGAAGTATTCTTGGTTTGTTCTTATTTGCTAAAATCGAGCATGTTTTGATTGCATGATCTCGTTGTGATGCTTGACATGAATTTTATCTGAAAGTTTGTATTGTTGAAATGTCAATGCTTATTTGAGTTTTTGCTTTCGCTTTTAGTATAATTAGTATGTGTACATGATTTCAATGGTATTATTATTTTCATTGTCTCTAATCAGGGGTTTGGAATCCAAAGCCTTGTATACATTGTGGTGTTCACTTATTTGTAGCTTAAAAATGTGCGGGTGTTAAGTTATTGAAAATTCATTTGGCTGATACTATAGTTTGCCTTGCATTACTGTTTCCATGACAATGGTTCTTCTCCTTTACTGGCGTATTCAGATTATTACATGCATATGTGATTGTATTATCTATATCATGACTCGTGACATGAATCTTTGTTTATAAAATATCACTTCCCAGAGTAGATATGTTCTTGAATATGCAACCTGCAGACAAGTTGCGAAACTGTTTTGTGCTGCTGTGAAGGAATTTTGATTTCTAAATGAAAACTTTGCAGAAAGCCTACTTTTTTTTTTTTGAGGAAAGAAAGCCTAGTTATAACTTCTGTTTTTGTTCTTAGATTTGAGTAGAACCTGTATCTGATTCTGACATTGTATTTTCTAAATGCCTAATTTTTAAAGCATAAGGTGTTGTTTGGTTATAAGTAATTGAAGCTAGCGGGGTGTGTTTCTCATTCCTCAACTGCTCCAGCTATGTCTATGACTTGATGCTTATTTTATTATGGGAAACACCATTGCATAAGATTTCATATTTTCTATAAATTTACTTCTGGAATAAAAAGTTAACCCTACATAATTCTTGTATTAGGTTCAGATTCGTAGAATTTGTGTTCATCTAGGAGTACATGTGTATAACTATTTTATTTCTATTTATGTTGTTCAAAATCTAACTTGTTCAATACTTGCCTCAGACCAGCAAAAAAACCTGTTTACTATTTTACTCCAAAAAACCGTATTGTCAGTAAGGCTGTAAATGAGCCGAGAAGAAACGAGAAAACTCTTGTTTGTGTTCGGTTCGTTAGGTTTGTAGCCTTGTTCGTTTTCGTCTTCTGATCGTGACGAACAATTAGATTGACGTTCATGTTCGGCTTGTAAATAATTGAAAAAGTTCGGTTCGTGTTCAGTTCGTTTCGTGAACTCTTAATGAGTCGAATGTGATTTATAAATGTTCGTTTAAGTTCGGCTTCTGTTGAGTCGAATGTGATTTATAAATGTTCGTTTAAGTTCGGCTTCTGTTCAGTTCGTTAAGAATAATGTGCCTAATAAGAATAATAAATAGAATTCGTTTCGTACTTTGGAAGAGTATAAATTAAAATAATTATATATATATCATTCTATTGTAATAAGCCAACCCAAGACAAAATGAGGCTGACAAATTTTGCCCATTTTTTCCAAAAATACCCCTATATTTTTTTTATTAATTACAATAATACCATCGTCACATAAAAAAAAAATTAAAAAAAAAAATAACAACTAATAACACTATGTGTCCCTCTTTAACAACCAAACATTCTTTTAAGTCTTATACTATTTTTTTTTGTATTATCCACGTATTTGTATCATAACTACACTTATTTTTTATATTTTAATTGCATTACGCGTCACACACGCAACGCGTGGGCCACGATTACTAGTATATATATATATAAACGAACACGAGTGGAAAAAGAGAAGAAATTATTAATAAGCAGCAGCAAAAGAACAGGGAGAAAGATGCCACATTAAATAAACCAAAGCAGGACAAAGAGACCATTTCATACAAACCTATTAAGGAACTTAAAGGAAAGAAGGAAAGTACTAAAGAGTGGGTGTATAGGGCCAAGTTTCATTTACAGCAGCAGTCTACAGTTGACATTCTGAATGGTAAGTTGAGTTCACCTGCAAAACAGAAACAAGAACCAGTTTTAGTTCATATACTTGATGAGGAAATAGAAGATAATGTTGATGAAGAAATAATATGTGATCCTGAGGTTCCTAGCAATAAAGAAAAAAGTGCTGATAATGGTGTAAAAGATAGCCTAGGTATCAAATTTGGTGGAGAAGAGAATATGGCTATAGTGTCTTATCAAGATATTGGTGCTATAAACGAAAGCTTTGTAATTACAGATGTTACAGAAAAGAGTACTATTGGTAAAAATGAGGAAGAAAGAGTTGGTAAAAAGGTAGTTGAAGACCAAGAGCTGAAATATATGAATGAAGAAGAAAATGAATGGGAACTTCAGCTGACAAAGAGTCAGCTAAAAAAGAAAAAAAAGATAGATATGGCAAAGAAGAAGAGTCAAGAAAAAGACAGCTTAATGCAGCTAAGATCATCCTCTAATGTGGGGGAAAGGAAAAGGTATATTTAATGATTACGGCTCTAGTATGGAATGTGAGGGGTATTGGGAACAGAGCTACTTTAAGAAGGATAAAAAAACTATGTATTATTAATAATATAGTGCTGTTGATATGTATAGAACCTATGGTGCAGCAAGATAAAATTGATAGTTTTAAGAGGAAAGTAGGTTTTGAAAATGTGTTTGCACATGTTGACAATAAAATTTGGGTGTTTTCTAATGATGATCTTGAAATTACTATGGGTAATGAAGGTTGTCAAAGCATCAATTTTGAAGTGAAGATGTGGAATTCTACTATTCAAATTACAGCTGTATATGCTAAGTGTACAGTTCAAGAAAGAAAGAACTTATGGCAGTTTTTGGAAGACTCTAAAACTGTTAATCCGTGGTTAATAGTTGGGGATTTTAATACTGTTTCTAAAGAAGAAGATAAAATAGGTGGTTTGGCTATTAATGTCAATGGAGCTAATGACTATTTGGAATGTTTGGACAAGTGTGAGGTTTATGAACTAAATTTTATGGGATCAAGGTTCACTTGGTGGAACAAAAGGGAAGGTGACAGTTTGATTATGGAGAGAATAGACAACGTTTGTGTTAATGCAACATGTACAGATTTGTTTCAAAGTATCTCTTTGGAGCATTTGTCTAAGGTTAATTCTGATCATAGTCCTTTATTACTCACCTTTAACAATGAAGGGGATCATAATATAAGAAGATTCATCTTTCAGAAATTTTGGTTATCTCATCATGATTTTACCAGTATTATAAAAAATAATTGGATTCATTATAAAGAAGGTAATGCTTTGGTCTCTATGGTGCATAATTTAAAAAGAATTCGAAAAATTCTATCTAGTTGGAATAGAGTTACATTTGGAAATATTTTTCAGAAGGTTATTGATGCTGAGGACTTGGTTCTGGGTGCAGAACAACTATTTGATGAAGACCCAACACCTGTTAATAGAAGTGAGCTTAGTAGATTAAAAGCTAATCTAAATTGTAGATTAAAAATAGGGGAAGATTTCTGGAATCAAAAGGCTAATCTAAAATGGGTATTGGAAGGTGATGCCAACACTAAGTTTTATCATGGAGTTGTTAAAAAGAGAAGGAGGAAGAGTATCATTCACTGCATATTAGATGAAAATGGGAAAGAATTAACAGATAAAGAAGACATTCAAAAGGAAGCTATCAAGTACTTTCAATCACTTTTAGCAGCTAATTATACAATTGGCTGTAATTACAGCTCTTTGGATATAATTTCCAAGTGTGTTACAACTGAAGAAAATGATGCATTAATTAGGGAAGTTTCTATAGAAGAAGTTAAAATTGCAGTATGGGATTTGAAGAAAAATAGTGCTCCTGGTATGGATGGTTTC
This sequence comes from Primula vulgaris, assembly GCA_963920805.1. NCBI lineage: Eukaryota > Viridiplantae > Streptophyta > Magnoliopsida > Ericales > Primulaceae > Primula > Primula vulgaris. The sequence goes on from OY987212.1 coordinate 14,400,040, forward strand.
AATGGCTTATTCTATACTCATTGCTGGGATATTGTTGGTGAGGATGTATTAAAGGCAGTGCAGCAATTTTTTGCTGGTTCTGAGTTACCTGAAGCCATGTCTTCAACTCTAATTGCTCTAATCCCTAAGAAGACTAATGCAGATAAGTTTTCTGACTTCAGACCTATAAGTTTGTGTACATTTTGTAACAAGGTTATTTCTAAAATTATGTCTACAAGACTTTCTATTGTTTTGCCCAATATTATTTCAGAAAATCAAATTGGTTTTGTGAAAAATAGGGATATTATTGATAATATTCTTCTTTCTCAAGAATTTATTTCTACCCTTAATAAGAAGAATAGTGGAAAGAATATTGCTTTGAAGTTAGATATGAAGAAAGCTTATGATAAAGTTTCTTGGCATTTTGTTGTTAGTGTTCTTAGAAAGTTTGGTTTTTCAGAAATATGGATAGACAGAATTTGGAGAATTATATCTGGTAATGGTATTTCTGTGCTGGTTAATGCAGCTCCTACGGGTTATTTCAATCCTTCTAATGGGTTAAGGCAAGGGGATCCTCTTTCCTCAGGCCTATTTATTCTATGTTTTGAGATATTGACCAGAAATCTTAATCATCTTATTATCAAAAAGAGTTGGAAATCTTTCAAAGCAGCTATAGGAACTCCTATTATTACTCATTTGACTTTTGCAGATGATATTATAATTTTCAGTGGTGCTGATATTAATTCTATAAAGCATATTCAAAGAGTTCTACAGAAGTACAATACAGATTCTGGGCAAGAGGTTAATATGGAGAAGAGTTATATGTATATTTCTAAAGGGGTTACAGTAAAGCAGAAAGAAGCAATAGGTAATATAATGAATTTTGCAGTCAAAAAACCTCCTTTCACCTATCTAGGGTGTAAATTGTATTCTGGACATAAGAAGTGTCTACTGTATCATGAACTTATTATTAAAGTAAGAAGTAAGCTGTCAGGGTGGAAAACTCAGTTCTTAACCATGGGAGGCAAATTACTACTAGCTAGAAATGTTCTGCAAACTATTCCTATTTATACTATGGCTGCCATGAATCCTCCAAAACTGGTTATAAGGAAGGTAGACCAAATTATAGCAAATTTTCTTTGGGGTAGTTCTAATGGAAAACTTAAACATCATTGGGTTAAATGGAGTAAAGTTTGTAGACCTACTATTGAAGGTGGTCTAGGTTTGAGAAGGTTTAAAGATATTACTGAAGCTTTTGCTATTAAGCTTTGGTGGAAATTTAGAACTAAAAATTCTCTATGGGTTCAGTATATGAGAGCTAAGTATTGTAAGAAAAAACATCCTAATGAGGTAATTGTTACTAAATGTAATAATACTTGGTCTAGAATGATACAAGTTAGAGATGTTGCTGAAAAATTTATTCTTTGGTTGATTGGGTCTGGTGATGTTTCTGTAAATTTAGATAACTGGGTGGGTACAGGCTCTCTTAAGTATCTAAACATTGATAATAAGTTGATGCTCTCAAGTTTTATCACTAATGGAGAGTGGAATTACGATGCTATAGCTGCCAAATTTTCTAGTTATCAACAAGGGTTGTTTACTCAGCATTTAATATATAAAAAGAATGAACCTGATCTAGCTATTTGGATGGAAGACATTAATGGTGATTTTTCTTTTAAATCTGCTTGGAATATTATACGACAAAAGTTTGCAAAAAATTGGATCTATGAAATGATTTGGGGGAAAATTATACCTTTGAAAATCTCTTGTTTTGCATGGAAGTGTCTTCATGAGGCAGTATCAGTGGATCTAGCAGTTCATAGACTTGGGGTTCAGTTAGCTTCTTGCTGTGAATGCTGCAGAAAAAAAGAAGAAACCTTAGAGCATCTATTGAGTACTGGTGTTATTGCTAGTGAAGTTTGGAAATATTTTACTCATTTGTTTGGGGCCAAGCAGAATGTTATAACAATAAGAGGAAGATTCATCTCTTGGTGGATTCATGAAAATAAAAGAAGTCATCAACCAGAAAAAAAGATTATAAAAGCTCTTCCTGTGTTTATTATATGGTGTATTTGGAAAGCTCGTTGTGCTAGTAAATTTGATGATAGAAGAATGAGTGTTCATTCCATTATAATGGATATTATTAGATCTATCCAGAGCAATTCACAAATTGATAAATGCTTTCCAAAAAATTGGAAATGGGAAGAAATAAGTCTGTTACTTTCATTAAGGAATGGTAAAAAAGCTAAGGTTGTTAAGTGGGTAAATCCTCCTAGTGGTTATGTCAAATTGAATACAGATGGTTGTTTCAAAAGCTCCACTAATGCTAGTGGAGTAGGCGGTCTAATTAGGGATGACCAAGGGAAATTTATCAAAGGCTTCTATAGTAAAATTGTTAGCAAATCTGGGGTTGAAGCAGAAGCTAAAACTATTCAGCAAGGACTCACTGTGGTGAATCAATCTAAAATTATCATAGAGTGTGACAGTTTACAACTTATCAATATTTTGAATGATATATCTAAATGTCCATGGGCAATCAAAGCACTTATTTATAGTATAAAAGAGCAGTTGGAAAAGGTTACTTATCTTTTGAAGTTTGTGGAAAGAGAGGCAAATTCATGTGTTGATCTTCTGGCGAATCTGGTGTGTTCTTTTGATCTAGTAATCTCAGATAATATCACTAATTTTCCAATCAAATTAAGGAAGTTATTGTTGCTGGAAGAAAAAGGGGTGGCTTATATTCGCATAAGAAATGAGGAAGAAGGGTGAGCTTGTCTCTCTCTCTATATATCTATCTGTCAAATTTGGGAATGGTCTGGAAAATGAAGAGGTGACCAGATGAAGCGGTTATTTACAGCTTTGGTCCTCTAATTAAGGAGCATTTTCATTTATTCAAGTTTCTTTTAGGAAGTTTTCATTATTTTTAATTAAGTATAGCAATTTTGAAGTTGCTCTGAATTGGTACACTGTGTTGTTTTAGTGGGGTTTTTCATCCACTTTTTTTAATAATTAATAAAAAGGTGGGTTTTCCCCATCATTAATATATAAAAAAAAAGAACACGAGTATAAACGAAAGGAACAAAGTCATGTTCAGTTCATTTATCAGACGAACACTGTATTTTAGTTCATTATCAGTTCATTTATATATGAATGACATGAACTGAGCATTAACCGATACGAACACGAACTCTTTCACGAACAACTCATCTCATTTACAACCCTAATTGTCGGTTGTCACAATAAAAACCGTTCTTTCTGTCCAGAATAAGCTTTCATCGATAAATATATAAATATACAAATAACCGGCTCAGGCCGAAAATGTTGTCTATAATCAAGCCAAATGAAATAACCCCCATATCAAATCATGACCGATTCTTAATGTTTCAGAGGTTATCGATTGTAATGCGCACATAGCATATGGTTGTCAATTGCAAAGTAGTGAAACGTGTATGGGTAATATGTGCAAAACATTATAGGCTATAGCATACGATGATAGTTTGATATATAGACTTTTTGTCACTTGATTAGTTCAGCCGTTCAGGTATAGGGGAAAGGGCGTAGCAGTTGTAAATATATTAGCAATACATCTCAGCCCTCCATTCATTTGATGTCCGTACCGGACATGTAATATGTAATTCAATTGCATTGCCAAACACAGTATATTTTTGGGGTCCGATCCACCAGACTCGTAGTCTAATCTTGAGTTGTAAATGATGCTACGAAACAAGGCCTTATATAATAATTACAGATATTTCCATATTGTTGTAGTTGCTTACAACAAAGGCATGATCCACAAGTTGATGAAACAAAATCGGTGGGACGGAACTAAAATATACTTGTATCTTTGTGGTTTAGTTACCCATGTCATTATTCTTACGCTTGCATCCCAACGAGCCACAGTCACAGAAGACAACGTTATCATCTGTATTTTAAGACAATGAATAGATTTCATTGGGTTGACGTCGTAATCTACGATGGACCAATCTTAATTTTTTGTTACCGGTGTCGGCTTGTGTGTGTTACTGTTAAAAAAATTCGGGAAAAAGTATTTCGATATATAGGACTTTCTTGGAAAGGTTTCTGATTTTTTGCCCATCGTTTTTGTTAGTTTTCAGGGATTTGCCCTTTAGCTTGCTTTGTTTCGATATCAGATTTTTATGAATTATGTGGTTGTACTAGGTTTTTTTTTCCACTTTTGTACACCATACCATTGACTTTTTAGTATTTTGTACACTATATTACAAGATTAATTAATTAATACATTATACTATCACTTATCGTTAATTTTATATACTTCCGTTAAATAAATTAATATGTGGGTGTAATATGTGACAGTCGAGTGAGCGGAAGTTATTAGACGGAAGTGTATAATATTACCGAAATGTAATACTATAATATAGTATATAAAAGTGCAAAAAACTCGTTGTACTAGTGTTTATACTATGAGTATGGGTGTGTTTAGAGAAATGGGACTATATACAAAATCAAGTCATATTTTCTGTTTTTTTTTTCAGTTTCGTATGTTTTTGCTATTTGTAATACCATTTAGATATTTTTGAAGTCGTGAATTGTCGAGCCATGGGTAATCAAGTTACTAATGAGTTGTACGGTATGTGATCGTTCACATCACACATACCGTATCTACATATTTTCTAGAATACTAAAGTGCAACATGGTAAAAGTTTAATTAGAAATGTGGTCGATCAATCTAAATTTCTTCATCCCATATACTTTATAATCTTTGTAACGACTTTGCCGAGACTCTTAGACACCGTTTGTTCTTTTTTGGTTCTCGGAGACGCAAAATAATTACTTAAAAATGGAGTACCAATGTAATAATTCATGTCATCGAGTTCTGTATCACATAGTATATTTGAAATTTTGATGGAGAAAATTTTGGTAAAATAATAATTAAAGTTTAGAACTTTAGACAAAAATAATCTAATCCCAAGACATTCCCAACCCCACTTTTCCCTCTTTTCTTCCACAGTTTAAACCCACTCTATCCCTCTATCCATTAAAAAACTTTAGCTAAAAAAACTCTAAAATGTCACTGCTTCTCATTCTTCTTAGTTTCTCTCTCTTCTTTTCATTCACAGCTACAAGTAATTTCATAGTTTTCACTTGCAACTTGTTTGGAGAGAGCTTTCTAGTTCAAGGACTTTTTTTTTCTTGAAATTTTTCATGAGTTTGGCTTCTTATTTTCTTATGAACTTGTTATCTCTTTACATGAAAAAACCTAAAGCATAAAGATTTTGATTTCAATATATTTAAGTATTTAGCCTTTTTTTCTTCTTGGAAGCTATAACCAGACAACTCTTGTTTTAAGTATCAGAGATACTAAATTTTAACCTTTTCTTAAGATAAAAAAGATCCATTTTTTCCTAGGTAAAAAGTTGAATATGGAAGAGCTTTTAAGCTTCTTTTCTTCTGAAAAACTTCTTCTTACATTTATAAGTTGGAAAACTAAGTTCTCAAAAATATGCTCATAATTCTACTAACTTTTAACCCTTCCTTAGTTTGAAAAGTTTTTTTTTTCTTCTTAAAATATATTGTAAAATTTCCATTTTCTCAGGTGAAAGTTATGAATTTAGCCGAGTCTCCAAATGGGGACCAAAAAGGTACAATCTTGCTGAGGTGGAGCAAAATGGATTTGACACGTCGTCGTCTTCTTTTACTTTAGCCGCGGAGAGAACATACAGGAAAGATCCTCTTGATGGGTTCAAGAGATACACAGGAGGCTATAACATTAATGACCGTCATTATTGGGCTGTATGTATCTCACTTTTTTGTTTTGATTGTTTTCTGAACTTGTTTTGTTGCTTTATTTGCTAATATGTTGCAATGCAGTAGGTTGCTGAGCATCAAATGAAGTTTAAGTTTTTTGGTTTTCATACTCGGGTGTCAATAAGACAATAAGTTAGAAATATGTCGCATAGCATGGTTAGTGTGGTTTGGCTTGGGACAACACTCCCTTTAATTGTTTTGATTATTGCAATTTATGTTTTGATAAAACAAGCTGATCCACATAAAATGTGCTTTTCAATTTCTGTTTTTAAGAGAAAGTAACCAATTCTAATTGTGGACTCTAATAGATTTATCGTTGTTGTTCAATAGATTTTATTCTTTTTAGAGTCGGACTCGGTTGATAGATTAATATATTATCAGGTTTGGTGTAGAGTCGGACTCGGTTTACAAGACAATTACCTTATTGGTTTAGTCGTTCAGAAGAAATACCATTTATGTAGTAAAACCATATAATAATATAATGTTTTTGTTTTATGTTTATATGATAAGTTGTTGGCTGGCAATACAGCTAGCAGTTGTAGGCATGGGAAAAAGGTTGTGTGCAAGCAATGCACATCCTTGACATAAAAACAATGTAAACTTATTGTCAACTACAAAGCATTTTTATGCATTAAAAATGTTGTGTATTGAAATTTTATCTATAAGATTTAGATAGTCCCTCTTGGCTCTTGTAGTTGCCATGCTAGTAATATCCAAAGAGAAAAACTAAGTTTGCATTTTCAAACCTCCTTATTGCTGCTCAAGTTTTTGTCCTTCTACTTTTCCTTAAAAAATGAAGTACTTGGCTGCATCTTTTAAGCAAATAAGCTAAGCTTATTTGAGACCAGCAAACTATCGGGTTATTCAGCTTAAGTATATTAAAAAAAAACAGACTATAAAAATTGAAACAGCTTCTTAAACTGACGAAACATATGTACCGACAACTTATAAGCAAAAAACAGATAAGTTGAAGTTACAATCTGCAACCAAACAAGTCCTAACAAAGTTGCAGTTAAAAGAATATATTGAAGCCTTTTAGTAAAATAATCACCATAAAGACCCTTTCATAATCCTAGTGAGGTACTTTTTTTTAGTAGTGAAAAAGGTCCGAATAAGCTTCCGAATAAGCTTTTGATTTACTGAGATTCAGGAAGAAATAAGATTCATCCAGCTATTAAAAATTGTCTACCTTTTCCAGGCTAGAATTCTGAAAAAACTTAGCTTTTAGGATGGTCAACCAAATGCAATCCAGATTTTAAGCACAACGGAAAAAAAGCTGCAACCAAAAAAAGCCTAATTATGATGCTATGGCCTTGTTTGGTTGATCAACTTAAAAGCCTAAAAAACTAGAAGCTTTAAGCTGGATAAATCTAGTTTCCATATGAACCTGAAAAATTCAGCCTAATTGCTCAACCCTTAAATGTACCAACTTCATCAGTACTTGATTTTTCATCACCAACTAACTTTTCCTTATTTCTGTTTCTATTTTCCACTTGCAGTCTGTGTCATCTACGGCTTTTCCCTTCTTTATCCTCGCGACTGTTTGGTTCTTAGTCTTTGGACTCTGCCTATCTTTTATATGTATTTGCCATTTCTGTTGCACAAGAGGATCTTATGGCTATTCTCGAACTGCCTATGCTCTCTCTCTAGTTTTTCTCGTATTCTTCACCGCAGCTGCAATGTACATACTCATAAGACCTTGCTTGGTTGAAGATGTTAAGCAAATAAACTGTCCTGGGTTCATCAAGCTTATATCCTTTTTATGCTAAAAAAAAGGAAAAACTCGGTTTCTAAGCTGATCAGACTAATGCAGTCAACTTTTGAAAAAACAAACAGAAAGGATGAGCTTAAAAGCTGAAATTTCAAGTTGAGGAAATAGTTGGTTTCATCCGTCTTAAAGCTTGTTGATTTTTTCGACAATAAACCCAATTTTTTAGGCTTGTAAGCTTCTCAACCAAATGCAGTTGTGCTTCTAAGCAATAAAGCAAAAGGCTGGTCTTAATAGCTGCAACCAAACAAGACCAGGGTTTGTCTGGTTGCAGCTTTAAGCTAATAAGCTGGATTTTCTAAGGTTTAGGAAAAAGCCCAGTTCATCCAGCTTAAAGATTTTTTAGATAAAGAACCCATATAAATTAAATTCAAACCTGATTAACCAACTCCATTTAAGCCTCTTTAACAAGAAAGCAAGAAACTGAGCTTAAAATCTGCAACCGAACAAGGCCTCACACTCTCGTTCCCCCTCTTTATATGTTTAACAACGCATTCTCTCTGTGCTGAAATGTTACTTGTGGTTCCAGAGTCGGGTGTGTTGTCTTGTACACGGGCCAAGGGAAGTTCCATAACAGTTCTAGAAATACCTTGGATTATATCTTGAATCAAGCCGATATTACCGAGGAGAAATTAGGAAATCTTTCGGATGTATTTTCTGCTGCTAAACAAGTTGGAGTAGACAATGTTTTGTTACCTAGTAATGTACAAACCGACATTGATGAGATTGAAATCAAGATCAAGTCGTCTGCTAGTATCCTTTCTGGAAAAACAGCTGATAATTCAGAAAATATAAAAAATCTCTTGGATTCTGTGTAAGCGATACATTTTCTATTTTGTGATTTCTAACTTTTAAATAAAGTGACATATTTAATTTAATTCTTATTTAGTTACTACTCACTAGCAAAAAATTATTTACCACTTGGTATTAATTTTGATGGTCATACAATTCAATGAAGAATGAACTATTCTTCAATTGGAATGCTTTTCAATAAGCTGATTCACTTTTAATGATTTTACATTTTGGATATGCATACATGCATATTAAACATTATGCCATGCCCATACCACGGATAAGAATGAAAAATTTACACGGGTACTTAATAGGAAATAAGTTTATCATATGTCACTTAGTAAGAATTTGACCTTATTTTTTTTCATGTAATTTATTTTTTGTTTTACCCTGTATTATGAACAGGAGACTAGCTCTTATCATCATTGCTGCTGTTATGCTTGCCTTGACATTTCTTGGATTTTGTAAGCCCTTTTCAATCCCCTGTACAAGTTAAAAACACCAAATTCTCAATATCTTTGTACTGTTTGGTCTGATTATTACATCTTTTTTATTTCTTTCTATCAATCCCAGTGTTCTCAATCTTTGGCATGCAGTCCGTTGTCTACATGTGAGTGAAACTGTGAAACAGTGATCCTTCTATTAACCCGGTTTTTAATATTATCCTTCTATTTTTGCTCTTTATGGACGAAGGCTTATAAAAAACTCCATTGCCGATATTTTTTATTTATTTTTAATCTTTTTTCAGCTTGGTGATAATTGGATGGATTCTTGTAACCGGAACATTTATTCTATGTGGCATTTTTCTTCTTCTTCACAAGTAAGTAGCACGATGACGTTGTTCTTGCCAGTACTTCCCTTCTCATGTATATACAGGTTGTTTTAGTTCACCATGGTTAGTGTCAGGAATTGAATTCCTGATTAAACTCTCATCCGTTTTTTAACTTATACACACTGGTAGACTTTGTTACTTTCCAGCATCCCTTTTGTGATAAACTGCCGTAATGTCCATAGTAGCTCTTCTCCTTCTACTAAAACTTTCTACCGAACTTAGACGAGAAATATAGGATTAGTTTGCTTACATGTTCACCACTCACAGAGTTAGTTATTCCAATATTACAATTTTTTTTAAGCATTTAGCAGGCAAATTGTAAAAGTAACTTTCAAAAGGCGACTTGAGATCAATCAAAGCTTTTCCTCTCCATAAAACCCTTCCTATACGTTTTCTTTAATTTAACTTCTTCTTTTATTTCGTACTAGTGTGATGGAGGATGTGTCTCAATGAACGAACACATAGGTCAAAACCCAAAAGTATACACATCTCTCAACTAGATACTTTTAACACCACTGCCAAAAGCCCAAAGAGACCTTGTATATTTTGAGCTGTACTTTGTTGCTTTTCTGCCTATTAGTTGTAGTGATTGTTTGACAACTGAAGATTTTAACTTTTCCTGAAAAAGTTGCATTTTATAGCTAGACCATTTTTTTTCTCAACTCAAGTAAGCCAGCTTAGTCGCTACAAATCTGCAATCTAACAAGACTTACTTGACCCATCTATTCTAAATTAATTAAACTCTTGGTTTGTATGGCTAGTCGCTTACATCTGGTTTTGTCATTTGGTTGAAATAGCTAGAATATTTAAACTCGGTTGGACTCACTCAAACAAGCCTAATTGTTTACTCAAAAGCAGCAGCAAAAACAAGATATCTTGATCCCTCTAATTTTATTTCACTCGGTTTTCCAATGGTTGGCCAGACAGAGAGCTCTTTTTTTTTATGTTTTCTGATTTGGAAAACTAGAAGGTTTAACCTGGACGAACTTAGTCTTTCCTCGGACTTGATTACTTAAAATCCTCATCCAAACAGGCACATAGTGAAGCTTGATTCATATATTCTAAACTATATAATTTGTTTTTGTGCTCTAGCGTGGCAGAGGACACCTGTGTCTCTATGAACGAATGGGTCCAAAATCCGAAAGCAAATACATCTCTTGACGATATACTACCTTGTGTATCTAACGACACTGCTCAGGATACATTGCTGAGGACCAAAGAAGTGATATCTCAGCTTGTTGATCTGGTCAACCAGGTCATCACTAACGTATCTAACATTAATTTTGCCCCTGCTTTTGTTCCCATGTATTACAATCAATCCGGTCCATTGGTGCCTCTTTTGTGTAACCCTTTTATGTCAGATTATAATGACCGGGTTTGCACACGTGGCGAGGTCAATTTGAACAATGCTACGGAGGTGAAATTCTATGCTCTGATATATCATAACTTGAGTTTGGAATACTAAATGTTCCCCCTATTTCTTTTGTTAAAGAACGTCAACTGCATTGAGAGTTAGGGACATAGTTTTGAATATTGTTTTAAGGGGTTTGGGAACTGATAAATGCATGAAACGAAAGGCTTGTGTGCAGTTTACCTCAGCTTTTTTTTTGGCTTATAGTTGGATTGCATTCGGTTTGTGAACATGAAATGCGCATTTTTATGTTTTTTGACATCAAAATGTTTTAAGTTTGATGAAACCAGCTAATTCAAAAACTCCAGTTTATTGCAGTTTAGAAAACTGTCCTGTGTAACAGCTGCTTATGTATCTTTTGTAAACCTTGGTTTGCAAAATTATCAAATACTTATTACTGCTGCTGGTTTGTAAAAATCTTCTTTCGTAATGATAAGACGCTTTAAAAAAATTAGAGAAAAAAAGTATTTTCAGAAGTTTCATTGTCTTATGATCTGAAACTTGTAAAAGGCAGAACAAAAATGAACATTGAAAATTATAGAATCACAACAAAACAGAACCGATGTCTCTTTTTCCGTATATTTACACTGGTTTCTGATTTTAAAGAAAATAAAATCCGTGAAGAAAACTTGGAGAATTTCAGGGTACTTGGTATCCACGTATCCTTTAGAAACTTGTAAAGTGCGAGTGAAACTGTTATTGGTACATTAAATTAATCTTGTCTACTTAATTTTAACGAAACCCCCTCGGTATTGGGCAAGTGCATAATCTCATGGGTTCATATTTTGAACACGATGTATAAAATCTCCCACCCTTTGCTGAAGTTCGTGAGATTTACTTACCCCCAAAAAAAGTTCCAAAAGTTTTTCTTTTTGGTCTTAGAAAATGGAAAAGTATAGGTAGATGGATTTATTTTAGTTCTTTATTTTCTGTAGGTGTGGGGAAATTACGTTTGCCAGGTGTCAGACAACGGGACATGCACGACAACAGGGCGACTAACCCCATCACTATACAACTCAATGGCCTCATCCGTAAATATAAGCTATGGTCTTAATAGTTACGGACCATTTCTTGTCGAGCTACAAGATTGTACTTTTGTGCGACAAACATTTACTGATATATACAATGACCACTGCCCCAGTCTTGAGCGATATAGCGAGAGAATATATATTGGTTTGGTAATTGTTTCCGGTTCAGTTATGTTGTCACTTGTTTTTTGGGTTGTGTATGGGAGAGAACGTCGTCACCGGGTTTACACCAAACAACTCTTAGCCGAAGAAAATCACGGGGATAAGCATACTTAAGCTTTGTTTCAATGCATCTATTAAGCTCAGATTTTTCTCCTTTAAAAAAAATTCTTGATATTTTGTACTGGTATTTTTCATTTAAATCCATATTAATACTATTTGATTCATCTTTTCGATTCTTTTACCTGAACACAATTGTAATTTACTGCTATTTCATTATACTTGTTCAAATAATCCGAGTGTCGCAACCGATTCGTGATAATTAAAGGCTAATGTAAGTTCCAGAAAAAAGACCAATAAAGAGAGAATATCTAAGATTGTCATAAAAAATACGCCAGCCATATGAATTCATTGATATAGTTAATGGAAACAAGACTTTAAATAGAGTCCAAATCTCCTCCCTGCTGTGTCTCATTTCTTATTTTATTTGAATTTTTTTTCTAAAAAATTTGAAACAAATTGTACAATTACTATAATACATGTATCAATACATTCCAATAATTATTATTTTTTAAAAAGCCACATGCAATTTATTTTGGAATAAATGTATAAATTAGTGTAAAATAAGCATTAAATCTTAGAAAAATTGTCTAAAACAATATTATGTTCAAATGTTTTAAAATTTGAATACAATATAATATAAAAGCTTATAAATTTGCAAAACAAGTTATGAAAATTTAAAATTTAAATGAAAATAAGCAAGAGGGCACGGAAGGGGTAGAGAACATGGTTGTACTCTTAACTACCACTCTAATTTTGCTTAGGTTTTATGTCTTGCCAACGGATGGTAGTGAGGTGGAGTTGGAAAGTTTGTGGACTAGAAGATGAAAATCTTATATAAGATTTGGAAAATATTTGGGAAAGAAATTTATAGGAATTGGATTATGTTCCAATCTTCTCGTCTACATATGCATGTATCTCTTTTTCAAAACATGTATAAAATATTAAAAATGAATACGTAAAAATGGGCAATGTGGACTTCATAGTTTAATGTTATTTGTATATACTCTATCTCAAATAATGGTGCTCTATTTCATGCTAAAAAATCAAATATGCTCCTCTTATGAAGATCTTTTACAAACTAACTTCTACGGATCAAGACTCCAAGAAGATTGGTTGCGGGGCCCACTTAAGATGCAAATGTAGTTTTCCGGTTTTTGTTCCGTCTATATTGAAATTGTCGGTGAACTCGCCTTCTAATATAGCCCGGGTGAGTGTCATTATGCATTTTCCCATTTTATCCTGAAAAAAGAGAGTTAAGGTAGAACATCCCGATGAATCAATAACTCAATAATTGGAAATTTCGAAACTTGATCTCCTCGCGAACACTTTAAAAAGAAAAAAGTAAATTACGAGTGAGCTTCATCCATGAGACTGATATATTTCAGGAGACTTAGGCGTTGCTTTTGATTTGATCATGAAAAGCACTCATTGGTAATTGATATAGCTAGTAAGGCAGTGTACACCCCGAGTAGCTTGAAGCCACTACCCTAAATTGACATAAAAAAACATGGGTGTTTCATGAGGTCTATTTTTTTTCCAGAGTTCACATCTAATCACACACGGCGAAGTCTGAGATAAATTGGTGGAACACTCTCAAAAGGTGCACATTTGAAAAATAAAGCAAATCTTAAGAGCAAATTGCTTTTTATAAAGTTTATGTGATTGTTGCACACGAGAGTGGGTAAGAGCAGTGAACCGATAGGGTCAGGGATGGAAACAGGAGACTCGAAGGGAGGGGCTGATAATCTATATGATTTATTTATATACTCTATATAAGTTTTATTTCAAAATACGGAAGGGGTTAAAACGCTAATTTATTAATTAAGATTTCAATCAAACTATATAAAACAAATAAGTTATTTTTTCGTTAATTGTTATCAAGATGTGAGAGCGTTAAAGTTGTCTCTACCTAGTTCATTATGTGGATATGGTATGAATAATGAAATCCATGATATTTGCCCTAGAAATGTCCAACTGGTGATATAAATGTTTTTAACGACTTCAGTTGTTCATTTGCATGTTTCTGACAGAAACATTGCAAAAATTGAAGAAAATTACCTTGCCAAAAGTATCATGATCCCATACTTCCAATATCAGTAGCTCGTGTAATCCATCCTCAACCACAAGGTCGAATGTTTGATTCCATACCGGGTTTAAGCTCTTATTTACAACCTGAGAATTTGAAGAAAAAAAAACGAGATTAAAGCTGTTCTTGTACATAAAATATTAAACTTCCACAAAAACCAAAAAAGTAAAACTAAATCTTTGATAATGGGAGACACTACGAAAACACCACCTTGAATCGCCTTGTTTACTTGCCAAAATAAGATGTGGGCTTGTTTCACTTTTAATAGGAGGCATAACTCAAATAGTTTATGAAACAAATAATAGTAGCCAATTGATAATGAAATGTCTTTTGCTAATTATTAGCTAAGTGGGATGCTTAAGAAAGCTTAACTTATAACGGGCTTCAGTAATGTTAAATGTGGCTTCAGTAAGTAGCAAAATTAGAATTGTTTGGCTACAGATTTTGAGCAATAGTCTCTTTTCTTGAGTTTGAAAAAAAAGGCTCATCACGATTAAGCTGCTAGATTTTTCAGATGAATGCAACCAAGCAAGGTCTAAGTTCATACCCGAGTCTTGCATTTCTGATCCGACTTCTTCAGTAAAATTACAACAAAAGGGTCAGATTTTCCTAATAAATCAACAGATGGCAAGTTCTCGGCAGCTATCACTGTCACAGAGAGAACTCCTCTAACAATGACCTCTTTTTTCTTCTCAGAAACAGCTTTTTTAGAAGATTCTGTCTCGTCTATTCCGCCTTTAAGGACTTTTTCGACTGTGGTTAATTGATAATCAGGATTTGAAGAATTTGAAAATACACTATGTGTGCCCAAAGGACAGTATAAGAGCTCCAAATGAACCTACAACACAAGTTAATTATGTGTTCATGATTAGTATATAAAGGAAAAAACCGACCCATTTGCACATATAACAAACAATGTATCTATCACTTCTGTGATTAACAAAGTAGGCATACACTAAAAGAAGATTTTTTTCCATTCAACACAAACTAGTAACTGTGTTAAAAAATAATTCCATCATATTAGGGAGAATTTCAAAGAAGAGCTTAAAAGCTGCAGCCAAACTGATATTAACAGGCTTAGAACTCACCTGTCCCCTATCTTTAGTATCCCTTTGAACCATCAAATCTTTAACCAAATTCAACCACACATCTTTAACCTTGCCTGGTTCAAGATCCTTTAGAGACAATTGAGCACAACCTATTAACTCAGAAGCTTGAACACCTTCATCGTCAAAAACCCTTACTGTTAAATGTTGCGTAGATTCATCTTCAACAACGAACTCAAAGTGTTCGTTCCAAATTGGGTTTAGTTGGTTATTCTAAGTAGAAAAAAGAACAAACTTTGGGTTAACAACCGACAAAGAACCGAAAAAGAGGTGCATGTCAAAAATGAGCTATGATATTTAGCTTAAAGCCTTTTTTTAAGAATTTCACTAAGCATAAGCATCAACACATAAAGCATGAGTTTTGCATACTACTAAGTTTATATCCATAATAAAAATATATGACAAAAACACACAACTTAAAAATCTATGCAAATAGATGAAATCCATAATTGTTATTTAAACAAGAAATATTATTGCTAAATTCTGCACAATATCATTTGATTTCGTTACTTATAATAAAAACAGTAAACTTAGGCTCGCTTCTTATGTTCTGGGAGGCAAAAGTGCAGGTCAAAGTTCAAACTGTAAGTAGCATAAGCTTTGCATTTTTTTGAGTTTTTCAGCAAAACGTTTTAAATAATTTTCATCTGTGCAACAAAACACACTCGTAGTGCAAAGCAGCAAATGAGCTAACTTGTTTCTAGAACGCATTTTACCGCACTTTTAATGGCAGAGTAAAGTGGCTGTGCAAAAAGAATTTCCATTTATTAGAATGGAGTATAGAAGAGGTGTCTTACTATAGTTTTGCTAGTTTCCATTCTGTCACGCAATGGTCTTATGAAAACTACGGCATAAGGATCAGATTTTCCAACCAAGTCTTTATTTGTTAAATTTTTGGCTTGCACAAGCTTCACATCCAATGTTCCAACAGGCTTCAACTCTAGGTTACTGAAGAAAAATACATTGACCAACAACAAAAATAGGGGGTTAAGATTAAAATTCATTAAAATATGCAGAAAAGGATCATTATTGACAACACAACTATTATTTATATGGTGGGTGATCTTTATCGTGTTCAAATAGGGTTTGGATATAGCAAAAGAATATTGTACCTGTAATCCCCTGGCAAAATGGGTATAATTTTCCGAACTGGCCATGTAATAGAATCTTCAATGGCGTCATGTATTGTTTCCTGCATATAAATCAAATATCATAAAACACAGTACTTAAGACATTATGTATAGAAATGTGATATGTTAATTGTCTGATTAGAACTTTAGACATTAAGATCCTTCTTAAAATGATAAATTTGATGGCTAAAACAGGAAAGGGGAAAAAATCAGGACAATAATGACACTCTTGTCTAATCCGCAAAAGCGAAAAAAAATTGTCTCATGCAAAGACATATTTAAAGATCTATTGATCACTGGTATTTGAATTTCATTCATGGTAGAAAGTAAGATCTTTAAAGTTCACTGTTACTATATTCTCACGTAATTTACTTAGAAGTTAGAATAATTCGACGAACCCAAACATACAAATAATAAGCTTCAGTTTCTTTCCTCTTCATTATAACTAGACTAGTACTGTCAGAACTTTGAGATAAAATGGCGCATGTCCGTATATTATTCAGTCACAGAAGAGTTTGGAACAAGAAAAAGGAAAAGTAATTTTTTTAACCACTAACCTCAATGGCATCAGATATTCCTGGAATAGACGATAGTTCTCCACCGACAACTTTAAGGGTAAAGTCCAAGTTTTTCTGTAGCACAAATAATCAAAATGGCAATGGTGTTATAAAAAAGGTCAGGGATATAACAATTTTGAAGTCCTTTCTTGATTTTTCTAAAGGACTTGATAAATGTCGTAAGAGTGCTCAAATCTAAAACTAAAGTTACAGACGGTCTAGTTTTAATTGCATTTTAAGCTCAAGTTTTTGCTTCAAGTTGCACTACATTTGGTTGGCTAGTTTAATGAACCTAACTTATTTCTAAGCATCAAATAATACAGTTTGTTGGAAAAATAATTGCAGCTAAACAAGCTTTAAGAGAAGACAAGTACAGCTAGAGGACTTACTTTTTCTCTCAAAGAATAACAAACAGCTCCAAAGCAAGGGAACTCATCAACCAGTGGTGTGAATATTAACCTGAAAACCCCAGTAAATCCAATGTTTTTTACCTGGAAAACATACAAACGTCAGTGTTTTACAACGCAAGTAGAATGCTTGTTTTTGCTTCCACATAACCGCTAATTTTAAGTTGAGACCTTTTGCAACTTTAAGCAAAAGGCCATAACATTGCAGCTTATTTAGTTATATAAGAAGAAAAACTCAGATTTAAAAGCTAGACGGTCCCTAATGGAGAAAAAAATAAAAGCAAAAGCAGAACAACTGAACTCTTAAGCAGCAGCCAAGCGACCCAAAGTAACAAAAAATGCAGTCAGGGAGCAGTTTAATTAGCTGTAGTTTTAAGCCACTAATCTCTCTTATTCGAGGTTGAGAAATAAATTCAGGGTCCATTTAGGTTAAACTTCTACCTTTTTAAGGATATGAAGCATAAAATATCAGCTTTTAAGCTGGACAACTAAATGCAGTACAACTTTAAGAAAATAGCAAAGGGCGGACTTAGAAATCTGTTACCAAACCATCCATAACGAGGCAGATATACAGAGAGAGATTGCACCTCTATAGGTAGTCCAACACCGAGTTTAGTTTTAACATCAAGTACAATCTTGGGATTTCCATCCCATTGCAATTCCATTTCCATCACAATGCTCTTGGCATCGCCTTTGATGACAGAAATCCCTAAGAAAACAGGCAAGCAATTATCTACCATTTACAATAAACTTGAATTGCTCTTGTAGAGAAACAAAAATCTTCAACAAATTCTTATATATTCCTTTTGTTTATATGTACAATGGAAAAATCAAAACTGCAATAATGCGTTGTCTGATTAATCTTTTCCTACCACAGGATATCCATTGGTTAGTTCTGTAGTCCAATAATTTTAACGATTGTTATTAAATATAAAAATACACTTGGAAATCTAACTAACCTGTAAATTGTGGAGCCACAGTTCCAAGGGTCAGCTTTGAAAATTTGAGAGAAGATAAAATAACCGGTCTATATTGCTCCAGAAGTGGCTCAACAGAACTTCGTATAAGCTCAGACGCTGCCTAAATGAACAACTCATAAAAGATGCTAAAGTGACATTTTTCTCGTATCACAATTCTCAAAGGCCAACAACTAAAAAATCATAAAACCGGCTCGGGAAAACGAGATAAAGTACCTCATTTACATATGGCCATATTTTTTGAAGATGCGCATTAAGCCAATTCACCTGTAGTTGATAAAGGTGACACTATTAGAGCCACCAAACATTAACGCTATTTACCCTTACTTCAAAACCAGATTTCGACCCGGACTGTCAGAGTAAGCACTAGACTCCATATTATGACTAAATTCGGTATGGGTCTGATTTTGGGTCAGGGTAAATAGCATTGCTCGGTAATATGAAATGCATGACTATTGAATAGAAGTAAACATATTTAAATATTACTCAACTTTTGTCGTTGTGAGAATACTACCCAAGAAGGGTAGAATTCTGGTGTAAGGATCTTCCTTGAATCTTCAACTGTCATCCGGGCGAAAGCAGCAATTGTTGCAGCCTGAAAATTAACATTTTTAATTTGTCACTCAGCACCTCACCTGTACGTGTTTGGTTGCAGTTTTAAGCTGAATATTTTGAGTCTGATAAAGATGCTGGGTCTATATATACAGCTTAAAGTTTCTAGTTATACCGCAAAACATTTAACGGTATTCAACCAAATGCAGCCAGTTTTTAAGCGAAAAAGCTCATGCAACCAGCACTTTAACAAGCACGATATCTTGGACCAGCCAGTTTGTGTATAACGACTATACTCCAGTACTTTAAATTTATCTGAACAATAAAAATAAAAAATATTGATAACTTTGTATCCCAAAACACTGTTTTTTGTTTAGCCTTTTATCACTGTTTAGTATTCCAACCTATATATTTTTCTTTCGAAATCTATACTGTCCAAATTGGGAAAGTTAAACAAAATTAAATGCAATTTTGGCTATATATTAAACATCAAGTTACATGAAAACTTGTTTCATTACAAAATGCAAGCATGATAGATCAAGACATATTTACGCAACCTTTGAATGGAATAAAATGAACGATAGTCAAATGAAATACCAAATCAGAGCGGCATTTGGATCTGTTGGCCTGGTTTTTAGCGAAAGCGACGACTAATCCGATGCCCAGAGAGATTCCCAGAAAGAGACCCACGAGGAAGCCCATCTTCTATCTTTTTCTATATAGATATATATGATGTATTAAATCACTGTGTTACGGTCACATTCTGGTGACTTTGCAAATAGCTACATGCATTTTTTTTCCAAGAGCTTGTGAAAATAAATATGTTATATAAGGTGAATAACAGAAATTTGATTGGGAAGTTTAACCGTTTATAACATAGTAATGGTGACTGTAGTTTAGATTAGAATTCCATATGATCCTCCTGGTTTCAGTTGAAACATTAATACTAATCCCCAAATTTCGGAAAACAGATCTTTTGATAATTACTACTCCCTCCGTCCCATAACAATAGTCCGATTTGGTTTTCGACTAAGTCCCAAAATAATAGGCTAATTTGACTTTTATATTAAAAAAATTCTCAAATACCTCTAATTAATGAGCATTGTTATTTGCAATTCATGAATACCATTTTAATGATATATTTGAGAATTATTACACATATTTATTACTTCAAATAACTCTAATCAATTTTTTTTAATATTCGTGAAAAACAAACTATTTTTATGGGACCGAGAGATTAATTCACAGTGTCCTTTTAATTTTGAAGACGCAATTATGTCTATAGTAGGAAAGTGTACTCCTTCAAATTACTTTAAAACGGCTTAATTTTCCATGGATTTCTTTGTCTGCTTCTTCTAATTATTAAGATTAAATGCATTTTGGCAGTTTCTCCATAGGTTTTTTTTCCCTAGCCTAAACTTTGTGCTAGAATGAGCTGGTTTGTTTAACATATTGAAAAACTAGCCTTTTGCTTAAAGCTAGGTTCACAACACTGACGAAAGAAAAATCTATATATGTCCGAAATGATATGAAAACATCGTTTATAATGACTTCATATCACAATAAGTACTCACCTTATTTTTCTTTGTTTCATTTTTTTGAGATACATTTTGAGGTTACAATTGTCTCAATTGAACACACATGGACCAAATAGATTTCCAATGAAACTATCACTAAGTTGATGAATGATGAGTTGGTATTTGATCCGCGAAGAAAGTAACAATGATTCTTTTTTGAAAAATATAAAAAATAAAATGTGGCAATGTTCTTTTCTTGTTGCTTTTGTATTGCAGTGCCTAATAATCTACATTAATTTAATTATTTTCTTTCTAATAGCCTATATTATAACTACACAAGTACTTTCCTCCCTCTATTTAATTCGCACGCCAAGTATCCATTGAGTAACTAGGGATTCTAATATGTTCCTATATCGTATGATCGTATCGAAACTTGACTGTGGACAAAATTGGGAGGAAAAAAAATCTCCATAATGTGATGTACGTACTTCCAGACAAATGTACGTATGTGAACTGATTTTGTTCACCTTTTATTTTTACCCAAAATTCTAAGCCATAACGTGATTACATATTAAGAATATAGAGAAGAAATATAAATATTCGAAACTGTTTGGTCACAGTACTGCATGGCTGTTAAAATAGAATAGTGTTGAGTTATGTTATTAGGTGTCGGTTCATTGTTTTATGTAATCACTCTTCTGTTTCCATTTTTTTACATTTTAGTCCTTTCTCATATGTTCCGTTTGGTTTTAAGATTAGTTTTAAGTCAAAGGATTACAATAGCCTAATCACAAATCCTGTATGGTGTCTCAACCCTCGCCTAGCTAAGGAACGTTCCGCTTTACATACTTACACACGAGTCCGCGACACGCAGAAAAAACCTGGTAAAACTCATTAAGTTTCACTATTTTCAATGGAATTTTTAATTTTAAGTTCTGATTTACTCTAGCTGGCCGGTCTTGTGCGGGATAGATAAAATTGGGGCTTTTACTTTTGGACTTGTTCATGTATCGTCACACCAAGTATTAATCGTGATTGTCGTTTGACTAATTGAATTCAGAAACCTTATACCAGTAATACTGGAAGTTTAACAAGTAAATATTAAGATTACAAGGAAAGAGTAGGTGGAAGAGAAGAGGAAGTGCGTCACCTATATATGTGATGAATTAGCATTTCTCATTAAGGTTACAGTGATGTATATACCGAGATATACGTATGTATAATGATTTCATCGACACAGTCGGACACAGCCGTGAAGTTAAGAGTGGCAACTTTGGCCCCATTAAGGATAGAAAGGAATCGGTTAAGAATAAAATACGTGCTAAACTTTGCTAGCTTATTACAAACCTAATTCAATTTAGGCTAACAAAGACTCTGAGCAATTTCAACTTCTGATTTTCATGAAAACAATGATATTGGTCTCACTTGGTTGCATCTTATAAGTATAAAATTATACTTATTTGATGGAGGTAGAAATATATATTTTGTAGTGTTTACTTTTAAGTATGTGATTGTTGTTTGGTAAACAGTATAAAAATATACTTTTTAAGAAAATTGGTGTTTGGTAGAGACTTTGTACTTTTACTTTACTGTTATAAAAAAACTATTATATCCATATGTTTTAATTTATTCTTCTATGATCGATGTATTATTCTACAAGTAAAATAAAGTAGGAAAAAGAACGAAAATAAATTTTCTATAACTGGATTTTATTTCGACCAGTCTCGGATTCAGTTGTATAGTCAAATGGTGTGTACTAAAATTTTACAAAATTTAAAATCAAATGGTGTGTACTAAAATTTTACAAAATTTAAAATCAAATGAAGCTCAACAAGCGATAAATAAAATAGTAAAATATTAGTTTCTCCAAATAAAAATCCATAAATTTTAGGTATTGGTAAGTGGTAACTTGTAAACTGAAAATTTTCTAAAACAGAGAATTATATTTTGCCCAAATCATAAACTCAACAGCTAATCTTAATTATGTTCTAAAAGAAAAACAATTATGATGGGGAAATGAAAAATCCTTAATAAAAAGTTATAGCAATTACTGTACATGTCTAAATTACTGGTTAAAGCAATCCTATTCTCTACGAACTAGTTCACTTATTAGTAAATGGTTAGACATATATAGATTTTTTAGTCTGTAATTATAAAGAAGAAAAAGGGGATGAAGAATCCATGTGAAAAGAAATGAAGAAATATAATGAGATACTATAATTACTACATTGTCACTTTTTGTACTCTTTTTTGTCATAAGTATTACAATTGGTACTTAAAATAAGTACACTTTTGAATCACTTACTTTTGATAAAAATAGACTTAAAAATGGACAACCAAACAAAACTATTTATTTATATATTTAAAAGTAAAATTAAGTAAAGGTATATGTAAACCAAAAAAGGCATTGTGCACTCATGCACAATATTATTAATGTGTAAACTCACTCCTACATAAGTAACCTATACTATCTACCACGCAAGCATTTATTTAACTTTTCACAAATTATGCCGCTCGATTTTATTTCGACAAATGTGACGTATGCATGCGACGCCCTAAACCACCTAGTCGGGTTTATTCACCGCTCATTTATTTGTCAGGAAACATGCCAACACATGAAAATTCTGGACAAGTCATCTAGTTGCAACAAAACTGTGTGAGAAACGCTCAACTTGGGACTTGATCAAGTCTTTAAAGGAAAATGTCCGAGCTGGTATCGACTTTTTCGAGGGTGGTTCTAGGAAAGGCTTATCATGGTCATCAAAGTTCTTTACTACTAATTGAAGATGATCGTTTTTAGGGCCCGTGATTATTTGTTTCTTTACCGACTCGATCAAGTTCATGTCCACATCATTGCCAGATATGTCACGTATGTAGAGAGTTGCGTCAACTAATGATGAAGTGTCTTTATGTGTCGCCACGTCAGCTCTAACCACGGCAAGGCCATTTTCTCGTAGAATTTGGGTTATATCTGACAATAAGCCAATCCTGTTGTTTGCACATAGTTCGACTCGAACTCCCTGTGAGCAAAATTTAAAACAGATTGTTATATATACAAAGTGCAGAAATGGTAAAAAGCACAAAAATCAACAACCTTTTTCTTTTCACTAATCAAGCAAAAACGAATCATTTGAGCTTTAAAGTGGGATTTTTAACACTTGAGTAAAAAAAAAAATACCATCATGCCTAGAACATCTTAACTTGAAATTACTACTACTTATTTCATAAATACAATTCATATAGTTTCCTACTTGATAAATGCAGTGACGGAACCAGAAACTTAAAAGTAAGAGGGGCCGAAATTTTATATAAAAAATCTTATACCATATGTGTATTTTTTCCGAAATGTGTGTGTGTTGTGGTTTTGTGTGTGTGTGTGTGTGTGTGTGGTGGTGGTGGGGGGGACTGCCCCCACCTAGTTCCTTTTGTAGATAAATGTATGAACAGAAGGTAGTCTCACTTTGCAAACTCTGCGTTCTATTGCAGCCTCTAAGCATTTGATAACTCGGGCCTTCTCTCCCTCGGTGTTCAAGGCGCAGCCATCTATGTGCCTTATGAAATACTCCTGTAAGCATAGTTGTATATATTATTAGTTTAATTTCAAAGATAGGCAGAATCAATTAGTACATCTTTCCTGATCAAACTTCTAATTAATCTAATCTAAGTAGATCTTTTCTAATAAATCCAATAATTTGATATATATTTTGCATGCATACCTGAAAAGCACAACCTTTGCGACTATCAACCGATGCATGAAACACCACGTATTGCATGTCAGTAAGCGTACAAACCGTATCAAACATCAGCCTCGGCCTATCCCTACATCGTACAGTGACAATGGAATAACTGTTGTCTCTACAATTGTCAATATTTACAACACTACTTGCATGTCTTGTTTCAAGTGTTGCTCTCGGGGGGCATGTTCCTTGGGATGGGGTGTCATAGTCTCTAGCCGAGGCCATTAGCTGGTGGAGCCGCCTTTCAACGCTGGTCATCGACCCCGGTTCACCATCAGGGAGACCTGTCGTTTTGGATTCTTGTTGGGTTGTAGCGTTGCCGTCAGCAACACTGGAAATATTTTTATATTTATTTAGAATTTAAATAAAGGCCATATTAAAAAAGAATAGAAAAAGTTCTATGGTCTAATAAAATGTATCTTACGGTAGGACCAATATTCTCAAGTATTATTGATTTTAGAGTGAAATGTTTTTTAGGGCATCATTTTACCCTTGTAGACCAAATTAACCCAGAGTAGATTACCTACACAAGTCCTGTCAATTTTTTTATTTCAATCGGAGGTATAATTTTCAGTGAAACTGTAGGGAGCTATCTGCCTTGTATTTTGATTTTTAACGTGCGCTCCTCCTTTTGAATAATTGCTGTAATCTCCTGAATTGAGTTGTGCAAATAAGATCATTCAACTACAAATCATAATTTTCATGTTATCGTTGCATACCAAGAGGGGAGAACCGTGGAGGCGGTGGTGGGGGACCGAAGAAGAGTGGTGAGACGGTCCTCAATGGCAGTGAGTCTGTTATTTGATATCGGCAAGTTAGAAGAATGATCTGATATATACGCAACACAAGCCAACCGTGTGTTGTGGCTCCACGCATGAGCCTCCATTATATTACACTGTAGCTGAGCAAGGGCAGCAGATATTTCTGAAAACAGACCTGGTCTATCTGTTCCGCTCATCTCGATTGTGGTACCTGTGATGGGCACGTCACTGGGGAATGATGATTTTTTGGCCGGTTGGCGAAGAGTGGTGATGGTGGTGAATGCATTTGCATCATTCAATCCATCATTGGTAGCAGTTGTAGTACTTGTTCTTATTGCCTGCGTGTAAGTATACATTTTTAAGAAGTTAGAATGTGTCCAAATCGGTGTTTTAAAAAGCAAAATGTTAGCTAAAACGTTTTTGCAAGAGCTATGCTAAAAGCTTACGCTTTTAGCCTAAACACCAGAAAAACCAGCTTTTTAAGCTTTGAATGGCGTTTTTATCGAGTTTTGAATCGAATCTTTTTAGTACTAAGCATGTTTTTTTAAAACAGTGGTCGAAACATATAATCATTAATTATTCCTAATATTCAGGCTAATCCTGATATTCTTTTTAAATTTGGAAAGAGTTTTATGCAGTATCACTGTTTTAAAAAGCGCGTTTCGCAGTGAAAAAGCTCGATACAAATCTCGATTCAAAGGTTAAAAAAAGCTTGAAAAGTTTGCTTTTCTGCTTTTCTAACCGTTAAAAGCTTACATTTTGTACGCTATTAGCATATATTTTACAAAACCGATTTAGGTAATGTTTCGTTTTTTAAAACATTGTGTAGTACTAGTATATAATAAGCAAAAATATTCTAAGAAAGTGATTAGTGAAAATTGATTCATGTAAATGCATCCACATCAACATGCAAGACTATGTTAAATGTAATTGAGTTTGTAAGTTATAACAATAGGATACCTTAAAAAAAAAACTCTGATAGCAACCGCATCAATAACTTAATAAAAAAGCACTTTGACCAACCATATTAATTATCTTAAACTTTTTCTCATATTTAGGTTAATTAGTATCATTTTTATATTTTTATGGTAACAATTTAAATTTATACATTTTTCAGTTTTCCTATCAAATTTCTTATCATAACTAAATATTACTATATTTTAATATAATTCTATCAATTTTTTTCAATCCAAATTAATTTACTAGAGTAAAAACATATTAAATAACTTACAAGTTTTCTCGTATTTAAAGTAAAAAATACACTTTTACAACTTATAAATAGACGTTTTGGTTTATACAGATTATCAACTTTTTTTTAATCAATTTCTCTATCAAAACTATACAACTAATAATTTTGTTATTTTATTAATTTATATGTTAAAAGTATAAATAAAGAAGAGAGAATAAGAGAAAATTAAGATAGAAAAATTATTATTTTAATTATAAGAGAACATATTGATCTCTTCTATTTGAGTGATATTTGAATTCATGTAAATTTAAGTTAATGGATTAAAAAACTGATGCATGTATAATTTTAGAACAATCTACTCATATTTAAGGTAAATAAGTCGTATAGGAAAACTCATGGGGTGCTCTTAGCATAAACGTTCTTCTAACAAAACCCCATTACCTGTTGAATATGGTTAATGGTTTTCTGATCAGTGAGTTTGTTACCTCTCACATCTTTAACATGGAAAACTGCAAAGCAATAAAACAAAATGTGTGAAATGGTTTGTACTGTAATAAAACTTCTCTATAAAAATACTTTATATACGAATAATCTCGCTACAGTTATAAAAAATCTCGGTCTCAACTCAGACTAATTATAAATAAAAATAAATTTTCCATCACATGTGAAATTTTGAAGTCTCATTAGTTATAATATCAGCTCACTATAGCAATAAGTTGACATTTTATATTAAAAAAATAATGTATATTTTTATATTAAGTTTAAAATGATGTAAAAAATATTTATGTTAATTTGTTTGTGACGATAGATTAATGTTTTCGTTGCTATCACGTCTTATAACTCGTAAATATGTAATAACTCGTACATATAGACACATCTTGCAACTCAAAACTAATATTGGGAGGCATACTAGTTGAATCTTATTGATTACACATATATTTCTGTGATTCACACATATATTTGTGTCATTCACACATATATTTACATGATTACACATTTTTATATACATGTATTTGTTTGATAATAATCTTAAAACTAATTTTTGTAGAGTTCACGTTTGTTTATATTAATGTGGTAAGGTATCTTATATTGTGTTTATAAATTAATTTTAAAAAAAGAAGATATATTTTATATGTAACCTCCACTTAAAAATAAACTGCTTATAATAATAATTTCTTGTGGTTACAAGGATATAACTTTATAAAGATTTTATGTATACGCAAGATTCAGCTATAATTACCGGTCCAAAAATAAAAACAAAAACAAAAACTTATGGTATAAGTTTAGTACCATCCATGAGCCAACCACCATCAGATGATATATAGCCCTTTGAAATGGTGAGATTCATATCAGTTAGCACTTGAACCACTTCTAGAAGAAGCCCTTGCTTCTTAACACTATCCACCTGCAACAAATTATCCAATATATTGTTCAAAAAAATGTACTCCTATTTATCCTAGACTAGAAACCTAAAGCAACTTCTTAGAATTTGTTTTGCTGCATGCGTAATTTAAGCAAATATAGGTCGCGTATTTGAGTGAGAGAAACAATCGTGGTTCACTCAAGATTTTGTCGTTGGTTAGGTCAGAACACTATCAAGTCGACCAAATACAGTACTTAATATTTATAAACTTCAAAGGCAAGGTGGTTTAAAACTGCAATCGGACAAAATTTTCGTTTGTAATATGTAGGCAGTTCGTGAAAAACAAGATTTAGTGCTGATTAAAAAACCATGAATTCCATCACGTATTTGGTCGTTTTGGTTATAAATATTAAATTCAATGCAAAAATACATACCTTAACCATTGTGCAGTCTCTCAAGCTCTCATTGTCAATGCTTACCTTACAACTGCAGAAAAATGAAACAAATTAGACCAGCTTAATTAAGCTAAGGTTCCTGATTATAAATTGAAGAATCATATAAAATATCGACTAAAGGGATAATTACTTACTTAGGCCCATAAATCCTTTCACGAAGTTGATCAAAATCTGGATCAAAATAAGGGGAACATACTCTCTCCATCCTGCAAAGAAGAGTTAAGAACTTAAGATATATAAGCATTATAGCTAACGACGGGATTTATTTTCTTTTGTATAAGGAGAGTTATTTGTCACTCAAGTTTTCCATCAATCAAGTTTGTATCCTTATAAATTAACCCTTCAATTTTACATCCCTTGTCATAGCCAAATGGATTTAACGTGGGAAGTCTTATTTAATAAAAAAGATGTTTGAAGATTATAAACGAAACTTTGGAATATTGAAATTACACTAGATGATGACGTGTAAGTTCTAAATTGTAATTGGCTGAATTAATTATATGTATTATATCAATGCCAAACAGACTTTGTAATTTTTTGACTGTTTAATTACGTTTTTTTCCAGTAAGTTGCTAGATTTTGCAAAACAAGTAAAGGATTTTCTATTTTCAAGCAAGAGATGTTTTTTTTCACAATTTTAAATTTTCTTTCTATAAGTGACGGTATTTTGATTATTTTAATTATGTCAACATTTACTTTACTGAAATACTATATCTTCAGCCATGTCATTGTCATGTCACCAGCGGTGTTAAGTTAAAAGTTAAAGGATTAAAGTAACATATATTTAAAGCTTAGTGGTGAGAAAGTGACGATTGTGTTAAAATTGGAGAGGCAAATAAGCTATTGACCCTTTCTTATTTGCCAAGATAGAAGCTATATTAACAGATTAGCTAGAGAAAATTAAGCTTATCTAACTGAATTTGAGGGTTACGTGCAAATGCGAAGTTATTGATTTTTGTGTGGAAGCATGCATAACTAAAGATAATTATAACAAATTCTTAAATCGTGTTTGAGATTATAAACGACAACCACCTTGCACACAAGAATCAGCGGCATTACAAAGAAAAGTTTCCGATTTTAGACTATTTTGTATTTTGTAGATTGACTTAGGTTAACAAAGAACCCATGATGAATTTCTATGGAGGTTCCTAATATCATTTAACATGTAATTCTTTTGATTCGAAATTCTGTAACACAAACCGCATAAGATATGATCAACTTCTAAATAAGCGTCTCAATAAAATTGAGGCTAATTTGAAATCATTCGAATTCATATTTACAAAATTCTTATTACATAACCTAACAAATTTTGCATCGCATTTATGTTCCCATTGGTTGTAAGATTCAAAGGAAAATAAGTTTCGTATCCATTGATGAGTTTTTCAATTTTCTTTTTTCATAAATTAGCTAGGAACTAGCAGTTTCAAATTAACTTTTTAGATGAGTTTTTTTGTATGTCGCCAATTTTATATGCATAGATTAAGAGACCTGAAAACTCAATAGATTCTTTTCTTAAAACTACAAAACAATCAAACAAGGCATTAATATATCATCATACGGAGGTATTTTCTACAATCATTTTTCCAAATCCAATACCAAAATCGAACCAAACAGAGATAGACCGATAGTTTAACGTAGGTTTAAGGGGAGAGACTTTGCATACCCAGATTCAGATTTGTATGAAGTAAAGCCCTTATAATAGTCTTCAAAAACTATTCTTCAGCAATGTTGATAACCCAAGCTGATAATTAATAACCATCAAAACCAGAAAGGTTTTCCTCAAGCCATATCTCTATATCAATGCAGATATATAGAATGAGAGAGAGTTTAGCTAGGTCAGAATTTGTGGAACAAACTGTTTTTTGCTAGGCAAAATAATAAACAGGTCAGCAAAATAAGGAATGGCTAGGATTAACAAACATGATAATTAAGGTTGGATTTATAAATGGTAAAATAGTCAAAAGAGATTTTATAGGCCTCGTTTGCATACATTTGTTTCACCATTTCAATTATCTATCTGTAATCCATTGCCTTGAATCTGGATCTCCTTTGTACTACTAAGATAATTTCAATTATCTATCTGTGATTAAAAATAATAATAATTTGATTTGTTATGTTGTCCAATTATTACCACACATCTTCCCCTTTGTTCCTGCCTAACTTCTCGGATAATACCCATACTCAAGTTCTCAAGAATATCATTAACAACACAATTGTAAAAAAAGTTCCCCATTCATTTGTAATTAATTTTTTTCATAATTTGTTCTATAATTAATAATCCATTTATTATATCGACTAATTTTTAGAATACCATAACACTCGGGATGCCTTATAACATCTCTTGTTCGCATGCACCGGATGACATTTCCCCATGTTATATTTATCAGGTTTTCATCAGCTTATCGGTTTTTTCAAGTGTATTTATGATTATTTTTTAATTTTATGTTTTAAATCAACGTTATATATAATTTCTAAAGTATTTGTTCAAAAAAAGCTGTAAAATTTGAACTTTTATACTCCATTCGTTCCCATTTAATTGTTCACTACGAAACTACGTGCAATTTTGACCGGGCAAGAACTTGTATTAAAATTGTCGGAATGAAAATTTTCAAAAGTTCATCACATAGTTCAAATGTTAAATTTTATTATTAGATTTAAAAAAAATTAGTTTGATAATTTTTATACAAGTTATAAGCCGGTCAAAATTGCACGTAGTTTCGTAGTGGACAATTAAATGGGAACGGAGGAAGTATATTTTTTGGGTACTTATTAGTATTAATACCTTATAAATTGTCAAACAAACAATTAAATACCAAAAAAATATATAAATTTCAAATTTTACAGTTTTTTTGAACAAAACACTTTATAAATAACATAAAACGTTGATTTAAAAAATATAATCAAAAAATAATTACAAATACACTTGAAAAACCCGATAAACTGATGAAAACCTAATAAATATAATAGGAGGAAATGTGTACCTGCATGCACTACAAAAACTGAAAGTGTCATTGATCGTTACCAAATTATTACATAGGTTTGCCGGCTATATACTACACTAAAATAACATGCAGCGTTTCTGGTAGATTGGTTATTAAGTTAGGTTTTATCAACCGGGAGTGAGACGTACATGGTTCAAATTTCGTCTCACACCTAATTTTTTCCATTTTTTTTTGATTAATTAAAGCCAGAAAAAATTTGCAAGAGCTAAGGCCAAGTTAGGAACACACCACTTTATGTTTGGCAAAGTGACCGTACACTACCATTTGATCAACTACTGCACACAAGATAGCATGTTTAATATATAAACTTCAGCATATAACTTATTTTTATAAAATGATTACACTCAGATGTCTATGCAAGCGAGCAACAAGCTGCGCCTTTAGCTTTTTTTGAATCGTAAGAAGTATATTTACGTGTTACCTATATTTGTTGCACAATTGACTATAGGGCGGACAGAGTAAAAAAAAGTTAACTAGCCAGGACGGGTTAACCTATAGGGTCGCCCCCTGCCGCCACTTTGCCAATGCTACCTAATAATCTTCTCTTCATGATAGGTGGATCTATTTTGGTTCAACCTATATTTTTTAGAAGTAATAATAGTATAATGCAGTAGAATGAAATCATTGAAAGGAGCAGAGTGAAGTTTTAAACAACTAGAGAAAAGTAACCGTTTATTGTATTTGCGTATCTTTTACACCCAATCAACCATTTTTTCCAAAGATGAACTAAA
Organism: Primula vulgaris; assembly: GCA_963920805.1. NCBI lineage: Eukaryota > Viridiplantae > Streptophyta > Magnoliopsida > Ericales > Primulaceae > Primula > Primula vulgaris. The sequence goes on from OY987212.1 coordinate 14,431,429, forward strand.
GTACATCCCCACTTATCTTTACTGTCCGGCACTAGTCTGCCTCCGCCGGTATCTCGCCGGCAACCTAGGTTTATTTCTATCCTCTCCCTTAATCGTTACCTATAAATAAGCCATGCAACCATTGCTACGAGAGATTTAGTAGCGATGGTGTCGTCCCCCACCGTTTCGAGTAACGAGAGTGACGTAAGGCATGCTAATTTAGAGGATTATCACCTTAGGTTTCCTGACAAAGATGATTCCTTGTTCGATGAGGAAAATTGTGGTATGGAGATTGTGGGTGAATCATCGCATACCTTGCCCTTTTCCAATATTGATGATTGGATTCATCAAGCTGTGCTATATGCGGAATTGACCGCTAACCCGGTTTTCGTTGCTGGTGGTGTAGCCTTTCCTACTGCTTGGGTTATTTGTTTGAGTTCTGTCAGTGCTGGCGTGTCCGCCTCTGTTATGGGTTTAAAGAAGACGGTTACTGAGACAAGAGGTGAGTATTTGCCCATTGGATCTTACGGGGTTTATTCTCCTAGAACGCCCTATTCCCCCATTTCCCTTAATATTTTATTACCTAATCTAGACGTGTCTACTACCCCCAACCTAAAACTAAAGAAATTACCCTAAAACTATTATATCTAGCGATCCTCTTATTTATTCTAATACTCTTTTAAATCCTTCACTCATATCTTATGATACCTCTAATCCTTCATCACCTCTTCATCTCACCCACCGTATCCTCACTTCCACCACTCACCCAAGGTCACCACCTCTTTCCTTCCATACTAACACCTCCGCTCCCTCTTCTAAATCTCCACCACACATTCCCGCCCAACCTCTTGACAAACCTTCCATTGTCGCCTCCAAGCCCAATACTAAACCGTCTTATTCCTCAATTATTAAAAAAAAAAAACCTAGACTCGCTCTTTCGTTTATGCGCTCGCCAAATTCCAAGTCCTCTAAGTTAGCGTTTCCTACTGGGACCTCTTTAGCCGGAGATGCGAAATGGAAGAATACATTGGTAGGCTTTTTTATTGATAAACCTCTTACCTTAAGTGAGGCGTTTTATGGCGCTAAAAAGTTGTGGTCGAAGAAAGGTTTTGATTTTGTAACCCCGGCCGGGAATGCGCTCTTCTTTTTCACCTTCAAATCGATTGAAGGTTGTACCACTGTTATGAGCGAGAGTCCTTGGTTCTTTGCTGAAAAACCGATATTTTTGAAGATGTGGTCTAGAGAGGCTGATATTGCTAGAGAATAATTTTGCACCGTTCCTGTGTGGGTAAATTTCTTTGGGATCCCGTCGGTGTATTTCTCGGACGTTGTCATTTGGGCTCCCCCCTTTCACCGACGAAATTACTGCCTCTGGAATTTTTTTGGAATATGCACGAATTTGTATGGAGATGAAAGTTGGGAGTGAGTTCCTGAAACGTTTCTTGGTTGTGACCGAATTTGGTGAGGAATTTGAGGTTAGGGTCGAATATTCGTGGATTCCTAGACAATGTTCATTTTGTAAAGTTTTTGGACATAATGTTTCGGCGTGTACCAAAAATCCTCGTTTGGACTCTTTGATAGCGTCCTCTTCTCTAGTGGTTTCGGCTATCCCGACCTCGGTTTCTCCTACACCGGAGGTATTAGCTACATCAAACATTGTTGCTTCGGCTCTCTTGCCTCCACCTGTGTGTACTTCGGATGTGGTCACGGCGCCTTGATCGCCTAGTTTGGTAGTTTCTCCCACTCCAGTGCTTGTGGATAATAAATTTGGTGTTCTAGATTCCATTGGTGTGGAAGCTGGGTTAGTTATAAACTACATCAGATTTAATCCCGTTACCCCTGTTACGGCTTCTCTGGCTAAGTCACTACTTGCAAAAAGAGCAAAATTGGTTGATGAGGTTGAGAAAAATAAACAAGGAAATACAAAGAAAAAGGGTGGGAATAACCAGAAGACTCCGCGTTCAGTTTCATCCTCGAGAGGTAAAGGTAAAGACCCTCATTCATCTCGTTATGGTTAAAATTGCTTGTTGGAATATTCGAGGAATGAATAGCCTCGAGAAAAAAGAAGAAGTTTTTAATCTTATTGTTGCTCATAATATTAGTTGCATTGGGTTAGTTGAAACAAAACTTTCTAATTTGAATAAGGAAGCCGTTTGTAGTCGTTTATTATCAAATTGGAAATTTATTTATAATTTTGCTTGTGCTCCTAATGGGAGGATTCTAGTTTCTTGGGACCCTTCGTTGTGGGATTTAGTTGCAATTAGTATAACCGCTCAAGAGATTTCTTGTCGGATAAAGGCATGTAATAGTCCTATCGTTGCATACATTTCTTTTGTGTATGGGTTTAATACCGTGGCCCAAAGAAGGTGTTTATGGAGTAATATTCTTAACGTTGCTTCCATCTTTAATAATTTACCGTGGTGTGTTCTTGGTGACTTTAGCGCTTTGAGGAGACCGACTGATAATAAGGGCGGAAATAATATTTGGGGGAACGAACAAGATGAATTCCCTAAGTTCATTAATGATGCTGGTCTTGATGATTTGAGATCTAGGGGTCTCTTTTTTACATGGTGTAATAATAATCCATTATTGCCAACCTTTTGAAAACTTGATAGAGCTCTAATTAATGATGTTTGGCTCTCGTCTTTTTCCGATTCCGATGCCGAATTTGCGCCTATTGGCATTTCGGACCATTCTTCCATTATTGTTAAAGTTGTGCTGGATTTCGTTTGCGGTCCAAAACCCTTTAAGTTCTTTAACCATTGGGGCTATTACGATGAATTTTTACCTATTGTGGCGCGTGCGTGGGCAACCCCTTTTTCCGGTACTAAAATGTCCGTGGTATATAAGAGACTTTTTATAGTTAAGCAAGAGCTCCGAAAATTTATTAGAATTAGGCGTGTTAGAGAAAAAAGACTACTTACCGAGGCTTGAAACCGTCTTAATGTTCTTCAATGTGACTTGGATACTAGCAGGGATCCTCTTTTATTTTCGGATATAAGCGGAGTTAGAAATTATATTCTCAAGGTTTTGCATCGGGAAGAAAGCGAGGCTCGCCAAAAAAGTAGGTTGCAATGGTTGAAAGAGGGGGATCGCAATACCGGGTATTTCTTCAAGACCATCAACAAACGTAACAACCGTAATCGTATTTTTTCGTTGGTTTGTGAGGACGGTTCAACTATTACTAATCCATTCAAAAGGCTTTCATCGATCATTTCTCTAGCACCCTTGGGTCCGTAAACTCGATAAGCAACTTTGTTGGCCACCCACCTCCCACTCGGCATCCCACTGCCAACCTTTCGCAACCCTCTTCAGGAGTTTATGCAGGGGCTATTTCCAGCCACTTGCCTATGGCTTTTAGCCTCGACGAGTTTGTTGTTCCCGTTCTATCTGATATGATGGTGTCTGATCTTGTGGCCCTTGTTAACGAGCAAGAAATTAGAGCTTGTTTTTTCCATCTCCACCCCAATAAAGCCACAGATCCGGACGGTTTTAATGGTACTTTTTTCAAACTCTCTTGGGAGATTATAGGGAGCGATATTACGGCGGCTGTTATGGATTTTTTCCGTTCCGGTTCTCTTCTAAAGCAAGCTAATACTACATCTATTGCTCTTTTTCCCAAATGCACCAATCCATCATCTTTAAAAGATTACAGACCTATATCATGTTGTACCACGATATATAAATGCATCTCGAAAATTTTGGCTAATCGGCTAAAACCTCTTCTTCATGATATTATCGAAGAAAATCAATCGGCGTTTATTGGAGGCCGTCGTATTAGTGATAACATTCTCTTGGCACAAGAGTTATTACAAGGGTATCATAAGGAAAGTGGTTCACTACGTTTAGCGGTTAAAGCTGACTTGATAAAAGCTTATGATTCGGTTAATTGGGAGTTTATTTGGGAGCTCTTCCATCGGTTGAGTTTTCCGGCTAGATATATTTTGTGGATAAAAGCTTGTATTACCTCTCTGAGCTATTCAATTGGGTTAAACGGCGAACTAGTGGGATTTTTTCATGGAGCTAAAGGTCTTCGTCAAGGCGACCGTTGTCTTCCCATATATGTGTCATTTGTATAAACCTTATTTCGTTGATTCTTAAAAAATTAACGTTAGATAAGGATTTTAGATATCATTGGAGGTTTAAATATCTTAAAATTACCCATATTTGTTTCGCCGATGACCTTATGATTTTTTCGAAAGCCACTGCTAAATCGGCTAAAGTCTTGAAGTTAGCCACTGCTAAAAGTCATGTATTTCTTGCCGGTGTGAATCCGGAAATCCACGGTCAATTAGTGGCTTTGTTTGGCTTTGTGGAAGGTGCATTGCCATCGCTTATCTTGGGATTCCTCTTATTACTTCTTCTCTCTCCTCCAAAGATTGTGCGTCTTTGGTGGAACGTATTACTAATCGAGTGTCTTTGTGGATGGGAAGACTATTGGCCTACGCCGAAAGACTCCAACTCATCAACTCGATCCTTCTTGCTATGCAATCTTATTGGTGCCCCCACTTTATTATTCCCATTAAGGTCATTGATGATGTTGGGCTATTATTCGGCGATTTCTTTGGAGTGGATCGGAACATAAGCGTTATGGGTCTAAGGTTGCGTGGACTAATATTACGCTTCCTTTTGCGGAAGGGGGTCTTAATATTAAAAAATTAAAAGAGTGGAATAAAGCTTTGACGGGGAAGAATATTTGGGTTTTATTATGTCCCAATATTGTGTCACTATGGAAGCGTTGGGTTGGAGCTCATCTTATTCGGGGGAGGGACTTTTGTTTGATACCGATTCCGTCGAAATGCTTGTAGACTTGGCGTAAGATTTTGCAACTTCGGAAAACTTTCCGAGACCATTATTCCATTACCACCGCCGACGTTATTTGGCGTCCTAAGGCCACCGACGGGTATACGGTAAAATCGGCTTGGAAAGTAATCCGAGTTCGGAAACCTGTTAAGCGTTGGACTCGTTTCGTGTGGGCTAGGAACGTTCCTCCTAGATGTATGTTTATTCTATGCCTCACTTGTTTAAACCGCAACTCTACCCTTGACCGGTTACAAATGATGAGTTTATTACAAGTGAATAGATGCGAGTTATGTTACCATCATTCGGAAACAAGAGATCACATATTCTTTGAGTGTTCTTACTCTTGTCGTATTTGGCGAATTCTTCTCTCAAAATCCGGGTTCATTGCTCAAAATGATCCTTTGAGTTTTTGGATGAAATAGGCAAATGCGCATTATAAAGCTAATACGGTTTCAAATTCGTTGATTGGTATTCTCATTGCATCTACCTTTTATTGTATTTGGCGGGAAATGAAAACTAGAATCTATTGAGACTCTACAGTTTCACCGAGAACGATTATTAAAGCGATCGAGTTCTTAGTCGTTAATAGTTTGAATAGTTTCAAGAATGTTAAAAATAATGCTAGGAATAGATTTATTCAAAACGCTTGGAAGTTTGGCTCTTCATTTTTGAGATGAGGCGCTATCTTTCGTTGTATTTGTTCTAACCCTCGGACATTAATCAAGGATTTTGGCTAATAAACTTGCTTAATTTAAAAAAAAAAACTAGAGAAAAGTAGAACAACAAAACCTTGAATTTTACCACATTTTTTTTTTCTTTAAAATCTTATTAAAGAGTATCAATAGATTTCACACCTATCCCCATTAACAAGACTCAAACCATGTATCTAAGCTATTCCTAGCAGGTTCTAGCCCACTAGGCTACTCCGTGGGTTTGAATTTTACCACATAATATCATTATATACTTTTTTTAAACACCTTTTAAACAATAAGATACAAAACACATACATCACTGCTCCTTTCAAACTTCTCACAGTTCTTCAACAAACTAAACGATAAAACATCAAACTTTTATTTTCATATGTGGAATACTACAAGCGTATTTATAAAATTTATCAAGACAAGGTACTAATATTTGATGATAAAACTCGTTAATCCTCAGATTCTATAAGCATCTGCACCACCTGTCTCATTATAGGTCTTGCATCTTTATCCTCCTCTACACATTGTAAAGCCACTGAAACCAGAGTTTTCATTTTGTCCAAATCATAGTTACCTTCCATCCTAGGATCTATAATCCTTTCAACACCACGCCCATTTGCGTTATTTCCACTCATTTTCTCCCTCACCCAACTAACAAGCCCTCTTTGCTCCATCTCCAATTCACCCGATACATCGTTACCCCCCATCGGGCTCTTCCCCGTAACCATCTCCAACACAACAACCCCGTAGCTATACACGTCGACTTTTGAAGTGATAGCAAGATTGAAAATCCACTCGGGAGCCATGTATCCTCGGGTCCCTCTTATTGTAGAAAACCTTGCATCGTTTCCACCCGTGCGCTTTAACAACTTGGATAGCCCGAAATCTGCCACTTTTGGGTTCAAATTCGTGTCCAAAAGCACATTCTGAGGCTTAACGTCGCAGTGCAAAACCCACTCCAAACACTCTTCGTGCAAATAAGCAAGGCCTCTTGCGGTGCCAACTGCTATATCGAACCTCTTTTCCGAATCAAGGGCGTTTGAACTTAGCTTCTTTTCCAACGATCCGTGTTCCATGTACTCGTAGACTAGAAGCCTGTGCTTTCCCTCGACACAATACCCCCACATTTCTATCAAATTCATATGGTTAAGTTCGCCTATCGTGCCTACCTCGGCCAAGAACTCTGCTTCTCCTTGGTTAGCTTCGTTGAGCCGCTTTATAGCTGCTATTCTGTGATCTGGTAATCGCCCTTTATAAACGACGCCACCACTTCCCCTTCCAATTTCTTCGCTAAAATTCTCCGTGGCTTTTTTCATTTCCTCGTAGGTGTATTTCTTGAAACCAGATCCAACTTGTAAATAGTCATGTGCTGGATCCGAATTTCTACGAGTTCGATAAAGAAAACACCAAACGATGAAGATAAAAACTAACTCGATCCCACCAATTGATGTTGCGAACCATACCATAAACTGCAATGTCCCATTCTCTGTCGGTTTCTTGTATGACCTGTTGAGAATTACCGTGTGTGTATGAGAACAATCTAACCCGACTTCTCTTGATGAGTTTTCATTTCTATCAAGCATTGAGAGTACGGATTTGGGGAGTCGAATGTACATGGCATGTTTGAAACCGGGTGAGCGGTAACCACTGACCAAGAGTGATTTAACATAACAAGAAGCGAACCCTTTTTTTTTAGAAAATTTGAACTGAAAACCAGTACATTTGCATCTCTTTAGACACTCATTTTTACACATTTGGAGAGTACAATTTTTCAAGTATTTGATATCATAACCGTAAAATTCCACATGAGGAAGATAGAGGAATTCTTCATCTTTGTTTTTCTTGCAAGTATGCCTAAAGTCTGGTTCGCAACCATAATACCAATCAGTATGGTTCTTCATCTTGTACCCCGGTAGACAAGTACATCTCCTTCCCGTTTTGCCCTCATGAGGCTCATACGTGCATAAAGAATTAGCACCACAAATTCCATGGATCTTACAAGACTGTTGAATTACTTGCCCCGTCACCGTCCATTTCATCTTCTCCTCGTTCAGACTGTACATTCTAACATTTCCGTCTATATCCATCGTTAATCTTCTAAAGTTTCTTGATCCATAATCCGACGAGGTGAAATTATAATCGTCTGTGGACTGGAAATAGCCTGAGTTATTGAAAAATGCAATCTTACTGTTGTTATAAATGTTCCTACCATACTTCCGACTATTAACCCATGGATTGGGCCAGTAGACCCTTGACAAGTCGAGCCCAGAAAAAAGGAGATGAAGGAGATTATCATCGCCGAAAAATAGCTTGTAGGATCCCGAAGAATGGTTCACCAAGCTTCGAGATGAGACCAGATTAGTTTGGCTGGAGAGTCGTTGATTAGCCAGAAGGGTATTTGTCGGGAAATCAAAGCTTTGCCAGAACGTCGTTTTCGTTTCAGGGTTGCAAAGAACGAGATTGCCATTATCGTGAAGGAACAAGTCCAGGGGAGAGGTCGAACTAGTCTGTGTCGCCCACACGATAAATTGCCCAGCGTCTGTTAAAACGAGATTCCCAGTTTTGAGGAGAGTAAGTTTCGAGCGTTTACCATTGACAGGATTGTCACGGTTGGCCATCCAGACGACGGTGAAATTTCCATCGTGCATTTTTTCTGTTAGCCAAATAGCGAAGCAAAATGCGTTATTTCCAACGGGGTAAAATCCGGCGGAAAATGTTCCTTTTGGGGATATCAAAACATCATCAGGCTTTTGGACAGAGAGCGAGGAGCCTTTGGTTATATTGTTGGTGGAAGAAAAGGAAGATGGGAGTAGTGTGAGGAGAAAAAGGAGTGAAACTAAGGGTTTTTTAGCCATGGGAGGCTCTGGTTTGTTATGAGATAAGACATTGGTCTGTGTGTGAATAAATAGGCTAGATATTGACATCCTTCTCAAAAATGGAAAAAAATTTCTAAAGAAAATTTGGTCAAAAATTATTGGGACCATTGGTGTGTGTCACACTAGATCTTGACGAAGTCGGTGAACTTGAGTAAATTCCATACTATACTGTTTGGTTTTTTGGGTTGTAGAATAGAATTGGTGGACTTGACTTCAGTCGTGTATTAGCAGTTAGAAATAGAATTGGTGAATCTTGTTTCAAGGAAATGATGAAGATAACATTTTTTTTGTGTGGCTTTTTAGTAAAAGGAGTATGAACAACAAGTACAGGAACCACAAATATCATTCATATTTTTTTGATTACTAGCACGAAAGGAATGTAAAAGGAATGTCTTAACAATATTGAGGCTAATTTGAAATCATTCGAATTCAACTTAACAAAATTCTTGTTACATAAATACCTTTCGATTGGTGAAACCCTAACCTAACAAATTTTGCATCGCATTTATGTTCCCACTGGTCGTAAGATTAAAAGGAAAACAAGGTTGGTATCCGTCGGTGAGTTTTTCAAATTTCTTTCTCATAAATTAGCTTGGAACTAGTAGTCACTTTTGCTGAATAAAAGTTTTTAGTTGATGTTTATCTTGTTCAGTTTATATTTACTGGTTTGTAGGAGTTATTTGAGTTTGTTTAAACACGTTAGATAGTGCCTAGTTTGTTTGTTCCTATTTTTATGTTTCACCCGTTACTGCTTTTGATCCTATATAATGGCTGCTTATTTCATCAATAAAAGTATTAGTGAGTTTGAATTTTTTTGCTTTCATTCTGTACTATTTTACTCTGATATAAATGTTCATTTTAAGCTATCAGTGGTATCAGAGGCAGGTTAAAACCTCTGTTTTAAAATTCGCGCTACGTAGCGCGAAATAGCGCTTTTTTGGTAAAAAACGCAACGAAAAATCACGATTTTGGGTGGAATTGCGCTAAAATCGCGCTATAGGGGACCAAAAGCGCAAAAAACGCGAAATTCTGGACCAAAAGCGTAAATAGCGAGTTTAAAAAGAAACAGCGGATTTAAATAATAAATATATATTGTGCAATTTTCATAAAAGTGTCTGCAGCCCAAATGGTTAAGACTGTGCTGTTATTTCCAGCAGACCTGGGTTCTTAACTCACCAACAACAATTTTTTTTTTAATTTTTTTTATTACTATCTAATATAACTATACTTTTTTTTTGTTATATATTCTAAAGTTTAGTGCATATTTAGGCAAAAAAAAATACACCGCAAAACGCTATATAGCAACGCTATTAGCGCTTTTAGCGTTTCTCTCAAAAAAACGCTACGATAGCGATAACGCTATTTAAAACACTGGTTAAAACACAAGAGGGAGAGAGTAAAATAAAAAAGAGTGAAAAATGTCTTCTGAAAACTTTGTGCAAGCTGCGATTCTGTGATTTGATGGTCACTACGACCATTGGAGCATGCTAATGGAGAACTTCTTAAGGTCGAATGAGTATTGGCATGTGATTGAATCTGGTATAGCAACACCGGTAGCTGGAGTAACACTCACGGGCGCACAAAATAAGGAGTTAGAGGCACTGAAATTGAAAGATTTGAAGGCAAATATTTACTTGTTCCGGGCCATTGATCGCTCTATCCTTGAAATGATTCTTAGCAAAGAAACTTCCAAGGATATTTGGGATTCAATGAAGAAAAAATATCAAGGTTCGGTAAACCCCAACATGATTTCGAATGTTTTTGAGATATATGTCCCTGCTAGAGGAGCTATTGTTGTTATGTGCCTGACTTGAAAAGTAATTTGCTAAGTGCTGGTCAGATGCAAGAAAAGGGTTACATAATTACAATACAAAATGGTGCTTGTGAGATATATGTCCCTGCTAGAGGAGCTATTGTTGTTGTGCAAATGAGCTATAACAGACTGTTTCCTTTGAGAATTGAAAGTATTCAACCTTGTTTAAAAGCTGAACTTGATAATACTTCATGAATTTGGCATATTCGCTATGATCAGTTAAATTTTGGTGGCTTAAAAACTCTTCAGAAGAAAAATATGGTTACTGGACTTCCTGAGATTGTTATTCCTTCTATAGTATGTGAAGAATGTGTTGTTGGCAAACAACATCGTGCTCCATTCCCTCAAGGAAAATCGTGGAGAGCAAAAACGACACTGGAGCTGGTACATTATGATATTTGTGGGCCAATAAATCCAACTTCTAATGGGGGTAAAAGATACTTTATTACTTTCATCAATGACTATACTCGTAAAACTTGAATTTATTTTTTGAAAGAGAAATCTGAAGATTTTATTTCATTCAAAAGTTTCAAGGCACGTGTTGAAAACGAAACAAGAAAAACCATTAAGACCCTTCGTACTGATCATGGTGGGGAATATTGCTCAAATGAATTTTGTGACACTTACGGCATACGAAGAGAACTCACAACTGCTTATACACCGCAACAAAATGGTGTATCGGAGAGAAAAAATAGAACTATTCTGAATATGGTGAGAAACTTGTTGATAAGGGGAAGAGTACCTAAATATTTTTGGCCAGAAGCGGTAAACTGGAGCATTCATGTGTTAAATAGAAGCCCTACTTTTGTTGTCCTAAATATGACACTGGAAAAGGCTTGGACTGGTCGTAGACCAGCCATAGATCATTTCAGAATTTTTGGTTGCATCGCTTATGCATGTATACCAGATGTGAAGAGGAAGAAACTTGATAATAAATGATCAAAATGTGTCTTTCTCAAAGTAAGTGAAGCATCAAAGGCCTATAAATTGTTTAATCCGGTCACGAAAAAAATTATGACCAGTAGAGATAGTATTTTCGACGAAGAGAACACCTGGAATTGGGATGGACAATAACCTAGTCCTTTTATTTTTGATAATGAAACTGTAGAAGAAATGTCGGAGCCTTTACTTCATCAAAACGGAGGAGGTCCGAAGCCCGAAAATCCATTGAGTGACACTTCAACAGCTAGCGAAATGTCACCAATAGCTACTGAAATGTCATCAGCAGCCGAAACTATTGCAGAAGAATTTGAATCCCGTTCTTTAAGTCGAGTTCAAAAAAGGCCTGCATGAATGAAGGATTATAAGGTAACTGGAGTCAACCAAATTGATGATCCAGTTACTCACTTTGCTCTAATTTCTGATTGTGATGCTACCAATTTTGAAAGTGCTGTTAAAGAAGCAAAATGGCGAAAAGCAATGGACAATGAAATTGAATCCATTGAGAAAAATGATGCTTGAGATTTATCTGATCTTCCAAAAGGTCAAAAAACATTGGTGTGAAGTGGGTTTTCAAAACGAAAATAAAGTAAAATGGTGAGGTTGACAAGTATAAAGCGTGATTGGTAGCTAAGGGATACAAGCAAGAATACGGAATCGATTATAAAGAAGTTTTTGCTTCAGTTGGAAGACTCGATACAATCAGATTGGTGATAGCCTTGGCGGCATAAAATTCATGGCCTATATTTTAGTTGGATGTCAAATCGGCATTTTTACACGGAACCTTGGAGGAGCAGGTATTTGTTGAACAACTACTTGGATATATTAAGCTTGGTAATGAGCATAAAGTTTATCGATTAAAAAAAACCCTTTTATCGTCTAAAACAGGCCCCATGGCTTGGTACAGTCGCATTGAATCTTATTTGTTGAAAGAAGATTTTAAAAAATATCCATATGAGCACACATTATTTGTTAAAAGTGGAGCTGGTGGAAAAATGCTCATTGTAAGCTTACACGTACATGATCTCATATTTAGTGGAAATGATGATGCCATGGTTTATGAGTTTAAAAAGTCTATGATAACTGAATTTGAAATGAGTCATCTTGGTAAGATGCATTATTTCTTGGGTATCGAAGTAGTGCAATCGGCATAAGGGATTTTTATTTTTCAAAAAAAGTATGTTCGGGAAATTTTGAACATGTTTGAGATGACGGATTGCAATCCTGTTAGTACTCAAATTGAATTTGGTACTAAGCTTACAAAAGATGATGGGGGAAAGAAAGTTAACAGTACACTCTATAAGCAAATTGTGGGAAGTTTGATGTATTTGACTGGTACGAGACCCGACATAATGCATTCTGTAAGTATTATCAGCATATACATGGAAAATCCAACAGAATTGCATTTGTTGGTTGCTAAGAGAATTTTACGTTATTTGCAAGGAACGAAAGACTTTGGTTTATTCTATAAAAGGGGTAAAAAATCAGATTTGTTGAGGTTTACTGATAGCAATTATGCGGGAGATCTTGAAGATAGAAAAAGTACTTCGGGGTATGTGTTTATGATGGGTACATGCGCTATTTCGTGGTCCTCTAAAAAGCAATCAATTGTTATTTTGTCATCTACATAAGTTGAATTTGTTGCTGCAACAGCTTGTGCTTGCCAGACTATATGGTGAGGAATGTTCTTGAAGAATTATATTACAAACAAGAAGGAGCAACAACAATATTTTGTGATAACAGTTCAACCATTAAAACTCCCAAAAAATCCGGTGCTACATGGGAGAAGCGAGCATATTGATGTGAAGTATTATTTTCTTAGAGACCTGAATAATGAAGGAACAATTTATCTGAATTATTGCAGAAGTGAAGACAATTTGGCGGATATATTTACGAAGCCTCTCAGATTTCTTTCCTTCCAAAATCTGAGAAATTTTCTTGGTTTGCGCACCTTTGACATTGAAGGACGCACTACTACATTAAACTGATGTTTGAAAAGCTTTCAGTTTAAAGGAGAGATTATTGAATAAAAGTTATTAGTTGATGTTTATCTTGTTCAGTTTATATTTACTGGTTTGTATGAGTTTATTAGGAGTTATTTGAGTTTGTTTAAGCACGTTGGATAGTATCTAGTTTCTAGTTGTTTGTTCCTATTTTTATGTTTCACCCATTACGGCTTTTGAGCCTATATAAGTGATTCTTATTTCATCAATAAAAGTATTAGTGAATTTGGTTTTTCTTGCTTTCATTCTGTACTATTTTACTCTGATATAAAGCTTGATTTTAAGCTAACAACTTTCAAATTAACTTTTTGGATGAGTTTTTTTTGTATGCCGCCCATTTATGCATAGATTACGAGACCTGGAAAGTCAATAGATTTTTTTTCTTAAAACTACAAAACAATCAAACAAGGGATTAATATTATCATACAGAGGTCTACAATCATTTTTCAAAATCCAATCCCAAAATCGAACCAAACAGAGATAGACTGATAGTTTAACGTAGATTTAAGGGGAGAGACTTTGCATACCCAAATTCAGATTTGTATGAAGTAAAGCCCTAATAATAGTCTTCAAAAACTATTCTTCAGTAATGTTGATAATCCAAGTTGATAATTAATTACCAACAAAACTAGAAAGGTTTTCCTCAAGCCATATCTCTATATCAATGCAGATATATGGAATGAGAGAGAGTTTAGCTAGGTCGGAATTTGTGGAACAAACTGTTTTTTGCTAGGCAAAAGAATAAACAGGTCAGCAAAATAAGGAATGGCTAGGATTAACTAACATGATAATTAAGGTTGGATTTATAAATGGTAAAATAGTCAAAAGAGATTTTATAGGTCATGTTTTGCATGCATTTGTACGAATAAGAGTGCCAGACTCCCTTATAAAAAAAAGTCGTACTCATACTTTTCCACTTTATTTTAAATTCAATCTAATAGATGCAAAACAAAATGGGATCACAATTTTATGCTGCTATAACTTCTATTAGACTACCACCCTTCTGTATTTTTTGTTTGAAGATTTTATCCTGTATTTCATTTAAGCATCTAGAAATTCTATAAACTCAAATCAATAAAACCAAAAACCAAATCATAAAAACCCTAAAACCAAATCAATAACCATAAATCCAAATAAGTAAACCCTAAACCCAAATGAATTAATCCTAAATTATAAAACCTAAATCATTCTAACCCTCCAAATTAAAAAACTCAAAATCTTTGAAAACCAATTATAACCGTTAAAAGCCATTCATATTTTCATTGACGAATCAGAAAATAAAAATAAAAAGCACATCACTTTATGTTTGAAAATAAGAGCCAAATCTAGATATTTGCCTAATAGTATGGGCATAGTTAGAAAGGAAAGAAGTGAAAAACGAAAGAACTGTTAAAAAAATTAAAAAAAAATCCAGTACCATTTTTCTTTTTAAAGTATATTCATTCCATCTATCAGATCTTCTGTTCTAAATCCAAGGGTTAAGAGTGTTGGAGTTTGAGGACTCTCCTGAGCTCCCATTTTGTACCATCAGATCTTCTGTTCTAAATCTAAGGGTTGAAAGTTTTAGAGTACCATCCCCTCCCCAAATGGGAGTCCAAATCTTTTACCTCATATTCTTTACCCCTTCCGTATCTCTTTGTTTATTTTCACTTAAATTTTAAATTTTCACAACTTATACCGCAAATTTATAAATTTTTATATTATATTGTATTTAAATTTTAAAACATTTGAACATAATATTGTTTTAGACAATTTTTTTAATATTTAATGTTTAATTTACACTAATTTATACATTTATTCCAAAATAAATTTTGTGTGAATTTTCTTTTAAAAATAATTATTGAAATGTATTGATACATGTATTATAGTAATTGTATAATTTTTTTAAAGTTTTTTAGAAAATTTGTTTGGATAAAATAAATAAGTGTACACGGAAGAGGGTAGAGAAATGTAATAGAAATTTGGAGAGGCCCCATTTTGCCATTTGTACTACTAAGATAATTTCAATTATCTATCTGTGATTACAAAAAATAATAATTTGATTTGTTATGTTGTCCAATTATTACCACACATCTTCCCCTTTGTTCCTGCCTAACTTCTCGGATAATACCCATACTCAAGTTTTCAAGAACACCATTAACAACACAATTGTAAAAAAAGTTCCCCATTCATTTGTAATTTTATTTGATTTCTTAATTTGTTCTATAATTAATAATCCATTTATTATATTGACTAATTTCTAGAATACCATACCACTCGGGATGCCTTATAACATCTCTTGTTCGCATGCACTGGGTGCATATTTCCCCATGTTACATTTATCAAGTTTTCATTAGTTTATCGGGATTTTCAAGTGTATTTATGATTATTTTTCAATTTTATGTTTTAAATCAACGTTATATATTATTTATAAAGTATTTATTAAAAAAAACTGTAAAATTTGACATTTTATATATTTTTTGTTACTTATTAGTATTAATAACTTATAAATTGTCAAACAAAAAATTAAATACCAAAAAAATATATAAATTTCAAATTTGACAGTTTTTTTGAACAAACACTTTTAAATAATATAAAACGTTGATTTAAAAAATATAATCAAAAAATAATTACGAATAGACTTGAAAAAACCCGATAATCTGATGAAAACCTAATAAATGTAATCTGAGAAAATATGTACCCGCATGCATAACAAAAACTGAGTGTCATTGATCGTTAACAAATTATTATGATTTGCAGGCTATATACTACACTAAAATAACATGCAGCGTTTCTGGTAGATTGGTAATCAACTGGGAGTGAGACGTACATGGTTCAAATTTCGTCTCACACCTAATTTTTTCCAATTTTTTAATTAAAGCCAGAAAAAATTTGCAAGAGCTAATGCCAAGTTAGGAACACAACACCTTATGTTTGGCAAAGTGACAGTACACTACCATTTGATCAACTACCGCACACTAGATAACATGTTTAATATATAAACTTTAACATATGTTGGCCCGTGCGGCTAAATCTTAGAGGGGGTGAATAAGCTTTTGGGCGTTTTTCACGGAATTAAAATTCTAAGCGCAACTAACAACCCAACTAGCTCAATATATATTTGCGATAATAAATATGCGATGATATTGTATGAATAAATTGAAGCATGCGCACAATCACAAAAATATAAGTTGCGGAAAGTAAATAGTAAGGGAAGAGATTGACACCACGATATATAGAGGTTCGGCAAATCCGCCTACGTCCTTTCCTCGCTATTCAACCTACTGAGTATTTCACTAAAAATCTTCTTCCCGATATTACAAATTATACCGAGCTAATCAATCGATTTGCTCACCCTCTACCCGAGATTCCTACTCTTGATACAAGTGCAAGCGAACACGTTTACGAGTCATTGAAAGGAGCAGAGTGATCGGTGGATCTAATAATCTTCTCTTCATGATCGGTGGATCTATTTTGGCTCAACCTATATTTTTTAGAAGTAATAATAGTATAGTGCAGTAGAATGAAATCATTGAAAGGAGCAGAGTGAACTGTCAAACAACTAGAGAAAAGTAGAACTACAAAACCTTGAATTTTACCACATAATATCATTATATATTTTTTAAAACACCTTTTAAACAATAAGATACAAAACACATACATGACTGCTCCTCTCAAACTTCTCACAGCTTCTTCATCAAACTAAACGATAAAACATCAAACTTTTATTTTTATGTGGAATACTACAGCGTATTTATAAAATTTATCAAGACAAGGTACTAATATTTGATGATAAAACCCATTAATCCTCAGATTCTATAAGCATCTGCACCACCTGTCTCATTGTAGGTCTTGCATCTTTATCCTCCTCCACACATTGTAAAGCCACTGAAACCAGAGTTTTCATTTTGTTCAAATCATAGTTACCTTCCATCCTAGGATCTATAATCCTTTCAACACCGCGCCGATTTGCGTTATTTCCACTCATTTTCTCCCTCACCCAATTAACAAGCCCTCTTTGCTCCATCTCCAATACACCCGATACATCGTCACCCCCCATCGGGCTCTTCCCCGTAACCATCTCCAACACAACAACCCCGTAGCTATACACATCGACTTTTGAAGTGATAGCAAGATTAAAAATCCACTCAGGAGCCATGTATCCTCGGGTCCCTCTTATTGTAGAAAACCTTGCATCGTTTCCACCCGTGCGCTTTAACAACTTGGATAGCCCGAAGTCTGCCACTTTTGGGTTGAAATTCGTGTCCAGAAGCACGTTCTGAGGCTTAACGTCGCAGTGTAAAACCCACTCCAAACACTCTTCGTGCAAATAAGCAAGGCCTCTTGCGGTGCCGACTGCTATATCGAACCTCTTTTCCGAATCAAGGGCGTTTGAACTTAGCTTCTTTTCCAACGATCCGTGTTTCATGTACTCATAGACTAGAAGCCTGTGCTTTCCCTCGACACAATACCCCCACATTTCTATCAAATTCATATGGTTAAGTTTGCCTATCGTGCTTACCTCGGCCAAGAACTCTGCTTCTCCTTGGTTAGCCTCGTTGAGCCGCTTTATAGCTGCTATTCTGTGATCTGGTAACCGCCCTTTATAAACGACACCACCACTTCCCCTTCCAATTTCTTCGCTAAAATTCTCCGTGGCTTTTTTCATTTCCTCGTAGGTGTATTTCTTGAAACCAGATCCAACTTGTAAATAGTCATGTGCTGGATCCGAATTTCTGCGAGGTCGATAAAGAAAACACCAAACGATGAAGATAAAAACTAACTCGATCCCACCAATTGATGTTGCGAACCATACCATAAACTGCAATGTCGCATTCTCTGTCGGTTTCTTGTATGACCTGTCGAGAATTACCCTATCTGTATGAGAACAACCTAACCCGATTTCTCTTGATGAGTTTTCATTTCTATCAAGCATTGAGAGTATGGATTTGGGGAGTCTAATGTACATGGGATCTTTGAAACCGGGTGAGCGGTAACCATTGACCAAGAGTGATTTAACATAACAAGAAAAGAACCCTTCATCTTTAGAAAATTTGAACTGAAAACCAACACAATTGCATCTCTTTAGACACTCATTCTTACACATTTGGAGAGTAAAATTTTCAATGTATTTGATATCATAACCGTAAAATTCCACATGAGGAAGATAGAGGAATTCTTCATCTTGGTTTTTCTTGCAAGTATGCCTAAAGTCTGGTTCGCAACCATAATACCAATCAGTATGGTTCTTCATCTTGTACCCCGGTAGACAAGTACATCTCCTTCCCGTTTTGCCCTCATGAGGCTCATACGTGCATAAAGAATTGGCACCACAAATTCCATGGATCTTACAAGACTGTTGAATTACTTGCCCCGTCACCGTCCATTTCCTCCTCTCCTCGTTCAGACTGTACATTCTAACATTTCCGTCTATATCCATCGTTAATCTTCTAAAGTTCCTTGATCCATAATCCGAGGAGGTGAACTTATAATCGTCTGTGGACAGGAAATAGCCTGAGTTATTGAAAAATGCAATCTTACTGTTGTTATAACTGGTCCTACCATTCTCCCAACTATTGGACCATGGATTGGGCCAGTAGACACTTGACAAGTCGAGCCCAGAAAAACGGAGATAAAGGAGATTATCATCGCCGAAAAATAGCATGTAGGATCCCGAAGAATGGTTCACCAAGCTTCGAGATGAGACCAGATTAGTTTGGCTGGAGAGTCGTTGATTAGCCAGAAGGGTATTTGTCGGGAAATCAAAGCTTTGCCAGAGCCTCGTTTTCATTTCAGGGTTGTCAAGGACGAGATTGCCATTATCGTGAAGGGACAAGTCCAGGGGAGAGGTCGAACTAGTCTGTGTCGCCCACACGATAAATTGCCCAGCGTCTGTTAAAACGAGATTCCCAGTTTTGAGGAGAGTAAGTTTCGAGCGTTTACCATTGACAGGATTGTCACGGTTGGCCATCCAGACGACGGTGAAATTTCCATCGTGCATTTTTTCTGTTAGCCAAATAGCGAAGCAAAATGCGTTATTTCCAACAGGGTAAAATCCGGCGGAAAATGTTCCTTTTGGGGATATCAAAACATCGTCAGGCTTTTGGACAGAGAGCGAGGAGCCTTTGGTTATATTGTTGGTGGAAGAAAAGGATGATGGGAGTAGTGTGAGGAGAAAAAGGAGTGAGACTAAGGTTTTTTTAGCCATGGGAGGCTCTGGTTTGTTATGAGATGAGACATTGGTCTGTGTTTGAATATATAGGCTTGATATTTACATCCTTCTCAAAATTATTGGTGTGTGTCACATCAGATCTTGACGAAGCCGGTGAGATGAGTAAATTCCGTACTGTTTGGCTTTTTTGGGTGACTTGTAGTTGACTTGGTAAAAAATACATTTCTTTTATTTTATTAACTGTTTTTAATGATTTATATATCAAGCCTAATAAATTTAACAATTTACATGTTGAATTATCATAATTTTTACAGTTCATCTATCGTCGTTAAATTAGTTGGATGAAAATTATTTTCATTTTTCATTTTGGTTATATTATTTGTAACTTGTATAAATCTAACACTTAATTTTCTAAAATGTTTCATTTTAGTATAAATTCAAAAATATATAATTATATTTTAGATATATACATATATGTATATTATACACACGGGAAAGGATCCATACACACATAAAAAAACACATTATCTTTACACATCAATCACAACCCTCCATTTACTAACTTTTAATGGTCAAGATTATGTATTTATTCTTATTATTAGATGAACTAATCTTGACCATTAAAAGTAAGTAAATGGAGGGTTGTGATTGATGTGTAAAGATAGTGTTTTTTTTATGTGTGTATAGATCATCCCCCTATACACGCACCCATATATATATGTGGACTCAAATAATTTTTGCTCGAATATCATAAATCTAAAACTTACTTTATTTTTGTTTTAGAAAAAATGTAAAAAAAAAATTTATTTTATTTTATTTAAAAAAAAAATCAAAGAAAATCTAGTCAAATAATATGTTTTTTAAACTTATATACTTAGAGCATCCACAATAGTTGTGTTAATTTTAACAATATTAACGTTGACATATCATCATTTAATTGTATGTTAAATGTCACATGTGTAACTTAAATTTAATATTCACATTAGTGTATTAACTTAACAAAATTATATAATTTTAATTAAAATTAATTAATAATTGAAATCTCATTAATTATTCATTTTGTAAACCCCACTAAAATAAGAACTAAAATAGTAATAGTTGAAATATAGTTCACATTTAAATTAATGATATTTTGCCACATCATCAATTAAAAACAATAGAAATGTTGTTATCTTTAACAACTTTTTTAACATCTATAAAGATAACACATGATTTAACGTAACTAATGAAGACAAAAAAATATATTGTTAGCTAACTATTTTATTTAACAATAGAGATAACAACACTACTGTATATGCTCTTATTATGTATGTATATGTTGCCTTTTAGTATAAACATTGTAAATTATAATGTTTCGAAAAGAAAGTATTAAATTTATACAAATTACAAAGAATATAACCAAAATGAAAAGTTAAACTAACTTTCATCCAACTAAATTAACGACAGTAGCTGAATTGTGAATATTATGATAGTTCAGTACGTCAATTGTTAATTTTATTAGTTTGTTATCTAAAACGTTAAAATCAAACAGTACATTACAATAAATGTATTTTTTCCCGTTTACTTAAGGTGTACTCGACTTGAGTCGTGTATTGACAACTCGAAATAGAATTGGTGGATGTTGTTTTATGGAATTGATGAAGATAAAAAAATTTGTGTGTGGTGACAATTAGAAATAGAATTGGTGGATGTTGTTTCAAGGAAGTGATGAAGATAACATTTTTTTTTTGTGATTTTTAATAAAAGAAGTATGAACAACAATAAAAAATAATGAAAGAAAATCTAGTGAAATAATATGTTTTTTAAACTAAGATACTTATTATGTATGTATATGTATGCGTTTTAGTAGAAACATTGTAAATTGTAATGTTTCAAAAATACAGGATTAAATTTATACAAATTACAAATAATATAATCAAAATGAAAAGTGAAACTAAGTTTCATCCAACTAAATTAAGACAGTACCTGAATTGTGAATATTATGATAGTTCAGTACGTCAATTGTTAACTTTGTTAGTCTGATATCTAAATCGTAAAAATCAGACAATAAAATACTATAAATGTATTTTTCCCCGTTTAGTTACGATGGACTTGAATTCAGTCGTGTGACAATTAGAAATAGAATTGGTGGATGTTGTTTGCTTAAGATGGACTGGAATTCAGTCGTGTATTGACAATTATAAATAGAATTGGTGGATGTTTTTTCAAGGAAGTGATGAAGATAACATTTTTTTTTTGTGGCTTTTAGTAAAAGGAGTAAGAACAACAATAAAAAAAAAATCAAATAAAATCTAGTTAAATAATATGTTTTTTAAACTTAGATACTTATTATGTATGTATACGTATGTGTTTTAGTAGAAACGTTGTAAATTGTAATGTTTCAAAAATACATGATTAAATTTATACAAATTACAAATAATATAATCAAAATGAAAAGTGAAATTAATTTTCATCCAACTACATTAACCGTTAACTGAATTGTGAATATTATGATAGTTCAATACGTCAATTGTTAAGTTTGGTAGTCTGATATCTAAATCGTTAAAATCAGACAGTACAGTACAATAAATGTATATATGTATATATGCAAAGGTTATCCAAAAAAAAAAAGGTTACACAAGTTGTTTTTTTTGGTAATTAGCTTGGTGAATGGAACTATATATGTCTATGTGGCTAAAGGTCCGTATGTGTGATTTTTTTAAGAAAATTACGAAATAAAATCTTAATTTCTATGTAAAATTTACTTGATTTCTATATTTTCAAGTTCAATATAGTTAGTCAACAAACTAAAAGAAAATAACATATATGTCAATAACTTTCGAGCAAACAATATACTTTCCTTTCGTGTTTTTCCTATCGATCTTGTAAAATACTTTAGAATATGAGTTAGACAAGTGATGAGAAAGTAATATAAATCCCTAAATATATCACGGAAATGGTTAATTTATATGTTTATGATAATGTCTTTTGAGTTTCAATAGTCCAATTAATTTAAAATTTTGAGAAATTTCATTTTTTAACTAAACTACGAAGATGGGATATTGGTTTTAATTGAATTATCCATGTAACATTGGGACATATTATTTTCAAGAAATTAACAAATATCTTAGCTCACTTAGTTGATCAATACATTTAAATTTTCTTTTATACTATTCTCGGTAACACTATACGATTTTCAAGATCAGTTTTCACGATCACAAAATTTGTTTAAATATCATTTTAATAAATATTGATGGAATCCACAATAATTTTGCCTTTGAAATTTTATTTTCCTTGATTTATTTTTTAAATAGAAACGTGACCCCACTCATACAAACCAGGTTTTTGTTAGGAAATCAGTCGAGCTTAAAGAAAGATAGAAACTCAAACCGAGCACACACACAAATTTGATAACGGAGTTCACCCGAATTGACTACGTCTCCGGGCCGCTACACTTGACACTTATATATATTATAAAGAGGATTACAATCGTAATCTAGATTGATCACAAAGCTATGGTTCTCTCTCAAATAAAACTCTATCTTTACAATATTCTCTCTTGAATAATGTGATGGTGATGTGTAGAGCTGTAAATTAAAATATAAGATATTGGAGCATATAAATAAAACTGTCATATTACAATTCCAAGCGATATGAGATAATTAGAAAACATGGCCAAAACTCATTTGGCTCTACAACTTAACAGTTTTGGTGCACCAGTCTAGCAGACATTAAGATTAGAGCATGTATGAAATCGAATGAAGAAATAAATAAAAGGAAAAGTTTTTGGTTCCTATGAAAAAGAGTTTCTCTTTTTACTGTCACAAATCTTTGAACACCAAATGCATATATAAAGCATAAATAGAAGGAAGCTTTGCATCTTCTCAGTATTCAATCCAAGAACTTTGCATTAGCAGACAAATCATGCCAGTAGAAAGTTTTGGCTTACTAATATTAAAAATAGCACACATCAAACTAAATTCGATGTCAAAACTGAGCCGGTGAAAGTTGCACTTTTAACAAAATATATTTGTCCATTTTCCACTATCATCGATCAAATTTCTCACTTTTAAGCCACTCAAATTAATAATCACTTCAAGGTCTAAACTTGCAGTGGCAGTTGGTATATTATGAATTAATTGAAGTCTAGCCTAAATTATAATGGCAGAGAATTGTCACAAGGATTAAAGCCTAAAGAAAGAATTCAAAACATGCATCAAAGGAGTCGGAAGTTTGACCTCGGTTGGTGTTGTCTCTTTTCCCCGCCACCTGTAACCGAAAGAAGCTCTTGATTGGATGTGAACGAAATCATTTAATAGCATTTCATTTACAGAAGAGTCTTCTAAAACTGTCTTCAATAGCATCTGGATTATCATGAGGATCATCAGCAATGGGAAACCACCATAAGAAATAACATACATAAATATAATTTTACAATTAGCAAAATATTGTTGAAAACTCAAATCCTCGACATCACTTCATCACAATATTTTAAAAATCGCGCTATATAACACGAAATAAGGCTTTTGGGAAAAAAAGCGCAACGAAAAACCACTTTTTGGCTGGAATTGCGCTAAAATCGCGCTATAGTGGACCAAAAGCGTAAAAGGCACGAAATTCTGGACAAAAAAAATGTAAATAGCGATTTAGTAAAAAAAACAGCGAATCTAAATAATTAATATATATTGTGTAATTTTCATAAAAGTGTGTGCAGTCTAGATGGTTGAGACAGTGCTGTAATTTTCAGTAGACCCAGGTTTGAATCTTTACCTACAATAATTTTTTTTATTACTATATAATATAACTATACATTGCTTTTTTTATTGTTATATGTTCTAAAATTTAATGCATATTTAGGTAAAAAAAAATAATCGTAAAGCGCTATGTAGCAACGCTATTAACGCTTTTAGCGTTTCTCTCGAAAAAACGTTACGATAACGATAACGCTATTTAAAACATTGCTTCCTCATCATCAAATTGCGCCTCTATTTCAAGAATTTGGGGTTGGCTTAAAGACCGAAATCATTAAATCCAAAGAAAAAAAAAGAGTGTCGTAACAGAATTTAAACGGTATTTCTAATAGCCCCATTACAAATTAAATACCTTAGACACATACATATATATAGCACCAACAACAAAAAATAATAGGAATTCATAGATTAATTGAAGCAAAGAGAGTAATTTAATTTTTTTTTAGAGAAAGGCTACGTCTAATTCTATATTCGTTGTACTCCATATAATATTAAAACCGTTATATTACCATATAAACTTTGAAATGACAAAAGGCCAAAAACCAAGACTTCTCAAAATGTGCATGACATATGCATACATAATAGGACAGTATGATAAATGTATTAACAGTATAATCCATGATTGGTCCAAGCTCAAATTATTTGCTTCAAATTCAATATGCTTATTAGGATGTTACATGTTTTAGCTTTTAATTTTAGTTGGAGCAAATTGTCGAATGTGGCGAGCCTGATTTTCTTTCCAAGCTCGGCTTATATTTTATTCGCGTCGGCTCCGATCTTCCAAGGTAGTTGACGTAGGTGGTATCTGCTTCGTCGTCGGGGTGCTTTCTAAGCCTGCACAAGAAACGAACAGGGGCCCGGGGTTGGTACCAGGTTTTCCCTCTCCGACGATCAAGTCAGTATCAGTATAGGTTGAAGGTAAGAATATAGTTAAGGATGAGGGAATGATCCAGTTACAAGTTGTGGCGTCAGATGTCACGGTTAATATTCTGGTGGTCCGGGTTGTTTTAACTTTATCTCTCCTCTCTGTCTTTTTGTGTCCCCTTCTAATTGGTATTAGTGGGGGTATTTATAGTCTGATCAGAGGTGTTATTAGCCCTTGGATCACTGCACTGTCTAATAAAGATCCAACGGCTCCAGGTCATTTATGACTCTGACAATGGCACTGTTCATCACCCGGGGCCCACAGGGCTGGTCTGTGATTGGGCCACGTCGATGAAACACATAAAGGGTCCCCCAAGGGAGCAGCAGCATTAATTGGGGAAGAGTGCTCAACAAGTTTCTCTGGGCCGGCCTAGGCACGGTCCGGCTAACCAAGATCCGGGGTGATGCGTCACCCATGCTTGAGAGGCCCGGATCGCCTGCTGTGGGGTTGATATCGGTCCGGACGAGGGGGTGCCGACATCCCCTCGCCAACAGCTCCCTGTCCGGAGTCGTCGTTAAGGACGAGGTCTTCAGGGATCTATAGTCGTTACGGGGGCTCCGGTCATAGTGTCCTTGTGCTTGACGGTGTGGAGACGCCTCGGAGTAGTCCGGCACGTGTTCTTGTGTGCTGGAATTTTTGACACGTGGAGCACGTCCATCATGCATTTATGAGGCGCCGCCTCTGTCTCTTCGATTCCATCAATGCCATCAATGCTAAAACGGCTGGTGAGTGACACTTGGCAGTTGACCTCTATTTGCTGTACACGTGTACTGCGTCGATTGAGTGGTAGCATTTATTTGTGGGAGTTCATGTAATGAGCCGCCGCTGTCTTTTCACCTTCTGGTAAATGTCTTTTCATCTTCTGGTGGGGGTCTATAAATACCCTCAGTGAAATCTCATTTTAACCTTCTTACTCTCTCACTAAAATTTTCACACCACAGACTATCCTCTTTCTTCCTTCACACTTAGCAGATTTCATCAAACATCTAGCCGTCATGGTTATCAAACACGGTGCTGGAAAAGGCCCGATGGTTGC
Source organism: Primula vulgaris (assembly GCA_963920805.1). Taxonomy (NCBI): domain Eukaryota; kingdom Viridiplantae; phylum Streptophyta; class Magnoliopsida; order Ericales; family Primulaceae; genus Primula; species Primula vulgaris. Next base: position 14,457,385 of record OY987212.1, read on the forward strand.
CCCGCAACCAAGGCGCCTTGAGGTAATGGCGAACGCCTTGCCATTCCGGGAGATGGTTATCGACCCGGCCATATCCGTGACGGTAAACGATAACAGCATCATGGTCAGGCAGCACGGGGCTGACCTCGACGAGTTTTGCCAACTATGCGGCATAGGGGGGGAGTTCCGACTTCGGACCTGCGCGACTGCAGACGAGGTGAATGGGATCGTGTCTGATCCCAAGAGTATGGTAACTCTCTCCCTCTCTACTCTTCTCTACGGGGGTACCCACCTCCCCATTCCGGAGCTACTGGCAGAGCTCTGCGCCTGGACGCAGACTCTTCCATGCCAGTGGCCTCTGCAGGCGCATCGCATCTGCGCCGGAATAGAGGCACTAAGTGTCGCCTTGGGCCCGGACATCCCGGAGCCACTGGGGCTTAAAGAGCTCTTGGCCTGCTACGAATTCTTGCAGACCGAGCCAAGCTCCCAGTCTAAGAGCCGGCAACCCTACCTGAGGTGCCGGTCTCATAATCAGCTGATTACAGGTAACTCCGATTCGAATCGGGGTTACACGCAAGATGTAGTCGTGGTGGAAGGGCACTGGCTCCACCGCGACGACCTGGTTCTGCCAACCAGGCCGGGGAGGGTGATGAGCACCAAAGACAATAAATTCACAGTGGCCTCAAAGCTGAGGGGATTGGCCGAACCCAACGTTGAGTCGTTGGAGGTGGCTCTCAACTGGTGGGGTCCAGATGGGACCGACGTAGGGGCGCGCGATGTGGAGCGCCTGCTAATCTGTGGCTCCCCCACCTCCTGCAAGGGGAATAGCTTCAAATGGCCCCATAGGACCTTCTGTCCCGTGGGGTACTCCAGGGAAAGATGGAAGAAGGAGAAGGGTCTGGAATCGACCCTCCCTCCCAAGGTCGTTGAGGATGCTGAGGCCACTGTGGAGCCTGCGGCTAAAAAGGCGATGAAGCCGAAGCAGAAGCCGAAGCTAAGTAGCAAGGCGAAGAGCGTGACGGTGGTCTCCTCCGCTCCTGCATCGGCCGGGGTTCACTTTGAGACCCGGCCGGACGGTACCGTCCTCCACTACAGGGTGGGGCCGGATGGTACCCGTAACTACATAGACCAATATGGGAAGCCTCTGCCAGAGGCAACTCCCTTGAGGTCTCGGGAGCCCACCGCGGGGAGTCCCTTTCGTTTGGAAGACGACATCGCTGAGGCCGAACCCTCTGGCCCAACCTTAGGCACCTCTCGGACCTGGGTACGTCGCCTTTCGTGCTTCAATACCTCCAGTTTTGCACTTTTACACTTAGCTAAATTGTGTTAGAAATTTGTGTTAATTTTTCTAACTTCTTTCTTGTATGGCCTGTGTAGGTGATCCGTTCTGACGAGGAGGAGGAGGCAGATGAAGAGGCTGAGGAGGAGGTGGGTGTGGAAGAGATAGCTGCCGAGGATGAGGTAGCTGTGGTTGGGTGCGAAGAAGAAGAAGAAGGGGCGGTCGAAAGGGTTGCTGAGACGGGGGAGCCCGAGGGGGAAGTGGTCGAGGTCGAGGCCGAGGAGAGGGATGTGGTGGTGACGGGGGAGAGGGGAGTGGCGATCCTGCCTCAGTCGGCTGGCCCGGACGATTTGGCAGCTCAGGCCAGACTCGATAGGCTGGCCCGCAAGGCGCTTCTGGGGAAGAGAAAGGTGGAGGGGACGAAGTCCCTCCAAGGGGAAAAGAGGGCCAAGGTCGGAGGGAGTAACCCATCCGAAGTTGTGGTCGTTGAGGGGCCTAGGGAGACGTCGGGTCCCGCTCCAGGCCCTACTCAAGGCTCAAGCTCCAACTCTGCCTCCCCGACCCACATGATGCCTGTGCAGACACCCGAGGAGGTGAAGGCGGCCACGGGAGTAAAGAGCATCATGGAGGCTCACCCATCTGCCGGGTTGCTAGCTTTGGCTGCGCTCCAGCAGCAAAGCGTCGAAGCTGATCACCGAGGTCGTGACCTCGCCTCCTCCATGGCATCGGCCATGGCTATGATACCTCAGGTACGTGTAGAGCGTTTTGTATGTTTTCACATTCTTCCCACATATTTTTGCTAAGTGTTTGGCCTTTTCCCTTGTAGGCCTACTTAATGATGAACCAATATGTCTATCACCAAGGCCAGCTGGTGAGGTCATGGGACGCAAAGGCAGAGGCTAATGCCAAGCTCGTGGAGGAGGCCGAAAAAAGGGTGGAGGAGGCCCAGAGAAGGTCTGAGGAGGCCCAACTCCGGGCGGAGAAAGCTGAGGGCCTCAACGCCACAGTTGAGGCTCGAAGAGTCGAAGCCGTGAGGGCCAGAGCGGAGGCCGAGGAGCGTGCCCAGGCTGCGAAGGCAGCCCTAAAAGAGGCTGAGGCTGGCATTACCGACAGGATAAAGGCGGCGGTCCAAACTGGCCAAGCCGAGCTGAGTGCCGCCTGGGCCCAAAAGACACAGAAGGACTTCAACTCCTTCTACGTCGAGGGGTGGTCTGAGGCGGCTGCCTTTATGAGGGCGGGACCGGATCACCCGGTATGGAACATAGAAAATATTATAGTTCCCGTCCCCTCAGCTCCCATTCTGGATGTGGTGCCTTTGACTCCTCGAGCTCTCTCGGATGAAGAGGACGGAGCTAGCCAGAACTAGGGTAGATTTAGGCTTTTGTTTTCAGTGTAGTTTCCTTTTTTGTACTTAGCATGTAATAGCTTTCCATTGAATGAAATGAAAAAACAATTTTGGACTTGTCTTTTATTCTTCTGTGTTTTACTTCTATACTTCCGTTGTGATTTATACATCATTCATTGTATACATGCCCCAAATGAGGGGGCCCTTATGCTTCGGCGTTGGGGCTCTCATTTTATACACATCATAAATCGAGTTGGCACGTGTAGAAACACTCGTAAAATGTAAACGGACTGAAAAATTCAAGTAAACAGAACCGGGGTGCCGTATAGGCTCGTGTTCTGAAACACGTAGAGAAAATGTAAATGAACTGAAAAATTCAAGTAAATAGGAACCGGGGTGACGTATAGGCTCGTGTTCTGAAACACTTGGAGAATTTAAATGAACTGAAAAATTCAAGTAAATACGAACCGGGGTGCCGTATAGGCTCGTGTTCTGAAACACTTAGAAAATTTAAATGAACTGAAAAATTCAAGTAAATATGAACCGGGGTGCCGTATAGGCTCGTGTTCTGAAACACTTAGAAAATTTAAATGAACTGAAAAATTCAAGTAAACAGAACCGGGGTGCCGTATAGGCTCGTGTTCTGAAACACGTAGAGAAAATGTAAATGAACTGAAAAATTCAAGTAAATAGGAACCGGGGTGACGTATAGGCTCGTGTTCTGAAACACTTGGAGAATTTAAATGAACTGAAAAATTCAGGTAAATACGAACCGGGGTGCCGTATAGGCTCGTGTTCTGAAACACTTAGAAAATTTAAATGAACTGAAAAATTCAAGTAAATATGAACCGGGGTGCCGTATAGGCTCGTGTTCTGAAACACTTAGAAAATTTAAATGAACTGAAAAATTCAAGTAAATAGGAACCGGGGTGACGTATAGGCTCGTGTTCTGAAACACTTGGAGAATTTAAATGAACTGAAAAATTCAAGTAAATACGAACCGGGGTGCCGTATAGGCTCGTGTTCTGAAACACTTAGAAAATTTAAATGAACTGAAAAATTCAAGTAAATATGAACCGGGGTGCCGTATAGGCTCGTGTTCTGAAACACTTAGAAAATTTAAATGAACTGAAAAATTCAAGTAAATATGAACCGGGGTGCCGTATAGGCTCGTGTTCTGAAACACTTAGAAAATTTGTAACAAAAGTTTTCATTTATAAAGCCCACAGGCATAAATTTACATCGTTATTATTTACACAAAGTCATAAAGGCCGAGCTCTACTGGTAGTATTTCCTTAGGTTGTTGACGTTCCAAGGTCGGTCGACCGGGACGTCGTTGGGAAGACGACCCAACAGGTAGGCCCCGTTCCCCACTGCACTGAGGATTCGATAGGGGCCTTCCCAATTGGGGCCTAGCTTGCCGTCGGATTGTATCCTGGTGTTGTTGTTTACTTTCCGCAGCACCAGGTCTTCGTCTTGGAAACGTCTGGCGTTCACTCTTTTGTTATAGGAACGTCCCAGCTCGTTCTTGTATTCGGCGTTACGGATGGCTGCCACTTCCCTTCGTTCTTCAGCATATTCGAGCTCGAGCCCCATCATCTTTTCGTTCAGTCCGTTCTCCACCATGTCGGTTCTGAGCAAGGGGAGCCCGATTTCTAACGGGATGACAGCTTCCATCTCGTAGGTTAGGCTATAGGGCGTTTGTTAGGTGCCCCGTCTCCTTGTCGTTCGGTAGGCCCAAAGGACGTGCTGCAGCTCATCAGCCCATCGTCCTTTGGACTCGTCTAGCCTCTTTTTTATTCCGTCGAGGACGGTCTTATTCGACACTTCGGCTTGGCCGTTGCTTTGGGGATACGAAGGGGTGGAATAATAGCTTCGGATGTGGTACTTCGCGTACATTGCCTTTAACTTAGTCCCGGTGAACTGGCCCCCATTATCTGCCACTATCGAGTAGGGGATTCCGAATCTCGTGATTACATCTCTCCAGAGGAACCTGATCACCTCGGGCTCTGTTATCTTCGCTAACGCCACGGCTTCTACCCACTTAGAGAAGTAGTCGGTGACCATGAGTAGGAACTTTTTGCCTCCCGGGGCCCGAGGGAACGGTCCGACGATGTCCATGCCCCACTGGGCAAAGGGCCAAGGCGAAGTCACGCTGCTCATCTTTTGGGCTGGGGCTCTAGGTATGGGGGCGTATTTCTGGCACTTCTCACATTTGAGCACGAAGGTTTTAGAATCCTTTTGCATGAGGGGCCACCAATATCCGTGAGTTAAGGCACGGTTGGCAAGCGACCTGCCCCCGGTGTGGCTCCCACACGTGCCTTCGTGTATCTCCTCCATGACCTTTATCACCATATCAGGGTGGACACAGAGGAGATAGGGCCCGGAGAACGATCTCTTATAAAGTTTATCGTTGGGGGCTAGCCAGAACCCTAATGCCTTTCTTTTTATTTTTTCAGCCTCCTTCTTATCATCAGGAAGGTCGCCGGAGCGATGGTATTCGATTATGGGGTCCATCCAGCTTAGCTCCGGCGGAAGGTCGGTCACCATGTTAACTCTTGCCCTAGCGTCGATGCTAGGAGAAGGGACGTACTCTATGGTGATGACTCGCTCCTTTTTATCACTCATAGCCGAGGCCAGGGTCGCTAGTGCATCGGCGTGGGTGTTCTCGTTTCTGTTGATGTTGACGATCTCCCGATACTCGAAGCTCTGGAGTATTTCGGAGGCGATGGCCACGTACTTTTCCATCCTTTCGTCCTTTGTTTGGAATTCACCACTGATCTGGCTACTGACTAATTGGGAATCAGTGTGCACCAGTATCTTCTTGATGCCGAGGCTTCGGGCCATTTTCAGGCCAGCTATCACGGCTTCGTACTCCGCCTCGTTATTGGTGGATCGGAAGCCAAGCTGGATTGACTTCTCGATTACATCACCCTGTGGGGATCGGAGGACCACCCTGAGGCCAGATCCCTTTTTATTGGCAGCTCCGTCGGCGTGCAAGGTCCATGTTCCTTGGGCACGTTTCTCGATGACGGGGGACGTAGTCGTTCCGGTGAATTCTGCCACAAAGTCGGCCAGGGCCTGCCCCTTGACCGAGGTTCGCGGCTCGTACCGGATGTCGTACGCGTTTAGGTGGCAAGCCCACTTCGTCATACGCCGAGACAGGTCTCCCTTCTGGAGTATTTCCCGAATGGGCTGATCCGTATACACCACGATACTGTGTGCCGAGAAGTAATGGGTCAGTTTTCACGATGCCATGACGAGTGCCAGGATGAGCTTTTCTAGAGGCATATACCTAGCCTCGGCGTCGAGGAGGGTTTTGCTGACGTAATAGATTGGCCTTTGCTCCCTGCCGACTTCTTTGATGAGGACGGCGCTAACGGCTATCTCGGACACGGCAAGGTACAGGGCAAGGACGTCGCCGGTGTCCGGCTTGGCCAGAAGAGGCGCGCTTCCGAGGTAGTTCGCCAGCTCCGTGAACGCATTCCGGCATTCGTCATTCCATTCGAATTTCTTCTGAGCCTTTAGGGCCGTAAAGAATGGCTTGCATCGATCTCCGAACCGGGCTATAAACCGGTTGAGGGCAGCGGCCATTCCGGCTAACTTTTGTACGTCCTTCCTCTTTTTAGGGGTTCTCAAGTTCTTCAAGGCAGAGATTTGGGCCGGGTTCGCCTCTATACCGCGATGGGTCACCATGAACCCTAGGAACTTTCCGGCCCCAACTCCGAAGGCGCACTTAGAGGCGTTCAGCTTCAGATCATGCCTTCGTATCGTTTCGAACACCTCTCTCAGGTCGGCCAGGTGGTCGTCCTCCTGGGCGCTTTTCACTACCATATCGTCGATATAGACCTCCATACTCCGGCCTATGCTCTTAGCGAATATCTTGGTGACCATTCTCTGATATGTCGCCCCGGCGTTCTTAAGTCCAAATGGCATCACCTTGTAGCAGTAATTCCCCCTTGGGGTTATGAAGGCGGTTTTCTCTTGGTCAGCCTCCGACATGGGTATTTGGTGATAGCCGGAGCAGGCGTCCAGGAAGCTCATTCTGGCGGCTCCGGCGGTGGAGTCTACTATCTGATCAATTTTAGGCAGAGGGAAGGGATCCTTTGGACAGGCCCGGTTGAGGCTCGTGTAATCGATGCAGACACGCAGCTTTCCGTTCTTTTTAGGGACCACCACGGGGTTAGCGAGCCATCTAGGATAAAAGATTTCCCTAATGGCTCCAGCTAGCAGAAGCTTTTGTACTTCCTCGTTTATGGCATCGGCATGCTCCGGACTAACGCGGCGTCCCTTCTGCATCACAGGCTTCGCATGCGGGTTGACGTTCAACTTATGGCAGGCGAGGTCGGGACTGATACCCGGCATTTCGCATGGGGACCATGCGAAGTTATCGAGGTATTCGAGCAGTAGCTTAACGAGACCTGAAACCTCGGGCTCGCTCAGCCCCGCGCCTACCATAAAAAAGTGGTCCTCGTCGTACCCCGGGATCTGGACCTTCAGCAATTCTCCTTCTACCTTTTCTTCGGCTTCCGGACCCATCTTCTTGTTCAGTTCCCGCAGCAGCTTGGGATCCTCAGCTTCTATGTTCATAGCACTCTGGGCCGGAACCGGTTTACTGCCGGAGTATACGGCCATGGCACAGCTTCTTGAGACCTTTTGGTTTCCCGATATGGTCTCAACTCCATTCGTAGTGGGGTACTTGACCTTTTGGTGTAGAGTGGAGGAGACGCCTTCTATCTCATGAAGCCACGCGCGCCCCAGAATGATGTTGTAAACGGAGGGGACGTCCACCACCGTGAACTCCACGCTCATAACTTTGGTTCCTGTCTTAACAGGCAAGGTTATGTTCCCTCTGGGCTGGACAGCCTCAGAGTTGAATCCGTACAGAGGGGGGGGGGGGCGTTGGTATCTAGCTGCCCCTCCGTCAGCCCCATCTTTTCGAAGAGGTCTCCAAAGAGAATGTTCACCGACGCCCCTTGATCGACGAGGATGCGTCCTACTGAACAATGGCCCACTTGGGCCGTGATGACAAGGGCGTCGTAGTGGGGCATGTCTACCCCCACTAGGTCGAAGTCGGTGAAGCTTAGATCTGGCTTGGTTCCTAGTTTGCACCTCTTCCGGGGCTTCGAGCTTTCGGCGAGGCAGACGTGCTTTTTCATGATGGCCTCACGGGCCTCGGTTCTCTCCGCCCCATTTGGCTTCGGCTTCTTCGGTCCAGAATGGATAACCTGGCAAGTCATCACCGGTGGGGGGAGGTCTGGTTGCCTTTCGTCGTCCCCTTCTCGGTCTCGATTGGGGTCCCTTCGCGTCTTGACGTATTTCGCCATCAAGCCGTCCCGGACCCATCCTTCCAGCCTTGCCTTTAGACCATGACACTCATTGGTATAGTGGCCGCGGCCTCTGTGATAGTCACAAAATTTGTCATTAGGCCCCCGGGCCGGTTCGTTCCTGAGCGGGGGAGGCCAGGAAAAGAATGGCTCGTTCTCGATCTCAAAGAGCAGGTCGGTCAGTGGTAGGCGGAATGTGGTGGAGTAGGCATTTCCTGGGTTCGAAGGGCCAGCCCGACGGGTGTCCTCCCTTCTACGCTTAGGGGCCGGTTGCTGGCTCTCCACCGTTCGAGGTCTCCCCAACCTTTCCGCTATGGGGTGATCTCGCCGGTTGCTCCTTGAGACGGCTCCTCCCCGAGGCTGCTCGATGCTGGCGACTGAACGCGTCGCTCCAGCAGATCTCATGTCTTTCTCGATATCGACATGCTGTTTGATTAGTGACCGGAGCTGGGAAACTGAGCCAGGAGGGGTCGCTATCATTTCGTTGCGGATCCTGCTTCCCACGATCATGTTCTGCCTGAAAGCAGCTATAGCCGTAGAATCAGGGCATTCGGCACATTCAGCGTGCTTCTGCCAGAACCGATTATCGTAGCTCTCGAGGGTCTCTTTGGGTTGGGCCTTCACTTGGTACAACTGCTCCGGTTGGGCAGCCCTTTCCTTCAAGTTGATGAACCGGTGTGCAAAATCATAGGCCAGATCATCCCAACAGTGGATGGAGTTGGCAGGCAGAGATTGGAACCATTTACTTGCGAGCCTCCCCAGGCTGGCGGGGAAGCATTTACACATAAGGCGATCGAGGTGGGACCAGTGGTTCATCTGGTATCGATAGTGCCGGAGGTGGGCTTTCGGGTCAGAATCTGCGTTGAACACTTGGAGAACAGGGGCAGTAAAATTTCCGGGGGGCTCACTGTACTCTATCTCATCTGAGAACGGGGTACTGCGGGTGGAGGCAACGATTTTTAGCGCTGCCTCGTCCGCGACTTCATCTCGGCCAGCGCGACGACCCCTCCTTCTTCTCCGGGGAGGCCTTTCAGTCCGAGCATGACTCGAAGCGGGCCGTGAATTGTGACTATCACCTGGTCGGCTGATTCGTGAGTGTACGCTCTGGTCGTTTATACGGCACGAACTCCCCTCATGGGAACGCCTCGACTCCTCTCCCCTAGCCGGCTCCTCAGGAACCTCTAGGGGGGGTCGTCTTGAGGGTCCCAACCGCGACATCACGCTCTTGGTGGGGATGCGAACGGGCTCTGGCTGCTCTACGCCACGAGAGACGGGTCCGGGCTCAGATGCCATCATAGAGGCTATCAACGCCTTTTGAGCCGCCAAGGCAACGAGTTCCTTCTCATGGATCTCTAGCATCATGCGAGTCAGCTCATCGCGCGACCGGGGCGTCCCCTGGACCGCATTGAGTGGAGTAGGCTGCCCCTCAGGCGCAGTTCCCGGCGTGCCAAAAGAGAGGGTCCTCGGCATTCCAAATACTGGGCCATGCCGTGGGGGAGGGCTCTCGTACTGTTCATTATCCGTCATCGTTCCTTGGAAACGGATTGTCGGAGCTAGCGCTTTGAATTTCCCACAGACGGCGCCAATTGGCGAGCCTGATTTTCTTCCCAAGCTCGGCTTATATTTTATTCGCGTCGGCTCCGATCTTCCAAGGTAGTTGACGTAGGTGGTATCTGCTTCGTCGTCGGGGTGCTTTCTAAGCCTGCACAAGAAACGAACAGGGGCCCGGGGTTGGTACCAGGTTTTCCCTCTCCGACGATCAAGTCAGTATCAGTATAGGTTGAAGGTAAGAATATAGTTAAGGATGAGAGAATGATCCAGTTACAAGTTGTGGCGTCAGATGTCACGGTTAATATTCTGGTGGTCCGGGTTGTTTTAACTTTATCTCTCCTCTCTGTCTTTTTGTGTCCCCTTCTAATTGGTATTAGTGGGGGTATTTATAGTCTGATCAGAGGTGTTATTAGCCCTTGGATCACTGCACTGTCTAATAAAGATCCAACGGCTCCAGGTCATTTATGACTCTGACAATGGCACTGTTCATCACCCGGGGCCCACAGGGCTGGCCTGTGATTGGGCCACGTCGATGAAACACATAAAGGGTCTCCCAAGGGAGCAGCAGCATTAATTGGGGAAGAGTGCTCAACAAGTTTCTCTGGGCCGGCCTAGGCACGGTCCGGCTAACCAAGATCCGGGGTGATGCGTCACCCATGCTTGAGAGGCCCGGATCGCCTGCTGTGGGGTTGATATCGGTCCGGACGAGGGGGTGCCGACATCCCCTCGCCAGAATGCATCCTCATTCGTGTATGGACTCCGTTCAAGTCCAAATACCTATGCTAATCTGAGTATAATTGTCATTAAATTTCCAAACATGCAAATTCAGTTTGCATATTCAGTCAAGAGGATATCTTCTAATAAAAGCATTTGTATAAGTTAGAAACAACTATTCTCTGTTGGAAACTAAGCAAACACCTTGTTTACATCATACCTGATTTAAATTTGAAAAAGAATTAAGACAGAGTTTGGATAAGCAAAGAAAATGGAGATTAAAATGGAAGCGCCAAACGAAATTCTAATAGTAGCCGCCGGATGGGTTTGGCTAGTTGAAATTAATGTTAAAAGTTGTTAAAAGTTAACACCATCAATTCATTCATATCAGTAGAAGAAAACTATAGTAGTATAAACAAATTTGGCAAAAGAGTCATATGCTTGCATCGCATGCAAATGAACCAGACAGTTCATTAACTTATCGTGTTTTGGTATTTGGTTGGTTAACAACTAATTTGCTCGTGTTCGTTTCTTAAATAAACAAACCCGGAATGAACAAAAATCTAACATTTGTTAAGTAAAGGAACTAGACATGAACACGTCAATGTTCGTTCGCTCAGAACTAGGTTCGTTAAAGGTTTGAAAAGTAAGTTAGATTTATTAGTATGATAGGTTATGATATATATGTATATTTAGATAAAACAATATTATGACCATTATGGGGATTTTGTCCCATATAAGACATCTTTTTTTTAATTAATAAAGTAGATTCGTTTGTTTAAAAAAAACAATATATGACATAAATTTTACAAGGCGACAAAATCTTGAAAACCAATGAATTTTTTTCGCACACGACCCATATTTACGAAGAAGAAGAAGAAGCATTTGGATATTGAGAAAGTCCAAAACTTAATAATTTTAACACATGTTTATATATATGAAAATTGATGTTGTGGCAAAATATACATAATTTTGTTGTCGAATGTAGATTAAATTTCTAAAATTTATTTTGTTAACAAAACGTTCGTGAACAAATCGTGATTCGTTCGTTAAGCGTTGTATTCGTGTTTGTTCGTTTATGAATGAACATGAACCGAAGATCAACAATCATTCTGAGTTAACGGACAAACATGAACACATTTGTCGTTGAGTTCGTTATACATCCCTAGTCGCATTTCCCTTTCTTATGTTATATTCTGTATTGGATTTACTTCACCGCTGGAAAGTCAGGTATCACGGACACTTCAAAAGAACCTAAAAGTGTCTTGTCGGATATGTGTCCATGTCCGACATCAGACATCAGTACGACACTTAATTTTTCGTGGCAGGTACTTTAATTCTCATGTTGTTGACTTATTGTCCGGACCATGTTGACCACGCGTTCACTCGCACAGACATGTTTGGAGACTTTCGCAAACGTTTTGTACACTTACTATAAGCACACGCGAAACACAAATTGCAGTAAAAAAAAACTTAACTTTCAAATTTTATAATTTTATCTCTATAATTAACAAAACATTTAGATAAAAAATTTAATTATTACTAAGATTTGCTGGTTGCAATTGATATATATATATATATATATAATCCTATGTAAATAATATATTTAAAAAAAATTACTGTTTTGTCGTGTTCGTGTCATGTCGGATACATGCATGTGTGTGATGTGTCCATGCTAGATAGGAAGTTAGACGCTTGGGGAAGTTTGAAGCTTATGGTGTAACGATTTCACTATGAGTCCACGATGCGTGACCCATGATGGAACAAGAATTTTTGTTTATTGGGGGGGGGGGGGGGGGGGGGGGCACAACTAAAAATAATTTACTAGGAATTTTTCTTCAATATTTAAAAGGACGAGTGCGTATGGAAATATTTTGAAGTAAATAATAATACGATTGGCTTTTGTTTTGTTTTAACCAAAGAACTTTACTTGTGTTTTTCTTTAGAAAACATTAGTTCTTCAATATACCAATGTTAAAAATCAAATCAAATACAAATTATAAATGAAACGCACATATATACACTAACTTTTTTGGCGCCGTGTTTATGCATATGAAACCTTATACTGATCTTTTATTCGCATAAAATCCAAATAAATAGATTATAAAATATAAGCCAGTTTTGTTATTGTTTGAACAATGTAAAAGATATCGAAAAAAACTAAAAAAAACCCTTATTTGAAAAGCAATGTACAGTAAAACCGCTCTTCGAAATTAATGCACCAAGGTTAATTTTACAAATAAATAAATAAATTTAAACTTTAAAATTAAAAATTAAAAAGAGACATATTGGTAAAAAAAAATGTTATATATATATAGGTTGATGATGGAAAAGTAAACAAAAAACCTAATATTAGATTATGCAGTAGCTTTATTCAGACGAAAATAAAGCAAATAGAAAAAAGAAATAAAAAATTGCATGTGCGAGTATTGAACTCCGGACATGTGGCAGGTATCAAATCAGAAACTATAGTATACCTACTGAGCAAGGATGATCATATGTCAAAAGACTCATCAAAACTATCGGGGTAGTAGCTTTGCAATAAATTTCAATATAGCCGGAATAATCTGACCAATTATACAATATAATTATCATATTATTGGCGAGCCTAATTTTTTTTCTAAACTCGCCTTAATCAACAGCACGCGTCGACTTCGTACAAGATAGTCAGTTTCGGTGACGGGGTCCTTTTAGTGCCTGCACAAGAAACGAACAGGGGCCCGGGGTTGTAACCAGGTTTTCCCTCTCCAACGATCAAGTCAGTATAGTGGAAACTGAAAGTGAGTATATAATGAATGGTGAGAGATCGGGCCGGTTACAAGTCGTGGGGTTAGATGTCACATGTCGTGTTTAGCTAGTCCGGGTTGTTTCAGCTTTATCTCTCCTCTCTGTCTTTTTCTGTCCCTCTCTAAGCAGTATTAGTGTGGGTATTTATAGTGTGATCCAGAGCTGTATTAGCCCTTGGATCATTGTACTGTCAAGTACTAATCCAACGTCGTTAGGTCATTTATGACTCTGATAAGAGTACAGTCCTTTTCCGGGGCCCACAGTTGATGGTCTGTGATTGGGCCACGTCGATGAAATGCTGAGTAGTCCCCCAAGGGAGCAGCATCATTAATTGGGGAAGCGTACTTGATACGCTTTCTTGGCCGGTGTGGTCACACCTCGGCCTTATCTATGTCCGGGGTGTTATGTCATTCAAGGTTGACAGGGGTCCGGATACAGCGTTTCTGGGACTGTATGGGTCCGGACGAAGTGATACTGACATTCCCTCGCCAACAGCTCCCTGTCCGGAGTCGTCGTTAAAGGACGAGGTTGGAAAGGATCTTCAGTTTTTACGGGGGCTCCGGTCATTCCGTTCTCATGTTCGGCGGTTCGTAGATGCCTCGGCATGTCCTATCTTGTGACACGTGTTATGCTATTTATGGATTTCTTTACACGTGGAGCACGCCTGGTATGCATTTATGAGGCGTCGTCTCTGTCTCTTCGATTTCATCAATGTCATTAATGTCAAATGGCTGATGTGTGACACTTGGCAGATGGCCTCTGCCTGCTGTACACGTGGAGCGTGTCGATTGCGTGGTGGCGGTTATTTATGGGAGTTCGTGTAATGGGCTGTTGCTATCTTTTCATCTTCTGGTAAATGTCTTTTCACCTTCCAGTGGGGGCCTATAAATACCCTCAGTGAAAATTCATTTTCACTTTCTCGTTCTCTCTCTAAAATTTCACAGCAAACCACTTTCTCTCTCTTCCTTCCCACACTTAGCAAATTTAACAAACACCCAACCAAAATGGTTATAGTTCACGGAGCTGGAAAGGGCCCGATGGTTGCTCCCCAACCACGGCGTCTGGCCGTGATGGCAAATGCCTTGCCATTCCGGGCAATGGTTATTGACCCGGCCCTGAGCATGGCTGTTAACGACAACATCATCATGGTGAGGCAACATGGGTCCGATTTGGACGAGTTCCGCCAGCTCTGTGGGATTGGTGCAGAGTTTCGACTTCGGACGTGCGAGAGCGCCGACGAGGTGAACGGGATCGTAGCCAATCCCAATAACATGGTGACCCTCTCCCTCTCTACTCTCTTGTATGGGGGTACCCTAGGCTCGGCTTAATCAACAGCACGCGTCGGCTCCGTACAAGGTAGTCAGCTTCGGTGACGGGGTCCTTCTAGTGCCTGCACAAGAAACGAACAGGGGCCCGAGGTTGGAACCAGGTTTTCCCTCTCCAACGATCAAGTCAGTATAGTGGAAACTGAAAGTGAGTATATAATGAAGGGTGAGGGATCGGGCCGGTTACAAGTCGTGGTGTTAGATGTCACAGGTCGTGTTTAGGTAGTCCGGGTTGTTTCAGCTTTATCTCTCATCTCTGTCTTTTTCTGTCCCCCTCTAAGCAGTATTAGTGGGGGTATTTATAGTGTGATCCAGAACTGTATTAGCCATTGGATCACTGTACTGTCAAATACTAATCCAACGGCGTTATGTCATTTATGACTCTGATAAGAGTAGAGTCCTTTTCCGGGGCCCACAGTTGATGGCCTGTGATTGGACCACGTCGATGAAATGCTGAGGGGTCCCCCAAGGGAGAAGCAGCATTAATTGGGGAAGCGTACTTGATACGCTTCCTTGGCCGGTGTGGTCCCACCTCGTCCTTATCTATGTCCGGGGTGGTATGTCATTCAAGGTTGACAGGGGTCCGGATACAACGTTTCTGAGACTGTATGGGCCCGGACGAGGGGATGATGACATTCACTCACCAATTATCCCATACATATATATATTTGACAGTGGCTAAGAAATTAAAAATATTGCACTTTATAAATAAAGAAACAGAAAGGCTAAATTTAAAACATGTATGGAACAAAAAGCTTAAATAACATCTGCCCATCCATATAGTCCAGCTTTAAGTCCCCATAAATTTCGTTTAGATCAGATTCCAAAATGAATTATATATTCAAATCCCAATTTTTACAAGAGGGGTAATTACACACATGTGACACGTGAAATATTCTAAATTACTGTACCAATGCAAAAATCCAATCATCTAGTGGTGCTGTGGTGGCCTAGACCATACCCCAAGCTTAGCTTCTCACAGCTCATCTTGCACCTCAACTTTTTTATACTTGCATGCTTAATTTGGTACGTAGTTCATATATATCATTCCATAATACAAATATATGATCAAATTGAAAAGATAACTTACAGCACAAGCATACAAAAAACCAGCTAGTACACAAATCTCAATACTCACTCTCTTCCACTCACTGACCATACAACCCCATCACATATCTTCTTTATATAGGGCTACACTCTCCTCCTTTAACCCACACCAACCAAAAACCCTAAAAAAAATCACTCTACTTCCTGAACTACATCCATGGCAAAGCTCTTTGCCGCATTCTTCATCCTCTCTCTCCTCTCTCTCTCCACTCACGCATGCATCCCGTGTGGAACCCCTCCACCCAAGCCCAAGCCCACACCCAAACCCAAGCCAGCGTGTCCACCAGCTAGCACAGGTTATTGCCCTAAGGACACACTCAAGCTCGGCACATGTGTTAACCTCCTTGGGTTAGTGAATGTTGTTATTGGGACACCGCCTACTAGCGGATGTTGTGCTCTGTTGGCGGGCTTAGCTGATCTCGAAGCAGCTGTCTGTCTCTGTACCGCTATTAAGGCTAACGTGCTTGGGATTAACTTGGATGTGCCTGTTGCGCTTAGCTGGCTACTAAGCTCGTGCCAAAAGACTGTTCCCAAAGGCTTCCAATGTGCCTAGTTAAGAGGCTTTTGAAACTATTGCACTTGTCGATTAATTGTGATCTTTTACATTTTTATGTGTGCATTGCATATGTTGTTAGTCATTTAATCATCTAGTTTGATGTGTCTTTTGTCAAAAATAAATGGCATGGCAAAGCTTTTTTGCCGGCTTGGGTGTCAGTTTTTTTTTCTTCTCTTGATTCATTTTCTTCATGTATTATTGTAAATTCAGTTAATGTACTTTACAAGAAAAAATTCATTTACCATTAGTTTACTTTTTTTGAAAACTGTTGGTAAATTAACTTTTTTCTCTAATGGTAATTATAAGTGTGGAAGGTTTGTGTTCAAGATTGTAATCTGAAAATCATATATTGAGATCTTTTCATTTGAATTCCTTCATGATTGATGTTCTTCGTTGTTGATAATCTTCATTATTGACGTTTAGATATCTCGTTTTATTCTTGGTGGCGTTTTTATACAGTCAGCATAATCTGAATCCAGTCTGAAACTCGTAGTTTAAAAGACAAAGTCGTAGTTCCGAAGTCAAACTCGTTGTTTTGAAATCAATCTCGTAATTGTAAAGTACGAGACTTGGCTTTTCTGAAAATGTTGAGTGCAATTTTGCTATTTAGTTAGATCAAGACTTTGCTTAATTAATAGGACTACAATTTTGAAAGCATAAGCTACGTACTCTCATTCTTTTGGAATCAAATATTGTGATTGTTTGACTATTAGTTAAGATTTTCTCTCAATCTTCTTGGATGTGTATATAAGAACACGAGAATCTATAACATCAGGAATTATATAAAACTGAAGAATACCTCAAGAACTACCAACACTGAAGAGCAAGAATATCAACACTGAATAATAAGAAAAGAAACAGGGTCTGATTATGGTAAAAACTTACCAAAACGTAACTTTTTAGGCCATCCTATGTTCCAGAAAAATACAAATAGACTAATAAAATATCAGACAATTTCATTTGAACTTCTGTAGCTTTCGTCCACACAGTGGTCCTTCAACTCCAATAATCATAATATTGCATGCATGCACGCTTCTAAAAACCAAAAAAGAAATATAGAGTTCTTTTTAATTGTGTTATGCAATGGGTCCATGCTTCTATGGTTTCTAACACCTGCGACAAAAAAAAACTGAAGTGAATACGGAATATGCATGTGAGGTGCATGTTCATACTCGGTCCCATGTTTTGAAAAAATCTTGTTAGTTGAGGAACAAATACACAAGGTGAATATTTTTTTTTTCAAAAAGTGTCCGGTTACACTATGGTGATTCTTTAGGACTGGCTCTGGCTAAGTACGTATCGGCTATCCTAGTCCATATTAACAGTAGCATATTGCCAAATGCCAATGTCGTGATCATGATTATGTAATGGAATATTGTACGTAATGTAACAGAATCTCAACTAAGATCATTGATCCCAACCAGAAATAATTATAACTCAATATGTCAATCAACAAGAATGACACTCATGTGGAATGTGTTTTGAAACAGTCGTCTTATTTGACTGTTTTTGATACAATCAGCTTAATCACGTTACATCACGTTACATTAGAAAATGATGGTTAGATAATGTTTTTTAATAACTAATTTATTTTTTTTATTTTCAACAATTTAGAATTTGATAAATTAAAAACAAATTGTACAGCACACTGAAAACCCAAATAAAAATATAGAACCATAGGGAGGGCTAAACTAAACTTAAATATTAATAAAAAAAAAAATTATCTATTTGACACATTTTTATGCAAACAGGTTATGAACCAGTCATATAAGATGACTGTTCCCTAGTAATTCCTCTCATGTGCCCTTGAATTAACGCTGATTTGCAGCTCATTCTCAATCAGTGTGGTCTCCGGTATTTTAGAGTCTCAAATCGAATTTCAAAAGGAGGACTCAAATATTAGCATCATTTTAAAAATAATACTCATGTATTTCTTTCAAGAGCTCACATTCTGTTTACAGTCGATTTGTGTTTGAATTTTTACATCATTACTTTATTTATTTTTACGTGATTAAAATTTTCACCAACCAAAAATGATGATACAAAAGAAACCAAACATATAATTGAATTGTTAAGACGAGACAAAAATTAAATGAATAAATGAGAATAAAATCACTACATACAACTTAAACTGAAATTATAATTTAGTTAGTATTTAATGATTAGATTAGTCAATGCACAAATTTAGAAATACTCATTAAAAAGTGGGAGACGGTAAAATTTTGTCTTGATACTATGCAATTCATGGGCAATAGATGGGTGTTTGTAATGCATAACATTTTTTAACCTTAAAAGTAATAGGAGTAATTATAAATTTTATTATATTACGTAGAAAAATATGAGACCGTTAATATTTAGAGGCCCCAATTTTATGCTTGTAAAATTGGATCGTTGTTGTTCATCAATGTATTCTCTTACAAACCTTACAAACCTCACAATCAATTTTTGGTCAAACCTTAAAAAATATACTCCCTCCGTTCCAATAAATTATACTCAACGAAATTAAATACAATTTTGACCGATTTATAACCTGTATTAAAATTGCCCAAATAAAAAAAATTGAAACTAAATCATATAATTTAATGTTTGAACTATATGATTAACTTGAATACAAGTTATTAGACGGTTAAAATTACACGTAGTTTCGTAATATACAATTAATTGGAAATGAATGGAGTAAATATTTGCTACACATTATAGGAATATCACTTATTCATATATAGCTAGATGAAAGAGCGTATATAAACGGAGAGGATTTCAATTAATTTAACTTGCGTTTGAAAGCAAAATGGATAATATATCACATGGAGTTTGTTCATAGTTACTTTTACTCGTGACAAACTCGTAATGGCCATGTTAAAAGTAAGGTTATGTTGCCGAACTAATGAAAAGTTAAAACTAAAACTAGTAATAGTGTGCATGCGTTGCGTATGAGATCAAAATATATAGAAAATACAAGTGTGGTGATAATATAAATATGTGGAAAAAAAATAGAGAATATAAGATAAGAAGACTGCAAAGATTTTTTAGTGATTAAAGATAGATAAATAGTATTATTTTCTACTATTTTTTATGAAATTGTGATTATATTGTAATTAATAAAAGAATGTAAGAGTATTTTTGAAACAAATTATCAAAATTTGACAGTATCAAAATTTTTAGATGATTAAGGTAAGACACAAAAAAAACGAAAAAAAAAAAACTAGTTTAATGGAAATCAATCAAGAATGGGACACACATAAAAAGAACTAGTATGTAATAAGAATAACTACTACTATTTTTCAAATCAAAATATAATAAAAATAATATAAAATAGAAAAACCTATCAAATGTCAAGTTATAAAAAAAGAAAACGATTTATAAAGTAAATTATATTTTTTACAGATTTACAAAGAAAAATATAAAAAAAACCAGTAGCATCATAGAGAATAAATTTAAAAAAAAAGAAAACTCAAGAAAAATAATAATAAAATCGAAAATACAAGAGCATCGTATAGCATCAATGTAAAAAAGATTAAGAGCATCTAAGAGCAACATATAGCATAAGAGGAGTAAAATTCGATGATTCTCACCGAGAAACTAAAAACTAAAGACCAAAAACACTAAAAACAATGGTCAAAATTGAAAAAAATAAAGAGTATCACTAAGCAATAGCTCACAAAACAGAAAAATGAACAATTACACTTTTGATTTCTCTTGATTTCCCTCTCTTGGATGTTTTAAACTTTGAATTTTAACTATCTAAAAAGGTAAAAAAACAAAACTTAGGCATAAAACAAAAAAAAAAAGAATTAAAATAAAAAAAACAGAGAGCAACACCAAACAAAAATATATAAAATATTCATAGCATCGTAAAGCATCGAAGGAAAATCGAGAGTTTAAATAAGACACATCATCATAGAGAAACAAAGGGCAATCGAGAGTTAAATATCTAGCATCACATAGCATCATGAATAATCACAAATAAAAATAATCTCATAAAAATAAAATGTCTTGACAAAGTTGAAAATCTAAAACTAAAACTGAGGAAATATTGAAAACTTAAAACAAAAATACTCAAAACTCAACCTAGCTAATGACGGAAAAATAAAACGGATCTGCATATGATTGTTTGTTTGGGTTTGATTCGTGATCTATAATAGTTTTGTTAACTAGTGACACATCATTATTTAAAAAACTATTAAATAGCACGTAAGTATATTAAGTTAAACACTCATATTAGTTTTAACTTTAACAATGTTAGCCATTTTAATTAAAAATTAATTATTCAAAATATAGGTGTTAGGAGAAAATACATAGTAGGGTAGAGATAGAAAAGATATGCGTGAGAAATATCAGTTAATTACGGATGTAGGTTAGATTTTTTTACCATGTCATCAAGTAATAACAATTAAAAACATTGTTATCTTTAACAATATTTTTAACATTTATAAAGATTGTGGGTATGTGTTATCTTTATAGATGTTAAAAAAGTTGTTAAAGTTAACAATGTTTTTAATATTTGTAACTGTTGACATGGCAAGCACAACCCACAATTAACATTATTATCTCCTATAAATTCTCCCCATAAACATAGTGACTAGTAAAATAAAAAAGAAATTGTTAATTAAAAATTAATAACATTGTTAACGTGAAACTAATGTGCTTATTAAATTTAAGATGCATATGTGTCATTTAACATCTTTTTAAACGATGATGTGTAATATCCTTACTGACATAATTCATATACATAATTTTTAACTTTATACCCTTAATTCACATAACTTATACACTTATTTTTCAACATTATACACTAATTAATAAATATAATTCTTACCCGTTCTCCGATCTCGAACTACCACGTCGTCGTCGTGGGCCTCTCATTCGACGATCGCATCTCCGTCGACATCAATCTCCAGTTTTCGATCTCGTTTTATACCCTCGCCGTCCATTGCTATAGATGTGTCCGTCTCAATCTCCACGAAAGAGAGAGATGGAGGAAAAGAAAAAGATTGAAAAAATAGAGTTAGAATGGAAATAAAGATCGAAAAGAGAGAGCAAACATGAGAGATCGGAGAGAGTGAGAAGAAGGATAAGAGATATTGGAGGGAGAAAGAATAAGGAGATATAGATCGGAGAGAGGGTGAGAGGATGAGGGAGTGAAAGGATGTGAGAGAGATGAAAGAAATTGGGAGAGATGAATCGGTTTTTTTGTTTTTTATTAATTATTAATTGAAAGTATATTTTTGATAATTTAATTTTTGAGGGTATGTTTTTACTAATATAATAGGCGTAGTGTATGTTTATGTTAATTGACCCTTAATTTTATATGAGTGTTTTTCAATATAGGGTCTCTTTGGCGATAGATTTTTTTAATTTAAAATCAGATTTTAAAAATTTGTTTTAATAATCTATTGAAAACATATATTTTAAAATTTTGGATTCTTTTAGCCTGAAAAAGCTAAATAATTTAACTGTCCAAACACACTCAAATTTTTAAAATAAAAAATCCAAAAATTCACTAAAAAACTCTGTTACCAAACGAACCCATAATGTTATGGTAATGATACTCGTTTTTAAATTGGTACGGTATTGTACTATTAGCACATATCGATCCCAATTAATAAATATTAAATATATTTTTTTATTAATAAATAAGAATTTAAGCCAATTTAGTTTATCTTTTCAAATTTATATATTTATTAGTTGTTTGTTTTGGCTATTTCAAACAAAAAATAGTATAAATTTTATTTTCTTCAAAAAATTATTTATGTTTGCGGTGGGATTCCTAGTCCATCCGGACCATTTGCATTCCTCAATACCGGTTCGTGCTTGACAATTTAGACGTTTGTTTACTTCTTTGTACGTACGTGAAGAAAATAACAATAATTATGGACATAGTACGCTGTATGTACATAGGCCAAAACTAGCTCATCTCATAGATTTGACTATTGATGGATTGGTTGAGGATTGCTCTATATGAAAAGTGCAACTCCTTATATGCTGTAATTTTTGGTTAAGTCTGTTGAAATCAATTAATCTCAGTATGAGATCAATTGATATTAGTATATATATGTATATATGTATTAGGGCAGTTTATATAGAGAGAGAGAGAGAAAACGAAAAAATGAATTTCATATATATCAAATTAACTGAGAAACTATATATATATATATATAGTTTCTCCAAATTACAAAGTGGTCATACTAGTTACAGAGTTTACTCAATTGGTCTGTCAAAGCCCAAATTACACAGTTTTACAAATCAGTCCTTTAATTATACAATGTTACAGTCAAAACTAATTACATATAACACTTATACATTATAAAAGTTTACAGATCAGTCCTTTATACTTAATACGCCTCCCTCAAGATGGAGAATGAATTGACAAAATACCCATCTTGACAAGTAAATGCTTAAAACATGCTTCACCAACTGCTTTAGTAAACA
Source organism: Primula vulgaris (assembly GCA_963920805.1). Lineage (NCBI taxonomy): Eukaryota > Viridiplantae > Streptophyta > Magnoliopsida > Ericales > Primulaceae > Primula > Primula vulgaris. The sequence continues at coordinate 14,479,784 of OY987212.1, forward strand.
AATCTGCCACATTATCATTAGTATGAACATGTAATGGATGTATTACTTTCTGAATTATCAAATCCCTAATAAAATGGCAATCCACCTCAATATGTTTGGTTCTTTCATGGAAAACAGGATTATAAGCTAAAGCTATAGCACTCTTACTATCTGTAAATAAAGCCACTGATTTCTCATCTTTAAAACCTAAATCTTGAACCAACTGTTTTAACCAAATAATTTCAGAACATGTATTAGCTAAAGCTCTGTATTCAGCTTCAGCACTGCTTCTTGATACAACACTTTGTTTTTTACTTTTCCAAGAAATCAAAGAATTACCCAGAAAAATACTAAAACCAGTAACAGACCTTCTTGTATCTACACAACCAGCCCAATCAGAATCACTATATGCCTTTAAAATAACAGTAGAACTTGAAGAAAAGAAAATACCTTGTGCTGGATCCTTTTTGATATATTTCAAAACCCTTAGAGCTGCTGCATAATGAGCTTTGCTAGGAACTGCTAAGAATTGACTTAAAACATGTACTGAAAAACTAATATCTGGTCTAGTTATTGTTAAATATAGTAACTTTCCAATCAATTTCCTATATAAAGTAATATCATGAAATTTATCATCATCACTACAACTATATTTCTGTTTAGTGTCCATTGGAAAATTACTGGGTTTAGAAGCTAAAAGTCCTGTCTCAGCCAAGATTTCTAAGGCATACTTTCTTTGGTTAATGTGAATCCCATCTTTATTTCTGGCTACCTCTAATCCCAGAAAAAATTTTAAAGGTCCCAAATCCTTTAATTTAAACTGAGTATTAAGGAATCTTTTTACATCATTAATCAAATCTGAACAAGAACTACCTAAAATAATATCATCTACATAAACCAATAAGGCCAGAAACTTATTATTTTTATTAATAGTAAACAAAGAATAATCTGCAGAAGATTGAACAAATCCAAAAGAAACTAATGAAGTACTTAATTTTGAAAACCATTGCCTTGATGCTTGTTTTAAGCCATATAATGATTTTTGCAACTTACAAACTAAATTACTGTCCTTTTGTATAAATCCAGGTGGGGGTATCATATAAACTTCTTCATCAAGATTACCATGTAAAAAAGCATTATTTACATCTACTTGTGTTAAAAACCAATTCTGAGATGCTGCTATTGCTAAAAAACACCTAACTGTGGTCATTTTAGCTACAGGAGAAAAAGTAGCTTCAAAGTCAATACCTTCTAATTGATTATAGCCTTTAGCAACCAACCTAGCTTTATATCTTTCTATTTTACCATCAGCTTTGTACTTAACCCTATAAACCCACTTACAACCAATTGGTTGTTTCCCTAAAGGTAACTCTATTAAAACCCATGTTTTATTAAGTTCTAAAGCCTTAACCTCTTCTTCCATAGCATGTACCCATAAAGGGTCACTACTAGCCTGTTTATAAGTGGTAGGTTCAATAATAGAAGAAACAGATAAACAAAAATCCCTGTGTTTTTCTGATATTTTATCATAAACAATATAAGAGGATATATCATAAGGTACTCTTTTCTTATTAACAGATAAAACTGTATTAACATTACAGTGAAAATCTTTTAAAAACTGAGGTGCAGAAACTTTTCTAACTGATTTTCTACTTAGACAGGTTGTATCAATATTAATAGGATCATTATTACTTATAGGCTGTTTGTTTGTATTAGTATTGACTGGTTCATTAATAATATCAGAATCTTTAGTAATAACATTTTCACTCTTTTGGAAAGGAAAAAATTCCTCATAAAAAGACACATCTCTAGACAGAAAAACATCATTAGTATTAACATCAACAAGTTTATAACCTTTAGTACTAGTTCCATAACCAATAAACACACATTTTCTTCCCTTAGCATCAAACTTATTCCTATTTCTAACCAAAGTAGTAGCATAACTCAAACAACCAAACACTTTCAAATGACTATAAACAGGTTTCTTATTGTAAAGCATTTCATATGGACTTTTATTATTCAGCAAAGGAGATGGTGTTCTATTGATTAGATATGCTGCAGTTAAAACACAATCACCCCAAAACTTTAAAGGTAAAAAAGACTGAAATCTAAGAGCTCTAGCCATGTTTAAAAGATGTTGATGTTTTCTTTCTACTATTCCATTTTGTTGTGGTGTTTCAACACAACTAGTTTGATGAATAATACCATTTGTAGCATAAAAATTAAGCAAATTAAACTCAGTACCATTATCACTCCTTAAAGTCTTAATACTACAATGAAACTGATTTTCAACCATTTTACAAAAATTTGGTAATATTGTAGCAGTTTCAGACTTGTGTTTTAATAAAAAAATCCATGTGCATCTTGTAAAATCATCTACAATAGTAAGAAAAAATTGAAAACCATCATAAGTAGCAGTAGCATAAGGTCCCCAGATATCACAATGTATGAGTTCAAAAATATGTGCAGCACTATTATTTTTCAAAGGAAAACTCAATCTATGTTGTTTTGCCAAATGACAAACATCACAAGGAATACAATTCTGGGTAGTAAACTTGACTTTTACATCATTAGAAATCAAACCTAACACTTGAATAGAAGGATGACCTAACCTAAAGTGCCAAATATTAGGCTTATTCTGTAAAACACTACTATTACAACTAATACTTTCAGCTCTCTTGAAAACATACAGACCATTCTTTGCCTCAGCCCTACCAATCATCCTCAAAGAGGCCAGGTCCTGAATATAACAGAATTGTGAATCAAAAATAACAGATAAAGAAGAATCCCTGGTTATTTTATTAACAGATACTAGATTAAACCCAAAAGAAGGCACACATAGAGCATTATGCAAAGTGATTCCATTCTTAAAAACTACAGTACCTATATGTGTTACACTAGCAGTTTGTCCATTGGGTAAATTAACATGAGATACTACTTCTTTAAAACTGTCAAAATGTACTAATGAATTCACCATATGCTCATTAGCACCACTATCAATAATCCATATATCATTATTATTTAATAAAAAATTTTGATAACTATTCTGACATGCATTAGAAAAAGAAAAGAAACAATTTATACCTGACATGCCTGTATACACCATATTAGAAGATGGTGTGATATCCTGTTTATTTGCAGCATCTTGATTTTGATTATCCAAGCAATTCCTTTGTTGTTCTAGACCAGTAACCTCATTATTAACCTGCTGAATAATAGGATAAGGTGAATGAAAAGGAGTCTGTCCTAAATGACTATTCATACCATCCTGATACCCAATCCCATTATTGTCCACATTATACTGATTTTCCCTTTGATAAGAAACCTGATGAACCATATTATTCCCCCCAAGATTAGAATTAAAACCCCTTGGCCTAGGAACCCAATTTGGTGGATACCCATGCAATTTATAACATCTTTCCTTTGTATGCCTAATAGACCCACAGTGAGAACATTTCATTGAGTTTCCTCTACCAAAAGAAGGCCTAAAAGGTCTGAAAACTGCATTAACAGGTGGTCTGAAGGTTTGATTCTGTGATGGTCTAAAATTCTGATTATGTTGAGTTGCAAGAACCATATTATTACCCAGATTTACACTATGTACTCCTAAACTCTGCTGTTTCTCATCTTGATTAACCAATTGATATATATCATTTAAAGAAGGAAGAGGTTTCATCAAAAGAATCTGACTTCTTACATGAGCATACTTAGTGTTTAATCCCATCAAGAAAATCATCTTAAAAACCCTATGTTCTCTAGCTATTATAGCTCCCATGAAATTACAAGTACACCCTCCTGTCACACCACATGTACACCTAGGAAGAGGACTAAGAATACTTAATTGATTCCACAATGTTTCCAACTTGGTAAAATAAGCTGAAACTGTAAGATCATTCTGTACCATACTATGAATATCTTGATGTAATTCATATATCCTAGCCTCATTACCCTGTCCAAATCTCTCTGTTAATTCTCTCCACATCTTAGCAGCACTATCCACATACAAGATAGACTGCCCAATCTCACTACTTACAGAATTAATAATCCATGACATCACAATTAAATTGCACTGTAACCATGCTCCATGCATTGAATCATCAATAGGAGGACATACTAAACTACCAGTAACAAAACCAAGTTTTGACTTAGCACCTATAGAAATTTCCATGGACCTTTTCCAAGAATGGTAATTAGATCCTGTTAATGAAGGGTTAACTAAGCTATTGCTAGTATTTTCATTGGTACCTATATAATAAGGACTCATAGTGGTTATATGTTGAATAGGTATAGGTGGATTGTTATCCCTATCATTACTGTTTAAATCTTCAGACATAATTCCAAGAAATAAGAAAAGAAACCTTTCTTATAAAGCCAATTGATCAATTGCAAATTTAGAATAAGAAGAACACACGAGAGAAACCAGAAACCCCCAATTAAAAAAACAAGAACCCTAATTTCCAGAATCTCAAATTTAATCAACGAATAAAGAGATAGTTGTTTAGAATATACCAATAGAAGAACCAATTGATGCGATTGAATATTAACCAGAGAAATCACCCTTTTTATCCAATTAACCCCAAATTTTAAACCCTCGAAATCAAACACAGCGGAAAATAGAATAATCAGACCCAATTTTGTGGGTTTTAATAGCGAAAGATTACTCTAAAAGCTCTGATACCATGTTGAAATCAATTAATCTCAGTATGAGATCAATTGATATTAGTATATATATGTATATATGTATTAGGGCAGTTTATATAGAGAGAGAGAGAGAGAAAACGAAAAAATGAATTTCATATATATCAAATTAACTGAGAAACTATATATATATATATATAGTTTCTCCAAATTACAAAGTGGTCATACTAGTTACAGAGTTTACTCAATTGGTCTGTCAAAGCCCAAATTACACAGTTTTACAAATCAGTCCTTTAATTATACAATGTTACAGTCAAAACTAATTACATATAACACTTATACATTATAAAAGTTTACAGATCAGTCCTTTATACTTAATAAAGTCCATTTAAAAGGCCATTGAAATATTACTAGTAAAGGAAAATTTTACAAGGTAATAACTATCTAATACAGAATGGCTACCCTGAAACGGAAATGAAGGAAAAAATAAAAGACGCTAAGACAAAATTAAATAAGTGACAACTGGTAATTATGATTTGGTTATGTTTTCAACGACTCTTAATAGTTTAATTTGTTTAGCCTTGTTTATGACGACTTCTTACTATATTTTGATGGAACCAAGCATGTGCAATATGATGGCCTTTTGTGAATGTGTCTTCAGTCTTTAACTGGATATAATTTATAGCTTACGTGAATAAAACTAAAAATATGATGACAATTTGTGGTTTAATTTAAGTGTCTTTTAATTGAACGAATGATATGTATCTTGCGTAACATTTTTTTATGATTTTAGTTGTAGGCACCCCAATGAAGGTTTTAGTTTGGGCCTCAAGTAAACATTTTGTCAATTGACTCGTGACACACACTGTCTTAGGCAAGTTAAAAGTAAAGGATATATTTGCTTACTTGACAAAAATTAAAGTAAAGTACACTTTTTTTCATAATTAATAAGAATATCTTTGGAGTTTATACTCTTTCTAGACGGTAGAGATCAAAGAGATCATAGCATACTTAAATTTTCAACCATTTTAACCAACCATTTTTCTAGAGAAAAAAAAAATGAAGTACACTAAATGTAAGGAACTATGAATTGAGTGTACCAAATTGAAAAATGATAAAAATGTACATATTATTGTTACTTAATTATGAAAAAATAAATATCATAAATATATTTTAAAATTTAGTACAGATCTTGGGTCCCCATTTTGTATCGTCACATTGTTAGACGGTACAATGTACCGTTAATTCATATACTGTTGGATTAGAAAAGGAATGGTTAGATGATCTATTTTCAAAAACTAATTATTATTTTTGTTTTAATTATATATTAGACAAATTAGTTTTTAATAAATTAAAAACAAATATTAGAACACAATAAAACTCAAATAAAAATATAAAAGTTTAATGAAAACTATCCTAAATATAAATTTAAAATTTATAAAAAAATAATAATAAAATAATTTTTTGGCCAATGGTACATTGTATCGTCCAACTCATGTACGGCACAAAAGAAATACTCACACATGTTATATAGTAATACTATATATGCTACATGATGCTACTTATTTTTACTCTTAGTTTTTAATTTTGATGTTACGTGATGCTAAATTATATATACTAAATGATAAACAAAATTTGAGAATTCGTATTTTTAAAAATTAAATATGTTTTTACGTTGAATGATTCATCCAAATTTAAAGGATACGAAAGCAATGTATAACACTAATAAACCCATGACAAGACATTTTGGCATCCAAATTCTTGTTGGAACTTTCCTTGTTTTGACCTCAACAAAATACAAAGTGCAAGCTGGTGACATGTAAATTTCATGTTTAGAGCATGTATTAACTGCCGAGGGGAGGACCTGCATGTGTTCTGACCAGCGGAAGCAAGGGTTCTTAAAATCGTGAGTTCACCCATAAAATCTATGACTATAACGAGTTAAATCGCGTATATAATTGCAAAAGAGGTAGTTCGATATATACCGGATTCTTTTCATAGAATTTGGATTCTTCTGATAGAATCGGTAAAGTTGTACAATAGAATAAAGTAGAATCGTATCTTTTACTAGTATCTTTGTTTTAGTAGAAATTATCTTCTAGTAAATAGTAGTTAATTTTACTTTCTTAATTTATGAAGCATGTAACTTTTTAATTCATAAACTAAAGTGAGCACCGTCTTGGAAAAGCAAACCGTTATAATTGACAATTCGCTTTCCCCAAATAAAAATCATTCCACACAACTAGCTAGGGTTCACTTAGTCATTCCAAACCGTTGCTAGTAATTCTCAATGTTAGACATGCGAGAGCCAAGTCTCCTTCACCACCTTAATATCGCGTAAGAACATTTCACTGCTAGTAAACTCACAATCTCGGATTAAGTAGTACAATCCGGTGACAGTCCAAAATTTCCCATCCATCACCTTGCACTACAAAAAAATACTCAAATAGCGACGGGATTAGTGACGGTATTTTTTGTTACGAGCTTATTAACGACGGTTTTTGTGACGGTTTTGTGACAGTTTAGTCAATTTGTGACGGTTTTGTGACGGTTTAGTCAATTTGCGACAGGCTTGTGACAGCTTTTGACTCTCACTAAATCAAATATTATTTTGTAGTGTTGGCTCCTTAGCAAGACCAGAAAAAGTTCACTACTAAGACTTTAATGATAAAAAAATAACTCTTATTAAAAAGGAAAAAAAGGCACCCTTGTCGGACAGTCACCTCAGCGCGGTGAACAATTTAGCTACTCATAAGCCGACATTAGTTTCATCAAATTCACGGTAAAAACCCTAAAACATAATTTTGTTGTAATGTAGTCGCTTAACAAGACTATTGGATCAGTAACTGTCGCCAACATCTTCGTTGTGTAACATGATTTTTTTTTAGTTGAAGACTTGTTTTATCAGAGTTTTTATACTCGCTTATTGACTTTGAAAAATACACAGACGTTGAATTAATGACTTGTAACAAGTCAAGTAAAAAAAACCAACTATAAAAACGTTATTAATTAAAAAAAACCAACCAAATATAATGCGACGAGAAAGCAGAAGAATTGCAGCAAACAAGCTCCAAGCTAATTAGAAAAACTCAAGAATAATCAACATAAGTCCATAATTTACTAAATCTGTCACTTTTCAAAACTCGGTGACTAGTAATGCTACAACCTAGAAAACAAGTACCAAATAGACCTTCTCTCGGAACTAAATTCTGTAAATCCAACCTCACAAAAGACAATAATAAAAATAATAATCACAACTTTAATATTATTACTACTGAAATTACTAAGCACTTACAAAATCTAGACCGAGAGAGATAGAGATATGGAGAGAGAAATATATAAATACATACATATGAATCAGAGTTCTCCGACACACCGCCACGATGGTACCTCGCTTACTGGCTCGTAACAACTCAAGTAAAAAAATAAAATAAAAAAGCATTATTTATTAAAAAAATCAACCAAATATAATATGACAAGAAAGCAAAAAAGATGCAACAAACAAGCTCCAATGTAATTAGAAAAACTCCAAGGATGATGAGCATAATTCCATACCTACCAAATCGGTCACTTGTCAAAACTTGGTGACTAGTAATGCTACAACCTAGAAAACAAGTACCAAATAGACCTTTTCTTGGAACTAAACTAAATTATGTAAATCCAAGCTCAACAAAAGACAATAATAATCACAGCTTTATATTACTACTAAAAATACTAAGCACTTAAAATCTAGAGTAGGAGAGAGAGATAATCATAAATATAAAGAGAAACATATATATAAATAAATATGAATCAGAGTCTTTCAAAACACCTTCACGATGGAATCTCTCCATAAACTCACTTATTGACACTGAAAAATATTACGTACTCGTTCAATTAAAGACTCGTAACAACTTAAGTAAAAAAAAGCTAAAAAAATGTTATTAATTTAAACAATCAACTAAATATAATGCGACGAGAAAGAAAAAAAAGACGCAACAAACAGGCTCAAGGTAATTAGAAAAAGTCCCAAGGAGGCAAGGATGATCAACATAGGTCCATAACTTACAAAACATGTCACTTGTCAAACCTTGGTGACTTGTAATACTACAGCCTATAATATAAGTACCAAATAGACATTTCTTGGAACTAAATTATGTAAATCTAAGCTCACAAAAAAGACAATAAGAATCACAGCTATATATTACCACTCAAATTACTAATAAGCACTCGGAGCATTCACATCATACTTGCTAAATTCTACTTTCTCTATTATTGATAAGTTTTATCTCAAAAACTCACAACCAACTCTCTATTATTAAAGAATACCACTATAACACTTTATAAATAGACAGTAAATAGTTCTTCTCACGAAATTAAAAATTAATATAGCTCACTTTAATCATACGTATGTTATTTCTCAAAATATGATTTTTATATTAAAATATAATGTTAAAATATTTAATTATTGATATAGATGATGTTTTGATGAGTCTATAAAATATACATGACTCTCTAAATACCAAGAAGTTAAATTTTCACTCCAAATTTGTAAAAAAAATTGATAAGACTGATGTGAATGCTGTTACAAAATATAGATACATGTCCATAAGGACCATAACTTACCAGATATGTCACTTTTCAAAACTCGGTGGCTTATAATGCTACAACCTAGAAAACAAGTACCAAACAGACCTTGTGTGGGAACTAAATTCTGTAAATCCAACCTCACAAGAGACAATAATAAATTACTTAATAATCACACTACTAACTGAAATTACTAAGCACTTAGGAAATCTAGAGCGAGAGAGATAGAGAGAGAGAAACATATATATACATATGCATATGAATCAGAGTCCTCCGAAACACCGTCACGATGGGACCTCGCCTTTGCCTCTCGGCATGGATTGGTCCCCTTCGCCTCGTAATTGGGTCAGCTCTCTCTCTCTCTCTCTATATATATATATATATATATTTGTATAGTTTTATGTATGTATGTATGTATGTATTTTGGATTTGAATTTTGGTTCAGTATTGATTGATTGATGTTAATTACGCGTGATCCTGTAATGTAGACTGTGAAATATTGATTAAATCGGATTGGGGATGTGTTTATTAGTGATATAAGAGATTGATCATGCACTGAGGTTTTGTATTCGAAGAAGTTAGATTATGTGTGAGAAAATTAAGGCTTGTTTGGTTGCATCTTTTTAGATGATTAGCTGGCTTAGTACTTTTGTGGGGGATTTAGGCCAAATTTAGAAAACTGACCTTTTAAGTTTGACCAACTAAAAGCAGAACATATTATAAGTACAAAGTGGCCGAGTTTTTTTATATATTTATGTATGTATGTATCCTTTCTCTGATTGATAGATGGATTTGAATTTGGTTCGGTGTTGACTGATAGATGTTGGTTACGCGTGATCCTATAATGTATACCGTGGAATATTTATTAAATCGGATTAGGGGTTTATTTACTAGTGATATACTGATATATGGGGTTAGTGTTTAATTTAGTGATATACTGTTGATTGATAGATGTTTGTTATGCGTGATCCTATAATGTAGACTGGGAAATATTGGTTAAATCGGATCAGGGATTTGATTATTAGTGATATACGTGGTTACTGGTTAATGTGTAATTTGGGGATTGATCATGGACTAAAAGCTTTATATTCAAGGAAGTTCAATCATGTGAGAGATATACTCGGGATTGTTTGGTTGCAGATTTTAAGCTAATTAGCTGGCCAAAATAACAAAAAAGTTAAAAAATGACTTTTTAAATTTGACCAAACTAAAGTAGTACACATTATAAGGAAAAAGTGGCTAAGATTATGAGATACAGCTAAATAAAATCTCACTAATATATGCTGAAGAATTGAAAAGTTGAATCTTGATTAAATCGGATTAGGGATTTGATTATTAGTGATGCATGTAGTTAGTGTGTAATTTAGAGATTGATCATGCAGTGAATTTATATTCAAGGTAGTTTGATGAAGTGAGAGAAATTAGGGCTTGTTTGAATGCAGATTTTAAGCTGATTAGCTGGCTGGGTTTTTGTAGGCCAAATTATTAGAAAACTGATCTTTTAAATTTGACAAACTAAATGCACTATATATAAATATACACACGCACACACACATATGTGTATATATGTATGTGTTTTGTTTTCTCTGATTGATAGATGGATTTGAATTTGGTTCAGTGTTGATTGATAAATGTTTATTATGTGTGATCCTGTAATGTAGAGTGGGGAATATTGATTTAATCGGGTTAGGGATTTGATTATTAGTGATGTATGTGGTAAGTGCGGGATTTAGAGATTGATCATGCACTGAAGTTTTATATTCGAGGAAGTTCAGTGATGTTAGAGAAAGATCAGGGTGCGTTTGGTCGTAGCTTTTAAGCTGATTAGCTGGCTTAGTACTTTTGTGGGGGGGTTTATGCCAAAATAACAAAAAACTGAAAAACTGAGCTTTTGAATTTGACCAACTAAATGCAGTACATATTATAAGGAAAAAGTGGCTGAGATTATGAGCTACAGCTAAATTTAATGTAGAGTGTGTAATTTAGAGTAAATTACTAAATTATGTCGGGATTTTAGCTCTTGTTAGTAATTTTATTTTTGGTGACTCGAGGAGTTACATAGGTCATGATTGATTAAGGGTTAAAGTTATTGGAGGGGTCTGTTTCGAAGATTAGTTTTTAAGTACCTGTTACAACCAGATTTTGGGTGGATAATGTTTTCTTTTAATGGTAGACTGCAACTAAAGGCGATGTCAGCGTCACGACCTTTGTGAATGAGAAAATGTTACTTAAGACTGGCGTGTTTCCCTTCAGAATGTATTACTTTAACGTAAATTGGCACATGATACTCGGTATCTTTTGTCTACTTGTGGCGTTTAGCTCAGAGATACTGAGAATGAGAGTTCTTTTTGCTGTTTGGGACAAGGACCAGAAGGGAGTTACAACCCATCTTGGCAGTTTGTATTTAGCCTTTTTATCAAAAAACAAACAAACAGGCTGATGATTAACTGACCATTAAAATTACACATCTTTTGCCTGTTTTCTTGTATTTAATGAACTCGAAATAATTTTTGGTTTTAAAATCTTAATTGATATTAATTTCCGCATATATGGTTGCTTATCTTACTACAACAAATAGTTGAAAAACAATGTCTTCCATATCCGAGCAGTCTATCTTTTCATCGTTCTTAATGTGATGTCTTTCATGACCACTTTTTATTTATATCACTCCACGAATATTTTTCATTTTCTTATACTATTATTTTTCCATGGAATTTTGTCTAGATCGATGTCATTTTTCCAACCCGGGTCATTCAGTTTCTTTGTTATATTGTTTTGTAGAGGACACGTGTTAATTAAGTTAGGATTTTCATATTGTGAGTCTGTGACTTATCAGCAAGTTCTAATTTTTTTCTGTCTTCTTGTAGAATGGACGGGATACAATTTGGCCACATGACCCTCGTACCGGTTGGAGTTACTGCATGACAATACCTTCATGGGTTGTTCGCCCAAAATCAAAAGATTCAGATCCTATCGTGGTACTCAAATTAAATGGCTCTTTAGTTTTTCTGTCCTGTGCTAATGTTTAGATGAGTCTGTCAGTAACTGCAGTTAAATGGTTGAAATTATTCGATAATTGACTATTTGTTTGTGCAGAAGATTGAGTTTCATATTTTGATTTTTAGAGAACAAAAGAAAAAAAGCTGTTGTAAAGGTGTACTTTTCTATTTGAGGAAATAGTTTCAGCTAGATTATCCATTTAGCATTTACGTGTTCTGGATCTATGGTCCTAAACAACATTAGATTTGCTTCCCAGTATTTTGAATCTACAATAAGTTAGGGAGGAATAGATTATCCATTTAGCATTTACATGTTCTGCCAAAGTAATCAGCGGCTTAACAGTTTGGAAATCACATTTACTATCAACAAATTGTTTTTTTACAAACTCTTTATATGTGGTACTCATCTCAACTCACCCTCTTTTTGTGTTATTCTTAATTCCTTAAGATATAAACTGTTTAAGATGCTTGGCATTAAGATTGTAGACAAATGTATGAATAATTTGTCATCACTAAACATCAAAGCATAGTAATTATGTAAGCTATTAGCGTGTCAGGATGTGATTACCATTGTATTGTTTTTCTTTATAATGACTTCTATACTCATATCCTTGTGGTTTAGTAGCTTCTTTGTTTTTTTTAAGTCAGTCAACACCCTCTTTCCATTTTCCAGACTTTTATTTTATTATTATTTATTTATATCTAGAAATTTATACCCAGACAAGCTATACAGAAAACCAAACCCTACCAAAGCAATCCAACTATTATAGCAGTTTCTTAGTCTCAATCTGCCCAACCATCGTGTGATTCTCCTAACTGAATTTTGGCATTTGAGATGGATCAGTTTAGACTAATGTATGTTTGCATTTTTGGGATGTGGTTTGTTTTTAATGCATTATCAACTATTTCACCCTATATGCATGTCAAAATGTAACTGATTGTTGATGTGCATTTGACAAGTGTTAAGTTTAGAGTCTTTAGACTGTACTTTATAACTTATAAGTATCTATCTTGGGGGATTGTCCATGTGGCGTCAAATTAAAGGCGCCTCATTGACCTGGTATCAACGCTTGTCGTAGGATAAGATTGGGTGTAGATACTCCTGTGTTAAATATTATTGCATGTTGGCCTTATGTAGTATTTACATAGCAACTATGTTGATATTTTAAGACACAGTTTTACAGAGTTCAAGTCGGCATTCAATCACCGGAAGGGATTACAACCACACGAGGAGTGTTGAGAAGATTTAATGATTTTCTGAAATTGGTAACTGTGGTAAGTCTATATTCGCTTTTCTTGTGTACTTGTCAATTGGAAAAAACACCACTGGTCCGGTCCCTCTATTACTCATATGTATTCTAATTCCAGCAATAATATCCGTTTTTAGAAGATAAGATACATGAAAGGAATGCATTCAAGTGGAGAAGTCTATTGTGATTACCTATTTTTAGTTACCTTGACATTCTCATTACTTGATCTTGCAGCTAAAAAGAACATTCCCTAAGAAGAATATCCCACCGGCCCCGCCCAAGGGACTTTTGCGAATTAAAAGCAGAGTGCATCTAGAAGAGGTAATATGTAGATTGATTTATTGAAATTTTAATATAAGCATAGGGTGGGTTATTTTGCTTCAAATTTAATGGCTATTGAGAATATTTTTTCCATTTGATGCAGATTCAGAATCATGAATTAAGGACTTTAAGCATCTTTCCATTTTCCCATGGGTTTTATTTATTTATTTTAGTGTCTAGAATCTAGACTAAGATTTGATTTTTGGTTGTGTTCCTAGTTTTTTATGAGTCTTTAATACTTCCATGTAGCTTAGGTGTTTTTTTTCCAAGAGTGTTGGATTTTCTCTTCAGCCGTTCAAACAACAAAACAATGTTCAACCAATGATCAAAAGAGCTTATTATATTTCTTCAAATCCACTCTATCCATAAAAAACGACAATGATCCTATTCATATCCTCTCCATGAAAGTAGTAGAAGTCTTCTTAAAATCCAAAGACACATGGAAAAGCAAAGCTTGCTTTTATGTCATCTCCATTCTTGCTTAGGACACCATCTGAGTTTCTTGTAAATCATTAATTCATTTGATGATATGTGTCGTGGTTTGAATGATATGACATATATAGTGCTACAGTGTAAATGTCTAACAGACTGGTAGTCCTCCTGTTAGTTAAAAGTCATTCGAAAGCTGGTAAACATATTCATGATTGCTGTTAAGCATTTCCATGGCTGTGTTTGTATCTGCCAAATGGGATTTAGTTCAAAAAGACAGGAAAAGTGACGTTTGTTGTGTTAAAAGAACTTCCAATGGTAGAAGTTATTGGTCCAACTTTATACCTCACAGGTAATGCATCTTTAAGTTATAAAAAGCGGGTTAAGCCAGACAAAGGGTTTTGAACACACGTATTTATTACAGAGATGCGTGTATCTATTTGTGAAGTTGAAGTTTGTCTGTGAATTCGACCTTCTCTAATCAGGGTACTATATTGAAACTTTCTTATATCCTAAAATATTAACTTTTCCCCCTCTGCTTCACTCTTAACTCATAGTACATTAATGCATCTGTCAATTTTCAAAAGGCGTGTAAGCCATGCAAATTGACTGCAACACACATTTTTACCCCCGCATTTTATTTTATTTTCTTATTAAGTTGATCTGTCTATCAAGTTTATTCTCTGTAATCATAGGTATTATATTGAAACTTTTGCATATCTTAAAATATCCTCTTTCTCTCATTACAGAGAAGACGCTCTCTGGAGGAGTGGATGACAATATTACTGTCTGATATTGATTTGTCAAGAAGTGTTCCAGTTGCATCCTTTCTTGAGCTTGAAGCTGCTGCTCGATCTTGTATGTACACTGTACTTATCCTGACATTGTTCGATATATTGTTTTATACTTCTAAAGACATACTCCCCGTGTACTATATAAGTGTATTGAAAATAAACTCCATGTACTTCCGATATTTGTAACTAGCCCGCATTTATATCCAGTTTTGCAATCAATCTCCATGTTCAATTTTAAATAAATCACTTTGCGGTTGGTGGTTTGTTTTGGAAAATTCTCTTTCTTATTCTATGTATATTGTTGGTATCTATGTAGTGTAAGTATCCTTATAGAGTTTAACACCATGTTTTGTAATAACACTGTTCAATTTTTAGTGTTAAACTGTTAAAGAACCTGTTTTAGTTAACTGTTATTTTATATTTATAGGTATTACTGACATTTTAAAGTTATACCGGTTTAAATGAGATATGTGGTTGACTGCAAAACTTATAAATTGCAGGGGGTTAATTGCAAATATTGGAAGTGCATGGATTTGTTTGCTTAACATACTTGGGAATTTTTTGTAAAACACACGTAATACCTAGGGGTTATTTGCGTTTTATCCAATGAAATATATATTTGATATTGTGAACCTTTTCTTCGCGCTGAGTCATGATGTGATACTAACTTATAATTTTTCCAGCATTTTTAGATGAAAATCAAAAGGCTGTAGAAAGCAATACTCCAGAAAATGGTAGTTCGAGCCTCTCTATATTTACCGGAAGTACATCACTAGCATCGGAAAATGGTAGTGATACTGCTTATGAAACTTCTGAGATTGGAACTCCGAGCATTGGAATGGATAATAGTTCGGAAATTGGTACAGATGATCTTTCATTAGATGAAGATTTTGCCAGTCCTATAGAAAAGCTTGTTAAGTATGGCATGTCAAACATCGACGAAGGCCTGTTCATGGGTCATGCTATTTTAGAGCAACTCGAGGGTCTACCTAAGCATAAACTAAATTCCAGAGAGATAAATGGTGTTATAGGGTACAGTAATAAACATGCGGAAAATGGTGAAAAGAAAATGGAACTTTTCTCGGAACCAAAGCAAGGTACAATCCTTGGCCATGCTCGAAAGCTCTCTACAGAAAGTGTTGGAAGCGAGGTTAGTTATCTTAAGGATAATGAATTGACCAATTTATCTTTCCAAAGCCCGGATCATCCTGGGACCAGTGAGATATCGAGGGAAGAGAAAGTTCTTCGAAATACAGAGTCTCAGACAAATGAAGAACAATTAGTACTTCCATTGGATCAACGCCACAAAATGAACACGGTTCTTACAACTATGCAACGAAGACTTATCACTGCTAGAACGGACATGGAAGACCTCATTTCGAGACTAAATCAAGAAACTGCAGTGAAAGATTATCTTGTCACAAAGGTAAACAATTCTTTTATTAGTATTATTCATTATGGTAAATATATTTGTGCTACGCTTATGTACTGGAATGAATAAGGAGTTTTCTCCGAGTTTGGACTATATAGTTTCAATTTATTCTGAATAGAAAAAGCATTTTCTGGGGTAATTGTATTCTGAGGCGTTCTAGCTGGACATTCAAATTTACTTTGCAGAGTTTCGGGTTGTATGAAGTGCTAGTTTTTGGATGTTGTGCTCATTGTTCCAAAAAGTATGTTTGTTGTCGTAGCGAGCATCCCTAATTGCACTTCAAGTGATGTCGAAGTTATAAAAGAAAGAAAATAGGCTTCGGAGGAGATTAGAGTAAGCATTGCCATATAGTAATATTAGTGTTGAAGAAATAGGGTATTATAAACAATGTACACCACAATTTTTCTAGGTCGATTATAGGCCACTTTTTAGGCAGATTCTAGAGGCTGTTTGATGGGATATGTACTTTATTTTATAGTAGTTTATTTATTAGTGGACAATTGCTTTTTAATCTTGTTTCCTTTATTGTAATGTTTTCTTTATAATTGTATCAGCACAGGTTAAAGATTTAGAAGTGGAACTCGAAACCACTACTCAGAAGAGTAAAGAAAACCTTCAGCAAGCTATTTTGCTTGAAAGGGATAGAGTAACTCAGATGCAGTGGGACATGGAGGAACTTCGACGCAAGTCATATGAAATGGAATTAAAATTAAACTCCAAGCAGGTTCTGTGTTTCTTTCACAATCTGATATCTATAGTTTTCTCGGTATTTGTGTGATTGAATGGGAACTTGTCGAATTTGTCTAGGTTGAAGATTTTGACACTGGATCAACTACTGTTTTGGAGAGAGAAGAAAGTAGTGTGCATCAAGAGTTGGATGAGACCAAAAAGAAGCTTGAGGCACTGCTAAAGCAACACCAAGAGCTGCAAAGTAGATCAAAAGCAGATATAAAAGTTCTTGGTAAAGAAGTAAAAAACCTTAGAAATTCTCAAGCAGAACTGAAGAGAGAGCTGATTCAATCAGAGAAGGAAAAATTTGAGGCAGAGGTAACTGATAGAGTTTAAATTTCTGCATATTAGGTGTGATGAAGGCTGACGAAAGTAATTTTGAATGTAGATACTCTTTTGGCTCCATAAATCTTGAGCATTTTCTATGCCTACTTATTTAATCTTGTGACTCTCCAATTGATATACATCCTTAGTAATTTATGTATTTTCTTGTGATTTACAAATAATATTCATTGTTTTACGAACTCTCCAAGTATCTATTATGCACCCCAGAAAATCAAAACCACCGTCTTTTACTTCTTTATTCTTTTATCAGCTATTTTATGCTCTCTTTTTTTTTTAACCCGAAGGTGTATTTGGCTTTAACTAATCTTTTAATTCTCCATAATTCATATTCGAATTACTTCATCTATTCTTTTGGCACTTCAAAGTAATTTTCTTTTGTTCACATATTTGGCATGTAATAGTAACTGTGTATAAATTAAAATATCGCTGTTATTGATTTGTTTATTTTGGCTTCAATCTTTTCACCACTTTATCTTTTAAACTTGTTTAATTTGACCCAAAAATATTATTGGCTTTAACTTTGTATTGTGTTCCGAATTTACAATTTCAGAGACTCCTTCATTTGGAGAAGCTATGTGGCCAGGATGCAGACACAGCCAGGCAAAAGCTGCTTCATGAATGTCAGATTCTTCATAAACAGCTTCAAACCTGCAATACAAATTATATTGATAAATTTGGAGACAAGTTAGCTGTCCATTCTTCATTTATATCAGAAGCTCGAGATCTCCTCACCGCTTCTGACAACCAGATTGATCTACTTCTCTCAAAGGTACCTTCTACATTTGCTTTTAGCAATTTTGTCTTTGAGTCAAAAATATTGTGCTTCTCTTCATTTGTTTTGCCAGACATGCTGGTGGTTTTACTTGATGCGTTTGGTTATGCTTTATAAGTTTTAGTATGCTCTTCAACGCTGTGTGTTTCTGGACGTCTGTCCTTTAGGGATTTTTGCAGCTTTTGAAAACCTGAATTACTTTCTCTGTTTTAAAGAACTTGCGGCAAACACCTCAAGGTCGCTTTTTACTAGTAAAGATTAGAAGGGCTACAATTTACTTAAAATCTCAAACATTAACACTCTTAAGACAGTTTGGTGCATAAGCATTTCTAGTTATTGTTGTAGTTGATGAGAAAAGGGCTTTTATGATCATTAGTAATTGTGTTTGTTGCCTTAATTTCAACTATAACCTCGGATTTCATTATAAATGCATAATCTTAGTTCTGTGTTTTTTGCTTTTGAGTTGTGAAGTCAATTTGAGTTGTGCAACATATGGTTATTGTTATGGATACATTTTTTTTTTATACAGAACTCCCTTCCTAAGCTTTAAAATTTAGTAAAGTTCTTGCTAAAACGGTTTAGCCGTGATTGTGCTTATTAAAACATATTTGTAACTATGATTTATGTCACCTTCATGAACTCTTTTCTTTTGTCCGATCCTTTTCCTAAAGCCATGTCATTGTACAAATTTAAGGCTGTCAGATTCCTGTATTCTTGTTAAGTCTTCTATTAGTGTTGAATTGAACTCTTTTTTTTTTTACTTCATTTATCTGTTCTTTTCTAATCAGACTTCAAATTTGCAGGTACAACTTCTTGGTCACAGAGAGGGTGCTGTTGCTTTACATGACCGAGATAACAAAATTTATGATGAGAAGAAGGCACAAAATGAAGAGTTGAAAAACATACTAAAAGATTTATTTTTAGACAACGCTGCATTAAGAAAACATGTAAATTCTGTTTTAAGTTGTGCTTTAAAATTGGATAATTCGCCCAAAAAAGATGACGGTAGTTCTCCGAGCACAAGTGTGGCAGATACAGGTATAGAGGGATGAAATTGGGGATGAGAGTTGTAAATTTTGTAAGTTAAAGGAAGCGGTATATTCCGCTATTACGACCGACACTGCAAGTAATTAATCGTTTTTACTCCGATAAAACTATCTCTGCGCAAGCACCGGTGTTAGGGAGCAGGCATTTATATATTGTACATGGTGTTGAGAGTACTTTTTCTTCTTCTTCTTATCAATGGATTAGTCTTGTATCACTTACGTTGATAAAAACTGAAATGGAATTTAAAGTTCAGTTATGATTTGCTAAGACTTAATAGCAATATTATGTGTAGCTTTCAAGATGGCTCGTTCTTGTAAATTGGTAGGTATCCTGATAAAATAGTTGTTGTGCTTATTCTTGTGAATTGGTAGTTATATTGCCTTCATGGATTTAAAAATTCTATGTATCAGCTTTCATTTCTTTCAGTTGCAAGTTTGTAACCAAGTTTGTAGTTCTATGTTTTCTTCATGTCTCAGGTTGAATACTCCCGAATAGTATTACAGTTTTTGAATTGTCGGTTTTCCCATCAAAATTCAAACGTATGTCTAGTTAATTGTCAAAATTTTAACGTTATTTTTGCGTTGTTTCCACTTTCTAATATGCAAGAAGTTTTATGCTGGATTGGCACCGGCACGCCTTTATTTTCCAAGTCTGTAACCATGTGAAATTTTTCTTAGGATTACTTAAACGAGCATCAAGCGATTGTTTCTGGTCTAATAAGCATAATTGTTTTTGGGTGAATTAGTTCAATACTTGAAGTAATTGAAGTATTTTTCTCAAAAATCCCAGAAAAGAATGAAGTAATCTTCCCCTCCCTCAAAAGCTGCAGCCAAGCCATCACTTAAAGTTGAAGATATATGGACAATGGATTGACAACTCTGTGGCAAAGCTATTCCGAAAAGTAAACTTTTTGAGTACCAGCTACGGATATGGATACGTACATAGAGTATGACATTTGGAGTACCGTTGACTTTCCTCTTTCTTTGACCATCCCGGGATGACTTCGGTAGGCCATCGGTACAACTAAAAATATTAAAATATTTTTATTTTTTGAAAAAGATATTAAACTTAAATTTAATAAGCATAAAAAAAATGAAGCATACCATAATTTACTTGTATAATGGTTTTTGATTGTATTTTAATTATTCATTAGTGATGAAATTTTGGTTAATTAATTATGTAAAAAGTAAATACGAAATATCAAATATTATTGTACATGAAACGCACCTTCAATCATTGTATGGACCATTAGGTAAAGATTAAAATGCATACATTTAACTTTAATTTATATTAAAAGAATGGGCTAGATGGATACATTTATATACATTCCGACCCTCTCTACAATTATTTTTTCTTCATTTTTTCCAACTCTCTCCTAAATAATTATTTTTTTTTACATAAAACTGTAAAAATCTGAACGAGATTAAAGAAAATTTACATAATTGAAAAATACCAGTGTTCCCTATTCTACAGTATTAAAAAGAAATTTACAAAAAAAGTACTCATAAATTTAGTATCTCTCTCTCTCTCTCTCTCTCTATATATATATATATATATATATATGTAAAACATTTCTATCTTTGTACAAAAAAGTATTAATCTCTCTGGAAAGAAAGTGAGGTAATTATTACCCCGCTACCTTATTATCTCTAAATTCATTTTCTATTTTTCCCCCTAAATATTCCTATTTAACTGCATTATTAGTATGTGTAGTACATTGTTTATCTAAGCCCTAGGGTTATCTCTTTAACTATGATAAAATCTGCTCTAAATCTCCATTTTAATTATCTTAAATTAGTGGGTTCTATTGAGAAAAGTGTGAAATGATTGTTTGTTTATTATAAAAAAAAACGACACATTTTGAGGTGGCATCTTTTAGCAAATGTTGGAAACTAAGGGGACCAAAAGTGTAATTTTTTTATTCGTATTTATGTTTATTTTTGGAGTATGGTGAATATCTTTGCTGAATGAGATATGGGTTTTGCTTGGATTGAACTAGCTTTGTTATTTTGAGGTTAGGGAAAAAAAGGCGATAAATTTAGTTTCGCAGCCTTTAAAAAAATACAGAATAACGCTACTTATGTCATAAATCATGTGTGGCAGGGGCATCTCTTAGAAAATGTTAGAAACTAAAGGGAACCATAAGTGTAAAAATATTATTCACATTTATGGTTTTTTTTTGTGAGTAGGGTGAATACCTATACTGATTGAGAGATGGGGTGTGCGTGGATTGAACTAACTTTGTTGTTTTGAGGTTGGGGGGAAAAGGCGGTAGATTTAGTTTTCGCAACATAAAAAAAATCTACTTATGTCTTCAATCTTGATTGGTAGTGACTGAAAAAGAGATATACAAACACCAATCCGTTTATGTTTATTTGCTATATTTTTAATTGTACCCTTTATGGACCCACCACGTACGATTCTGACATGGAGAGTTTGGTTTGTAGTTTTGAGATTGTAATGATTTTGGGTTGTTTTGTTTGGTTTGTAGTTTTTTAAATTGTTAAATTCTGATTTACCCTTACATTTTTCGGGGTAAATAATAAATATAGAGGGTGAATATTGGTGCTTTGGGATGAATAAGCTTAATAGATGAATCTACTGATGTACTTAAATTCGGCCGATTGGACCTCTTCTCTTCTTCATTTCCTTGGGATTGTTTTGTTGCAACTTTTAAATACCTTTTTATTTCTTTTGGGGGGTTTCTGCATTTCTGGGATGAAAAAGCTTTTCTTCTTCATTTCCTTGGGATTGTTTTGTTGCAACTTTTAAATACATTTTTAGTTTTTTTGGGGAGTTCTGGGATGGAAAAGCTCGATGTTTTAAATAAAAAAAATATCCTTTATGTTCTTAAAATAAACCAACCTATTTGCTTGAAAGCTGCAATTGAACACCCCCTTAGGGAATAGTGGAAGGCTGAGCAGAAGAATTACAATTGTAAAGTCCAATTTGATCAGTCCCATTAGTTTACTTTCTATTGGATTCATTGAGCATGTTTTGTCCCTTTAAAATTGTTTGGTTAGCTGCTCTGGTGCAGATGCGAGCACTGAGTAGGTGTAGTATTGGCCTGTTTCAGATGGATGATCATCAATTGTGGAAAATATATTAAAGTTATGTTACATATTTGAACAAGAGTGCTATTGGCAGAGATGCCAAGGAGTATATGATACTCCTTGGACATGTATCCAATGGTAAGTTTAAGATGACTGTATTGACATAAATAGCATACAATTGCAAACTATGGGTACACATTAACTGGAAAGAAGAGACTTTCACTTGCTGACATATCAGAAAACGGAACTCTCAACGTGCTATAAGTTCTAAATTTCTCAATAATTGATGTATTTCTATGCAGGAAAGCATGAGCAAATCTAGAAAAAACCCGTCAAGTTTTACCAAGAATGCCCCTGGCAATCAACCACGTTTGCAATTAGTTAAAGCCTTATATAAGAAAAGTGTGAGTGCTACCTATAAACTACTCACAGTACACTCATATATGAATTTCAGCATTTGTCTCCATGTTCCACGTGTGTTTCTTGAGATATCTATAAATGAGTTTATGCAATTAAAAAAGGAAATAATTGGAAGTAGTTGGTGGTATCTTGTGATTATTAAAATGAATTGAACTCGGTTTTTGTGAGTTTAAGGTACTTATATGTTTTGAGGATGCATGTAGTAAAATTTATGAGGGAAAAAATAATAGCAAGGTTTGAAGAGGTAAAGAAAAACATAGCAGTTTTGAAATATAATATTGGATCAGAATGATCATGGATCAAGTGAGACTAACTTATGAATTGCCCATTCATGGTGGATATGTTTATGCCTCGACTAAAATTTATACCTATAACATTTATTTCTCAGAATTTTTGGAGCATTACGAAGTCATGTGATGTAATGATCTTGCTTTATGGGCTGTAGTTTTACGTTATCATTAGTTGTTCTTTACTCATTACACTAGCCCACTGCCTGTACATGTTTACTCATATGTAACAACTTTTATAGTACATACTATATAAAAATTAAAAAAAAAAGGTGTTTTAGCCAATTGGAGGGGGAAACCGGAATGTTTCCCTTTCCAGCTCTTCTATGGTTTCCCCAACATATACTTTATTGTTCAATATTAGAACATACTGCCTGAAGACAAAAAAAGAATAAAAAAATTCTCAAATCTTCATTCAACTACATGTTCTTTTCCACTTATTTGAAAACATGAAATCTTCATATTTTAGAAAGACCTGCATTATGTTAGCCTGGGTGGTCTTATGACTGATTATCTATTTGAAGGTGATTTTAACTGATTGGTGGTTGATCGAGGTTGAATCTAAGTCGAAAGGAAAAAGACTAGGGGTGGCGGGACGTCCTTCCAGAGAGTAAAAACATTCTTTATCCTCTATGCTATATTTTTTATGTTCGTGATATATCTTTGCTTATAAATTTAGAAATTTTCTTAGTAAGTCTTTTCTAACATTAGATGTATTGGAATATGAAGGATTGTACTCAAGGAAGAAGATTAGGGCTTTTCTACTCAAAAAATGATGAACTGGTATTTAGGATATGATGTTATTGAACATACAAAAAATATGTGTTTGGGTGGAAACTGTGTCGATCAGAGTGGGTTATACTTTTTCACCCTGGAAAACTGACTTCGTGCATATAATATCGTTTTTTATGATTACTTCTGTTTAGTTACCGGATTATTGCTTATGCGAAATGCAATTATGATAAGAATGTGACCAGGTGTTAATACTTAAAGAAATACATTGTTCTTATCAGAGATAAGCATCCAAAAACTTGGATACGTTCAAAATCTGCCATCAGAAATAACATTTAGAAACTGCCATCAGAAATCACGCAATCATGGAATTTATAGACAAGTGTACAAAAGAGGTGCCTGATCTATAGGTTATTTTACTAATTAAAAGATAGCGGGCTGGTGTACATGATAGCAAAACTTGGATACGTTGGTAAACAAAACAGTAAAAATACATTTATGTTAGCAAGACTCCACCCATATTTTACTTTATCACCTCCTATATCTTTGCCACAGATTATATTTTGCCACCATACATTGTCTATGGATCAGCAGATCATGTTTTCTAGGGTTCTTATTTTCCCCACCTTGGCATTGTTACATATCCATGTTTCATGAAAGAATAATTATTGGATACCGAAATTTGCATGAAAGTATATACAGAATTAACCATAAAAGAAGTGTAATGTATTCATTAATTCTAGTGTTAGGTCCTTGCCTTTGTATAGGTGAATTTTAGTTATCAATTCATTTGCACGTCGAATCTGTATTAGTGATCATATAAAACTAAATTTGGAGAATACTTTGTTGTATTTCAGGAGACTGGCGATGAGAGATTTCAAATCTACTGCAATTATAAAGAGGCATGACAGAATCACTCTTGAAACAGAAGATGGCATCAGCATTACAATAACCAACGGCATAAATATGTTAAGAACACTTCAAAATGGGTTTCCCCGTGAGGTAATTCTTTTGGTTTAAACTTTATATATAGGGAAATCATCAAAAGCACCCCTGACGTTTGACGTTGTATCAATTTAATCCGGAAGTTTTAATTATTAGCAATTTCATATCCTGAGGTTTTAACGAACCAACAATTAGGTCCTTTTTTCCATTTTTTGGGCCATTTTAAACTTCAAAAGATACTCTGTATCATTACTTTAAGTTTATAATAAGATAGAATTTTAAAGAATTCACTACACATTTTCATTGAAGCACCAATACGGGTACAGTACGTTACTTGTACGGGATTACGGTAATTATTGAATATTTTAAGTGTATGGGTACGAACAATAGTAAAAGTATTTTTATATTCTGCAAATAAAGTAGACAGTGAATTGTAGACAGAACAACTCAACCACTCTCGAATGAGTCCATGTCCCCTAGGCCCCTATTATACCTGTGTCGTATTTGGGTATACCGAATCTATACCCAGTAATATATCATTATATATTATTTATTTAGTTTACCTTTTTTACAAAATATGTAAGTACTCGGTATGTACCCGGTGAGTACTGTTATGGGTGAAATTTTCAAAGTATCTGTGATTCATAGCATGTTTTTAATCTTAATCTATCTAATTTAGATAATGTTTTTCAATCCAAAGGGATTGTGGTCAAATTTTGAAAAAGGACCCTTGAGGAATATATTGAAACATCCGGGAAGTCATCAATAAAATATGAATTCTGGGGTCAAACATGTTGTAGACAGCTACCACTGTATTTGCTAACAAATGATTTCACAGAATAATGAAATTTGTTTGCAAGCTTATTGGTGCAATTTGTTTCAACAGGTTTGCAATCATTTCCTATCTGGATTTCCCTATGACTGGAAAGAATTTCCCGATAAATGTGTTGGTGAAAAATCTACATCATCTATTACTTCTGATGTTAATGATGTTGCTAGTTCTATTGGTCATCTTCCAGTGGCTCATGTACGCGATATCTTAATGCTCAATAGTGGAGATTCAGCAAGGAGCTTGATAGAGAAATGCATTTCATGTCATATTCCGAGAAAACAAGAGGACTGTGCTGAAAAGGATGATCTGAATTGTGCTAAAAAGGAGGCCAAGCGTAAGCGGCAAGAAGATGATGTTTATGAGATTCGATATGTGGCTGGTGATTTGTCAGATGATGCAACTTCTAGGACTAAAAGTGCAAGTATTGATTCAAAAAATGCAACTACTCATAAAGACGATGATACTTGTGAAAATAGTCGATTAGCGAGTGATTATTTCTCAAATGATGCAACTTTAAAAACTCAAGATCCAAGTAAGGTTGAGGAAAATAGCTATGGCGTTAATGGTGATTTGTCTGATGATGCAATTCCAAGGACTCCGAAAACAAATAAAATTGAGGGAAAGAGTGATGACAAAGTTGACTCCCTTTGTCCAACAGACCTGATAAAAGATAAAACTCCTAAAGTTAAGGTTAAGCGGAGTAATCACAAAAACTCAAGTAAAAGGGTTACTAGAAGCATGAGCTCTACGAAAGAGAAGGCAAATTTAGGCCTATAATAAAGTTACATTCTGGTATGGGGATGGTGATATGAAAAGCATGACGTGTCTAAGAATATGCCCGAACGAAGAAACAGTGTTAGGCTGTCTTTTTTGTTATTGCTGTCTGGTCTGGTTCACAGATTATTTGTTGGGAAATGTGACAGAAATTCTATTTTTACTAAAACCATAGATGCTAAATAACATTTGTCAGCAATGAGATTTTCTTGTGAGAAGTCTTTGCCCCAAACAAAACGTTAATGTTGCACATAATGGAAATTTACGGTGGTGCTATTTTAGTTTTTGGAGCACATTAGGATTTAGATGTGCATAGTTATTATGGTCCTTCGTGTACGTTTGGAGTGTAAGGAATGTAAAATATCTGGGTTGATGATACTAAAAACTTTCATAATATTTTTGCCCAGAGGAAAAAACTTTCATAATGTTGTTTTAACTTGAGAAAATGTTTCATGGTTTTTGGTATTTGATGTCCCATACTAATGACTTTTATTGTTTAGTAAGTAACCAAAATAGATTGATCTTTTCACAATTGGTCACTGTTTTAGGTGAACATTGTAACAACACTATGCTGTTAGGAGCAGCTGTTGCATTTTCAATGTGGTTTGATCGTACAAAATAAATCAAGTCAATTAGGATTTGAAACTGAAAAATGGTCTGTCATGGATTATGTAACAAATCTTAAATAAAATTCTATCAAAAGTATAGGGTCTTGTAAAATTTGTGAAGTGGCAAAGTACGCAATTACAAAATAAAATTTAAAAATTAAATACAATTTCAGATAAAAAAAAAATATGACATATAAAAAAATGTAGGAGTAACGATCACGGTGGGACTCGAACCCACAATCTCCCGCTCCGGAGGCGAGCGCCTTATCCATTAGGCCACGCGACCTTATTTATTCAAATATTAAATATCTTTTAAATATAACAAAATTACAAGGCATAATGGAAACTTGATTAACTGGACAATAATGAAACAATTTACAGAATAGTCTAGTCTGCTACGTACTCACATTACAAAATCTTCCGAGTATATATTATTGTTTAGAAATTATACTATCATATTATTATGGTCTTTTATACTACATTATCTTTAAAAAAAAATCCTATATCAAGGCCTAATTTAAATGCTTGTCTGCTTTGAGTAAGTTGCCTTCGCCGCAATAATCAATACTGACAGGGATATTCAAATGTTACGTTTCCTAACAAATCAGTCAAATTGTTATAGGTTAATGTGGATGTGTTATATTTCCTATCCTCGTGTATTTTCTAGTTATACTTTGTATGTGAATCGGGATTGGCTGTAGGCAAGGGCAGCAGCGATCTCGTTTTCCAAGCACTTGATCCATCATTGCCTGTCTCTGACAACAAAACCGTCCCTCAATCTGCCAATGATGCTTGTTGGAGAAAACTCCATTCGGATCCTTTGCTTATGATTTGCCAGCGTGAGCAAGAATCTTTGGCTCGTGTCAAAAACAATCTTGTTCAGATGGCCATCATTCGCAACTTTGTGGAAGCAAAAAAGGGCGAGGAGAAGGTATCTAAACGTAATAAGAAAAGAAGCGTCACAAAAAGAAATCAATGCATCGTAAGAGGAAGAAACGATAGGTGACAGGGCAACCAAGAGGAGCCCTAAAGGCGATAATAAGATCTCAGATATAACTGATCATAATTCTGAAAAAGAACAAAGAAAGAAGTATCATAATGACTCGTTACCATATTTTGAAGAATTAGAAAGGTCAACTTATACCAGGGATGGTGGTAAGAGCTCAACAGGTGGCAAGACGGATTATGTTTCTGAAAGAGAAGAGAGAGATATCAAAAGAAAGAATCATCACCGTCACCATCACAAAGATTCGTCTGATGACGAAGAAAAGATTGACGAATACCAGGGGTAATGGCACGAGCTCTAGAGATGATCTCCCAGATAAGATTAAATCAAAATACGACGAAAAAGACAAGGTGGAAAGCCGGATTCATCATGATTTTACCTCTTGACCACAATTTCCGCTATCCATATTTTGATTCTGACTATTTAAGCTGGGAACTTCTCGAAAAAACATTCAAGTAAATCGTCGTAGTTAGGTAGTTCCACCGACTCTTTTGCTATGTTTAAATTCATAAACTGGAAACCAGAGTACTTTGTTTTCTTATTCATTGAGAGAGACTTATTAACTACTTATTTGTTTCGAATCAACTTGAATTTTGTTTGTTCTTGCAAATGGCATCATTATTAGGACAACATTCAAGTCTTAATTTTTTCAAGACCTTCATAAAAGCGTAAGCTATTATCAAAATTCTGCTTAAACTTAAATCCATATGCAAAACTTGGTATGCTCTTATTGAAAACCCTAAGTTTGTCCAACTACTAATAAGAATTATTTAACCACCACCTCTATATTACTTGCTTCCTCTAAATACTTGTATTTTAACTCGGAGGATTATTATAAGTGGGTCGCTTTTGACTACGATTTCCGTTATTTAACCATATTGGGTATTTGCAATGGTCTTGTTTGTCTCAAATTTAATGTTCGGGGCTTGGTTTTGAAATTTACAATCCGAGCACCCAAGAATCTCGTCAAATTTCCTATCATAAGCTGCGCAATACTCATCGAGGTGTTAGCTTTTTCGGGTTTAGTTTGTTTTCTAATAAGTTTAAGTTAGTAAGAGTTAGTTATCATATTTCTTTAGCTGGGAATGTCGTCGTAAAAGCTGATGTTTATGCTATGAGCACTGATATTTGGATAGAAGTCGATGTGAAAATAGCTGATTGTGTTGCCGGTGCTGTGAAATTAGAGTATTACTGTATTCATGTCGTTCCCGTGGTTCTAAATGGAATTTTTTATTGGGCAAAGTGTTGCCATAATATCTCGTGTGTTGTATCTTTCAACGTTTCGGATGGGTTTTATGACAAAATAATCGTTCCAGATAGTTTAGCGACTTAGGGCGGTGAGTACACAGAATGTTGGAAGGTAATAGAGTTTGAAGAAAAACCTTCTCTTGTTAGTTATGAAGGTAATCGTGGATTCGAACTATCGGTACTAAATGAAGATACGAGCTCTTGGACTTGGAAACTGAAAATACCACATATCCCGTATGTGCCAATCCCTGATGCACTTTCTGAAATCAAAATTTCAGTGGTGGGATACGAGAAAAACGGTGAACTTCTCATTGATGATCATTATTATAAAGATAAATTAACAAAACATACTACTTTTTTAATTAAATTAAAAAAACATACCAAAAATTTTTCATTATCAAAAACATACCAAACAAATTTAATGTTGTTTATTCTGTTCTTTCTCTCTCTTCTCCATTCTTTCCTCTCTCACTAATTCTTCTCTGTATCTATCTCTGATCTTACTCTCTCTCTCCTCCATTCTTCTATGTATCTTTCTTTCATATCACACTACTTATTATAATAATCCTGTGCTGATTTTGTCTGATTTGAATAACCGAAAAGTAAAGAGCTATCATGGGGTAGATATTCCGAGGGCTCGTGATTTCTATTTCTACACCGAGTCCCTGTGTTCAGTCAAACTAAGGGGATGAAGTTACGGTAGCTGTCTACGATTTGCCAAAAGATAATTTTTTTTTTATCAAAGTCTGTTAATTTTGTTTTCTGCTTATCAAGTATTGTTACTCTACATGCAAGAATTTTACAGCCTCTTGATTTTGCTGCTAGTTATGTTGCATTGAGTTCTTTTTGGTGTGTAGCTGGTGTGCAATTATCATATAACTACACACCAAAAAGAAATCCAGCAATAGATACTTATCAGGTAATCTATAATTTTGTTAGTTTGTTATCGAAAGCGCCTAACTTATTTCGGTATTTTTGCTAGCACTTGGATAGTTGATGCCAAGTTCGTGGATTTCATTTATCTCGATTGTCGAGCTTTAAGCAAGTTATGCACCTTTTCTTTTCTGCAGGACATGACTTTTCCTAGATGAATTTTACTTATGGTTTTTATCTTCAAGTGGACATCATTATAGATCAACTAATGGTTCTTGTTCCTGATACAGTTAGACGTCAGTTTGATTATGATAAAATTGCCATGTTTTAAATATATATATAATAATATTGGGGAGAAGTTCTTGGTTGTCGCTTGACAATTTGATGGAAGTCATAATTTATATATTCTACTTACAAACAGGCCCCTCTTTTGTTACAAAGGTTTATAATAATTATATTTATATCCCTGCACTTGTATGAATAATCTTTTGTAGATTTTACTTTCAAGATTATTGTCAAGTCCTCAATCAGCCTGTGCCTGTCCAAATACGATTACCAGTTAAAAAAACTTGATGGCATGTTCAAATAATATTCCTTATCAAACCATAATTATAAGCTCATATTTTTGGTTCGTACACAAAAAATCTCAGTTCAAAAATGCTAGTTTGAAAGTGTTTTTAAGCTCGTTTTCCTCGTAGAAGCAACAAATGCTTTGCCAAGAGGTTTACGCTTTTCACGTTTTCCAGCTCAAACAGGTTTTTAATTCAGTGAAACTTACAAATACAATGAGTTACACTTTTGCATAGTAAAACAGGCAAAAAGGAGAAATATCTTCTGCCCTACTAATAAACCTGCTATTTTACCCAAGCCAGCCAAAATAATACATGGACAGCTACTTAAAAGTATACATTTTGAAGAATTTTTGCATTGAAAACGGTAATTGGCTTCTTACATTAGCCAGTCGATTAAGTAGCTGGACATAATGTCCGACAAATAAAGGCAAATTAGGTTAATAACTATACAGTTTGTCCTAACCTTTTCAACTACCTCTACTACAAAATTTAATTAATCAAACCAAAATTCAACAACTTGACATTTAAAGAAAGCACTGCACTTAGTGCACTTTGTACCTCACTACCTTGTCACTGATCAATAATAAATCAAATTTATGACTTTGGAAAAGGATCATCTCCCTCAAGTTGAAATGCTACAAAGAAACAATAAGGAACACAAAAGATGGCTTCAACTCAATTCATTTACAGAATGACATAACTGCACACAAAATTTAAACAAATTCCATAACTACCCTCGTTGCAAAATTTGAATGATCAAACCAATATACACTAGTCTGTCTTATGACTTTACCCTTATTCTACAGTATTTATATTTGATGTTATCTGGGCCCGGAAAGCCTCACAGCCGATAAATACGCGTCACTGTTACAATCAGACGGGCCTGACGAGGTCCCCTCTTCACTAATCGATTTAAAAAAGCCTGAATATAATCGAGACCCTGTTTGAGATGCTGTGGGCGGGTTAGCAACGGAACATAGCCCCTCTAGCATCTGGACAACTTTAGTCATCGACGGTCTGCATTGCATATCATCGTGTATACACCATAATGCAACCTTAATTGCAATCCCAACCCTCTCATCATCATCATCGATCTCGAGCTTTGAATCTAGTATGTTCCTCAAATTCCCCTCTTCCATCATTTTAAACACATAACTCGGAAAATGCGATTTTTCCGAAGTTTCTGAAGGAATATAGTTTTTCCTACCTCCGATTATTTCGAGTAAAACCATTCCATAGCTATAAACATCACTTTTTTCGGATATAGCGTAGCTAGTTATCCACTCGGGGGCCAAATACCCTCTCGTGCCTCTCATAGTAGTAAAAACATGGCTTTGCTCGCGTGTCATTAATTTCGCTAACCCAAAATCCGAAACTTTCGCGTGGAAATTGTCGTCTAAAAGCACGTTTTCGGGTTTTATATCGCAATGTATGATCTTTTGATCACAATCCTCATGTAAATATGCTAAACCTTTTGCAGTTCCTAAAGCAATATTGAACCTGGTATTCCAGTCCAATAAGAATTCACCGTTTTGGTTTTTGAAAATCCATTTATCTAAGGACCCTTTTGCCATATACTCGTAAGCAAGTAATCGATGAGACCCTTCGGCGCAAAATCCTTTTAGTTTCACCAAATGAAGATGGTGAATACTGCCGATTATACTAACTTCGGCTCTAAACTCTTTTTTACCTTGACCAATACCTTCTAATTGTTTTACCGCTATTCTCGTCCCATCAGGTAAATTCCCTCGATAAACTGATCCAAACCCTCCTTGTCCTAATTTAATCGCAAAGTCATTAGTTGCTTTCTCGAGCTCTTTGTATGTAAAACGAATCGGCATGCCTGATATGCTCTCTAAAAAATTATCTTCATCAGAACTATCTTCATTTGCACGAGGATCCTTCTTTTTTCTCCGATAATACATATAGCTACCAAAAATTAAACCGAATATAACCAATACCGTCACCACAGCTATAATAACAACATAAGGGAAATGATTTCCACTACCCTCGCCATTTGCATCACTATTTCCATTACTCGAGACCTTTACATACGTATCAAAGGAACCATCTTTTGCTGAGCTTTGAAAGCTTCCAATTTTGTCAAAATGAAAACAATTTCCAGTAGTATTCTGGAAAAACATAACCGTGCACGAGCAGTTATTAAGACACGAGTTTTTGCATTCGTTCAAATTGTCAGTTTTCGAGAACGGCGAAACAAAATTAAGAGCGAAATAGTCGAGATTTGGGCCCGCATAGACGAGCTCTGTGGGCCCATTTGACTTTTCACAAGGGGAAATAATCCCGGTTTTGCAATTTCGTGAGTTTAGACCCGAAGGGCACTGACATTTATGACCTGTCGAACACGATACATACGAGTCACATGGTTGAGGTGTTGAACATGTATCGCTCGGTATTTGTATTTGTGTAGCTGAAACGCTAGATCCTCCTGTTTGCAGGGAAGAAAACGTAATAAATCCATCGGATCCCAGAACCGCGATCCACGTGGCGTTTTCGTCAGCGATATCAGAGAAAATGAATTGCCACAACATATCCTTGTTTTTATCATAGAATCGCCATGAGTTGGACCGAAGAGATGCAAACGAAACGCCGCCGCCGAATTTATTTATCGTTTTTCGATTATCTTTTCCCATAGACCAATACGGTTGAGGGGTTTGGTAACCCGCGTATAGAACCATATCGCTCGTGTTAATCTCTAGAAAATAGCTTAAATTGTAGTTTGTGTTAACGTCGCTCACTAGTTTCATCCCCTCGGTGAAATCTTGATTCGACAAAAGGGTATTCGTAGGATGACTAAAGCTTTGCCAAACAACGATACTACCACTTCCTCGTAGTACCAAATTCCCAGTATCGAGCAGTACCATTTCAGAAACACCTTTTTTATCTGAATCAGTTGACCAAACAACAGTGTTTCCGCTCTTTAACATAGCATTCCCACCCTCCTCGAAAACAAAATTATCTGAATTTTGGATCGGATCTGCACGATTTGCAGACCAAACAACTGTTTTGCTATCAAGATGGATTATTGAGAGCAGAAAAAGGGTCACATCTTGGGTAGCAGTAAAACCAAGACCGAAATTCGAGTTATTCGATAATAAAAACAACCCTTGATTGTCTATCCAATTCATCTCAGACCCTCGAAAGGGAGGACTTAATTTCCCAATATTTTGAACACTAGCAGAGACTAAACTAAACATGATTGGGAGAATAAGCACAAACATGAGCTTAATATGAATTAAGCCCCAATTACCCATGAATAAGTCAAGACTAAAACTTTTGAAACCCAAAATGGAAAATCTTCTAGAGGAATTAAAACATAGAAGATAACTAAAAAGACTAATGAAAGGGAAAAAGGAAAAAAAGAAGGTTTCAAAGGGGGGAAAAAGCTAGTCAAGTGTCACATGTGTAATTAGTCAACACCAAATGACAAAAAAAAACAATTTGATACTAAAACACAACAATTTTGACCATAAAGTTACAATCTTGATTCAATATCCCAATACCAACATGGAAAATTAAGCAAAAATGTAGATAAAAATGAGAATTGTTGAACTTGAATAGATAGAAAGTAGGACCATAAATTTTAAATTTTGATTGAAAAGTACACAAGTCTAATGAAGAGAATTGTGCAAGTTTATAGGGAGTTATTAATGGAAGAGCATAGCATAGCACAGCATAGCAATATAGCAAAATATAAATAGATATATACAAAAATGAGTTGGTTTTGAGATAAGAAAGTGAAATGAAAGTGTGGGTTTTTGGGGAAAAGACACAATTAAATTCCGGGTTTTGGTTGAGGAAAAATACAAATTACTTACATATAAAGATAGTAATAGTATGTATCTTTTAGTGGTTTATAAGCCGAATTTCGCCAAGATCTGAGGTGGGTTTTTATGGTTTTTAATGTTTTCTCTATCTCTCTATCTATCTTTTAAAACTGTCAAAAACAGGATTTTATGGCGCTGCCAGGAAATTGGTGTGCTGAAGAAAAGTATTTAATTGAATGAAATGGTTTTTTTATGAGTTGATATGGAAATGTTTTCTACACGGTAAAGGCGACAACTAATGATAATATTTCTCAATTTACACCTCACAAAATTATGTGTAATTTTTATAGATTAAAAAATTTATTTCGATAATTTTAATAAATGTTATAATCCGATTAAAATTGTAATTTTGTAGAAAATAATTAATTAGGAACGGATAGAGTAGTTAGAAAAAGCAGAATGGATCACTTGCCTATGTCTAAATTTTTAAAATGACCTCTAAATTTTGCTATTTTACATATTTTTTTGGGTATTTAATTATTTTTTTGGCAATTTATAAGATATTAATTTTAATAAATATATAAAATATTAAATTTTACAAATTTTTTTGAACAAACGTTTTATAAATAATATATTTAAAAAATAAATTCAAAAAATCATTACGAATACACTTATGAAAAAAACGATAACTTGATGTAATATGAGTAAATGTGCACCCAGAAAAACTAAGAATTAATTAAAAAAATACACTTTTTTGTTGTTATATTTTAACTAGTACATCAATATTATGTTTATTTTGGTAATTTATTTATTGCGAATCTCCAAATTTTGAAATATGTTCATTTATAGATTTTGACAATTTAGATATGTAAAAATGGTAAAAAAAATTATCAATTTGTTATCTTGTATATCCTTTCCAAATTACACGTCCCATAATTATTAGAAAAATTAGTAAAATGATGTAGTAAAATGATAAAAAATAACTTATTTATGAATATTTTTTAGTCAACTTATTTTTTGGCAAGGTTTAAATAAATTAAGAGTATAATTCTAAGGTGAAATATGACATTTAATAATGAAAAATTAGTATCACAATTATTTAGATAGTTAAAATTTATAATAAAATTTTCTTTCATATCGTAAATAAGGGTTCTGAAACAATGAAACGGTTATAATTTATAATTATGCAAATATTAGTTTCAAATGCTAATTATGAAAATGTTAATTACTATATATTTTTAATTATTAAAAGTTGAGACAGTTACAAATTATGATTAAATTAAATATTAACTAATTAAAATATACATAACAAAACATAATAATTGGTTATGTCTAACTCAAACGTTTTGTCCTCAATTGATTTTTTTCGGTTTTTTCATTCGGTTTGGGTTTTTTTCGGTTTTTCGGGTTTTTTCAGTTCGATTTTATAGTAAACCGAACCGAGATGTGTTCGTTTTTTTCGGTTTCACTTTTATTGGTTTTCGGTTTTTTTCGGTCCGGTTTTTTCGGGTTTTTACCCAACCCTATTTCTATATATGCTAAAACCAATGTTATATAAGTCGCCAGTTCCCCGGGCGTTTACCTCCGAGAAACCGACTAGCCGACTAGTCGCGACTAATCGGTGGTGATTTTTAAAAAATATTTAAAGTATTTAATTAGCTTTCAAGTTAGGCCCGACTAATCGTACTAATCACCGACTAATCCGACTAATATGTTTCCGACTAACTGGTTTGATCCGACTAATCGTCTACTAATCTGACTAATCACCGATTAATCCAACTAATCACCGACTAATCCGACTAATCGATGTGTTGACTGTCGTTGACTTTTCCACCGACTAGTATTAGCTGAGTCGGATGAAAAACAACCAACGACTAGTCGCCGACTAATTGGCCGACTAATCTGAGTTTTAGAACACTACTGTCCCGTGAAACTAAGTTATGAACTGTCGTTAAATTTACGAAACTTAGTTTAACAGCCGTCTTTCCGATTCTAATGGTACTCTAACATTTTCGTATAATTATGCATTGTGTCATAATGTTGCATCAAAAGCTTCAAATGTTATCATATTTTGTGAGAGATTTCCAGAGGTAAACTACTTGTTTTGCAAAAGTTACAAGAACCCAATGAAAATGAATTCAAATTTGTACGTTACTACACCTCTCCCCCATTTTTTAATACCCTACAACGTAAGTGTATTGATGAAGCATTTAAGGTTGATGTTGCGTACGTGGAATATATAATTGATGTTATTGATGAGAGGTAGATAGATAGATTGGTGAGATGGAAATGAATGCTCAAATAATACCAGTGGGTAGGGTTTAATAATTTAATGCAAAGCTTGGACTAATGTGAGCCAAAGCAAAAAGAGTCAACATTTTGCCAACCAACTCATGCCCCTTCCCTCAGGGTGTTTTGGCTTTGGAAGTTACTGGGTAGGAATAGTTGGAGCATGCATGCCTTTATTTTTTTAAAAAAATATATACTAAAAAATTAGAAATTTTTTTAATGTATTTTAATCAAATTTTTTAAATTTTAGTGTTTCAGGTCTCGTATTTCGTAAAATAATTTCATATATAAAGTATAATTTTTTTTAATAAAAAATCAGCTCCATTTCACAATACCAGCTTAATTCAACTTTTATGTCTCTTCTTGTTACCCCACTTGTTGTTATTAGGCTACCTTTTTTTTTTTTTTTTTTTTTATAACTCTTCAAACAACCCATTCCTATGTTTCCTTACCAGCAAATTATTTTAACATTTGTCACATTAGTGGAATATTCAATGTATCGTCTATTGCTCCAGAGCAAGAACAGGACTAACGCCAATTTGATGATATACTGTTACGTTATCAAATTTGTCTATTTGTTGCCTTTCTGTTAGTACGTATTCTAAATAATATGAAAAAATTATGACAAAAATATATATATAAATTTGTATTTAAAGAAGTAATTAAAGACATTTAATAATAGAATTCTAGATATGGTCCAACTATTTGGATTTGTAAGTAAAGAGACCTTAAAAAAATACAAAACTACAAATGGTCAGGGATTTGAATTTTCATAAGTACTAAAAGACCAAAAATTATACTCACCAAAACAGCATAGAGACAGACAACAAGAAAACTTAAACTTGTCTCGCCTCAACCTCCCGTTAAAGTTGCTCCTCCTTATAATCTCGATCTTAGCTCGCCGATTAAGACGCTCTCATAAGGTGAGGGTGAAGAGGGGGAGGGGAAGTCAGTTAACTAGCTAGAAACTTTCCGGTAATGTTTTTTCAACAGAACCCATCTTTGAAATGATGAAATCGGTATGCTACTTTTTATGAATATTTGAAGAAAATACTTCTGAAACGTTTCACAAACCTTGTAAAAAGTTAAAATGGTACTGTAATTATGAAAGAGAAGGTTTGGTAAAATCTTCAACAATTTTCTCAAACATTTCACACCAAATCTGCATGGCGGCCGTACTCATCGATAACAAAAAAAAACGCCGGCATTCGTATGTTAATAAGGCATTGCATGGCATAAACTTCTGTCAGTATATTCTCGTTTATATTCTGATATTGTTTTTAGTACTGTTGAACTCATTGCATGATACAAATTCTTTCTGGATCTTATTGTATAGAGTGGACGGTAATATATATAGTAGCTAAACTTACAAAACGTTAGAAAGTTCTACTCATTATCTGAAAATGTTGCTAGTTCAGTTTATATATATTTAAGTATTTAACTAAACATGATATCAAAGCATATATAAATAGAGAAATATTGCTATGTAACCATATATATATATACAAATCAACATCGATAACCATATAGGTCATGAAAATTGTAATGTCATGAGTCATGACTTGGCACCACATGTTTTTTTAATGGTCGTAGCATGTTACTATATCGGGCGTTACCCATATGAATATTTTTACTGCTAGTTCTAACCAATTATATATAAAACTAATTCCCACATGCCATCGCGCTTTTTTTTTAAAGCTTTGGTGCTCTGCCAATTAATTTATCTTCTCAAAATATTGAGCTTGTAATTAAATTAATCTAATTAAAATCCCCTTAAAATTCTCCAGCGCTGCCACAAACAAAACAATAATATCTGCTACTATGATTAAAAAGGCTGGCAGATCAGTCATATATTATTGCACTACCATTTTATTATGGATAGGGGAATAGAAGAAACCTTCGATTACAAATTATTTGATTCGACATTTCAAACTTTGATTTATAATTTATCAAGATTTATACATGTCAAAAGGACTTATATCATTCACAGATTCACAATCAGACGTGTCCTTAAGAAAAGTGATTGACTATCCAAAAATGGAAACATGTCCCCTTCAACTAGGCAACCTTTTGTCAAAAAAACTCAAGAGCAAAAAATAATCAATTGTTTCGAAAATTTACAAGAAGTTTACTTTTGGTCATTGTTGATGTTAGAATGATACGAGGAAAATGTTATATAAACATCATGAAAAACACCCAACTAGACACTTTTTCGTAAAAACGCTCGAAATCAAGATTTGGTTAATGCAAATCTCAATGGTTTCACGACGGAAACAGAAATATGCGTCTTGTTTTTTTTTTTTCCGAGATGTATAATGACATGTTGGCGAAATTTTGGTAAAATTTAAAAATTCAAAACATGTCATTATACATCTCATAAAAAAAAAACAAGACGCATATTTGTGTTCCCGTCGTGAAACCATTGAGATTTGCATTAACCAAATCTTGATTTTGAACGTTTTTATGAAAAAGTGTCTAGTTGGGTGTTTTTCATGCCTCCCCATAATTTAATTATAAGTAATTTAGGGTAAATGCAAATATACAATTGATTCAAGGGCGTAAGACTAGGTTATTTGTCTGAAAAAGTTTTTTTTGAACGCAACCTCATATTGGTAGGAAGGGTTTTGCTCATTCATATATAGTTCCCAACTTAATTTCATCAATATTA
Source organism: Primula vulgaris (assembly GCA_963920805.1). Lineage (NCBI taxonomy): Eukaryota > Viridiplantae > Streptophyta > Magnoliopsida > Ericales > Primulaceae > Primula > Primula vulgaris. Next base: position 14,519,180 of record OY987212.1, read on the forward strand.
AAATTTGTCCACATTATTAGAACTGAACTCATTGTGATTTATTTTGGACTAGAGATTAGCTTCAAAACTAATGGGGACCTAGTTTTAAAAATGTATATTAATCAGTTATTCATCCTAGCTAATTTATAACTATAATCCAAGTTATTTCTTCTACTACTTAAATGGCACATTATATTCACCGACATGTAATTTGGTGACGTAAGCAATATATAATTCATTGAAGTCATGTCCATGTGATGATCAGCTTGTCATGTTTGGGGTACACCCTGTCCCATTTTTTTTATAAATACACTCTGTCATGTATATAACATATCATAGGGGAATAATTTTGGGAATCAAAATTGTGTATTTTATTGATTCTGAGTTTCACGCATTAAGTTTAGCATTTACCGGTTGTTTAATTATACCGATTGTTTAATTATACACTACGAAAATACGTACAATTTTAATCGGTTAATAATTTATATCAAAATTATCGGAATGAAATTTTTTAAAAACCGATCATATAGTTCAAATGTTAAATTTTATGATTAGATTTAAAAAAAATCCATTTTGATACAAGTTATAAGCCGGTCAAAATTACACGTAATTTGGTAATTGACGATTAAATGAGAACGGATGGAGTAATTAACATGAGGTGGACCGGTGGTGAAGTCGGATAATTATCTTTAAACCAAGATTAAATGTTTATTTTCCAGAATATACATCGTTGAATCATAGTCCTTAACGAGGGATTTGTGTCACGCAACTTTGTTCACTATATATATATATATATGTCATCTGCTAAATACAGACGCTGTCTGCTTGATGCAGACGAAAGTCACGCCACATGTACTGACATTTTGGCATCTCTCACCCAAACTGTTTGGCCCCTAGCTATTTGATCATATTCTTATTCATTTAACTAGCCCTAATGAATGCCCTGGTGCAATGGTTAATTAAGGGTTTAATTACATATTAAATTTAATTTAATTTGTAATCAATGCATGAACTATTTTAGTCATATTTTGTTGATCGATTTCACTAAAAAAAAATATCCATATAGCAATAGTTTAGTTACAGTTTGTCTGATACTATACAACTTGTTGCTGAAATTTAGCAACAGTATAACAACAATTTCCGTTGCTAAATGTTGATAACTGTTACTATACTGTTGCTGAATTTTCTGCAATAAGCCGTATAGTAACAGACTAATTGTTGCTATTCGGTTATTTTCTTGTAATGTTTTCATTGCGATATTTAGAAAACTGATAAGATTACAAAGATAAGCAATTTTAATGACATGTAAGTAATTGTTTGATATTTTAAAACGCTATTAATTAGCGCAAAGGTGTATCACTTAATAGTTAACCCACTATGGCTCGACAGAAGTCAAGACTTTAAACTAAGAGCGCCGGGTTCGCCTCTCCATAGGGGATATAATTAATTATTCACAAGTTCAAAACTTTTAATCCTTTTTAATAAGTAGTTAATTCATCCATCCATTAACTATCTTAAGAAAGACCTCATGCGTTGTTTAACGACTATAAATAATAAAGTAAATACTCCAGTAATTAGCATTAGAGGACATGACTTATTATTTCTTAATTCCTAAACTTTTGCAATGGTGCTCCACTAATTGTTGAAATATTCTAACGAGGTCTATCTGAGTCATCATGACTTGAATTCTAAAACATTTATAATTTATAATATTCTCCAAAGTCTCTAGCCAAAGTGAGTGACAGAGTAGTTGAGGGGACAACGACACAATCAAATTAAAATATATATGCTGCATTAATTAGCACTGTCGAATGGTTGATTAATTTGGTCAAATGTGAAATAAAAATATACTTATGAGACGTTAAATCGTGGTGCCTACCTTTTACGATCTAAAATAAAGGAGCTTATAGCTTCTTGTAGGCTTAGCACGTAGTCTTAAAAACAAGAAATATTATAATTATTAGTAGGCTAAATTTTGGATGACTACATTATCTACGGTTTAATTAAGAGTTTAATTAAGAAATATACTTATTACTTGCATACATATATAATATAAATATATACAGGGATTTTCAGAGCTATTTTCACTCCAATGGCACTATTCTAACACTCGCTAGGTAAGCTCCAACGTTCTCTAACAGAGCAATTTATTTAATTTAATGTCACTAAATATTATTTTAATGTAGATTTATTGCACTGGATCCTCTCACTACTTTGGAGATCTAGTCAAAACTGCTTCTTTTATTTCCTTTTTATTTTTAATGTTTGTTTGGAATAATATTTATTGCTACACTGTAATTACCTAACCAAATATTGTTTTCTGAGATGGGTTTATTGGTATGTATATATCTTTTGAGATCTATTCAATAATGACAAAGGTAACTAACAAAAATGTCATCTTTAGGTGTAGTTTAGCTTAGTTTGGATAAAATGTGAACTGAATTTCGGGTTTAGGGTGCGGTTTATTCTGGGTTTAGTGATAAAAACAAGAAAGCTCACTGCATTTCCATTTCCGGGTGTTGTTTTGTTTTGGGTTTTATAGTCTCTACCCTTTAGAGCCTGGACAATACATCTACGAGAACGTTAGTCTTAGGTATGGTTTATTCTCAGGGACGGAACCATTAACTTTTAAGGGGAGGGGCTGAAACGCTAACTTTGGTAAATGAGTGGTTGAAATGCTAATTTTATTAAATGAGGGGTTGAAACGCTAACTTTGGAAGATCTTAACAAAGATACATAGCAAAAAAAATCTCTTTTTTTTTTTAATCAAAATAAGGTGGGTTGCAATCCAGAATGTCTCGGATACATTTTTGCTATCCTGAAAAATGTATTTTTTTTTTTTTTGAAATAATGTAATTTAACGATTAACACTACCGTGAATCTAGTTCATTATTATTTAGGGTGTGTCACATACTAAAACTCTAACACATATTAATAAACCCAAAAATATAACATACAAAATTACATTATTTCAAAAAAAAAATAAAAAAAAATAAAACAGGATTTTGCTGCCTGAAAAATTCAAGACAGGCTGCCTTGAATTTTTCAGGGCCGCCTGTCAGAATGTCTCCACCTGGTTCCGTTGAGTTGAATGGTTGATAATGTTAGTATAAGTTTACAAGTGATACGATTATGGTATACCGTTCAAATGTTCTATTCCGGTGTTTTAAACTTTCAATCCCTTGGCATGCACATAGGTCACCTTTCTGGTAACTGAATGTATCCCGAATATGGAGCTATGCCTGAACCGATGTATGTTCATCTGTGTCTTTGGGCACCAGTCTTGAGTCATTTGTGACACCTCGGATTCGGGTTCAACTCCCGAAACTATTTGCTTATGATCCCAGTAAAAGAAACTTCTTGCCAGAAGTTTTTAAACTGACAAGAGATTATTTGAGATATACTATATCATTTGGGAGGTGCAACATCATCCTATGTCACAATCTGTATTCTTCTCTGAAGTTGTTATTTGTTTGTGCGTTTTCTGGCAATTTAGAATGGGCGTCATTTGTCCATGCACAAAGTTTTTTCAATTCGCGAGTAGTTTTATATAGGTCTTTATTGGGCAAACAATTTCATAAATTAGCAAAATATTGAACAAAAGGAGAAACGCGTCTCTCTTTTTTTTCTTGATAATTTCCTTTACATGCTTAGTTATGTTGATTTCTACCTACACCATTTGCTAAACTCAATTGTGGAGTGAGATTATTTGCACATCATTAATAAATTTCAAGATACAAATCTCACCATTTGCCAAGAGGAGAATTAAATGCACGCTTGCTAGCATCAGAAGTAGCATCATTATCTATAACAGAAATATAATAACCGGCTTCATTTTTCAATTAGTGGTTAATTCATGTTTCTGCAGAAAATTTCACTTAATTGTGGATTTACTACACGACTGAGTACTGAGTAGTCAGTTTCAGTATTTATACTGAAAAGCATTCTGATACCTGTTCTTTAAAAAATTATAAAAAAATGTATTGATTCAAATTTGCGGTTAAAAGAGACCTAATCTCAAAATGTATTTCTGGGACAACTCGCATATATTAATTTGGGGTATGAAGATTTTTTGTTACAATGAATGAAGTTCAAGAAAAGTAACGCTACTTCTTATTTCAGTTTTCTCTTGTTTGCTAAAGATGCATGAAAGTGATACACGAATTGTCCAACCAAGAATTCAAATATCTTCGATTTGAAAATTGTGCATTACATAGTAATAATCTCATAAAAGTACACGTGAATACACCGACCATGTCTCACAAACATACATTTTGTCAAAAATAAATAAATTGATACGAACAACAACTGAGGGCATCTATGTTCTTCAACACTAAACCCCCTCAGACCAACCATAAGTGTAACATAAATAAAACTTACATGTGTATCGTTTTCTTAGTTTTCAGTTATCTACAAAATAACACATGAACAACTAACAATTAACGCCACATTGACCCTTTGCAGCCTTTTTCGAAGCATCGGAAGTGAAGGGATCGATACGAACCCAAAGCAAAGAGAATATAGAAGCAAGCAATATAGACCACACGATCACAATCGTAGGAGTACGGTTTTGCCGACCCAACAAACCTTTTAGGAAAGGGTACAAATGAAGAATAACCCAAATGGCAAAAAACAATTTTCCGAAAAGCGGACCCCAAGATTGGTACCCGCTATTTATCGCATATGAAACTCCCGCTACTATACCGACGAAATTAATTACTAGCACAGTGGTTGGTGGGATGAGGAGAGACGTCCACTTGAATACATAAAGCTCGTTGAAATCTCCATCTTCGTCAGATGCTTTTGATGTGACGGTAAAATTTGTATCGATACCAGCGAGTACTTTTAAGAGCCCTTGGAAAACTGCGAAAAGATGGGCCGAGGTTCCACCAATGACCCAAAATTGTTCATTTCTCCACCAGTCTTCAATTCCTACACCAGACCACCTGAGTTCTAATATTCCGGTCGCGATAATGGATCCGAAGAGGAGAATAAACCAAATGCCAGCATAATTGCTTATCTGTAAAGACCAAGAAGCAACTTGTGAGAAAATAAGAACAGCCTACTAACCATTAACATGGGGAAAAAATACATTTACTACACCAAACTATAGTGCTGTTAACGATTTGGGTAAAATTTGAAAGGTGGGTACCCAAATCGTTAAAAGCAGATAGTTTGGTGTACTAAACCTATAAAACCCCCATTAACATGTAAACATACGGAGAAATGCGAAAGCATGGTTTACAGAGCATATACCTTTTTAAAAATTCCAAAAAAGAGAGAATAAATAAGAATGTACAGTCTGATGTAATAGCAACTAATTACTATGCTGAAGCAAAAAACTCAGATTTTCAAGTAGGCTCTCTGCAACGTTAAAGCCAAAATAGTATATATATATATATATATATATATATGTTGATCTTCAAGTAGCCTTACACCAAGCAAGAAAATTAATCCAGTAAAAAAAGAAATAATTGAAGTTAATTCTGTACCTCAGGGATGATGAATTTTCCAGTGAGAAGACAGATAGCAGGAAGCACACAATACGCTATCAAGGGAATCGAAGTCAGAGGATAAACGATGGTATTAATATACGCCAGTCTCTCTAAAAGCTTCAATCTTCCTTTGTATCCGTACCATATGGGACAATGTCTGCTCAAGAGAATCTCAATCGAACCCAGGGCCCACCGGAGAACTTGGTTCAAACGATCTGAAAGATTGATCGGAGCTGAACCTTTAAATGCTGGCCTAGGTGGCATGCAATATACCGAAATCCATCCTCGTGCGTGCATTTTGAATCCAGTCAAGATATCTTCTGTCACAGAACCGTAGATCCAACCAATCTGATCAGGAGAAAGAGAGGAAATTTAATTAGTCATATATCACATAGCAAGAATGTCTCGGTCTCTTGATTTGTTCAATTCTAGTTCTAATATCCAAAGTTGTTGTCTATTTGTCTAAAAACAATGATCCTGAGTCCTAAATACCATTTTGTTTGTGTGCTTAACTTTATCAAAATGGTATGCCCTTACTGCCCTTTTGGCACTTCATAATTTCATGGTATTTGAACGTTTCATTCTGAATATGAAGAAAACTTTACCATTATTACAAGGTAACATACAAGAATAAAAAGTCAAAGCATACACAAAAGGGGTAATAATTTGTTTACCTCTTTGCCCCATTCAGTCTTATCTTCGTAGCCACAGCTAATAACATGAATTGCTTCTTTTAAGAGATTAGCAGGATTAGTTGTTGGAGGAATGCCTCCATGTTCCATGAAAGTGGCAGCAATAAAAACTGGCGATTGACCAAACCGCTTTTCTAAGCTTTTTTGAGACATAAGCAGTGACTTATCATCATCATATCCTGTTAAAAGAGGAGAAAGCGAAGTATAGGTTAAAGGACAAACAAAAACAAGATAAAGAATTAGAAATGGGAAAAACTATGACGTCAAAAGAAAAACTTTCAAAAGCACAAGAGATCATGGATTTGTACTAAGTAACAACATAATCAAAGTAATTTTTGGATAAAAAGCTGATGTTGTTTAGATACAATCCAGAAGAAGGCGTTTTGGTTAGATAGTTCTCAAAACAACTAGGATAAATTGTCTTAGAGGAATCTGCATTTTCGACATGTAAATGGGTAATTTAATTTTTTCCAAGTTTTTATTAGGGAAAAAGGAATAAACAAAAAACTTGGGAGTTCTCATAATGTTCATATGTTTCTTTATTCCCAAAAGCAGTGAAAAGGAAAACAGATACAAACACAGAGCACGGGATTGAGCAGATCTCTTAAGGCTCGATTTGGTTGAAAGGTTTTCAAATAAATGCAATTGGATTAGAACATTCTGTAAAAAAGGAACTGTAGTACATTACTCTAAGTTGAGTAGGAAAATGAGATATTCCACTAGTCTAAACGAACAACAATTTCATGCCAAACGAACAACAATTTCTGTACAAAAACGAACCTTCATAACCCTCCTCAATGTCCTCAAGACTAAAAATGGGAATAGTCGATTCCGTCCTCTTAGCAGCTCTCTTTTTGTCAATGTATTTCTTGTTCTGACTCTTTCCCTTTTTTCTTGGACCACAACAACCTTTAATAATAATGTTAGGTTCCAAATCCTCCTCCGTTAACACGGGGTCGTAGCCATACAGAGCTTGTCTGTTGAAACAACAACCTGTTCCTACGTACATAGGACCCTGGACCCCGTCTAGCCCTTTCAAATTGATCTGTAAAAAAAATGCCGGGGTAAAGATGTACATTAATTTTCCTTAACAGAACACAAAAAAAAAGGCAGAGACCGCGGTCTACCCCTTAAACAGTCCATCGGTTTCAACAATAAGGGTTTGCAAAAGGGTTTCAATTTGCCTTATTATATTAAGGGTTAATTTCATTTTTATTCCACAAACCATCGGTTTCAACAATAAGAGTTTGCAAAAGGGTTTCAATTTGCCTCATTATACTAAGGGTTAATTTCATTTTTACTCCACAAACTACGGTCTTTATCCCCCTTTTGTCCATATACTTTTGTTAAATGCAGTTATAGTTCGGAAACTATACGATTTGTGCATTATCGTCCCAAAACCCAACGCTGGTAATCTTTCTGTAAAATTTTGAGCATTATGCACTTTAAAAACTACTCTATTTCTATACAATCAGAAAATTTCCCCAAATTTGAGTTTAAAACTACCGGTGTCGGGATTAGAGACGAAAAATACTCACTCAGAAAAGGTCATGGATCATAACGGTGTAATACGAAGTACATAAATATAGAGACAAAAGCAATGCAGACAGCATAATGTAGGGACTAAAAACTTATTAACCCTTACATCTATTGTTTGTTTATTAGATATTCAAGTTTAAAGGACTGACTACTGAGTATGTGTTACGCCCCTGCTCCTTCAAGAATGAGATAAGTTACATGAGGTCGATGGTTGAAGGAGGAGGGGGAGAGACAGAGATAAACTTACATCAAAGAAGACAATATTTCGATTAGCGTATCGATCATGCCAATCAATACCGTCAAATCGCTGTGGGAACTGCACATAGCATGTTTTCTTTCCATAAGCAGGATCCATCATAAAGCACATCGCCTCTTTAAGACACTTGCTGTTGTTAAAGTAGTGATCACAATCCACATTCAATAAATATGCACCGTTGGTTAACACAGCTGATACTCGAATCTGAGAAACCCAAAAAAACAAGATATAAGTCAAGTCATAAAAGCCCTCTAGATTTTTGTTTGAGCAGATTTCAAGGTGTTATGTACGGTAATTTAAATCAGGGTTATTTCCTTTCCGTACTTATTTAAGTAGTCTCTGTCCCACTTTTGCCATATACTTTTTCTCACACAGTTTTAGTGCGTGAATCCCAACTTATTTTTTCCGTTGGTCAAAGGAGTTGTATATGCTTCTGAAACAATACTACTTTTATCCGAGCAACTTTTAAGTGGAAATAGAGATGATGTTTGGGAAGAAAGCATGATCTAGTGGATAGTTTGTTCTTAAAGTATATAATATCATTGTGTTAAACAAAACCTACTCTGAGGACAAAAAAGCACAATGTAAAGTTCAAGGACTAAAAACTTATAATACCAAAGACAAATTTTACAAACTAAATGAAACTATTACTTTAATTTCTTTAGATGGAAAGCAAGAGACGGATAACATACCAAAGCATTCATTGCCCCAGCTTTTTTGTGATGTTGAAATCCTGGTTTCTTTTCACGAGAAACATAAACCAGACGTGGTAGCACATTGCCGTCAGTATCAAGACCACCACTATGACCTAAGAACACCTGTCCAATAACAAAATAAAATATCAGGGTTTAGAGGACAAAATTTGTAGAGAACAAAGTATATCAAATGCACAAGATTGAAACAACACATACTGTGATATGTAGGAAAAAAACAAACAAAAGAGAGGTAATGATACCTGGATCATTCCAACATGATCTCTTGAGTTATTTCCTGGCCAAGGAGTTCCATCTTGCATTGTCCAACCTTCGTCAGGCATTTTTTGTGCTTTGGCAACAAGTGCATTGATTCTTACCTTAAATTCTTCATATTCCCTCTGTGGACAACATAGATCATTTGTTTAAAACAAACTCATAAATAAAACTTGTATTCTTTCACCTTATAAATCAGATTAAATAAGCACAGAAAAAAAATTCTTTTCCTATGTTGGTCAAAAGTAACTTTTACTATTGATACAAAAACATAATTTCTTCACTTACAACAAAGAAGCAGCATTTCAGAAAGATAAACAATATTTCAGGATCCTTTTAAATGTTTTTTCAGAATTCAAAATACTACATATCCATCTTTCTTTGGTGTCATAACTCATACAAATATGCTCAAGTTTGGTAAATGATTGATAGCCATTTTGTGCTTCAATATGGACTTTCGCCATCTTTCAGTGGAAACAGGCATGCCTTACATTTATGCTAAATTTTGTTTCTTTTGGAGCAGATATGCGACGTCAATAAAACAAATGGAAATGGTGTTGGATGTTCAATTTAGTTCATTATAAACTGATAAACAATTGGTACCTTCATAGCTCTTCTTTCTTTGACAAAAGAAGGCTGGATCTTGTCCTTTAAATAATCTATCTTTTGTGCAAAGTAAAATTCTGGAGCTCTAGGCTCGATACTGTGTTTCTTGCAAAAGGGTACCCAAAGTCTAGCAAACTCTGAAGTTTCCGAAAGAGCTTCAAATGTCAACATAGCAGACCCATCATCAGATACGTAACACGAAACTTTGTCAACAGGGTAATCGACAGCTAGGATGGAAAGTACGGTGTTAGCTGTAATCAGAGGGGGCTCCTTTAATGGATCCACCGTACTCACAAACACGTCTATAGGTGCTAATTGTGAAGGCTCCCCTTCTCTGTCATACCTGGAAGATAAAAAAAAAGTGTAGTTTTTGTTAGGTACCGTTCATATGGCATTATAAGCAGTAAGGGCACGTTTCTTTCTTATTTCTGTAGTGCTAATTAAGTTTTGAAACGGTACCAAAATGCTATTTTCGAAATAATTAGAAAAGTCTAATGGACAAAAAGTTACACAATACAAAGTGCAGCCTAAATAACATGTTCGGGGCACTTATAACCTTTCATATAACGGTATAAGAACATTTTTCAAATGAATAAAAATATTACTTTCAAACTGACCTCAAGGCAAGCCTATCAAGGTAAGTTTCACGGTTGATAGGAGACCATTTTGGGAACTGATCCAAAAGCCAGGATAACGCAAACCAGACCTCACAGATAACTGAGGTCAACCAAAGCGGGTAAGCATCTTTCACTGGATGAGTACATCGATATTGCAAAAAAAAGCCCAATATAATTAATCGGAGTACAATGACCACACGGTAAGGTGTAAGATGAGAAGAAGCGATTGGAATGATGCGGCTCATCGGTTGGCGAGCATCATCAGCCCTGTGATAAAAAAGAAAAGAATACACATCAACCAGGGGAGTATAATGATTAGAATTTTTAGCACCATTTCCTTTTAAGTGGGAATTAATTCATGATACCAAAGCCCTGGTAAATGATTGAAGCTTGGATGGATGGAGATGTAATATAGCCGTTCAACATAAATGACAAATAAACAAACAGTACAGTTGCAGTTTTATTTCTATAATCTATGACGAAGTTACAGTTTTGTACACTGACTATCATTTTTAGGCCTAATACACCAACCTAGCATAAATAGATTAATCAGGATACCTCCTAAATACGCAAAACACCTCACTTTTTCATAAATAATTTTATAAAAAATTGTTTTGGTAATTACCACTATTGTACATTAACCTACTGGTAATTATCCCTTTTGTACGCTAACTATATGCTAAAATATCAGGAGTATACTGATTGAGCAATAAACGTTGGTTAGCATACTGCTTACAAAACATTATAAGTTGGTGCAAAAATAATTAATAAGAGGTAATGGGTTGGTGAACGAAGTTTTAAAAAGGAAATTTGGTGATTTTGGCTCTACTTCAGACATAAAAAATTGCAGATCATGATGTGCTTTGCTATGCCGATTATGTAAGTAAATACTTCACATGTATGCATAGATCCGGAAAATAAATAAGACTTGTATGCAATAAAGGTAGACAAATTGCTTACATTTGAAGTTCTTCTCCGTTTGATCCTGTGCCTTCAAGATCTCCTTTGTCACCATGCATATTAGCCATTTGCATCGAATTCTTATCTTGTTTGAGCTTCCAACTTTCGATCCTTTCTTTCCAGTCAATATCACCTAACCCATAAGTAGTCAAATCTTTTGAAGGGTCGACAATTCTCACTGAAACTGTAAGTCATATAATAATAGTTAGACCATAGACAAGTAATGTCAAAGTCATAACAATACAATGCATATTCTACTACTGTGTCATTAGTTTACCTGGTTGTTTTGGATCAATATAAGGAAGCGAGTGAACACTCTTGTCGCTGGGGCCCAGAGGACCTGATGTAGTTCGCACAGACCGGTTATCAGATATAGCACTAGGAAACTCACCAGAAACCTGAAATTATAAAAAGATATTTATAAGGAAAAATCTTCATGAACATAACGTAACTGTAAAAGTCATAGCTCATAAAATTAAAAACAATATAGCTAATTAGTTAGTTAAGGTAGGGTTTGATAATCATTAAGTGGTAAATGAGCTATAGGAGACGTCTGTTTTGTTTGGCTGTATTGATAAAAAAAAATGGTGAGAAAAAGCAAACTATTAATGATACATAACAAGAAATGGTTAATAAAAATTACCGGCTGTCCATTAGTGAGAAGGGGGATGGGTTGAGAATCATATCTAGAGGACGAACCCAGGTCAGAATCACTTCCCTGCCATTGGCGCCTTGATTTGCTATTTGCTTGATTATAATTAAACTCATTTTCCAAGTCATCAGCATCATCCTCTTCATCATCTCCGTCAACTCGAGGACTCCCTGTTAAAATTTCAACCGACATCATTTTCCACTTGTGCAAAACTTGGATAAATTTTCTGAAGCTTCTTGCTGATCTAAATCACTCTTGGATAAGAATTCAACATTCTTTATCAGAGATTAACATCAAATGAAGTTGGTACACTCTGTCTACCAAGGAGGTTATGGGTCAATGGTCCTTATCAGTGAATTAATAAAGAGTGATGATATTCGCACGTACGAGTTGCATTTAAAGTTGCACATAGAGTGTAATTGATATTTCAAAAACTACATAATTACCCTTCAAAGAACCAAAAATATAATTTCTGAAATAACATTTACACTTGTAAGTGCAAAGTTAAGTACAACCTACAAGTGCCACATCCACAATTGTTTTCCTTAAAATAAATAATGACTAGTCAACCAAAACTATATGGTTGGCATAAATGCAACTGTCACATTATAACTTTTATGAATCAACTTATCATTAGTTGACAATAAATTTCAGAATTAGAGATATCAATCTTCACAAACTCTAACCATTACACAACCCTATCAAAATTCCCAATTTAGACACCAATCTACACAAACCTCACATTAAGTATACCAACTTATCAAAGTTCACGAGTGCCTAAAAGTTCAAATTATAACTCATGTTGTTTTTCGATTTTGTGTCTATTGGTGCTTAGTAACTAGTGTGATCGCTTGATCGGACAATAAATACGTAACTTTTAGTGCAATTGAGTTCAAAACTCAAAATTTGGTATCCAGTATCCTAATTACTCGATTTTGTGTATATAGAAGTCCAAACAATGAACTACGACAGAATGGTTTACCAAGTGTACAAAGATGATATTTTCCTACATTACAGTCTTTGAAGCTGGTTAGCACACAGGATCATAAGATGGGCTATAAAATCATCAGACACGGGGGCAAAAAGGTTACCTTTGTGTCTCCTGTATCTGGTCTTACACTGAGTACACGATTGATTTCCCTCTTTCCGCTCATATTCATAACAAGGCCTGCAAACTGGAAATGCACATTCATTGCAAGCTACAAAAATATCACCGTTGGCTGTAAGTCCAACAGTGTCTCCGCAGATCTGGCATATTTGTCCATTCACTTGATTCAAAGGCTTCGGCTGAATCAACAACAAAAAATGAAATTAGTTATACGAATAATGAGAACAATGGTGCACTGTTAATGGTCACTTCAAGCAATGTTAACATTAATTACATATAGAGTGTGACAATATGAGACAATCTCTTGGTCATTGCTCAAACTTACGCACCCAACAAAGATCCGACTTTTTATCACTACACTAACATGAGCGAGTTTAATACGTAAGAAATACGAAAAGGTGGCCAATTTAGCAGTATCGGAACTTCAGCAGCCCTTGTGTAGTTATATATAACTATATAACGAAATTAATAGGAAAAAGTAAAACCAAAAGATCAAAGTGATGAGATAAAAGATCCAAACAAAGATAAATACAAGAATAAACCACTGAAAACGCACGTTTATCGACCCTCGGAAAACAAACTCTCAAGCAAGAATTTTTTTTAATAAACTATTAGCTTAACATCAGCAAATTCAAAGTCAATACAAAAACAAATAAATCAATTCGCAAACTTGAAATATCGCAATCAACAAGCTATTTTTTTTTAACAACATGAGGTCAACTAATTAGCCCAACTTAATTAGCTAAAAAACTGCTGATATTAAAAGTAATTAACCCAACTTTAATTTCCTAAATCAATAGTCAGATCTACATGAAATAGTTAATTTCAGCTCAAAATGTAAAGGGATTAAATTCAATAACTAAAATCAACACTCAGATCTAATCAGTCAACTAAATTAAATTAAATTAAGCATCTCCAAAACTAAATCTAAACACTTAAATGGTCAAATTGAGCTCATATATCACTAGGATCTATGTAACAATATCACTAACCAACTAATTAAAAATGAACTGAGCATAAATGAAGAAAAAATGTACTAAAAAGAATTATAAATATACACATAAACACATCTACAAACATGCACATGAGATCTAAAGTAATTAAACCGAGTAAGTGAAATAAAAAAAGGCAAAAAAAATAGAAAGAAACAAACCAGACTATCGGAATCGTTACGAATCTGAACCAATTCATTTCTATTATAAGATCCAGCTACTAATCCAGCATTAGCCTCCATTTTTATTAACAGAATCCAAATCTATTAATTTGTTACACTATCAATTAATTGAAGAAATTGATCATTAGTGTAAGAAATGAAAGTGAATTATTGATCAATTTCGTGAGAGATTTAATCTCTCTCTCTCTAAACTCTCTCTGTGTATTGAGGTTCGTTCACTCGATAGTGGTATTAAAGTAGATATATGATCTGTTTTTATTTTATTTTTACAGGAAAATTGATTGAATAACAAATGTTCTTTAATTATCACACAAGTGATGTCACTAGTGTGTACCGGCTGAACCGGTGAATGGGTTTTTTTGTCGGTGTTAAAAACATATGCTCAATAATTTTATTTTATTTTATTTAATTTAGTTTAGTACCCACGATTAGGCAAAATTACTAAAAAACTCGTTTACCTGTAAATTATCGGTGTTTCTATTTCATGTATAAATATTATAATATATTTATATTTTTCACGTTTCATATTTTCATTTTTCATGGTATGGATCGGACTATGTTAATTATATTACGAAAAATAATGACTTCGATTATATTATTTATACTTTTATATTAATACCAATGTGAATTGATTTCCCCTCGTGACAAGAATTAGACCTCGAGACTTTACTAGTATAAGAAATAGTGAGTTTTATCTTTGAAATTTTCAAATTTTAGTCCAAATGAGTTAGATTAGTTATATTATTTATATTTTTATTTCGGTAGCTTTGTGAATTAAGAGTTTAGTCTAATTTCAAGAGAGAAGTTAAAGATACCGCCTACATAAAACACCAATGTTTTCTACTAAAAGTGTAGACATTTTTTTGTCAATCTTCACATTTTTATAAAGTGTCTACACAAAATAAAATAAAGGTACCGCTATAAATCAATTTTAATTAATATTGGTATAATTTTTATCTAACAAAAGTCAACGAAAACCTGCCTACCAAAACATTAGAATTACATTTAACCAAAAGGATCCTGTTGTACGAGTAATAACAAAACAAAAAACACACACATATACAGCTGGATATGTATATGTATCACTTCACTTGACTATATCAGCCAGCCCCGATGAACAGATGTGATTGTGACGTCTAAACCGGAATAAATAAATAAATTATTTGTGGTACATCAGTGTGATTATAATTTGTCACGTTCTTTGTTTATTAATTAAACGTTGTCATTTTAGCTTTCACATTTCTAACGAAAGAAGTTGTGATGTGACATTTACTTTAACTTCGAAATATTAATTCACTCACTTAAGATTTCATCATTTCCATAACAAAAATACTATAGCCAGCCGGCTCCTTCTCTCTTTTCAAAAATCAAAATAAACATGAAGTCAAAATAATATTTATATACAAAATAATGTTTGATTTAGTGAGAGTCAAAAGTTGTCACAAGCCTGTCGTTAATTTAAAAATCTGTCACAAGTCTGTCGCAAATTGACTAAACTGTCACAAAATCGTCACAAAAAACGTCGCTCATAAGCTCGTAACAAAAAATACCGTCACTAATCCCGTCGCTATTTGGTTATTTTTTTGTAGTGATATCAGTTGTAATCCACTTTATTTCTTCTATATTTATATTGTTCATATAATTCATTAATTCTCACAACTTGAATAGGAACTTTTAAATCAATCAAATCCTAAATTTATGTTTCATGTAAATTTTGCTTGTTTTTAATTTTTCATTCTCCATTTAAGTGGCTCTAATTTAGAAGTAGTTTTAGATTTTTTCTATTGTTTTTATACAATTGAAACCGAACAGGTTTTTCAAATGGGCAAATGATGAACATAACATCTATTTGGGAGAATTAACCATGAGACTTCAAAATCGAGCTTAAAAAAATGAGTTTTCGTATAATACTGTTTTTTTGTTATTATTAGCCTGTTTTTTTTTATTTAAAATATAAACAAAAAAGTAGCTGTAAATGTACGAATTGAGGGAAATAAGTTAATAAAAAAAGGAGAAAAATGATGTATGGTTATGATAAGAAAATTTATAAGAAAGTTGAAAATTTGTATAAATCAAAATGGTTCATTAAAACCTGTAAAATTGTTATATTTGAAGAAATGTTTATGTTATATACGTGATGCGGATGCTTAAGGGGCACTATAATATTGATTTTTTTTAATTCTAGATCATGATCTTTTTTCTGTGTATGAGGATGGATCACACTCATGTTTTTTAGGATGATAATACACGTTGAGATTCGAAATGGGATAAACATTATATGAAAACGAGAGGTTATAGAGCGTAAAACATGTGGCAAGTGAGAGTTTTTTTTAAAGTAAAATGGTGTGTTGCAATTAGTGAATTTGCTATGACAAAGATTTTAGTTGCATTAGAGAAGTGTAGCTACTGAGGGCGCAAGGATGGAAATGAAGATATATTTTATCATATGTATTAGTCACTCTTTCCTTTAAAATGTAGTTACTAGCACATTTTTTTGTTACTATTTGGTTGTGTATTTATGTTTATATACCGGTCTTTGGCCGGCTTATGCCATTAGGGAGGCATTTGACATGGGTTACTTTTGAATAATTTTTTTGTTTAATAAAAAGGAATAGAAAAAAAGATGTGCAAAAATTACTAAGTAGTTATGGATTGTGCAAAATACATGTTCGTATTTCTCAGAAGTTGGAAAAATTGGTAATGGTTAGACTCTTAAAGTGCCCGTAAAACAAGTCCTTATATCTTTCAATATTATACTACTCTTAAAACTAATTTTATTCTTTTGTATTCTGGATGAATAATATTTGTTACTGGTTGCTTGAGATTAAAGGCCAAATTGAGATTTTTCTTCTTGCCATATGCAGTTACGTAATGTTAGCACAAATTGAACTGATTCCCAATACGAAATCGGTATATTATGCAGGTCTTTGGCCTAAATTAACTTGCATCGTATAAGTAAACTAATACGAGTATAATAAAATTAATATTACCACCAAACACACCAAAAAATATTTTTAAAATATAAGGTTGGGTGGCCTAATTGGACATCACACAATCATCTTCTGTCACATATATAGCAGTAGTTAACTGTCGGTCATGCTTTCATAATGAATATTGAATAGTATGATAAAAAATGGATGTCGTTTTCTTCTGTTAAGTCATTATGGTATTCCTTTCAAAAAGAAATAAAAAATTCCCAACAACTCTACTTACTTGTCGGTGCAATCTCAACTTTTTTGCTGATGAATAATTCAATTTCCTTTTTATTGAATAAACAACCACGATATTTCAATTTATTACAAAGCTATAAAAATACTTATTACTAAACTTTCATTAATATTGATGTCAAGTATTTCATCTCAACTTAAAAACTAATTACGACGAATTAGGAATTTCATTTCTTCGCAGTCGGAGGGGATTTCCCACGAGATCCAAGCAACTTAGTTCCGAACAACTTGAGTGACCGTAAATTTTTAACCGGAGTTGAAGCGCTACGGTTTAGAGCCGATGGTATACCGTTAGGCTTACCGTGGTCCACCATAGTATTATTTCTCATATTTGTTGTTTGGCAGTGCCTTAACTCTCTATTTTGCGCTGCCACGTGGCTAATGTTTTCGATCAAGTGTTTGTCGTCCCACACTAAGCCTGATGAACCATACCTCCTAAATGATTGTTTTGACCTTTGAAGGGAAGCCATAGTAGAAATTTTGGGGAAAAAAAATGTTTCTAATTAATCCAGGCCATAGAGATAGATATAAAGAAAAATTGAATGCTATTAGTTTTTTCGTTTTCCTTTTATATATGGGTAAAAATGCTTTTCATCCTCATGCTTATTTATAAAGAGCAGGAGATACTTTTAGGAAGAGGAATAAGAAGAAAATTCCAATTAGTGGAATCATTGTTTTTAAATGATCTCCATGCATGTTTTCGGAAATTAAATGTTTCATAGCAGAATGTGGAGTATCTTATTTTCTCTTGCATGACTTTTTTTTATTATACCAAAAATGCACAAAACATAAGATTAATCAAAACATATAATAAATATACGATTGGCTTAGTGCTACGATCGCCTTAATTTCAAAAGAGTCTATGATGTTAACTTTTCTAATTCTTTATATGTACTTCAATTTTACTTTTACACAAAAAATATTTACCGTGACTTGAGTAATTAAGTAAAAACTACTGATATAAAATTATATTAAAACTGACTCAATCTATTTAGCGAATATACTTAACAGATAAACGGATGTTACTTGGCATATAAGATCTACTATAGATGAAATTAATTTCAAGCTGAAGAATAAAGATTACCGCCAATTCCGGTAGTGAAGAAGGGTTTAAAGAGTACGACTGTAAAAGTGATTTGTCGGATCGTTTGAGGAACATTATAAATCTGGAAGCAAAAGGGCTTCTTAATTTTCGTTTTCATTGAAGAAGAAAGGATAAGAAGAGAGCAAATGTCGCAAAGCGGTCTGAGAGAAGCCCCTTAAGTTTCTAGTGAATTTTCTTTTTACCTTCTATCTAAAGTTTTATTTCTTTCAAATTGCTGCAGTTTGCGGTTGTAACTTTAACAATATTTTATTTTTGTTTGTAGGGTTTTTCCCCTTCATTTTTACTTTACAATAATTAATAAAAATGTGGGTTTTTCCCACCATTTATATATATATATAAAAAAGTAAAAACTACTTAATTAATATTTGAGTTAAAACAGTATGTTTTTTTTTTTTTGAATAAAGGTTAAAACAGTATGTTTTTCACCTACGTACTTAAACTTCTCCCGAACTTTTAACCGATAGCCTGCTACGGATTATGGGATTTGTAGGGGCAATTTTTGTGTGTCGAGCAGTTTTTAATAAGAATAAAAATTGACCTGAATATTGGTAACAGTAACGTTCCCCTAGGCACTAGCTATCATGGTTAATAATGATAATGATACCTAGATTAAATTAATTTAGCAAAAGACCAATCTAGTAAAGTTTTCTTTTGTTTCTTCGATGTATATATATAAAGGGTCTTAACTAAAAGACCTTGATGCATGATGAACATGACGATGACGAACATGAAAACTAAATCAGAATTAAATTGATTTAGACCAAGTCTAGTGGTAACCATTTTGTTTGTTTGTTTGTTTGGCCAACTTTATCTATACATTGTGACTTTGTCTATGACGTTCTTTCAATTTCTTCCTGATCGTTGAGTTGTATTTAGTGCATGGAAAATTTACTATTTGTAGTCAGCAAAATAGTGTAAATACAAATGTTCGTAAAGTTGGGGCTATCCCCTTATAGTGACAAAAGACCACTTGATTATTTACTAAAATAGTAACTTTATGTGTATATATTAATTGTAAACAAAAGACATAAATAAGTTCGAGTTTACAAGGCTAACTAAAGTTATTCGAAATAATACTTATTAATCTAGTGGAAACGTGTAGTATTTATTAGTTTTTACTCCTAAATCAGGCAAGCTTAATTACTAAAAAAGAGAAACTACGAAAAGAAAAGATACACCAGTTTAACGTTAATGAAAATTCATCAGAATTGATCATTGTTTAATAAAAAAGTAATCAAATAAGGTCGCATATATAAGAGGAGAGTGGCGGAACCAAGATCGATCCATTTGTTAAAGGGGCATATATAATTTCATGTGAATTCCTTTTTACACGTGTGGTGCTAAGAACATCCACATTACTTTTGTTAACTTTTTGTTGTTAACTAGTGACACAGCATATTAAGTTAAACACCCACATTAGTTCTGACTTTAACAATGTTATTGTTGTAAGATATTATTGGACTATTGGGCTTGTACTTTATGGGCCCAAGTGGGCTTGTAACCCTACCCCTCTATCTATATAAAGAGGGTTAGGGGTCTTCTATTTGATGATTCATTCATACATTATGATTAATAAAGTCTCCCTTATTGTTGTCTCTCATACCTCTCTCTATATCTATACATATCTCTATATATATCTATAACGAGCTAATATGTCACACAACACGTTATCGGCACTTTGCTCGCGGAGACTAGGATATACGCTCGTGGGTATTGGAGATTTTGGATAAACGCACGGATATTGAGTATCTATAAACCTTGAGGTTTAACCGGGTTTTTAGGGTTTTGCTATATCGACCTTCACCAACATACCGTGCCTAAGGTACCCGGATATAATTTTTTTTTATACCGTACACGTTACATATTACATGTTTGTATGCTACTGTATTGCATGATTACAACGCATGCTTGTATGTTTACTGTATCTACATGAATTGATTTAGAACCGAAGTGGTTGTCTTTAGATAATTAGCATACTGTGTTTACTGTATATATGTATAATCATCATATATATTATCATGTTAAAACAAAATCATATGCTATGCCATTTGAATGGATTTTTAACAGAACCTACTATTAATTCCATGAATAACGAGAATTATGTATACCGACAACCATGTTATGTTATTAACACCATGTTAGAACTACATGTTAATATGTGTATGATAAGACACAATATTCGGTCAATATACACACACATGCATATAAATTTTTTTTATTAAAAGGCAAGCGAATAAAAATTGCATGTTAATTGAATAAATTGATATGTTTCCATGTAAATTTAACCTTTTGCATGTTAAAATATTTTTTTACCATATATAGAATTGATTGGTAATTAAAAATATATTGCTTGCTTGCATGTTAAAACTACCATGTATAGAATTACTTATATGGCAATAAACCGTAGATAATTGATTGATATCTTATTAGTATAATCAACATATCTTTTGATATTACCATAGATATAAATATACCATATGGCAGTTAATTGATTTGATTTGATTTGGTATGATATAATTTGTGTGATTGATAATTCTGAATTGATTTAGTTTATCACCAAATCTACTGTATGATTAGATATATATCATGAATATATTTTATACTGCCTTGTATATATGTGGTTATCTAGAAAAGATATACCTGTTATTTATTGCCATGAATGGTAGAATTGCGAAATCATATATTTTCACATTTAAGTTGGAAAAATTATGAACCTTCCCTAAATAGGCTCACCTATTTGGATACGATGTCTAGGAAAGATATAGGCGGAAGTCGATATCCTAATGAGGTCGGGTTTTAAGTGGCATTCGTGCCCTCCACCCTCACCGTCTTTCCTGGTCGTTTTTCAAGTAGAGCTACCGAAAGGGGTTGACTAAATAATAATTTCCCCGAATGTGTTTATATAGTGATGTATGTTTCGCCGAATTGGTGTCTCAGTATCGACCCGTCGTTCGATCAATGAGAACCAATTCACATTAAAAGCAAAACTATTTTCGAACCTGTCGTTTCGAAATTAAAGTTTGTGCTTGTGCAAACCATAAACATATAAACCAGTCGTTTTATATGAAAAATAATCCAGAACTCCCAACACATGTTGGATGCCATCTATGATAAGAAAAATCGCAAAACATACTTGCGAAATGACTGTTTAGACGTTGATGTTATTCCGTCACCACATGTTAGTCACCCTGATGTGTGAGCATGTGATACCCAAATTATTTGGATGTCATCTTTGATGAGTAAAACACGAGTTTGTTGTTACCCTCGAGATGAATGCTAAGGCGTTGATTTTATTCCGCCGCCACATTTGAGACGTGATGACGTCTATGGTGAACAAATGTCTGAAATTGACATATTGGAGCAATCCTTCACCAAAATACTAGCTTGGAAATTGCATTCCATAAGCAGTATCATGAATTTATATTCACCATGTTCCTTTATCGCCCATCTGTTATTGGATAAGAAAATTACCCCGGTGAGTAATTTTAATCCTATTGGGTCAATGGCGAATTGTTTGCCTGATATTAATGCTCTTCGTGTACATTTTTTTCCACGAATCGAGAACCGAGAAAAGTGTTATTTGTCTCGAACTGTCGCGATCCCGATGAATCGCCTAGCCAAGGGAGATTTTAGACAATCGTCAAAAATCGAAAACTTGTGGCTCCAAGACAGTAATTGAAAGGAACAATATGGGCCGTTGTCACAAAGTAAGAGATGATGCTCAAGGAGCCAACTCTATGCTATAAAGACAATGGTCATGCACGGTTACTCCTTAAATAGTTCACAACTATTATAAAGGTAGAAAAACCGATGCTAATGTGGTTAAAGCTAATTGAAAGGAAACTCTTGAGACCCCCGATTTTGTGGCTCAAATGAGTTTGACACCTTTCTTTATTGATTTTGATAAATCATTGAGCCATTTTTTCGCTCATCTGGATTATGTTTTTCCATTTGGATTATGATTTTTCCATTTGGACATACTTTTGGATTATGGTTTGCCTGTTTACAAAATTTCTCGAAATAATTTAAAGTGTTTTGAGCAAATTCCTTTGACAAATGTGACCAAACTTTAAATTATGAAATTTTAGGCCATACCTGTGGGGTAGTTGATATATTTTGGAAATAGTGGGTAACAGTGTACCACATAATTTCACCAACTATTTGCCTAAAAGAGCACTCAGTGACAACGATTCTGGACCTGTCGTTCCAAAATCGAAATCTTTGGTAAAGCCAAATTGATTTGTCAAATATGAGGCGTTATACTCATGCAGGTCCTGTCGTACCTTGTTGAGTTATAAAATATTCGAGAAAACCAGTGTTATCTGGTAATAGCTCATGAAAGAAATGAAATTTCTTTACATAGCCTCCACTCAAAAACGTATTTTAGAGGAGTTGAAATGTCTTTCAAGTGGTTGCTACCACATTCTTTAAAGCATTTAAAGTTACCTTATCATTTCGCCTGTCGTCGAATGATAAATGATTTAGATGCTAAGACATGATTGTCTGTACTATCATTCGCCTGTCGTCGATTGATAAGAGAATTTTGATATTGTGGCATTGACCGGATGAGATATTCCCGGGTCAAAAGACGATGGTTGATTTATAATCGCATCGCATTTGGATTCTCTTTGAGAATATATTTCGTGATTAATCCGAAATTAATGCCACTAATGCTCACTTTGAAAGACTAGTATGTGTAAAGATCACAAAATGAACTCGTAGAATTCTGGTAAAGAATTGAAGGAGTTATTGTGGACTTATCCAACCATAAGACGGACCATAAATATAAATGGTTATGGTTGAAGCATCGACAATAAGGTCACATTTTATTGTTGTCCACAGAAATGCAGTATTTCCAAAACTTTTAGCCCTATCATTAAGTTGATGGCTCATGATCCGGATTATCCTGAAAAGTCTAGTCGACTTGATAATTCCGAAGAGTAATAATCGAAATTTCGATTTGAATTACTTGAGTTTGGAAATTGAAATTGAACATCCTGTCGATTATGTTCAGACCCAATGGACTCACGGAAAGTTTGATGATGCGACTGCAAATGATTGCACGCACTGCTTGGTCTTGCGCACCAAGATTTATATTTCCCTGTGGGGTTATGCTATTTTGCTGCATTGGTCCGTTATGAGGCCCATAGACACTCAGACACCATATGCGTACCAGCTGGTTACTGGTTATGAGCCAGAAGTCTCATATTAACGCGTGTTTGGAGTGTTTAATTAATATTTTGATTGAGCCGCTATAGCGTTCAAAATATGGACCTCTGAAAGGGACATAAGTCGATTATGAATCCCCTGCCTATCATTTGATAGAGTAACCTTGGCAAGCGATCTCTTTACCGCATGATATGCGAAAGTGACATCGCTAAGACTGTTCTCCCCGTCGTTAGGGGGAGATTTGCACGTTACCGTTGATAAGGAACGACGTGAAGTAACGTGGCATAACCCACTCAGTCTTAGCTTGAACTCCAAAACTGCACTTAGTGATAAGTAAGTGCATAGACTAAGTGCATAGACTCCCTCAAGTCTAACTAAATGCCAAACGCATTTAATGACTTTCTGAGATGTCACGAGATCATTTATACCTGCTGCAAAATGCTTGCAAGGATAGTCGTCCCTGTCGGATGTCGTGTTCCTGTCGTAACACGTTGCTTTGGCCGAACCCGCCAAGCAAAGGACGCTGCCGTCGGCCGTCAGTCTGTCGTCCTTCCTAAGATATGAGGAAGTTGACCGGTTCTTAATTCATTCAGCCCCAGAGGTGGTGAACTGATACTCGTTTGTCGCACGAGATTATAAAGGATCAAGGAGATGTGTGATTTCCTCCTCATCCTAAGAATCTCGAAATATCTGTCGATCATGATATCTTAGACGATATTGAAGCGAAACGAGACTGTTATTGATTACTTGTTCATATATTCGGTGACGACTGATAATATGAACAAATTATGACAGGGAACCATGTACCGTTGCCTGAAGTCAACGTAGAATAGACTGTACTAATGGAAACTTGCAATCCAAGTAGACTCCTTAACGAAAGTGTGTTCGGACCTGTAGTTCCAACACCACCAATGTTAAACGAGTTCGTTTATTTGGTTATTCGTAAGGAAAAGTGATGAGAATAATGAGATTGTAGAATGCTCGCCTAGTAGCGCAAGGCTCCTCTCACACCTTGGAGTTGATTACGATATGGTTGATTTCCTCGTAATGGACATTATAACAGTCCCCTACTTTATCAGTTTAGTAGTTTCCGAAAAACTGATTATGCAGCATGCAATTGTGGTCACGGTTTTATCTCTATGGGGATTTAGACAAAGAGATATAGATGAAGGTCCCTGTGTGACTTCATGTGCTTAAATCAAGTAGTTTCTGACCACGGAACACGATCTCAATTGACTGAGATGTTCACTATATGGATTAATATAATCCGAGCGGATGTGGTATACCGCCTAAGTGAGTACTTGATTAGCTTGGGATACTTGAACAAGTATTATGCCCTTGCGTGTTTTATTACGCGATCCATTTTTGGATTTGCCTTCGAGATGAAGGATCTTGGGAAGACACGGTAGTGACTCAACCTGATGATTGAGTCCCGTAAAGATTGAATCTAAGTCCATGATTTAGACTACACCCAGAAGGTGTTATGACGTTGTAGTCATCATGACGCTAAGTCGTCAGATTCTCCCATGATCGTTCGATCACTAGACATTGATATAGACCCAGTCCGTCCCTGATGAGACGATGAAGAGATATTGAACCATAATGTTCATATCTAAGTACAATAAGCGCATCATTGTACTTGGTCTAATGTGCTAGGACGAACATCTCGTCTGTTGTGAATGGTATAGCTCGACACAACATCGCGCTAACACGCTGCCATCGAAATGGCACTAAAGACACATTTCCTTACCTTATGGTAATTTTGGAAGTGGGCTAGTTTATTCCATTTGCGTCATCGAGTGTACCTACCCCCTTCGGTACTCGAATTAACGCAACCCTTTTTCGGTTATACCGATGCCGGTTACTTATCAGACCCGCATAAGGGATATTCCTAACATGGTATGTCTTTACCATTAGGAATAAGGCGACATCTTGGAGGTCTTGGAATGACTCCAAGTGAATCACTCTGATCTATTCGTGCTCTATGAGACGACTAGAGAGTGTATATGGCTTCGAGCTAGTATTAGTCATATTTGAATTACATATGTTCTGTCTCACGATCCAGATAAAACACTTGTCTTATTTGAGGACAACTTGTTGTTATCAATCAAGATAGACATGACTAGATTATGCTACTTAGCATTTCTCGTCGAAATTAATTTTCACATATAAAGTTTATGAGCATCCAGTTGAATGCTCGTTCTATTCCACGTTAGATTTTCCTGCATCCAGTCGTATGTAAGTAAATGAGGCATCCAGTCGAATGCTCGTACTCTTTCTTGGAATATGAAATCTTTGCACCCAGTCGTGTGCAAGTGAGGGGGAGCATCCAGGTGAATGCTTATTGCACTAATTACTACTTAGTCGAAATCTTCGCACCCTGTCGTGTGCAAGTGAGGGGGAGCATCCAGTCGCATGCTCGTGTACTCTTTTTGTCCTTAGACCAAGGTTTTTTTCCCACTGGGTTTTCCTTGGCAAGGTTTTTAGCGAGACACGTTCCCATCTTATCTCACTTAAGATTGCCGAAATTAGGGGGAGTATCCTGTTGTATACTTCTTACCACCGTGTACTCTTTTGTCCTTCGACTAGAGATTTTTTCCCACTGGGTTTACTCTAGCAAGGTTTTGATGAGGCACCTGTTTTGTGGTTGATCCCCTACTACTACCATTGTTGCACTCTTTTTCCTTCGATCAGAGATTTTCCCATTGGGTTTGCTCTGGCAAGGTTTTGATGAGGCACACTGTTTTGTGGTTAGTTACTTACATGATATTTCGGCATATATCATTCGGCTACACAGTTTCTCCTAGGTACCGGTTTTGTCCCACACTGGGTTTTCCGGCCCTAAGGTTTTTATGTGTTTAGCACTGCGAATGAACTCGACTCAGATCGACTGCATGAAGACGAAGAATTCAAGACGTCCAAAGGGGGAGTGTTGTAAGATATTATTGGACTATTGGGCTTGTACTTTATGGGCCCAAGTGGGCTTGTAACCCTACCCCTCTATCTATATAAAGAGGGTTAGGGGTCTTCTATTTGATGATTTATTCATACATTATGATTAATAAAGTCTCCCTTATTGTTGTCTCTCATACCTCTCTCTATATCTATACATATCTCTATATATATCTATAACGAGCTAATATGTCACACAACAGTTATCTATTTTAATTAAAAATTAATTATTCAAAATACAGTAGTTATCTGTTTTTTTTTTGTCCATCACCATAAATTACCGTTAAATTTCAGTGTCAAATTCCAGAAAAGATAGAATTTTAGAAATAGGGAAATAGAAAAGTCATAGTTGAATTGTGGGTTGATAAAATGAGGACGATTTTCCATATTTATGGAGAATAAGAGAAAATAAAGAAAAAGAAAATATGCAGGAGAAAATAAATAGAAGAGTAGGTTAGAGATAGAAAAGATAAACGTGAGAAATATCAGTTAATTAGAGGGTGGGTCAGTTTTTTTTACCATGTCATCACATATAACATTTAAAAAAATTGTTATCTTTAACAATCTTTTTAAGGAGACAAAATTGTATTGTTAGCTAACATTTTTAGTTAACACACACTTTAACACACCTATTGTAGATGCTCTAAAATACTATACTGCATGGTTCCTTTAAAATGCATGGTAAAAAAATTATATATATATTTATTTAAAATGCATGGTAAAAAGTTTAACTTTCTCATGTGAACGTTGTAAGACATAGGGGACAATCGATTTTCTTGATATTATCTTTTAGTAAAGACCAAAATTAGGATATGAAAAACAGCAAACTAAAATACTATACTTCCTTCGTTCCTATTTAATTGTCCATTATGAAACTACATGCAATTTTGACCGGCCAAGAACTTGTATCAAAATTGTCGGAATGAAAATTTTCAAAAGTTGACCATATAGTTCAAATGTTAAATTTTATGATTAGATTTTAAAAAAAAATCATTTCGACAATTTTGATACAAGTTATAAACCGGTCAAAATTGCACGTACTTTCGTAATAGACAATTAAATAGGAACGGAGAGAGTATTACGTACTAAGTATAATATGCAAAAACGATCACTAGATGGACCAAAACCATCACTTGTTCAAACATGAACACTGTTTTTAACTCAAGTTATAACCAGATCATGTCACATATACGAGCGCCAATGGTATTATGTACTCGGAGGCGAAGTTAGGTGTGGTATATGGGGATGCCAAAATTTATATAAACTATACATCTCGGAAAAAAAAACAAGACGCATATTTGTGTTTCCGTCGTAAAACCGTGTATATTTGCATTAATCAAATCTTAATTTGGAACGTTTTTGCAAAAAAAAATGTACAAGTTGATGTACAAATATCTTCCTCATATATATATATACACATATACATGATACATCTTTGACAAAAGACGTAACAAATTTACTCATTTCCATCAAGTATGTGCCGTTAGAGAAGTCCGGCTGCTCAATTTGAATTAACAATAATTCGAAAGTACATTATTATGTTATTTCAATTTAATTCATTCTAAGAATTAATGGTTAATGACAGGGATTATTCCATGCATAACTGCTATGTATGTGGGTAATAGTTTTATTTTATAAAGGAAAATAGCAACCAATGTGATACGATTGATTTTATTGTGTTGCACGTAAAATTGAGAAATGCTATGCCTTGTCGTGTATTTTTATTATTAGTCGTTGAAAACAATGATTTGACACCATTTATAAACAAACCACTTGACATTATCTTTATTATGTGAATTCGGCACCCTCATTTACGATATTCGCTTTTGCAACTAGGTAAAATACTAGCTATCTGTATGTAAAAGAGGAGACAGTGTCTTCCTTATAGCAATATTATGTTTGTTTACGGTATTAAGAGGGGCTATAATATTAATTGTGATGTGAGACTCAATTTATATAATATTTGTTTACACAATTCGTAATTGGTAGTACATAAGGTACAATACTAATTGTACTGCATTTTATGCTACTAAGGGTATTATCGATAACATATTTAACAAGTCTATATGTCATGTTTGTTTGCAGTATAGTATAAAAGTATACAATTTGTAACTAAGTATTAAAGATGGTATATATAATAACAATAGTTATGTTTGTTTGCGGTATAAAATGGGGTATCATGTTTGTTTACACAATTGACAATTGATAATAAATAGAGTATAATACTAATTGTACGTCATTTTATGCTAATAAATAATAATAAGGGTATAACATGTTGGTTTCCGTGTACGAAATAACAATTAACAATAATTAAAGGACTAAACAAGAATTACAAAACCCAGTGTAATCTTTATTAATTTCGAAACTGATACAGAAATTAATGATTACAACATGTAGGTACTGAAACGTAAATAAAGCAAATGTTATCAGATTATTATTAATTAATAATCTGATGTATTGAATTGCAATAAATAGAAGCTGCCGGACTGGAAAGTATGAACTTAACAGCCGGACTGTTCTGTTTTAAATTGAAATAACAGGACTGAATTGAAACTATTCTAATTACTGAATTTAATTACAGAATTGAAATTACAGCAAAAAACAGAACTTTAAAGAAATTACAGAAAGGTACAAACAGAATATAAAAGCTACAGCTAAGGACAGCAATGTAAAATACTAAAATTAAAATTACAGAAAAGTAAATTGCGTAATTGAAATGACAGAATTGTAAATGGACAGAATTAAAATGCGTAAATGAAATGGACAGAATTAAAAGACGAGACTACTGTTAACAGTATGCCCTTAACCGATATTCGCCCAACCACCTTAAGGTTTCTGGTTGCGTTGGCGCTTCGATCCCAAGGTACAACGTCTCGGATGACTCGCCGGAAACTGGCGACGAGTCAAGGTCGAGCTGTTGGTGGGTGGTTCTCTCTGTTTCTAAAATGTAATGCTACTGTTTAGAGAGATGATATATGCTGCTGTATTTGATTTCAGAATGTTATGTGTGTGTTTTTGACATGTGGGGGGTCTGCCTATTTATAGGCTTGCTGAGTATCTCAGCCATTAAGGTCACTTTACTACTGTCAGTTTTCGAAATTCGAAACTGCAGTATTAACTTTGCAATGAAATCACATTTATTGCAACAGTTACAGCTTTGCTGGAAGCTTTTCCCGAACTGGCACACTTTTCCGAACAGGCACGCTTTTCCCGAACAGAAACACTATTCCCGAACAGGCGCGCTTTACCCGAACAGGAACACTATTCCCGAACAGGAACAAGCCTTTTTCCCGACGAGCAAGCCCGCCCGACGAGCAAGCCCGCCCGACGAGCAATGAAATCACTTTACTACTGTCAGTTTTCGAAATTCGAAACTGCAGTATTAACTTTGCAATGAAATCACATTTATTGCAACAGTTACAGCTTTGCTGGAAGCTTTTCCCGAACTGAAACACTATTCCCGAACAGGCGCGCTTTACCCGAACAGGAACACTATTCCCGAACAGGAACACTATTCCCGAACAGGAACAAGCCTTTTTCCCGACGAGCAAGCCCGCCCGACGAGCAAGCCCGCCCGACGAGCAAGCCCGCCCGACGAGCAAGCCCGCCCGACGAGCAAGCCCGCCCGACGAGCAAGCCCGCCCATGTGTGGTACACAATACACACATGTGTATGTGGACACATTACTTAATATCCACATAGGATACCTTAGTATATATATTGTAAAAATCACTCATGATTTTCCAATGTGGGATAACCCTCATGGGTTAAATCCCATTTCTTTTCTCATTTTCCAGCATTGGCTTTATTGCCTCTTTCGAGTACCAACCTTCGAGTCCAATTATCATTCACACCCTTCCTCCGAATGGGTCATGCGATATACCGTTGCGAAGCTCGTCACACGAGCTACTCAAACGCAAAGAGTATGGCCTCAGAAAAACTGAGGAGTCGCATTAAAAATTGACTCAAAGATGGTCCCTGACCACTTGGAACAACTATGTTTAAATTACATATTTTTTCCAATTTTTCCAACATAACATATGTATCAGTTGCAGGTCTACCAGGGCGCTAAGTTGCAGAATACTGTAACGAGTTTTTATGTACTAGGAATAAATTGTCCCTAAAAAAACAAAATCGAAGCGGCTCAAACTTGCATAATATTGCTTCAAATACGCAACTGTCAATTACAAATCAACTTGCACAAATTATGTAACTGCTGTCCTTTTCGAAGGCAAAATGCTATAGATACATAATTTTTGTAGAAGCGTTCTGATATAGAGCGACTGTTAATACAACCTCTGAAGTCTGAAGAACCGATCCTTTTCAAAACCATAGCAATGCTCTTGACGTATTCGATTTATTTTAGTTTGTGAAATTAACTTCTATTTTAGCAGCTCCGCTCATTTACAATATTTTTCAACTAATTCTGTTAAAAGGTTGTTTCTGCTTTTGTATGTATTTGTGCTATATTCCCATATAGATTCTATATGCAGTGAATGTTTTTGTTGTAAGAAGGGGTATACATAGTCTTATATTGTCCGGTTTGGAGGAGTTAATTCATTGACCTAACACTAATATGTTTTTTTACAGGAAATGCTTAACTGTGGGGTTCCAACTAAACTAAACTCGACTCACCTTAGAATACGTATTGTACTAGATTCGTGATATTACTTGTGTCACGCATCTCCTTTAAACCCAAAGACTCGTACAAAAAGCTATGCATATGATAGGTATATATACGGTCGACTTCAAATAAGTTATGGACAAAGCCGAAAGGCATCATCACTCTTGTATTTGAATTTGTGAAGGGATCAGGGGTGGACCCAGGGGATGGCTGGGGCCACCCCGGCGACCCCCGACCGCTATTTTCAATTTTTTTTTGTGTGTAATTTAATTTTTTTAAAGATATATAGATTGATAGTCCCTCTTAATTAAACAAAATAGTTGTTGTTGTAGTGGTAAAATTGGGTTTAAGATAGTGGAAGTTTAGGAGTTAAAATCATGCTAGTTGTTTTTTCCTAAAAATTTCTATTTTTTATCTTGAAATTACCAAATTTCGTAAATGAGCATTCTATTTTCCCAAACAAAGATTATTACAAAATATATTTTATTGTTCAATACTCTTTGTCTTAACTTTATATTTATTTTATGATATGTTAAACATAAAAAAAATTATTTAATTTTGTATTAGATCTTATTAATTTTATCCTCTATTCGATATATTTTTTACAGCAGGACCCCCCAAAAAAACCATCATGATTCCGTCCGTGGAAGGGATGAGAACAGGGTACACAACCATGCCACATGAGAACTCTTAGTCAGTCCGTGTGCATTATATGTGGAAAATGCAAGTAATACATAATTATGTATCTTTTGATGACATGAATATCAGATTATGTGTGTGTACAAGAAATACAGGCGTGCATATTTCTGGTGATTCGCTGTTTAAATCAGATAGATAAAAATCCACACCGCGAAATAAGTAAATGCATATATTATCCGGTATCTTAACATGGAGGGTGCATATACCAACTGCAATTGTTTGGATGGTTCTGTGTTCTTCAATTAAGTACAATAATCAATATGGAAAATCACATTTGATACTCTTTGAAATACTGTAAAAGTGATAGCTATCACTTTGCAATTGCAGACAGTATTGGTCATACGTCGACTGTCACATTTCTGCATGAGAAGACACCTGGGAAACAGTCTATTTATGAATTTCTAAAAAGAATTGCATTTAGCGGATTAGTAAGGACTGTTAGCAATTTATCATATGAACCTGCTCAAAAGTTTAAATTTTCGTAAATTCTTTTGTTGAGTTTTTTTTGGAAACCGAGGCTCTAGATGTAGTGAAGATCTGATTAAAAGCAAGTTACTAATCAGTATATCATACTGTTTACTGAACTTATTTCGCACCTCGAATTTTCTTCTCTTCAAGATAACTATTATTCTGTACCAAGGAGTGACAAAATTCAAAACTCGAGTTTCTTATTTTTTATTCCTCACAGGATTTCCTCTAAAAAAAAATTCCGTTTTCTCTAAGCAGGTGCTTGCGGGGAGTTATCTATCTGTGGCAGGGGAAATGAGCATGTTTGGAATACTTTTAATCATTTGGGGCCTTATCAAAGAAGGGATTTCTGCAAAGCCCATTAATTAATACGGACTTAACAAAGACCATTTTCATGTCCCGGACTCTAATAATTGCTCTTAGTCTGGCCTTTTCAGCGGTCAAGTTCGATTTAAAGAACGACAAAAGGGTTGCCTCTGCTCGTCCCATTGCCAAACCTCCTAGAAGCTCTTCAAAGTCAAGTTAATTGAGGTGATTGTTATACGTAGCTTTGTAAGTTCAAAGCGAACGCCTCTGCCTCAAAATTTCTTTTTGAATTTTGTTCATAAAAACTATCAGTGATGCTTTATCTGCCATTTGCTTAAAAATAATCTATGGGCAAGGCTTGTGTAGCACCCCACTTCAAGTTCTCTGTATATGGATAGAAATAAGAGGCGAAAGTTTTAAAATATGTGATATGTCTCATGGTTCTGTTCTATAATTGTGTTTTCTAATGTTTCTCATAGTTCTGTCTGCCCTGCTCCTCATGTTTGAGCAAACTAAAACGCAATTGCTTCACAATATTGAGGTTCAGAATCATATTTA
This sequence comes from Primula vulgaris, assembly GCA_963920805.1. Classification (NCBI taxonomy): domain Eukaryota; kingdom Viridiplantae; phylum Streptophyta; class Magnoliopsida; order Ericales; family Primulaceae; genus Primula; species Primula vulgaris. The sequence continues at coordinate 14,552,334 of OY987212.1, forward strand.
TGTATGTTCACGGTATACGTACCATACGGAAAAAGAAAAATGGTTATTTTGTAAGTAAAGAATGATCTAACGATTATCCTTGGATTTACAAGTCCCTTTATTCCCAATCTGCCTTTGAGAAGAGTGTAACAAAATTAGCTCACTGAAGTGGAGTAATAAAGCCGTAACCCCAATAAGCTTTGTTTCTCCTTTACTAAGGCTTAAACATAAAGTGACAAAGTAACTATACTGACAGTAATGGAATACAACCCTTCATAACTAACCAAAAAATACTTGGCACGATTAGTTTTTGACTTCAGAATTTCCAATTATAGTTATCTGCCATTCTGACTCTAGAAAGAATTCCAACTTAGATATGAATTTTAGTCTCTTCTTTGAGCAGTTCCTGATTCAGTTCTGTATAAAGGCATTGCTGCAATATATGGAAATTATTTGAAGGAATTGAGGACATAACTCAACCTATCAACAAACTGTCCTGAACGTAGATCGATATGCTTTTTTTTTTGCCAGTGTAAAAAAAGTTACTGTTTGCCTTTTTCTTTCTAAATACTTTTGTAATGCCCAAGGGTTTTTTGCACTTTTGTACAACATAGACTTTTTGTGATTTTTTATGTCATATTACCAGATTATTTAATTAGTACACCATACTACTTTTCGGTGATTTTATACACTTTCGTATAATAATTTCCGCCCACTCGACTTTCGCATATCACATCCACATTTTTCTTCCGTAATATCATTTGCATACCTTGATCCATGTAGCCTACTTACCTCAAAATTATCATGTTCATTCCATACTACAAAATAATGATGTACAAACCTGTTTAAATTTTCAAGTCTACCTTGAACTTTAGGGGTAATGATAAAATATTTTCTTACCACATTTTTTTTGGATGGAATTTTTAATTTTACTGGACGGAAGTGTATAAAATCATCAAAAAATTATAGTAAGGACTACTAATTAAATAATCTGGTAGTATGGTGTATAAAATCGTAAAAAGTCAATAGTAAGGTGTACAAAAGTGAAAAAATACCCAATGCAGCAATAAAGTTGGATTTTTTCCATTTGATTTTAGTTAACATTGCATTTGAAGTTCCTCATGTGCCCTACACTAGCTCGCATAACTTTGGTCTGGGTATAATTTTGATACCACAATAATCTAGGACTCCGTTCGTATAATTTCGTTCGAGTAAGGCCGGTCCTATAGACTGGGGAGCCCTAGTAGTTCAAATATATGCATACAGAAAAATGTTCTTTTACTGAATCTCTGTGGCATGAAAAAGTATAACTTAGACAACTCTAGTTAAAATTTAAAGATCCATTGTATTACTAGATCATTGATGTATGTAGTTTTAGATGGTATGTAGAAAAGGTATAACTTAGACAACTCTAGTTAAAATTTAAAGATCCATTGTGTTACTAGATCATTGAGGTATGTAGGTCTTGTTTCCTATCCCCCCTTATATTTTCTTTTAACTTCCAAAATCAAATGTACAAAAAGACTTGAGGGCGACAAGAACTGGACTTGCTTACCTTGGAAATATAACACACGCCTTAACCACCTGTTAACAAGCATCTACTTTTCTTATGATTGCCTAGTGTATGTTTATGTTTATAGTATTCTATATAGACATTAATATTTGCATACATATGAATCAAATTCTGGCGTCCCTGCGTCTGAGTAGTTAGCGTGCACTGATGAAACTCGCATTAAGCTTGGTCTAAAACCGGAATTGGCCATGAAGGTTAATCCAACTCTATGCCTATATGGCTTGAAACACATTGTGATTAAAGGAAAACACATTCACATTTGTAGGATAATGCGTAATAGTTCTTGTTAAAGCCCATTCCCTTGTAAATTTAGTCCACTGGAGGGGGTATAAAATAGCTTAGCTAGCAAAAAAGCTAAAGTAACAAAATTTTAAACCCATACAATAAAATTCCCTTTTCATGCTTTAAAGCCATTTGATAAAAGTGTGGTTTCATTTTTACTTTGCATTGACCGTCTCACTATTTTTACAACTTCAACCCTTTAGATAATAAGTGAATTAACAAAGTTGGCTTTGAGGGCATATGCCATTTTTTGCCATCATTTAAAGCTCTTAAAAAGTCCTTTCCAGAGCATTACAAAAAGAAAAAGAAAAGTAATTTTCTTCTTTCAAGGCGATAAGGATTCTCCCATGCATATATTGCATACCATGTTGTAAGAAAATCAATGAAAGGTTTGTGGCAAAGCAAGAGATTCAATATTTGATTACAAGATCAAAGCAATTGTGGTGTTGTGTCAATAGTTTGAGAGTCTTGGTATGTTTATTTGCTCGTGTCATTATCATAACTAGGTTCATAAGGCAAGTATACTCCATGTACTTGGTGTCTTGGTTCGAGTTGATAATGTGTATGCTAGTAGAATGTGTTAACACCCTATGGGTCATGATATTATGTTCACTAATTATTAGTAATAACACAACAATATAAACCGATAAGACATAAGAGCGAGTTGGGTTATAGAGTTTAAGTACACTGGCTTATTTGAGACCAGGAAAAGCCGAGTTCATTCAACTTAATACTCACAAATAGTACATCAACTTAAGTTCTTTAAGTTGTTTGAAACCAGAGGTCCGCAACGAAACAGCAACATCTAGTAATTATATAAATAAAGAAGTTAAGCTTAAATATGGCAATTTAACTTGGTTAGTCATATTTCTTGACTCACAAATTAACATAACCAGATTAAATTGCGAAGAAATCACAGTTTAGTTATTACTCGCTTAAAACTTTTTGACACAAATTCATGATGGGCTGAAACAATAGTATTAGGTACATATATAGCGCGCATAAGGAAGTTGTTACATTTCAACAATCTTAATCAGTTGATTGTTCTTCCCTATATCTATACCTTACTATAATATATGATGATTTGTCCACGTTATTGTACTATTAATAATTTTATTCTGTGTTAATATAGATTACATTTTATCTAAAGTTTTATGAAAGTAAGGGAGGTACTTGGCTAACATCAATGACCCACATGAACTAACACCAAAGTTGCCAAAAGGAAAACAAGATTCTTGCTAAAAGCTAAGCAAAATGCAGACACCAATTAAAGGATGTATAGTTGCTTTTTGACCAATAAATTAAGCCCTCTTAGTTAAGTGTGTTTCATCAGGTCAATGAATGAGTGGAACCCAATAACTCAAAGCTTGGAATCCTATGTAAGCTATTACTATCTTCTTGATTAGAATTAATTCATTAAATTACCAGAAATTTTGGTGTCCTCACGTGATAGGAAGAATATTACTGAGTGCATCTTTGTTGCAACCTTGCAACTTTTGAGCAGGATTTTTCTTTTTTTTCAGATCTAGAAAATATTCTCCATCTTACATCTTATAATTTATCAGAATCAAATTATCTGAGCAGTCGAATGCACAGCAGCTAATTGAAAACCAAAAAAATAAATAAACTAACTTAACTAGAATTAAGTTGCAGACAAGCAAACCTAAGTTTGAATAATAGAAAATCAAGTACTACTTAGCAATTAATGTTTGTCTATTTTTTTCTATGGATCTTCATTTCTTTAGGATCGAATATCACCTTAAAGAATTATTTGTGTAAATGAAATTTACAGTACTATTGGCTAGGTAATTAATGAGAGTTGAACTACATGTATTAAAGTCATGAACGCTTCTTTGATTCTTACAAAAAATAGAGAACTTTTATTAGATCGATATATATAGCCTTGATATCATGTATTAATGGAGCGTAGAACATATATGCAGTTGCATGGCTTTATTTTGTTTTAAGATATTGTATTATCATTGTAAGTAATTATTAACACTAGTTGCCTTCACTTGATTTAGTATATGCTCCCTTTAACGCATGTGATAACAAATCGAGTGAGTATTTGATTGACCCGGCTCATGCACTAGCTAGTGTGTCATTTTCAAGGATAGACCGGTTCATGGAATAATTTCCCTTGCAAAACTCACTGTTCGAAACTGATCGCAATGAGAAACCACTAAATTTTTTGCATATTCGTAACATCATTTGTGATAACTATAACTAATTATATAGTTTTAGAAGAAGGAGGCTAGCTAATTAAGAACTTGACACGATTTGTGGAATATTACGGAATACTAAGTCGTCTCTCCGGATGGTTTTCAAGTACATCAGCAACACGCATAGCAAGCTCAGAATAAATTTGGAGGAGTTCTCAATATAGATTTTTGTATAATGCTTGAAAACTAGACTACTTTTTTGTTAGGTACTTAATTAGGTTGTAAGTACATACTTTCTTCATGATCCTTGTTGTAGCTAACTAGCTATAGGGGACTGTTTACAACATTAATATTACACGCTTACCTTGTTCCCAAAAAAAGTCGAATTGGCATGATTTCATGAATTCGACTTGTGAAAGGGCAATATCGTTTTCTTTTATTTTGTATATGTTTGTGTGTTCAGTTTCCCTTATTCAATATTCTTAATTGTTCATCTGTATTTGGTTCTGTAAAATGTGTGATTATTAAATTGCAATTCAATTATTATTAAATAGAAACTAGAGTTCTTGATGAATTGATTCTTTTATCAGAGAATTGTGTGCTTGAAGAAACTAGAATTTTATAAATCTCAAGGATTTCACTTATGCTGTGATTGAGCTTTTCAAACTAACTACCAGGCAAAATTATAAATAAATACATAAATAGAGAAAAGCAAACTGCATGTCTGCAAAAAGTACTTTCAATAATAAAAGTGAATGAACTACAATATGGTTACTTTTAATTTCCACCAAGCTCACAAAATGAGGTTCGCAAACCCTAACTGACCAATAGTTCCGGACCATATCTAGTTCCTATAATCTCCTCTAAGCCGCGATGATATCATTAAGATGAAGAACAACAACAATAAGGAAAATGGAAAACAAAACAAAACAAACACGAATAATAAAGTGACTTGGCATAAAATTTTCGATGATGACCATTCCATGCTTCCTCTTCCAGACTACATCTAAATAGCACCTGAAATTAAAATATTATAACATATAAGTGGATGTAAATTAATTACAATAATCGAAAGTGAATTGGGTTAGAACACTGTGATTAGCCAGAGTTTACCTGTTTCACCAGAGAATTTCATACATATTTTAAGAATGGGAGGACCAGCTGCTACCGAACAGCTCCCTTGGCGCGTTGCAACTGAAACATTCGGTTCGACTTGCAAAGTTGTGCTCATGGCAGCCCAATCTGCATATTTTTCCAAAGAAAAAAGGTAGTAATTATCCATTATGATCCATCCAAACATTTCTCACATGAATTTATGAGAAATACTAGTACTAGCGGCTAATGTTTCTTAGTTTGTCAAGACAGAGTACTTATTCTTTAACAAAATAGACACTAGTTCCATATGAAGTAAAAAAACCAAAACATGTTATCTTATGTAGTTTGCTTAATAATTGTTTTCTTAATCAGGGTTACATTAGTATTAATACCTTTCTCCAGGCCTTAAGAATCAAAAGAATCGTTGCAAAATCTGGATCAAACAAGGAAATGTAACAGATATTTTGGAGAGAGAAAAAACTTTACGGAATGGCGAAGCACATTCACTAAAATTTGCAATTTGTCTATTTTATTGTACAATGTTCCGAAATTCGCAACATGAAATGATTTGTTTTAGTCCTATAAGTCTGAAATGATTATTTTACCTACCAAACTTCTATAGCTGTTTAATGTCGGACGAATTACCCAAACATATATTTTTTTAAAAGCCTATATAGTTCAAAAAATTTGAAATGAGCTTTACCTGGAGCAGATCCAATCACCGGACTTCCACCCAACACGACTGTTACTTCCACTGCTACTACCACCGCCACCACCACCTGGAATTCCATGGCCTCTAGCACGAGCCATGTCATTTTCCAACCCTAAACCACCACCGCCATATGTCAAATCATCCTTGGGAGACCCACATTTGAAGCAAGTGGACCGGTTTGCAAAGTTGTGGGTACCACAATCGTTAAGGTGGCAATACCAGTCTCCAGGCCTCACATCAGGGCCTGGAGCAGTGGTATTGCCAAATAGCAAAAAGGAAGGGGACGAGGACCCGCTTATACCCCTAAAATTTACTCCATAGTGTTGATCATGAATAGGGCCTCTAGGTTTTGGGTCACCACACTTTTGACATGAGTCCCTTCTTTGGAAGTTGAGGTAGTGGCATGCCCTACAATTCCAATCTCCTGGCCTGTTCATCCTTTCCTGCTTACATGACCAGAAAAAGAATAGTGGGTGAGGGAGAGGACATGATCAGAAACTCCTCTCTATATATATTGTATATATGATTTTTTTTAAGATAAGACTTACAAAATAACACATTTGGACTCAAATCAGAATGAGCAAGTATTAGATTCTTTCAGCATGACAATATGTCAAGATAGTAAGATACATTATGCTGTTATCCTTATGGTATATACTCAAAGCCGCTAATTTAGCAAGTGTATTAGAATCTATTGCTTTTCTGTTGCTATTCTGCTGATAAATCACTTTAGTAAGAGACATGTAAATGGTATACTAACTTATTTTGTAGTGTTTATCCTTTTTGATAGTAAAAAATATAATATATTTCAAGTGAAATACAGTTGAAGGTGACTGTGTTGATGTAAGGATATGAGCACACATAACTCAATATTACCAATTTAATTAGGGAACATGCCTTCTAGTATGTATTGCATATGTATGAAAAAAATATAAAAGCAGCTGCAAATAGAAATTGCATGTTCATGTGATGTCAAGGTTGTGGCTAGTTTTGCCTCAAATAAACAATTTATTTCTAGAATTATTCGAGAAATAAGTAACACTATTTTATTTATAATTAAAAGAATTCCATCCAATCCAAAAACCATCCAGTTTTCAATAATATGAAGTTTTAATGTGCCCTGAACTACAAAAGAACATGGGAACTCAAACTATATATGGTATCCAACCAACAACCTTCTTGAATAAAAGTTGGGATCATCACAAGATCACATGCAAGTAAAACTGACAAATAATCTATATGATCTATTAACAAACATCATATATGTGAGTGTATGAAGAACCTGGTTAAAGATAATAAATAAATAAAACTCACCTTGATTAAAGAAAAGAAGCCGTGCAACAAGCTAGCAAGAAGAAAACGAATTACTCTTATGTGAGTTAGTTTTGGTAGTGTGGTATATATACACTACTTGCTTACACATAGCTCGGAAATCGAGGGAATTGATTTAGGGCTTTGTGTACATACATATCTATGTTTCTTTATGTTATTCTTCACTTCATCCTCAAAAGTTGTAATCAACTCAATTCATTTAAACTAGGCGAAATAAAAGCGATAAAGGAAAAGGAAAAGAAAAATGATAGGTGGAGTTTTTAAAGAAAGGAAAATTAGTGGGATATTTCATAAAGCTTTTGCTGATATCTTCTTTTAAGGCTTTGTTGTATGGGAGTGTATGTTGCATGCATAACCAATTGCCGATCTGTAGAAATCCCAATTTTGAATTATTGTTGATTAAAGAACGAGTGGTTAACTATCAGAGACGAGATAATTTTACCATATACAAAGATGTTACATTATAATATAGTACAGTATAAACGAGTGAATATAGTCTAATGTCAAGCCAGATTTTATCAAATTAAGATAAATCTTTTTTCTTAAAAGCAAATTAACTAGCTAGGCCTAATTAATCCAAGCTGGTCAAAGGAGAATAACATTATAATATCATTAATTAATTACAACAATCATATGAGATGTTTTGCTTTTACGAGTGCACAATATGTATCTCTAGTTAATTTCTTGGCGAGTCACAATGGTTTGAGATCATTTAAAATGTAGAACATAATACAGACTTTTCCACTTATGGTTGTTTATCAAGACTAATGCATAATTTTATACTCCTAATTCAACACTTACCTGAATTTACAGTTTAAGAATTTAATAATTTGGACCAGTACATCTAATTAAAGCCGTCATATACTGTATCAGACTAGCTAGCTAGCTTCACCCATAAAAAGGCTTATTCTAGATAATTTTGACCATTTTCTTTATTTCCAAAATATTTAGATAACACTGTGCTTCCTTAAGTCATAAGCAATGTAACGTGAAGAATGTACTAATTAATATACCATGAAAGAATATATAGCTTTTTTAAATAAAGGAAAATTTAATTAAAAAAGAATTAGAAGGTTCTGAAACCAAAGTATTTGTTTTCAAAAATAGTGAAACATTAGAATCTATACAATTCCAAAAGCAGTCAAATTCAGTGCCGCAATCCTTACTCCTCCCTATAGTTTGAATAACACTTTATTTCATTTGTTCCAAAGCACATGTATATCATCATTCTAATAAATACACTTTACTATATTTTGCTCCGGTGAGGGTTTGGCTAAATTGCACTTTAATTCTTTGAGGCTTTTAATGGTCTCGATAATCCCTTGCACAAGCCGGAACCATACTTTCAAAAAAACAAAAAAAGAAGTCCGGTTGTTCTATACATTTCAATCATTCTTAACTATATTTGGGAGGCGTACACGAGACTTATGGTCACCACATTGTTCATTTCCTTGAAAGATGATAGTATATAAAGCTCCGGAAAAAATGCATATCGATTAACATAATGCATATATATACATATAGATATGTATATTGCATATGGGTTTAGTATTAAATAAGGAAATCAAAGGTTACCGTTCCTCACTGGACAAAAAGTATATGTTCTTGAGCTATAAAACTTTTATTATATGTTTGAATGTGCCATGTCTCTTTCTAGTAATATACTTTGCCACCCTTAGGAAAAGTACGTGACATATATGGAATGTTTATATTTATGGAGCAACTCAGCAACGTACGTACTTTTAAATTTTATATATCATAGAGAGTCTCATATATATATAAATATATATAGTCCAAACAATGTTATTCCGATCTTCTTCTTTATTTTTCCCTGTTGGATTTTTTTCGTATCTCTAATCTAGTAATATCCTCTCATCCTTCTCAAGGAAGTGAAATGAAAAAGAAAATGATTTGGTTAGTACATACTATATATATATATATATAAAGATATGAGATATCTAGTAGTACATGCATTGGATATTGGGTAATAAAGAGCTAAAGCTATTGTAAGCCGTGTAAAGCAAAATAGAAATACCAGAAGGTACTATTGATTCTATTGTCGTTGGGTAAACTTGACCATGCACCAATTATATCCCAAAACTTACAATCCTTGCGGATTAAATACTTGTACATTTTCCAACAATTAGACTTGGTCACATTAATTAGGACTTAAAATAATTATATTTCTCTTTTATAGTATATATCTTAATGTGTAACCTTGAAATTGCAAATTATGATAAAGTAGGTTATACAAAAACAAGGTTCAATCATGGACGGATTTTGTGACAAATTTATTTCTCAACGCCCTTATCACATACGGATTTGCATCGGATTTTAATTTTACTGATGGATTTTGTTATTTCGAGACAGATTTCTGACAGATTTGGCCGTCCCTGATTGAAGTTATTTTTGTAGTAAGAATCGTATTGAAGTGTAGAGTTTTTTTTAATTAATTTCTGGACTTATTATCTAGTTATTTGTTACTTAAAAGAATGAATAAGTCAATCTGTAATTAGTTGGATACTTATTAGTTTTGATGAGTTAATCTGCTATGCCAGCCTGTCCAACTAGTTACGAGCACTGTGTATTATATCTTCTTCTTGTTTTTTAATCAACCACCAAAATATAATTATATTAGTTTTCTCTCTCTAGATTTGAGTCTCTATAATGTCGAGTTTGATACAGTTTAAATAATATTTGGAAATTGATTTCTTTGCCAAAATGAAATCAAACAATAAACTGTACGTAAATGGGTTTTTAGGATTAAACACAAAACTGATGCGACCAAGTATATAAAGAAAGGCTAGTTGTTAAATGGTACACACAAGAATAGGGATAGGCTTTGAATCAACCATCTCTTATGTTAGCTATAACTAAAATGACAAATATGTGAATGTGAGTATTACTTGCAATTGATGCTATCAAAGGGTATTTAACTATTTATACCAACTTGTTGTAAGTAATGCCTTTATTCACGGGGATTAATTATTTGAAGAGGTGTATGTGTTGCCACCACTAAAGTTTGGTCAAATATATTGTTCACTGGTTTGTAAGCTACAAAAATCGTTATAAATGCTGAAACAAGACAGTAGACACTGGTTTTATAAATTCATAACTACACTCGTAAGCTAGCTTATCGTTGTAAGCAAAATGCTATTATGATTCTTCCTTGTTTACTCTACAAAGAGGAATATTGGTGTATGAGGATGACTGATGACACCTTAATAACTGTCACTAGGGCTGCGGGGAAATCTCGAAATCCCGACCCGACAAACTTCGAGATCGAATGACAATTTTGATTTTGTCAGGTGTCCCGACCCGACCCGAATTTCTAGTTTTTTTATTTTATTTTATTTTATTATATAATATGATATTTTTTATTTTAACACTAAAATGTAAGTTAATCTATATTAAATGAAAGTGATGAAAATCGAACCTTATATATCTAGCAAATAATGTAACCACTCTACCATATGAGCTACAACCTTTTTTGTTTCATATATTAGTTATAATTAGATAAGTATAATATAGATTTGTAGTTTTGAATATATGAAACTATTAAAATAAAAAATATACTTAAATTAAAAAAGATAAGTGATCATTATTTTTCGATTATAAAAATTATAATGATAATGTATCTCATTTAATATTATAATTGTTGCTTGTGTGAATAAAACTAAATATTAAAAGAATCTGATAAAAAACGTATAAATTTTTATCTACTTCATTATTTGTATTTTCACACAATTTTTTCTACTATATTAATTTTTTTTGTATTTATTAGGAGTATTATTTTCAAACTAGGATTATGTTTCGTGTTAATAACATGTTTAGATTTCTTAAATAAAAATTGTTAATAAAAAAAGACCTTGTCGTAAAATAAAAAAGATATATTGGGAGATTCGGGTTAAGGCTATCCCGACACTACGGGATCCCAAAAATTTGGGTCCCAATTTTATTGGGTTGGGGTCGGGATTATTTTTTCCACTTTCAAAAGTAATTGGATCGGGATACGGGTTGAGTGCTTACAGGTCGGGTCCTGACCCTAACCGTCACAACTTAAGGAGCCACTAAATGCAAAATTCAAGATAAAAAATTTTGAAACTCGTATTTTTTTGGTTTGGAAATAGCTAGAACGGAGAAGGAGATTAACCTAAATCAGAGAAATTATTCTCTAGAAATGTTAGAGAGTCTATGCACTCGGCAATTTCTATGAATAAAACCGAAGTTCTAGATGCTCTTTTATGCGATTTTGAAGAGGTAATCAGTTTCCAATTGTACGAATTGCGGACTAGGTTTTTGCTATTTTTTGTGTATTCAGACCCGTTTGATGATAACCCATTAGGAATAGCTTAGTAGGCTAGATCCCGCACTATCAAATAAGAGTTGCAGAGTTCGAGAATTGTTAACGGCGTATGTGTGAAATCCATTGATCATCTTTAATAAGATTTTAAAAAAAAAAAACGTTTGATAATGCAGGCTTATTTTAGTGTCTCATGGGAGAACAGCGAAAGATTACTGCTTATACTTGCCAAAGAATATGATCTGAATAGGGAACAACTTTGCCAATTGATTAAGCAATATCTTGGCTTGAAATGCCAAATGGTAAAAAATTATTTTCTTTTATTAGAACCATAAAATATGCTGCAATGTTCGCGTTACATTTTGGTTACTTATAGTATATTTTTCAGATGACAAAAATGAATCTTACAGCCAGGGGCGAAGCCAGGATGTGTAAATGGGGGATGCCAAAATATATGTACAAGTAACATATTTTTATGGGGGTGCCAAATCTACACCTAAAAAGAAATTGTACTAAAAAAAAATTGCGTCACTTGGGATTTCTAAAATTATGGGGGGTGCCGTGGCACCCGATCGTCCCCACTTAGCTTCCCCCCTGCTTACAGCCAAGAAGAAGAAGGTTCTCTTTCTGCCTTCTATAGAATAGAGCGCAATTTAAGGCATGCTATTAAACCGAACTCAATTCGAACGGCTAAATAGTAAATACTCACCCAGGAGGATTGAAGTTTTTGACCACTCTTCAAGCAGATATTCTGTCTATTATCTCGCAATTGTATATAAAACTTATAAGTTCTTTTTAATATCTTCAACAAATATGAGTTACAGATATTATTAAGCAATTGAAAATGAATGACATGCAGGGAAGAGAGTATAGCAATTACGAGCTCTAGATTCCTACTTAAAAGAAAAGCTTATTAATTACTTGGCTTAGTCCTGCTACCCTTGAACTTCACCACATCACATGTGATGATCCTGCTTCTTTTTTGGAAAAAAATCGTCCCATATGAGGTAACTTGTCCGTATATATAATGTTTTTTCTTGTAAGTGTGTGACATTTCATAAGGATTTTGTTTTGCAGGCTGTGCATCCATTAAGTAATCTTTTAGATCTTAAAAGACAGCTTGGGGCGGGGCGGCATTGTTTCCTGTATCTACCTCCAGCATTTCTTGGTTAGAATTTCTACATTTTTCCTTTGAAAAGTTTCATGGTAGAAAATATTGCATTTAATTTAGGAAAAAGTATTGTTTACTATACCAATATATTGGTGGTTAAGAATTTGCATACTCACGTTATAAGATTAACAATTTACATATTCACCTTCAGAGATCTATCAATCAACACACTTTACTTGATTTATGTTAACTTTTTTACCGATTTTTGGTCACGTGTGATCACGTGAGCAATTTCAATTATGATTTAAGCCTAAAACAACATCGCACATGAGCAAAAATCGGTTAAAAAGTTAACATAAATCAACTAAAGTGTGTTGATTGATAGATCTATTATAGCTGAGTATGTAAATTGTTAATCTTGTAAGATGTGTATGTAAATTCTTAACCACCGATATGTTGGTGTAGTAAACAATAATTATCCCTTTAATTTATTGACCTGTGTAGAAAACTAGCTCATTTGTGTCTTTTTCATTTCTATTTCGTTTGTGTCTTTTATTTTTTTTTATTGTGACATTTTTGTCAACGAATATTATGGAATATTCAGCTCCCATGCTTCTATTGTTGGACTTCAAGTAACTCTTATTTGTTCCCTCTAATATTATCATTTAAACTAGTCAGAACTCAGAAGTTGATTAACAGACTACTACAGTGAAAGCATATTTTCTTGAGAATTTTTATGTTCCAAATCAATTTAGTTCACAAACATGGATATTATTTTATTAGACCATTTGCTTTTGTTGATCTCTTTCGTTCTTAAACCGATTAATTATGATCATTTCTGGATTATTTTTCTCTTCATTTCAACTTTAAACAAGAAATATATTAAAGCCTTGTCGATATAGGCATATTTTTTTAATGTAGAAGATTAGTTTGTGTTTTACGTTCATTTAACGTTTAGTGTGTGTTTAGAATTTGAAAACTACGCGGTAAAAGGAAATGATTTCCTAAGAAAATGTTTGTTTTGCGTTTGGTTATGTAAGAACTCAAAACAAAACAAAAATTGAGTGAAAGGTGAGAAAGTTTATGTGTAGTTTAAGAGAAACCATTTTCCTTTGAAAAGTAGCTGAAAAACGAAAAAGAATAGGAAATGTGTTGGCGCAAGAAAATATTTTACAAATGGAAAAAATAGGAAATATCAATAAAATTTCAAAAATAATAGAAACGGAGAAACTTAAAAAACTATTTTTCACAAAAAATTAAAGTCTTTTCACACAAAAAAAATCATTAAAAAAAAACGACTTTTCACAAGGGTTTTTGGGCATTTTTAACCAAATAACGACATTGTTCACCCCAAAAAAACGGCTATCAGCAAAAACAGCATTTTCAACCAAAAAAAAAAAAGTTTTTCACCAAGAAGTGATTTTTTTCGCCATGTAATGCTACATCAATTATTGTAAATTCCTGTCTCATTTGTTGACTTACTGCAAATAACTTAAGCGAGACATGTAAATGTAAATATTAGACAAATATAAGTAGATTAAGGAAACCAACTATTAACTGCCACCTATGGTATAGGGACACGAGTTCGCATGTTTGACACGTGTTGAACCATGGGTTTCAATAATTGATTTTGATTATAACTTTGATTATGTCGTTAATGATTTTACGATTTCAAGGATATAACGCTTGTCTTGTCCAAGAAAAGAAAAATGTATATTTCAGGTTTTCAGAGAGAAAAAGCATTCGTTTACGAAGCCAACGGTTCAAGCGGAACCAAAATCGGAGCTAAAACGAAGAAGATACAAGCTTTCGAAGAAGTCCGAAAAACTGCCAGAAGAACAGTCGACCGATCGACTGGACAAAAACGACCGATCGTTTTTGGTCCAAATTCTTCCAGTGAGCAGGTCGAAAAAACGACCGATCGTTTTTCAGAAACGACCGATCGTTTTCTGGAAAACGACCGATCGACTGTAGAAAACGACCGATCGTTTTCTGCAGTTTTCGAAAACAGCTATTCAGCTTTTTCTGGAAAATAGCTTAAAACTCTGAAAAATAGCCTCAACCACTGCCAACGGTCACAAACGGAAACACAGACCTTTTGGCATATAAATACCACCCAATCTCTCTTTCTAAACCACCAATTACAATACATAACATCATCCTTCAACTTCTCTCATAAAAACCCTAAAATCACCATTTTGGTGAATATATTCGAGAAAGATGGAAATCAAAGAGAAAGAGATTCAAGCTCGATCATCATCAACAACTCACCAATTAGCTTTTTAAGAAGCAATTAGAATAGTGAGTGTAGTTACATTTTTGTAACAAAAATTGTATCGAGTGTTTTATAAACTCAATTTTTGTGAGCGAGTGAACGGGTAGAGGCTTTGTAAGCAAGTGAAGCTTAAAAATTTTAGGTTTTTCATTCGGGTACTCATAAATTGAGGGAGAGTCATAGACTCGTAGACGTGTTCTCTTGCACTTGTATCAAGAGTAGGAACCCCGGGTAGAGGGTGAGCCAATCGGTCGATTGAGCTCGATAGGGTTTGTAAAATCCGAAAGAAGAATTATAGTGAATTACTCGGTAATACCGAGGAGAGGACGTAGGCCGTTTGCCGAACCTCTATAAATCTTGGTGTCATCTTCTTTCCCTAAACTTTTACTTTCCGCAACTTTATTATTGCTTATATTCTTGCTTGCGTTTAAGTTTTCTAGCATTTCATTAAAGTTATTAAACGCTTAAGTTTAAGAATTTGCATAAGTTGGGTGTTAGTTGTTTAGAATTTTTAATTAGGCGAAAATCGCCAAAATCTTATTCACCCCCCTCTAAGGTTAGCCACACGGGCCAACAACACGGATATGCAGGGACGCGCGGAGTCAGGATCAAATGTGTAGGGTTGCCAAAATAGAAGTACATAATTTTTTTCAAGTATTCAAAACATAAATACCGATTTTTTATACTTTTTGTACCCTCGTGGATTCATGTTTTTTTTACAATTTTATATCTTGGTTTTTTTAATTTTCCCTTTTAACGCATGTTTTCTACCCTTTTTGGTCTATTTTGATAATTTTTTTAAACTCTAAAAAAACGCAGCAATAAAGTCACATACAGTCACGTGCCGAAAGTTTCAGTGCTTCAAATTTAATTAAAAAGGAAAAAAATATAAATCAATGGTAAAACAAACAATGTACGTAAAATTTGAAGTACAAACAACATAAAAATATAAATCAATGGTAAAATAAACAACGTAAAAAGTACAAAAAGAAAAATTAAGAAACAAAGATAAAAAAAATGAAAAATATAAAGAAACAGCGTAAAATTAAGAGCAAGGTAAAAAACGAAAAAAAATACGAAGAAAAGAAGGTACAAAAATATAAAAAAGACCTAGAAAATCCAAGCTTATATTATATATTCAAGTTCACATATATTCACTTTGCATAGATATTTACAAATAATTTTTACACAATTTCATTCTACTCACTTAGCATACAAATTAACCACTAAAAAATCCTTTGAAATTTTATTCCCACCCACTTCATATGTTTTTAAAATTATTTTTTTTGGTAAACTTTTACAAAGAATGCATAAGTGTCAACATTACAATGCTAGTGTCAACTTGCAATTGTTTATTATTTTTTAAAGCAGTACGAGCACAACAAAATCAAGTTGTTTTATTGCAGTAACAATTTATAATTTTGAATGAGGTTGCTAAAAAAAATAAGAAATTGTTAAAATACTTTATATATAAATTATTTTAAAAAACACTATTGGAAAAAAAATATTTTTGAAAATTGTGACCTCATCGTGGTAACTCCCGGTCATATGGCTGTTCCACCCCACGGACACATCAAAACGAAAAAATTCTAAATTTTAGGACATGACTCGGTAATTATATGACAATTAATAGAGTATATAATTATATTTTTCATATATGTGACAAATTTTTCTATTTAAACAAGTAAACCACAACAGTATTATTTTGATCCAAGTGTTATCAAATATCCCAATTGACATATTTATGTTAAATCAACATTTTCATAAGTTAATTTAGATGGTTTTCATGTTAAAAAAATTACAAACTAAACTCATTTTTTGAGCTACGCGTGTCGAACCTTGTCCGACACTCGTGTCCAAGTGGGTGAAAGACAAATTACAACTGACACATCAATATGACGTGTCGGACATGCGATTTGCCGTGTCAAACTCTTTAAAAAAATTACGTATCCAGGTATCATAGACTGGCACAAACTATTTGTATCTGAACCCGTAGTTCAATTGTGTTAGAAACAAAGAATAATTAGTAATTAGTAATTAGTTAGCATTTAACTATAATTAGTTAGGTGATGTTAGTTGTTAGTTTAGTGTTAATTATCATGTATTATAGAAGTTTGTAGAAAGTGCCTATATAAAAGCAACAGCTCTATCAATAACATATAAGAATATATACTGTTTGTAAACCTATATTTCACACGCACTACAAAAAAATGCTCAAATAGCGACGGGATTAGTGACGGTATTTTTTGTTACGAGCTTATTAGCGACGGTTTTTGTGACGGTTTTGTGACAGTTTAGTCAATTTGCGACAGATTTGTGACAACTTTTTAAATTAGCGACAGGCTTGTGACAACTTTTGACTCTCACTAAATCAAACATTATTTTGTAGTGACGGTATCAAAGATGTTGGCTCTTTCGTTAGAAATAGCTAGAAATTTTTACAAACAATCACCAATTTAATCAAATGAACTTATGGTTCCTCTGCACTGGTTTATGATGAACAAAAATCAGACCAACTAACAAATATACGAACAAACCCTACTAAGCTACCTCTTCCTTGTAGATTTAGATTTCTGCAATTTCAGATTCTAGAGAACTATATTCATTCTGCTACAAAATAATTGATTGGTCCATTTCTGTAACGGGTCACACGAATAGTAATTGAGAGAATCATTTGTTTAAACTTTTCCCAAACTGTCTCATCATTTGTAAATGATATTTATATGTGATATATCGTTACGACGTTACTTTATGTTAAACAATTGATAGAGAAGGTAGAAAATCTGCTCTAATATATCGTCTATCAAGAGTTCGTTTCACGGGTAATAGAAAAATACTAAATTGAAAAAATTGTATTGTACGGGATATTGAACTGTTTAAACATAAATTCAATTTTACTTAAACTTTCTATTCTAACCTTCATTACAAAAAAATAACCAAATAGCGGCGGGATTAGTGACGGTATTTTTTGTTACGAGCTTATTAGTGACGGTTTTTGTGACGTCTTTGTGACAGTTTAATCAATTTGTGACAGATTTGTGACAGCTTTTTAAATTAGTGACAGACTTGTGACAGTTTTTTAACTCTCAATAAATAAAATATTATAATTATGAGATTTTATTTATTTACAGTAATGGAATGTCACTGTCCGAATCAAATCTTCAACAAACTTGCATGGTACCTATTTTTCTAGTAAAATAAAAATAGGTAATTAAAAGTTCGATCAAATTATGTCACCAAAAAAGCATATATACTACTTGAATTAATTATTGTTCTTATTACTCAAAGTTAACTAACAGAGGTTTCTAATTAACTGTATCGTTTACATTTTTGGGGTTAGCAACTGTATGCCTTTTTCTTGGGCTAAAATCAGTTTACTGCCATGTATTTTGCATGTTGTTTGATTTAGTGTACCACATTTCCAAAATGTTAATTTAGTGCCCTCAACTTAACAAAAAAATTATTAGTGACTTTCGTTAATTAAAAAAATTAATTCGGTGACCTACTTAACTTTATAAGTTTTATAAAATTACAATTCAGCTCACATAGTTTGAAAATTAATAAATTAGACACTGATTTATTGAAAGTGACAAAATTAACTATTTTACAAATTTTTTAAGACATGTTTCCAAATAAACAATTTTTCTTTTTCTTTTTTAATCTTTTTTATAAAAAACCAAATATTTTCTTCCCAATAAAGTGGGAGTTTATTTTAAAACAAAAAAAAATACTGAATTTTTTTTCCTTTTACCAATAAAATTATGGCTCAAAATATTTAAAAAAATTGTTTACTTATGAGAAATTTCAGAGGAAAAAACGACTTTGATGACAATCTTTTTCTTCAATAAATTTTTTTCTTGGAGAAAGCAAGTTTTTTTGGGAAATTTGAATTTTTTTGAAAAGAGAATATTATATTAAACAAATTTCTTAGAGAATAAGACCTTTCTAATTAAATAGAATAAAAATTTACCTGTATTGTTTATAAAAACTAGTAGTTCTTTTAAAAAGTTAATTAGTATATTTCACATCTTTTGCTAAAATATTAAATAAAAATACATTGTCTTCAAAGTCGTTTTTTTGTTCTATATTAAAATTTTCTTAAGTAAACAATTTCAAAAAATATGTTTGAGACATAAGTATACCGGTGAAAATGAAAAAGAATCCAGTAATATTATCAAAAGCATAACTTATGTTTTAAGAGAAACTCTCACTTTTTTGGGAAAAAAATATTTAATAATTATTCTTTAAAAAAAATAGTGGTTAGTTTATTAATTTGTAAATTATGTGGGTTGGATTGTAATTGTTTAAAACTTGTGAAGTTAAGTAGGGTCACTAAATCCACTTTTCTATTTAATTAAGATAATTAAATCAAAATTTTGTAAACTCGAATCACTAAATTAAAAAATAGGATAAGCTGAGAGGATTAAATCAAAATTTTCGAAACTTGTTAGGCTAAAAAAAACAGAAAAAAACACATGCACGTGAATTTAGCCTCTTTCCACTGACGTATCTTATTCAATCTCTCCCGCGTGTTTAGTATTTACATTTAATTATATAATAACAATTTTTTCATGATAAAGATTCAAATATTCCAGAAAATCTGGTGTAATATATCTATAGAAAAAAACCTATATACAAATACATAAATATATATATATACACACATACATAAATATATATATAATAGAGAGAGAGAGAGAGAGAGTCGTGTAGTATGGGGCCGCTTGCAAATGTGAAGACTACTAACCCTGCCACGTCATCATCACACTCGGCTTATACCCATGTATGTATAAAACATCAAGATTATTTTCTGTTAATTGTCTTATTAAACAAGTTTATATTTATAAATCTTAGGTTATACAGCAATAAGCTTACATGTTTTTATTTCCGACTCCTAGACGAAAAGAAAACACTGACTCGAGTTTTAAGAACCGAAAAATTGAGTGGTGCAGCTAAAGAAAATCTCTACAGTTTAAAGAAAGGTTTAAATGGCAATAACTAGCGGATGATTACACGCTAAGGGGGTCAAGCGCCATCCCTTTATTCGGAAAAACAGTTAATTTTATTTATTTATTGATGAGTTTTATGTATTTACACAATATGTAATGTATAATTGTCAACTTGATTCGTAATTTCTGTAAAAAAATTTAAAGAACATGGATCTTGAAGTTCGTGTTTTCCACACAAAAAAAAACAGCAAGTATGGTTGTATGAAGATTGAGACATGATACTGGAGGGTAGAAAAAAATTTGATGGAGAACACTAGCTACTTTCTCTCTTTAACAAGAAAAACAATCTTCTAGTATTTACTTCCATTGATGGTGATCATAGGATAGGGTTGATTTTTTATATAGTAGTTGAAGCAACAGAAAATTGCATCCACAAGGTCTTGAGGTCGAAACTCATAGCCTTATGCAATGGATTGGGTTTGAGACTACTTTGATATCACTTGATAGAATTATTACCTATATTATTACCTATATGACAATGGGATAAACAAGAAAATCAAGTCAAGAAACCCAATAAATGTTGTTTTTCAGTAAATAGTTGGACAACGAACTATATTTCGTCTACGGTGTGTTGTGAGAAAGCATAGATAATTGGCATACACAAAATAGGGAAGGACACATACTGATTAAAGATAAAGATCTTTTGCTTAAGGTATATTACTATAAAATGATTATGTTCACGTGAATTATGAAACAAGATAGCCTGTGTAAGTTTGTAACAACATTCAAGTGAAACACTTTTAGACCTAGTAGTCCTAGACCACAACCCTGCATACTTATGCTGATGGTGATTCTCATGTAAAATTTGATTTTTTTTTAGGGGGAATATCTAAGCCATCAAATTTAACATATGTTAAGTCTGAATTTCCAGGCCAAAATCTTCAACAACATTCTACAAGTAACATAGTGTTACTCTCTGGCCACCTCCGAATTTAGTTATTGACTCATTAGATTTTCGATAAATAATGCATTGTTGGCCTGAAATGGCTTGTTTTTATTTACTCCTGATGAGTTGTTGCTTATTTATGATGTTTAACATCTTAGTTCAACTTTTTTTTTTCTATATCAGAACAATGCCATACATAATTTACACAACCTTTCTACTGCACAATCTCCGGGACAAGAACATTTCTCACCAGTTCTACAAGGATTTCAATCTCCACCTAGTTTGTTTGCAACACCTAGGATTAATTTTGATCAACAAGCAGCTTTTCCAAGATGGTAAAATTGTCTTAAACTTTTTTTATTCAATTTGATGTTTTTAAAAAGGGATGTAATTGTGTATAAGTATGTAACTTTATCAGGTCTCAACAGCCTCAACTGCCTGGCTCCGAAATTGCTCCACAGGTCTCTTCTTTCTTCAATCTTGTCTAGCTATTCTGATATTTATACTTTTTTTACCCCTAATGTTTTGCATGACGCTCGAGCAAAACAATTCAATCTAGACTTGTGTTTGTTTACATTTTGGTGGCATTACATCTTAATTTGAGCATCCTCATTTTACTGCTTCTGTTTCACAGTCTTATATGAAGAATGGTGCTATGCCATAAAAGATAAAACTGCCTTTACTTTCACAGGCATGTGCAATGGAAAAGGCAAACTGCTCTTTTGCATCATATACAAGGATTATGATTTTTGGTTTAAGTTGGAATTCTACGAAAAAATTGAGTGAAACGAGAAAAAATTACCTATGGCTTGGCTGCTCGTGCATATAAGTTTAAATTCATACTTCACACAGTACATGATACTATGTTTAGATGTTATTCATGCACTAAAAATAAAATCGAAAAACTGACCTTTAACTGTAACATGAGTATCCCCAAACATAGTATATCTACTTGGAGTTTGCATTATCCGAAGAACTATTACTTTTCTGTTCTATTCCAACCAGACCCTCTACTTATGATTTCTTGGGTTTTCTCTTAATCTTAATGAAATGCAGGCTCTGGGAAGAACATCTTTTGCTCACAACACTCCCCAAATCTATAGAACTTCAACTGATCCTACGATTCAAACTCAGTTAAACCAAATTGAATATCAGACAAATTCATATGATAGAAGTAAGTATTTTTCTCAATACACCAACGGTGATGCTGCTATCCCCCCGAAGAAAAGGCATGTTCCTCTCTTTTTTTCCTATCTTTCCGTTTCTTTTACTTTTTAAGTTATTTTCTTTCTTCTGCCTTTGTGATTACCATTTCAATTTTGGCTGAGATAGACGTCATTGATCAAGTTCTTCAGGAAGAAGGCAAATGACGACTGCAAGCGCTGCAATTGCAAGAAGACTAAATGTCTGAAACTGTAAGTGAATCTATATAATCAATAAATGCTTCAAAGTTTTTGTAATGATTTTGTATTTAAATTTGGGATAATTCCTATAAACTGATATATTTTGGACTTATTTCTCGTAAAGTTCTAATTAAAATATTCAATCCTATTTTGGTGGCGCTCTATTTTATACATATCCTAAATCAGTTTTGAAGCGTCTTCCCAACAGATATGAAACCAATTAATTGAAAATTATGACAACGGAAAATCAGTTTATTAAACAGTATGCCAATTAAAAGAACCATCGTATTGGAAAAAGGAAGTTTATATTTACATTTAAAAGAACCACCATATTGGAAAATCAGTTTATCAAACAGTATGCCAATTAGAAGAACCACCATGAATGGGAACTAAATCTGATGTATATCATTCAATGGTAATTTTCTATCTACATTTATCTGACTCTTCCAGGTACTGTGAATGTTTTTCTTCGGGGTACTATTGTGATAAAACTTGTAGTTGCCAAGAGTGCTATAACACACCTGATTATGAGGATACTGTTCAAGAGTCTCGTGAGAATATCGAAATACGAAATCCACTTGCATTTTCCCCCAAATTAGTAAGTACAAACGAAATCCTTCTTTTAAATATCCGAAGTACTGTTATTATCAATATTAAATTTAGATTTTTTAGAATGATAACTTACTTTTTTGTTACTTTTTGAAGGGAGATGGTACATTTTCGAATGCATCCTCCGGAAAGTACAGACGAGGATGTAACTGCAAGAAGACGATGTGTCAGAAGAAATATTGCGAATGCTTTCAGGTTTTTTTTCTTACTCCCAGATGTTTAAGTAAACAATATCTTTAATGTGTTCTTATTTGAATTTTTTTTTTTGCATCACAACAGTCTACAGTTGGATGCACAGATATATGCCGGTGTGATGGATGTGAAAACATCTACGGGAAAAAAGGAGGTACTGGTTTAAAATTCATTATTGTTCGCTCCTTATCTGTCGAAGCATATTTATTGCATTTCTTAAGTTTTTCAAAGCATGTTGTTGATATATTAATCAGAATATAAGTGTTAATTTTTAATTCCTTATTCGAATAATTTTTTCCTAAGACTAGAGTTTACTTATACAGAATATAGCAAGACAAAGGAAATGTTGAGGAAGAGATCTGTTCATCAAATATCTGGTATAACATTCGACGAAAAGCTGCAAAAGGTAGTGAGACATGATTATCTACCTCAAACTGAGCAGCAGCATTGCAATTTGTCATCGCTAACATCACCACTTCAGTTCCCATAGTAAGTTCCTTATGTTATTTGTTTGTAAACATTGCCAAGAAACGAAACTAAAAAGATCATATGGGTAAAAAGTATGCACGCATCGTCTTATCATGAAAACGGATACACTTAGGAAGATGATTTGTGTTACATTTTTTGTAAAACTAAACCTTTTTGCAATGTTGCAACAATCTGGTAAGTTCATACTTTATATTGTTTTTAGCTGCGAATTATCTTTTACGATGCTATTTTCGTCTGACATGTTTGCTTTTTTACTTTTAAAAATAGCCTCCAGTCACCTGCATCCAACTTCGACTACGGTTCACTCAATGGAAACTCGCCACAATTTTATCCGAATTTTGATAATAGCCCGCCATTATCTAACTCAAGAAATTATTGTCAAGGCAACAATGTTACCAGGAGGTTGAATCTACAGAACGCAGACACGTCAAAATTGTCAGTACCAAACAATGGAGTTCACAATTCTTTTGATCCTAATACTTTGTTCAATGATCAAGCTAGTCCAAGTACTCCAAGCAACTCTTTACCATTTTCGGAGTCACAAAATATTCAGATCCCACCTTTTGGTGAAAGCCTGTATTTTGGAAATGATTATGACAACAACTATGTTTTTGACGGTTATACACCTCCCGAGGAAGTAAAAACTGTTACTTTTGATGCTCAAGGACAAATGTTTACTTCGTCAAGAAGCTTGATAGGTGCTCGTAATGCTCTCTTATTCCCACCTCCTACACCAGTTGTTGATCGCAAAGAATGTAATATTAGTGCGAAAAATGATGATGGTGAAGATAGTAAAATGTGAAAAGATGGTCAAGTTTATATTTAGTTTCTAGACTGAACGAATAGATTATTCCGAACACAGGGAAGGTGAATGATCAGATTCTTTTTAAATTCTAGGCTGAAGCTAGTATTAGTAAATAACAAATAATTTGATTTTATGTACTAGATTTGTTAATATAGCTGATGATGATTCATGAAGAATTGAAGATGTGGTAGCAGCGAGAGATTAAAGTGAGAGATCTCAGACATTAGTTTCCGTGATTTGTGTAAAAGGTCCAAAAGTCTCTTTTTGGGCATATTCTTTAAGCTCTTATTTTTCTACTGTATTTTATTCGGTTAGCTAGATTAGAGTAATCGCACAAATTACCTCATAAGTCTGTAGATTTTAAAGGATTTTATGACTTAGCATGTTGCATAATACTTCAATTTTCTTTATCTTTTCTATACAAAATAATAAAATATATTTTAATTCACTTATAAGAATATCTTTTAATGGAAAGAATTGGCATTGTGAATCTGTGATCATATATGTGTGAGAGAGGGGTGTGAAGAAAGGAGAGAGAGATCATTATTTGTTTTAAAGGAAATTGATATGGAAATTGTTACAGCCCAGTAGGACAACCGGATGTAATTGGCCTGAGAGACTCAATTTTTTCGGTTTTCACCTGAAAAACTAGAAGTCTTACCCCGGACAACTTTAGCTTTCCTGCTTTTTTTCCCCTTAAAGCGGATGCGGGTGAGCTCTAACACTTTTTTTATATTATTGGAGTCTAAAATAAATCAAACATATCATTGGATTAGATCTAATAGACACTAGAACATGATGCAAACTAAGACTAAGTACACCATATAAATCACTATTTCCTTTTTTTTTCGAACACAACATATGCCAATCATCAAATCTAATTTTCCTAGTAAGATAATTTATTGTTTGATTTATTCTATTATACTGTGATGATGTGCCTGTTTTACATTTTTTTTATATATAGCTTCAGTTGAGTGTTCAAAGTTCAAACTACAACAGTCAACACTTCTGAAGCAACTTTTAATCATATGCACTTTTTAAGATTTTTTTTAAATGTCTTGCAAAGAAATGACATTTTTATTTTTTACCAATCAAACTATTATTCACGGTAGACTAGATCATAAATCGGGTTTATTATACTTGATTACCCTGAAGTATGGTAACATGGTAACGTTTTTGTTAACTACTATTAAATATAAACTATTCCTTTTACTACCCCAAGTTTAGTCTCCGTTATTTTTTTGTATAAAAATACAATTCAAATGGACGGAAAAGTCAACAGTTGACGGAAAAATCAACACGTGACCATTTTACAAAGAGATTACTTATTTACACTTAAATTTAAAGGGAAAAAAATAGGTTTAGTAACTAAAACTATCATAAATTAATAAAATATGGACCAAACTTATGACATTAACAATTGAGGTAACGAAATATATATATTTTAATAAATTGGGGACCTCCGTCAATTTAATTGGACGAAAGTTAAGTTGACGGAGTTCTCCAATTTAGGAAAATATATATATTTCGGTACCTCAATTTTGTT
The DNA here is from genome assembly GCA_963920805.1 of Primula vulgaris. Taxonomy (NCBI): domain Eukaryota; kingdom Viridiplantae; phylum Streptophyta; class Magnoliopsida; order Ericales; family Primulaceae; genus Primula; species Primula vulgaris. The sequence goes on from OY987212.1 coordinate 14,578,097, forward strand.
AATATATGGTAGTTGGAGTCATTAAATCTATTTTTTTCCTTTTAAATTTAAGTGTAAATAAGTAATCTGTTTGTAAAATGGTCACGTGCTGACTTTTCCGTCCATTTGAATTGTCTTTTTATACAAAAAAGATAACATAGAGTAAAGGAAAGATTAGTTAATGAAAACATTACCATACTTCAAGCTAATCAAGTATAAACCCTCGTAAATCTCTAATTGAAAATACAGAGGCAAAATGTAACGACAAAAAACACGATCATAAATCTCTAATTGAAAATACAGAAGGCAAAATGTAACCACAAAAAACACAGCCACAGGCTCAGTTTATATGATTTGCGAAAAAAGTCCGATTAGGTTTATAACAAAGAACATTATAGGTAAGCATATAAAACTTTTACAATTCTACCAAAGCTCAGATCATAATTTGTTAGCTTTGACTTGTTTTGACTTATGGAAAGTTATAAGTTATAACTGGTCTGAAATGCTCATATGATACTTTCTAAGTTGCTCGAAGGCACCAAATTATACTAAGATTACCTATGATGTTCTCTAATCCTCACACATTGCAAACGCAGACAACAACAGAGAATTACGGTACATGAAAACATAACCCAATACGAAAGGTTTCAAACATATTATCCAAAATCATAATCCTCATTACTGTCATGACCGACAAACAAGCCTCTGTCTATGATAACACATCACGATACCTACGACCAGAAAGTAATATATCAAAATCCAAATACCCACATTATTCAGCATAGATAACTCGAAATCCACATCAGAAGACTTCAATTCACTAATCTCCCCCAACAAAGTACAAAAGTTCTCAGAACAGACGTATATAAGAGCCTCGGATCACAACATAAACTCTACCTCTCTCCTGAACCGGGAGAACCATCACCGTAAGACACCAAGCCTTTCTTTCCAAGTGGACTACCAGATGATGAGCTGGATACTGATTTTGACCTGACAGTTGGTTTGCTAGGAGCTGCGCGTTTAGGAGAGGGGGAGTCAGGCGACCTCGATGAGTGAGAGAGTGACCTCTGCCTCTCTACACGGTGAACAACTGGAGAAGGACTGCGAACGGGACTACGAACAGGACTGCGTCTGCCACGGAAGCGAACTGGGCTACGAGATACAGGACTCCTAGTTCTGCTTCTCCTGCTCCTGTATCTGCATAAGCATGTTTAAAGTATTTAAGTCTACCTTGGCAAATATTATGAAATGAGAAAAAAAAGGAAGCTGCAAGTCTGAGTACACAACTATTACTAATCCACACTGCGAGCAACTATTTAACCATTTTTCTTGTGGTTTTATACAACACCTGTCAGTTTTTTAGATGAAAAATGTTATTTTACCCATAATACCCCCATTTACTTACATGTGATGACACAAGCTTAGAGGAATAATTCCCACTCTATAAGACAAGTTTACAACTCTGTTTATTTTAAATCGAAGAAAGCAAAGTTGCAATGCGGGAGCATAACATGAAAATAAAACCTATGGATAAAAAACCAATAGGCAAAGATATTACAGACCTTGGAGGACTTCTGCGTCTGGGTGGGCTCCGATACCGCCTAGGTGGGGATCGCCTGCTATACCTAGCAGCATAGATAACGCAAAGCTTATGTTAGATCCAAAAAGGAAAATAAAATACCCCTTATGTTCCATAATAGGTGTCCACTATGCGGATTCCAATCGTATAGGAGTACGTCACAGTAGATTATTTCATTTGCCGCTTTCCTAATTTACCCCTACTTTATGTCTTGTCAATTGACAGAAAAATTAACAAGCAGGCAAAACTGTAAAACTACTAATACGCTACGTTTAGATAGTCTAACACTAAATTTGGAACATCTCAAAAATGGAAGATTGGACATTTATTCTAGAACAGCAGAGTATCAACATAAAAAATAATCAACCTTGGTTAAAGAAATAAGATTGAAAGGGATTTTGCAGAATCACCTGTCACTTCTACCATATCGATTACGATCTGGTGACGGGGATCTGTATCTACGAGCATACGCGTATCTTTCGCTAAAACCCCTACCCCTTGTAATGCGCTTCGGTGACCCATCTTGTGACCTACTTCTAGACGAGCTCCTTCCTCGAACAGAACCAGGCGACCTAACAGGGCTTCTCCTTATTGGGCCCCTTACTGGACTTGGACTGATGCTTGTTCTCCTTGTTGGTCCCCTAACTGGGCTCGGACTAACGCTTGTTCTCCTTGTTGCCCTACCTGAGCTTCTACTCACACTTTTTCTAATAGATCTAACTGGGCTAGGGCTTCTACTTATATTTTTCCGAGAGGATCTAACTGGGCTTCTACTGATACTTCTGCTGATACTTCTTCTCACTACTCTCACAGGGCTCCTAATACTCTTGTGAGAAGATCTAACAGGGCTTCTGCTAATACTTTTTCGAGATGATCTTACTGGGCTTCTGCTGACACTTCTTCTTACGACTCTTACAGGGCTTCTTCTAGAGGGAGGTGGAGATAATGTGGGGTTCCTACTGGGAATTCTACCTCTCTCTCTCCTATCAGGGCTACGGCCAACACTTCTCACTGGGCTAATTGGTCGAACTCTAGAGGTTGTAACAACATAAGGGCTCGGGCACCTTTGAGGGGTAATGCTCCTGCTTTTGCTTAAACTTCTCCTTGGACTAATACTCATGCTTTTGCTTGTGTCCCGCTTAGGACTAATGCTCTGGCTCCTGCAAACAAGATTTTCTTTAATATGCATTTGGAATAAAGTCGAAGATATATGAGAGAGGTGCAAGAAGAGTAAATTTCAACCTCGATTTTCCAGAACGAACTTCAAATATATCCGATTTCAGTTTTACCCCATTGCTTTGGCGCTCTCCATTTTGCATAGAAAATTCACCCTCTTCCCTTTCAGCATATTCTCTGTTGTGATTAGGAATAGATGCTACTCTTTTGTCAGGGGAAGACGACCCAATTCCAGCTACAAAAGGTCATCAGAAACAAACCAAGCATTTCAAAAAAGAGACCATAAAGAATATCAGGGTTGTAGCGCAATATCAGGCTTAACACGGTGATAAATTGTAAAGCTTCTATTATTGAATTAGTAAGCAAGCAGGTAATTCTCATACTAATGACAAAAATGGCATTAGTGTAATCATCTTATCGAGAAAAATTGAAAACAAAGAATTATCAGAAGTCAGAACTGAATGTCTTAAATTCTACTTGTCGGCACTCTTTCTGCTTAGTTATGTGTTCATCTATCCGATCCGACCCTGGTTTCATCTCACAAAGTAGAATATAAACATATATTATTCACAACATTTATTAGCTAGTTGTAGCTTATGCTGTGGAAAACATCAAGTAACTGTAACAGTGGATAACTAAAATTGTTTGCTGACTCGAGCTGCTTTGCACCGAATTCCAAAAAAAATCTAGCAGTGAAGGCATTAATAGCTAAAGCAGCATTTCGAATGAACGCTAAAACTAAGATCATCTTTCATTTCATACAAATAAATACTCCCTCCGTTTCCAATTAATTGTCCCCTTCGAAATTACATGCAATTTTGACCGGCTTATACATGTATCAAAATTATTGAAATGATAATTTTCAAAGCTAAATCATATAATTTAATGTTTGAACTATATGATTTACTTTTGAAAATTTTCATTCCGACAATTTTGATACAAGTTATTGGCCGGTCAAAATTGCACGTAGTTTCGTAATGGACAATTAATTGGGAACGGAGGGAGTACTGCGTATGTACAATTTGTCTACAAACTGAGCAATAAAGTTGTTCAGAGACGAGCAATAGCATACTGAGACGCATACCATTTAATTGAGCTGGTTGTTCATGGTTCTCGCGTCTTCCATTAGTTTCAGCTACAGCATTGTCCTCACCACTCCCACTTCCGCTATTGACGGTTGTCCTTCCAAAACAATTAAAAATAATAAAAAATCAGCAGAATCAGCAGAATCAAAATTAAAATTTACTGTTTATGTGCATGAGTAGAAGAAAAAGAGAGACCGCTAGTCATTGACATGATGAACAACATGATATACCACTTGACATGACATTAGCAGGCACAAAAATGGACCTCTTCTCCCTCTCTCCCTCTCCACTCTCTCTCTATCGGTATAAAGTAGCACATTTTGCATGCTGGCATATTTGCTTGACACAATGTTACAAGTTTTTGAGTACTAGTATTTAAGTATTTTTGAAATATACTTGGCTCAGAAAAAATGAAGTAGAGAACTCTTTAAGGCTGCTAAATGTATTTAAAAGAAATTTCAACTTATATCAACTCCAATTTTACTAATGTATGATCTGAAGATTTTGTAAACGAACTTACAAAAATTAGCAATTAGTACAATAACCTAACATTTTCCAACAATTAAGTACCTTCTGGGTACCAAATAGAAAGAACTATAAAGGCCAAGATACTAATACTATAAAAAATCAAATATTTTATGAACAACTAAATAAAATTACTCTTAACGTTTCCATGCACTTTTCTATAAAAAAAATTCTGTTTTGGTTCCAAACTATAGAATTTATCTTTCCAGTGTACAAAAGTGGAAAAGTCTGTTTTTTTAAATAAAGGTACAAGTTGATAACTTAAAGGTACTTGTTGCTCAATTTTTATAGATTCGTGCACAAACTTGCAATTTAATTATATGTTACTGTACATGATTCAATGAGCTCTTAAATGAGAACAACATAGCATAACCTTTGAAGGAGAAAATGCAACTGATAATAAGAGATTAATAAATGTATAAACTCATAGGAAACCTTTTTGACTTGTGCTTGGCTCTCTTGTCTTTCTTCCTCCGCTTTCTCTCTCGTCGTTTCTCCCTCTTCTTCCCACGTTTATATTTGTCCTTCCTAGAAGATCTCTTTCTCTTCTTTCGCCTCTCATCACCACTTGAAGAACTAAGCTCAGATGATGATGATGAAATATCGGAGTCGGAATCAGATTCGGATGAATCGGTATCACTATCAAAGGAAGACTCCGATTCGGATGAGTAATATCTACGTCGCTTCTTTCTCTTGAGTCTCAAACTCTTCTTATAAGCTTTCTTTTTATCTGTGTATAGAGGTAAATAATTAACAAGAGAAATGTTGATAATAGAACTGATTGCAAACACCAACAAACTAGGATTTCTGCTTTTAATCGAGAAAGTCATAGAATTTTCAAAAGAGGAACCTTCCATACAGAAAAAAAAAACCAACTATAATAATGCTCACAAGAATAATTATCAACAAGAATATCCTATAGAACAGCACTACTCTTCTTTTTTTGGCATAACAGCCAAAATAAAAGGGCAAAAAAATAAGAAATCGTCAGCATACCTTCAGAAGAATCACCGCAATTGATGATCTTGACCGTTACATTTGGTGTGCCTTCATTATCATCATACACATTTTCGATTTTCTTCAGTACTTTATGTCCTTTCACGAGTTTCCCAAACACGATATTATTCCTGTTAAGAGATACCATGATAAAAAAAAGCACATTAACTTCAAGTCCTGCAAAAATGAAGAGAATGGTGATGTTGGATAGAAAACCTTAACAAATCTGATATAGATTCCAAACTCAACCTTAAAAAATACATTCCCCCTTTCACCAGAAAGAGAATTTTGGATACCAGACCTCAATAACAAGAGTACCAACTCTCAGTTTCATTACATTCACAAAATAAATAAAAAACCGTTTACAAAAATATCTCTATTTGAACAATATCGAACAACACAACTTTACAACCCTAAAACACAAACATTAAAAAGAAAAACGAAACTTTCAAAAGGATATATCCCTTTAAAAGGAGACATCAGTTCAAGTAGAAAAGAGACATGAATTAACAAATAAAAACTAATCGACATTTAGAGAAAATAACTAACCCGTCAAGTTGATGCAATGCCTTAAAAGTGATTGTGAATAAAGAACCCCGAGTCTCACGATCTGCTATTGCCATCGACAGAAGACCACGTTCGTCATGCTTCAGTTTGGGAGACTCGTCTGAAGTATGGCGTAATCATAACTTGGTAAATCAGATATAGAAACACAATACTTGAATCAAGTTTAGACATAAAGGAGATAAATCCAACAGAAACACACCGATAGTGCAGCAGCGTGGATGAAAATAAGGTTGGTGAAATTTTTAAGATTCAAACTCTGTAACTTCATTTCAAACTTGGTTGGGCATTCAAGATTGGTCGTCTTATAAAGACTTAAGATACGTGCATAGCAATCAAACTATCTCAGTTTTTTTCCACTGAACATGACTTAAATGCTAATGACAAAGATCCGCACCACTGCCAGAGATGAAATAACTCGATGAACTTATTGAAGAAAGGTAAAAGAGATCTAGTGACCGTGTTAGACAACAAGGTCATAAAACACAGTTTTGTTATGCCCTGGGTTCAAAATTTGTAGAACTAAACTCTTTCTTCTACCACCAGGACAAAGTCCGTAACTTCAAGCATGAACTAAGAAAATGCTTTCAAGGAGTAATTTCGTGTATGTCATGTAAATCTATCCATGTGGTGCTCAGTTCCAATTACATTAAAAATGACATTAGAGGCATATTGTAAATATGAACCAAATTATCGACCCCATATATTTATTCATGCGGTGTCAAGTTCCAATCACATTAGAAATGACCTTATGAGCACACTGTAAATATGAAGCAAATAACCTATCCCTTAAAGCAATTGAAACCCACTTAATAACTTGTTGGTTCTGGATTTAAGTAGTGTAAACCTCACAAAAAGAGTTCAGTACCATCACACACTCATAGATCTACACATTTGAAACAACGAAGTATCAAAACAAGTAAGAGATGAAACCTATTTATAAATTAACAGAAACTAGATCCCACAAGTTCATTTTGCAAATATATTAAGGCCTCAAACAGATGGTTCAGAATCTATCTCTCTGATTCCACAAGGCCGCGGGGGACAATCAAAACATAAAGTGATGTCAAAAGAAGGAACCAATCACCACAAACGTATCATACCTGGAAACTTATCGACATATATGCTTTCTCCGTAACTCCCTGCAAATTTTATAGACAGGTTAATATCAAAATTTTGTGATTCCAGTTCATGCGCTACAAAAACATTACTAAACACCGAGTCCCTCAAACCAAATTCAAGAATCGACCATAAGACTACTATAAATATGTGTCTGTATTTCTGATCTTCATTTGCAACCCACAACCAGTTAACATACAGTTATAGTTATAGCAAAGATACTAGAAGCTTTCTAATAAAGTTGCCTTAAAATCAAAGAAGCTAAGAGTTCAAAGTAAAAAAATTGACGGTTAACATATTTCTCTTTACTCGGGCAACAGAGCTGAAGAGGACACCCATTACTGGCTTTTGAGACATGTTTACGATGACAAAAGACTAACACGTTTCGCTATGAACTGAATGTTCTAACACATTAACAAAACAAGAGGAAAATAAAGTTTGCATTTTATTGAAGTCGTGAGTACAAAAATGCTTCCCACTTCTGTGGCCAGAGGTAAAAATAAATTGTAACCGTGTGGTAGAAAATACAATGACAATTTGATACGGTTGTAAACAAACGGACAGGTTTGAGCTATTACACAATCTAGTTAGCAATTTAGCGTTGTCACATATACCAGAAAGAAAAAAAAATGAGTAATATTCACCAAGCACTACAAGTTAGTGCCCTAAGAAAGTGAGTGAAAATAAAATTTGGTGAGAACTTGCGTCACTAAGTGATAGACTTTAAGAGGTTAAACAAATATGTGACAGGGAATACGTACCATCTCTTTTGTAAAAGTCCCCACCCTGCAACAGGTTGACAAGAGGAGTTAGTAAAATCGACAGCAAATGTACAGACAAAATTCAAAAAAAAAACTAAAATGGTAGATTTCTTCCAAACTTTTGAGGATAAAACAACCAGTACAACCTTAAAACTACATCACAAGAAAACCAGTCGTGGCCAGCAGCCCTGTATCCTACAGCATAAACAAGGAGAGCTGGCTAAAAGATGAGACAACTTCCAAGTCATGCTTAGCAAATTAAGCACATCGATAGTTAAATAAATATCATATGTAAAAGACAAGGATATCAGATCAGGACTGTCTAGCAAAGGAAGCACGTTTATAGTTAAAAATATTTCAAACAATCCCTACGGATTGGGTGTAGAGAGCAAAGAACAAACCTGTGCCATTGAACCTTTTTCGATGCGATGGAAGAAAGATCCTTTGTAATGCAGAGGTTTTCCTGTTTTAGGACTAGTTCCCTTCTCCCCTGCAGAAGAAGAAAGACGATATCAGCAGGAGAAAAATCATGAAATAACAAAGTAAACAAAAGGGCCAAGACCCAAAATTTACGAATGTTGAGCTGCAACCATAATTACAGTTGGACCAAAATTAGTTAAGTTTTTGCTTTTTGCTCTTTAAATGACCACCTGCATGTGCAACCAATATCCAAGATGCACACAAGAAAATAATAAAATGACTGAAGAATACGCTGAAAAAATCAATGCCATAATCAAAGCCAAACAACGATAACAAATTAATTCACCACAGACAAATAAACACACACTTCCACTATCTCTTGAATTTTATCAAAATAACAACGTTAACAAAGCTGGGAAAGTGCCTTAGTAGTTGAAATATGAGAAATATTAGATAGTAATGATTTACAACCAATTGAAAGAATATTGTGAATTTCAAACAAAATAACTACTAAAATATGAAACAAGGCCACAACTTTTAGTAGATGATTTTAACTCAAAAAAGACGTACCTGTACAGAGTGCACGGAAGTTTTCTGCAGTCTTCGGAGCAACATCAAAGAAAAGCTGGAAGGAAAAATAGGAATCATTGTGAGAGACCCGTATTTTTAAGGGGTAAGAAGTAAGAAAAATAAAAAACAGTAGTCAATAATATATGTATAACAAGGATCAAAAGTTTAAATTTTCTGCAAGTATCCAAAAACAAAATCATGACATTGTGTTAATGTAAAATTTGTAACAATACTGCATACCTCAAAAACCATCTTTTCAAAAGGATTGCCATCAATAGACACGTCCATAAAAACCCGTACATTCTTTTTGGTCATTTTTTATGTGGAGATAAACAACCTGCACCCATTTCATAGCAAAACAATACATATAAGCCAGAAAGCACCTTGCATAAACAAAAGAAGCTGCACAAATTCCATAGCAAGACAACATAACAGCTGAAATAGTGTTCGGTTACGTGTCTGAAACCTACTTTAAGGCTTTGCACATAGAAATAAAAAAAAACGTGTACAGTACATTTGACTCCCAAAACAGCATCCAGGGAACAATTATGACAGTGATCCACGTTTAGTCTTTTAGAAACCTCCAGAAACTATCTTTGCTTCAAGATATACATTTAAAAGATGATTATCTAAAAGCACAAGCAACCCCAAAGAATAAAAAAAGCAACTGTAAATATTTTGGTTTCAACCAGATCTTTGAAAGAATATGGAAACAGAATTACAATTTTTTTGATGTGCTTGTGGGAGACATCAACAAAAATACAAGGCACAAATACTTCAATACGGTCTATAAAAACTATAGACCGATTAGAATAGGAAAGAAAATAACAGGAGTGATTGAGAATATTGGTTCCGAGGTCTAGAGCTCCCAACTCCCAAGCTATTTCAGTAGAGAGTTGATTATTTGCAGCGTAAAAACTCAGTTTTTTCTGTAATCAGAATTAATTGGTTGTCTGGTCTCAAAGGCTATAAATTTTAAGCTGAATAACACAGCTTCTTGCTCAGTCTTTAAGTAAGCCAAATTATTTGGTTAAATGTTACAGCAAAAGAAGTCCTCATTTATACTAGGAATTGAGTCTCGTATAGTAGGCCAAACTCCTATAAAAATAATTAACAATGTCTACTGCACGATACCACGTAACAAGAGTTGCTTTCGTTGTCCACAATGAGGTTCTGGAAATTAAACCAAAAAATAAAAGCATGAAAGGAAAAAGAGTCCTCGACAACAACAGAACAATTAAGCATGATAACATTTGTTACACACGATCTACACCTGACATATCAGATGTTTTATAGTGCACCAACTTAATAGCACCTTAACCTGACTAACGTAGAAAAAAAGTGATAAACTAGTATACAGTAGATTTAAAAAATGATATATTAGAGACTAACTAGGGTCCAATCTTTTATTCTCATACACTAAGGGTGTGTTTAGAACGCAGAAAAATACCCGCGAAAATAAAATGATTTCCTACAGAGTGAATTCATGAGCCGATATTTGGTGTCTCTTCATACTTCAATGCTGTAATGCAAACTCTTACAGGGATATATATATATATAGGGGGAGGATCTATACACACATAAAAAAACACATTATCTTTACACATCAATTACAACCCTCCATTTACTTACTTTTAATGGTCAAGATTAGTTCATCTAATAACAAGAATAAACACATAATCTTGACCATTAAAAGTTAGTAAATGGAAGGTTGTGATTGATGTGTAAAGATGATGTGTTTTTTTATGTGTGTACGGATCATTTCCCATATATATATATATATATCCTATTCTTTCTTTCAATTAGGTCGATCCAACGTGGTCAAATTATTCTCAAATACAATCAGCTTTTATATTAGCCAATTATAGTGTCAAAAATGAAGTTGGAGAATTATTTGGGCAAAATAATTTAACAGCATCTAAAATTTAATACAATATAATACGAACCCAAGTGATTTAAAGGAGATGAATTTCCGCTATATAAGTTATCCAAATTGTTCCAATCAATAATTTCCGCAACATATATACATGCAGATAATATAGTTATACAATAAATAATTTCATATCAAGAAGTGATACCAGGAGAAAAATAACCTGATCAATAATCACTTAGTTACACAGTTTGATCAAAAAAATTGTATCATGCAGGTAATTGTAAGCATATATATATATAGAGAGAGAGAGAGAGAAATAAATCGAGCGATTGAAAAGGGTTTAGCAGCTAAATTAGTTTAATAATTGATTGATTTACCTGAGAAGATTAAATCAATTGGAGAGTTTATCAGTCATGAGCTGGGCTCGATTATCTATAGATATAGATATAGCGATATATCTATGTGTGTGTGTATATATATATGTATAGAGAGAGAGAGAGGGGTGTGATTTGGTGGCTGAGATTTTGTGGAGAGAGAGAGAGAGAGAGAAATCACGGACAATCTGTTGCCCTAGCAAAAATTTATATTAGAATCTGATATTAATATTGAATTTAAGTGTTATAAATATTTTATATGAAACAAATAGATCTTTTAGCTTTTGTAAATTTAGCTTTTGGATACTTAGAAATAAAATTAAGGTTAAAATTGAGAAGCTATAATTTTGGCGACTTTTTTTTTTAGTTTTTCGCGTAAAGATTCAAAAATATGGTTTTTTTTTTCAAGTAAAAACATATTTGCAAGTCAATCATAAGTTAAAAAAAATTACAAATTTACTATAATAATTAAATAAGATAATGGATGATATTTCCACGATAACGAGTTAAGATTACAACAAAATTACTCGGCTCGATGGACTTATTTAATAAACATATTAGAGAATTTATTTCGATTGGGTCTTGATTTTATATAATGATGTTTGTATAACTCATCTAAAATACTCTTTATTAATATAGTACTCAATGTGACACAAAACTATAACTCATAAATTTTTAATAGTATTTACTTTTTATACTGAAATTATTTGGAATTCATAAATTTAATAAACATATTAGAGAATTTATTTCGATTGGGTCTTGATTTTATATAATGATGTTTGTATAACTCATCTAAAATACTCTTTATTAATATAGTACTCAATGTGACACAAAACTATAACTCATAACTTTTTAATAGTATTTACTTTTATACTGAAATTATTTGGAATTCATAAACTAACTGAACATTCTGCAAAGTTTCATATTAAGTTTGTTTCAAAATTAGTACATATAAGTAGTCGTTTGACGGAGGGTATATTTTGATGTCCGGAGTGGACAAATAGTCCGAACCCAATACATGTTACCAAACACGGTATTTGTATCATGTCCCCGTAAGATCGTCTACAATGGTATTGTTAGTTTTTGTTTGTTAACCGTTACACGTAAGCGAAACTTACACCGTCACATGTTAGAGTTAACTTAATTTTTGACATCACGTGTTAACTTTAGATATAAAAACTATATAACTAAATAAAAATATGAGTTATAAAGATGATATACATTTAATAGTATAACTATTTAAATTATTCAATAAGCTGTGAAAAACGTGGCAATGATTAACTTTAGTGTTACATGCAACATAAAAATCATAAATAATACAAAGTTGACACATGGCTCACCTAACCTACACTAAAATTATTTATAAGACCAACCGCATCACTAATTTTAACAATTTTTCAAAATCTAACATATTTTATTTATTTTAATAAACCGTTTATATTTTCATAAAATTTCATCCTCATTATTAATTTTATTATAATAATCCTACGTTATTTATTTTTATCTGTTCATTATTATTTAATAACGATGACACAAAAATATGTGAAAGTATGATATATTCACGCAACCAGTGAATGTATATTGAATTTTGTATTTGCTGAAATTTACTAATGATGCGGTAAAAAATATGTTTTGAGTTGCTCTAACTAGGGGTGACATCGGTTCGGTACCGAATTTTTTGACTATATACCGATATCGTATCAAACTAGTTTGTTTTGAGAATTTTTATACTATTACCGAACCAAAAAATTCGGTATACCAAACTATTCAGTTGCTTCGGTTCGGTTTCGGTTTTATACCAAACTTTAGAGTTTACAAGTGATGATAGAAAAATGGTACGATTTGGAAAAAAAAACATAGTATAAAGTTTTAAAAACAGTAGATTAAAAATATATATTTATTTATATTATTGTTACCTTTCTTTTTTCTAGGCATAAAAGAGTAAAAACTACTACACCTTTCTAGTAAAAATTATGAATAAATAAAAATATTATAAGTATTCACTAGAAAAAGTAATATAAGTATATTATAAGAACGTTAATAATTAAATGTATATAAGTCTTTTATATTATCTGTCTATATAGTATATTTTAATATTGTTGAAAAAAACCATGTTTAACATGGTAGTTTCCGAATGGTCACGAGACCATCTTTGAGTCAATATTCAAAGTGACAGCCGTTGTCTTTAGGCACCATACTCAAGACGGTTGAGTAGATGGTATGACAATGTTCGTAACGGTATGTCGCATGACCTATTCGGAGAATGAGAGTGAATGGAAATTGGCGTCAAATATTGGGGTTGAGAAAGAGGAAAACTCGTAAGGCTGGAAAATGGGTTTAATGAGAATAACTCATTGGGAATTGTCCCATATTGGAAAATGAAGAATTATTTTTACAATATATATACAAAGCTATCCCTTATGGATATTAAGTAGTGTGTACACACACATGCGCTTGCTCGTCGGGCGCGCTTGCTCGTCGGAAAAAGCGTGCATGTTCGGAAAAATCTTACAGCAAAATTGTAACTGTTCCAATAAATATGATGATAGAACATAAAAATTGGACCCGAATATGTCTATTCGGGTATGAACCGACCCACCCATTATTAGAGGGTACCCAATGTTAAAATTCAAAAACTCATGGTCTAAGAGAGCATCATTCCTAACATGCTATTATCTATAAAGCATACCGAGCAAGATAAAGAGACCAAGATCTAGATTAAATTACTAATCCGAGCATAAATGCAATAGGAAATTGTAAACCGAGCAATTATAATTGACGAGCAATAATAAAGATCAAAGAAGTGTTCAATAATTATCGCCTTTTACTTATTACATTATCGTTGAAAAGCATATCGCACCCCTCAAATATTATGCTTTATCACATGAATTCTTCGAATTTCGAAAACTGACAGTAGTAAAGTGGCTTTAATGCCTGAGATACTCAGTAAGCCTATAAATAGGCAGACCCCCCCACAGGTCAAAGCTACAACATTCCGAAATCAAACACAGCATCATATATCATCTCTCCAAATTAGCATTACTTTTTAGTCAGAGAGAGCCACCCACTAACAGCTCGACCTTGACTCATCGCCAGTTTCCGGCGAGTCATCTGAGACGTTGTACCTTGGGATCGAAGCGCCAAACATAACCAGAAATCTCAAAGGTGGTTAGGCGAATATCGGCTAAGGGCATACTGTTAAACAGTGGCATCGTCTATTTATTTTCTGTCCTTTTTTATTTCATTTCATTTATGTAATTTAATTTCAGTATTTCAATTTCATTTTCTTAGCTGTAACATTTAAATTCCGTTTTACCTTTCTGTAATTTATTTAAAGTACTGTTTTAATTCTATAATTAGATTAGTTTCATTTCAGTCCTGTAATTTATTTACAGAAACAGTCAAGCAGTTTAGTAATTATACTATTCTGTCTGGCAGTTTCTTTTAATTAACAAACAGTCCAGCAGTTTAGTTTTATACTATTCTGTCTGACAGTTTCGTTTAATTACAAACCAGTACAACAGTTTAATAACTTATATTATCCTGTCTGGAATTTTTATTAATCGCTTTTACATTTTGCAAGTGTCAGAATTTGTAATAGAGTCACATTCCATTATAAAAATAACATTGTTTATTTCTTTTTAGTCATTGCACTTTATATTATTGCTTTTACGTACACCAAAACCAACAATCTTAACCGATACTCAATTTTTGGTTTGTGTACTGTTTTATTTTAATTTTTAAAATAAAAGGAATAGTGATTATTCCGCTACAATTCTGTTTTTAGAATATTTGTATCAAAGAAAAATTTCTAGAATTGTTTTATTCTGATTTTGGTATTTGTACCGTTCTCGAAAAAATACCAACCAGTTTGGTATTAGCTTGAGTTAATTTATTTTTTATCTTAATTCTTTTACAGAAACCAAGTTTTCTATATGTGATGTTTTGTTCAAGAATATTCAAATACGCGTATCTTATAGTCTTTTGGTTGTCTTTTCAGAAACCGAAAGATGACGAACGAAAATATCTCTGATCCTATTGTCCCTTCGGTGAGTTCGCACACGTACTGGTTGGTGGGAATGTTCATAACACTACGGGCGATGCAAATATGGGGGTTGACGCTCAGGCACATGCTACGGCGGCTGCGGCCGCTGCGGGGATGACAACTTTGAACGTTGGCAGCAAAAGATGCAGTTTTATTTAAGCATACTAAACTTAACCCGGTTTCTCAAAGAGACTGGTTGTAAACGACGACGATCTGGACGAGTAGGTAAAAAAATATAACCCCTGCCTCTAACCCTCGAACAAACCACCAAACAAGTAAGGCCTAAGTTGATGTAAATTGGCATTTAGTACCCTTATTAGCAAATTTATTGACTAAAACAGTGTAAATTAAGACTGACTCTAAATCACTACAATGGAGAACGAGAACACGTGGCACCCCGGTAACAATCCATGGAGGGTCCTCGAATTCTACAGTGGCATTGGCGGCATGGTCTCTCTCTCTCTCTCTCTATATATATATATATATATATAATTGTTACATAAGTAAATAAAAAACAGAAAATGTATTTGTTATGACTTTTCTTGTTATTATTATTATTATTAAATGGACAGAGATATTCACTCGAGAAGGCGGGTGTGAGAGCAAAAGTGGTGGAAGCTTTTGATATTAATGACGTGGCAAATGATGTTTACCAGCATAATTTTGGACATAGGCCTTGTCAGGTTATTATTCTTATTCTTATTATTGTTATTGTTATTGTTATTGCATGTTAGGTGTTTGATGATTTGCCTATGAGAAATTTTAAGTTACTAGTTATGCTATAATTTTGAACTATTAGTAGGGGGCATTAATTATTATTATTATTATTATTATTATTATAGCATGTAAGGTGTTTGATGATTTGCCTATGAACATTTTTAAGTTACTAGTTGTGCTATAATTTTGAACTAAGTAGTAGGGGACATTAATTATTATTATTATTATTATTATTATTATAGCATGTAAGTTGTTTGATGATTTGCCTATGAGAAATTTTAAGTTACTAGTTGTGCTATAATTTTGAACAAGTAGCATGGGACATTAATTATTTCTGTATTAAGGCATTTTAACTTGTTTGGCTGGAGATGATTTGAAGAAAAAAAGTTGGGTTTTTTTAGTTTGTGTTTTCGAAATTTCGAGCTTTTTTGTCTGAGAGAGAGCAACTGTCGAAAATTGTTAAGCTACTGAACGTAAGGTGTTTGGCGATTTGTCTGAGATAATTGTTAAGTTACGACTTGTGCTAAAAGTTTGAATTAGTAGCAGTGGGAATTTGTTATATAACTTGATTATCTAGTAAGGCTTGTTAACTTGTTTGGTTGCTGTTTTTAAACAATTAAGTTGGATTATCGTAGTTTGTGGAAGTATGATCTTAAGGTTCTAGCTTTTTATGGCCAAAAAGAAGAAGTTTCAGGATTTAAGTTGGTTAGCTGCAAGTTTTCAGAAGGAAAATAAAGGGAAAAAAGAAAACCCAGTTTGAACAAGTGTAATTTAACTGTGAGCATGTGTTTGGACAGAGGGCATTCAATATTCATATTAGTCCTTATATGCATATCATCTCTATGCATGAGGTATGTTGTGTGCAAAAAGAGGAGTGTTAAGAGGTTGAAATGATACTCCACACTTATGTATGTATGTATGTATGTATGCATAAATTTGAAATGGTTGTTTTGTTATTTTAAGTTTTGCTGGGTATGCCAGAACCTGTGAATTTCCACTTAAATCTCCCAAGTTGATGAGATATTCTAGGGAAGAGACATAAACATTTCGTTCAAGTTTCAACACTAGCTTAACATTTCCTAGTATTCAGAGATTGCAAAAGGTTTATGCGAGGTGGCTAAACTTAAAGCCTTAGGAGGGGCTTAAATTTCAAAGTAATGGGCACCTTAAAATACTTAAGAGCAATTGCAACAGCTAGTTTAAATTTGGTTTCTAGGCACAACATCAAATTCTATGATTCTATCTATGTTTCACATTCTATTAAGTACGTCTAAAATACATATACCTTCTTTCTATATTCTTCTTCAATCCGACTGTTTAAAAGACACGTTAATTAAAAAGCAGCTTTATTACGGATAACTTGAAGACATGAAATGGGAAAAAATACGTTACAAGGATCCAGCATAAAACAAGAGCCTATCATTTACCATAAAATGCCAAAAGATGCATCTAAATGAGATTGTTATCCTTGTATTACCTTCTTCTAGAAACATAATATTGCTGATCCCCAAAACTGCCCAGATTAACAATATTTTTATTGTCGAATTCGTTATCAAAGTTATCTCATTCTTTAGATGAATTTGACTGAGAGAACTTTTAGTCTACCACCTAACATTTATTTTTATTTTTCTCCTGGAAAAAGGGTAACATTCAAACCCTGAGTGTTGCTGATCTTGATAGCTACTGCGCCCATGCTTGGCTTCTTTCTCCTCCTTGTCAGCCTTATACAAGACAAGGTCAAAATAAACTCTTACTTTTGTTGTTACCGTTATATAAGTTTTATTATCTTATTCTAAATACATAGTATTTAGGTCTTCAGAAGGGCTCCGCTGATGCTCGTGCATCTTCTTTTCTCAAAATCCTCGATCTTCTTCCAGAAGCTTCACACCCCCCGCTCATGATTTTTGTGGAAAATGTTGTTGGTTTTGAGGTCTATACATAATCATTTACCCGTGTTTATTTCTATTTTCTGTCAGTTTCTTAGTAGTTATTATGCCATTTTTTTTTCCTTTTATTTACTTGTGTTTTGTTTTACTCTTCTATTGTTTCAGACATCTGACACACATAAAATAATGACTGAGATATTGGTAAGAGCTGGGTTTGCAACACAGGAGTTCATTCTGAGCCCCCTTCAGTTTGGTGTGCCATATTCCCGGCCACGTTACTTTTGTCTGGTACTTCTTTTTATTTTTCTTACTATACTTGTGTGTCATAGGGACATGCAAGAGTTACTTTTTCCATCGTCTCAAGGAATAAATTTTGTTCCTACTTTTGAGAAGCCTTAATAGTTTTGGTGTGCCTCAGTCTGTGGCTTTAGTTATTTTGGTTACTTTTGAGCAGTTAATACGGTCATGCTAAAATCCTATCAATTTTTCTGTTGGCCTATTAAATAATAATGTCATGGTTAAAAGTTAGTCATATGCCACTATGTTATCAAGTTATTTCACATTACTTATCAGCTTATTTAAAGTTAGAAAAATTGCAATGATTTTCAATGAAAGGATTTATTAATTCACGAGGTTTACTAGATTGTTAATTTCCAAAAAAGGGGAAAGAAAAAGAATAAAGGCTTACAAGGCTGTTTTAACTTTTATGTGCAAAGCTTCCTAAAGTTTCTCAATCTGGCCTTTGCAGGATCAAGATCTACTATTAAGAATAGCGGGATCCACCACCTCTTTTTTTTCTTTTTTTTTTTCAATCAATAACCCCCACTTGAGAGGTAACCCGGAAACAGGGGCCCTGACTCTTAGTCAAGGTGACTCAGAGTCCAAAATTGTCTTTAAAACGCTCAATTTTATTTTAATTGTCTTTGATTTTTAAAGTCAAAATTATGTAAAACTTACAAATATGAAAATAAACAACAACCAACACTTTGTATCTATATATTATTATATTTACATATACATATTTATAATATGTATGTATACTACATATATAATATTCAAAATTTTCAAATAATAGTTATAACTTGATTTCATTGAATTATGTAAGTTTTACATAATTTTGACTTTAAAAATCAAAGACAATTAAAATAAAATTGAGCGTTTTAAAGACAATTTTGGACTCTGAGTCACCCTGACTCAGAGTCAGGGCCCCTGCTTCCAGGTAACCCACTTTGTGAGCTCAACCACTTGGACCAACCCTCTTGCTCACCACTCCTTTCATTATATAAATAACTTACGCATGCAAAAAAAATGGGGTGTAAAACAACAAGTTTCAAGTTTCATGATTAAAGCGTTACAGTTTTAAAAAAGAACCATTTTCGCTTACAGAGAACTAACTGTTTAATATGACAGCAATAAAAATATTTAATTTTTAAATCCTCCTGTTGTTGATGTAGATTTATTTCTATTTAAAATTGGAAGAAATCTATATTCTAGTAATGTAGATTACCAATTTACCAATTTCTCTTTTACACTGTAGGCTAAAAGAACACCATCTTCCTTTCTGAACCCGCACATGAACCATCAGTTGCTTTCAAATCCGAGCCCCTTATTCGAACATTACATGAGCGATGTGGTTCAAAGCTACGATCCAGTGCTTCAGGCTTGTGACCCCGTACAAAGTTTTCTTGAGTTCAAAGATAAAAGAGACCCGCATACGGATATATCTGAATGCAAAGAAGGGGATGAATCTCTTCGTAATAACATCAGCCAGTATCTTGTTTCACCAGACTTGATAGAGAGATGGGGAAATGCAATGGGTATCCTTTATTTATTGATGATAGTCTTTTAAAAACCAAAGTTTTTTGTTCTTCTGGTTTATATCTCTCGTGGTGGAAAGTTTTCCTTAATAGCATGTAGATATTGTTTATGCCGACTCAAAACGCTGCTGTTGTTTCACCAAGAGTTACTATCGATATGTTAAGGGTACTGGGTCCTTGTTGGCTACAATTAAGGTGTGATCACGTGTGTTTTTACTTAGGCTTACAAAGTTACATATGTTTTCACAGTATTTGATAATAAAGCTGATGTATGCCTGTAGCATTTTTGTTCTTTTTTCCATTTTGTTCAGTAGTGAGTTGGTAAGTCTATATTCTATATTGTTGTTGTCCTTACCTTTTTTGATTAAATTAGCTGTGTGGAAAGCTCATTAGCTTTCGTTCATACATAGTCTAAGCAATCTTCATCACTTTGAAAATGATATTACTCTTGAAATTGCATATGCCTAAATGATTATGAAATTCATCTTATTTTTGGTTATTTTACTGATATCGCCTCCTTGCTGCTTATTAAAATGCTGATATACAGCCATCTGGGGATCAAGAACTCTCCTTGCAAGACCAATACCTACGATATTTTACCCCTAAAGAAGTAGGTGAATTTATTTTATTTATTTATCTATTTATTTCCCGTTTTTGTCAATTTATTTCAAGCGATATTTTCTTTGTTCATTAGGTTGCCAATCTGCATTCTTTCCCAAAGGAATTCACTTTTCCAGAAGGCATAAGCCTTCGACAAAGGTACATGATGTTACATTGAAATTGTTAGTTGAACTGGTGTTGTCCAAGATAATTTGTTGAGAAAAAGTACTCAATGCTTAACTTAATATATACCACGGGACATTAATAGGAAATGGAGATCTTTTGTTAATTTATCCTATAAGTAATAATAAAAAAAAAACTTTCTGTGTGCACTTGATAATGCATGGTCGTGTGTACAACTCATGTTTCTTCGTACCTTGCCATTACAAATACCAAAAAAATAAACTTGCTCCAATCGGTTTTTCTCTTCTGAGTTGAACACTATCATGAAATCCTGAAACTACAGTTCATTTGCCTGAAATTTTATATTTTTTGTTTGCGATGAAAATCATTTATTCAATTTCCCATATAAAAGAAAAGATATTCAAATCTACATTTTTGTATTTGAGAAACCAGAGACTTGTCTATGTTGGGATTTTTGACTCAGTTATTTGATAAGTTTGGATTGTAACCACATGTTACATAATTCTGTTAGAAAATACAACTCATATGGTCAATAAATTCTCCCATGGATATGCCGTTCATGATCATTTATTTATGTTTAGGAACACTTTATGTATATTGTATAGTTCTATGTTCAATGTACCCGTGGTGATGTAGAATGTTATACTAATCTCATTGGTTTGTGACAATAATGTGGTTTTTGCAGATATGCATTGTTGGGAAATAGCTTAAGTGTAGCTGTGGTTGCACCATTGCTTCGTTATCTATTCACAAACCCATCGTGAGTTGGAGCTGATCTTGCTGAATATATTTCCCGCAAAACACGTTGGTTCTTAGGTATGGCAAACCATTTGTAGCCTCGTTATCTTGTAGCTCTGAGGCGTGGATTTTGGATTGGCGCGCACTATGGTTCTCAAACAATGGGAAAGAGCAAAGCTTTGCATCAGTTGCCATTTTTAATTGATCAAAGTATGATTCCTGTAAGAGGGTGCTAGCTGTATGAGATTAAAAGAAGTGAAACAAAGTTGCTTTTGTGACAATGTAAAGACTTATAGCTTGTAATTCGGAACACAGCTTCCCCTTGCTCACTACGGCATACCGTGTGAAATGCTTTTTTGACATGGGGGAATGCTTTTTCCTTTCCTTTTGTTTCTGTACGTACATCAGTGATTTTGTTTAAAAGAAATGTTTTTTGTCTTTGTTTCCCGTACTGTTTGCTATTTCCGCTTGCCATAATAGCAACAATGGTCTCAGTCGACAAAAAGGAAAAGGAAAACCACATTCCACCCACTGCCATAAAACTTTAAAATGATTAGTCTTCGTTTTGTACCATGTATTTGTTGCCCATATTTACTTTTTTTTTTTATATTTTTACGTGGTACAAAGTTAAACCAGAGCCATTTTAGTTTACCATGTCGATAAGGTTCATTTCGTCTATATTATGTGGCACGAAGTTGAATTGGGCCATCTAAGTTAAAAATATATACTTTTACTCCTTTGTTCTTGAATTGGGACATCTAAATTGAAAATATATACGTTTACTCCTCTGTTCTTACACTACACCCGTCATCATTTGGGGTGAAAATGTAATATGGTATACTTGTTTTTAGTGTGAACAAATTTGATTTAATTTCATTTGCATTACTCATCTTAGTTTCGTTTGCATTACTCCTCTAGTCCTCTTAGTTTACTCATAATACCATGCAGCACCAAAGAAAGGAGCAAATGCAGACATAAAGTGATAAAATTACCTGACTTGCTTTCACATTCGTCTTTAGTTATAACACGTTTCATATGGGCTTTTCCCGTTTTGCCTATAAAATAACCCATACAATCTTGAATCCTGTTTTATAACCAAAAAGGTAAAAAGCCTTCTAATTGAGAATAAAAAACACAAGCAATCCAATTAAACATAGGCAAGGCCGATATCAATGCATGTCAACTTCCATAATAAAAGGTAAACTCAACAAGTTTCTCAACAATTCAAGACACCCTCGCAAACAAATAAGTACTGTTGTACCAAGTACATAATCTTGTAACACTCTTACGCAAGGAAACTTCAACTCTCGGAATTGCAATTAGGAACACGCGAAAAATCAAGAGAAACGTCTCATATATAAAAATTCATATCAGAACCACGACTTGTAATCTCCATATTATTTTCTACACAAAAGTGTCATCGTCGTCATCTGGGAGGGGCTGGTTTGCAGCTATAAGAAGCTCCGCCTCATGCCTGTGACACCCAGTAACAGTGTCAGCAGCATAAAATGAAATTACAGTTTTAGCAAAAATTCAAAATTCCAAAGAAAAAGGTAAGCACTTAAACATCACACTTGAACAAACATAGAGCAGGAAAAAAGTAAACCTATCGACGGCATACACTACACGAATATAGAATGCAGCAACGACGCAAGTTTTTAGCCAGACTAGAAGAATTACTAAAACAACCTCTCAAACTGGCGTCTCAATTTCAAGTACAAATCATAATTTGCAGAAAACCAAGTTCCGAATAACCATGGAAAAATTATGCTCCTGCCTCTAAAAAAAATAGCTCCACATACCAACGAAGTAAAGAAATGAAATAGAAATGGAACAAAGTTCTAGAATTTTTCTGAAGATTTCATTCAAAGAAAAAACAACCTAAAAGTTATTGAACAACAGAGTACTTGATTTGAGTTTTAAAGAGTTTTTGGTATGAAACCCGTGCGAGAGGGTTGTGAACATATACTTGGTACATGATTGTTGCTGCAGTGGCAAAGAAAGAACAATTTAAAAGTTAATGAACAACGGAGTTTTTTATTTGAGTTTTAAGAGTTTTTGGTATAAACTTGTGCCTCGAAAGGGTTGTGAACGTATATTTGGTACAGAATTGTTGCTGTAGTGCTATATCAGTTCTTAGTTCTTACAGAAGTGGAGTTGCTTTGTAGCGGTTTGTTTTCTATAGAGACAAAGATTAGCGCATGCCTTACAACGTGTGTCCATTCAGACAATAGTCTTAACTCATAACCAACTTAATAAAAAAACTTTTTTAACGTATCCCTTTATACTTCCATTCTTAATTCCATCTGTTTGTTTTGTTTTACTTTTCTTCAGCGGAGTGGGATTGGTGGGTGAGAGAAGGCTTTTAAGGAAAACTTACTGTTGCTGTGCGACAAGGTCAATCTCCACTTCTGGAGGGGCAAGTGCAGGAGATTCTACAAAATGCAGATTTGGATCCCTGAAAGATAAAAATAAATAGACAGAATGAGGCTAGTCTTGAATATAAGAAAAATCTTTAAAAAATGCACCAGATAAAACTACTGGTATTTACCCTGCAAGCTTTCTGGCCAGGTATAGGTAAGGCTTCTCAAAGTTGTAATTACTCTTTGCAGAAATCTCATAGTACTGAAGATTCTTTTTCCTGTGGAAAGTTACTTGTTTAGCCTTTACTTGCCTGTTCTTCACATCAACTTTGTTTCCACATAGAACAATTGGAATATTTTCACACACCCTGCCATTGACAACGTTGAAGAGAATGAATTACAGTACAGGTGCAACCACAAAGAGAAGTAATGAATAAAAATAAAAAAATTACCTGCACAGATCCCTGTGCCATGTGGGAACGTTCTTGTATGTCAATCGAGCAGTTACATCAAACATGATAATTGCACACTGTCCATGGATGCTGCAACGAATATAAAATATCAGTACGTACTCAAGGTAAGGTTGAAAACAGTATAAGAAAAATGACAATCATTACAATACACTGACAAACTTAGGTTAGAAAGACTCGGCATGTTTGCCACAAACTAATTATTACAACTGGTACCGACATCACCTGTTTAATTACTTAATGGGACTCTGAACAAATACAAAAATACTTAGAATGCATCTAATCAAAATAGTAATTTTATTTTTAATCAAGAGCAAAGCTTACAACACAATTAACACTGGCAGAACATGAAAAAAAAAATGATGAAAGGATGATGAAAGGAAAACTACTAATATATGCATCTGTGAGTTTTAACATTTGATTTTGTGGCCGACTTCTTTACAGATTGAATATTGTTAAACAATCTTTGTAAAGCTGCTGCGACATCCTTAATCTTTCAAAGTTTTCCGTTTGGAAACTTGTATCTGTTGTATTACATTGTAGTACCTTGTGGGGTTTTTCATCCACTTTTATTTAAAAATCAATAAAAATAAAGAGTGGGTTTTCCCCACCATTAATTAAAAAAAAGGAGGGGAATTTAGAGGAGTTACTGAAATTAGTTAGTGTATTCAATCAACAAAAACACATGAAAATGCTCAAAAGTTATATAATAAGACGATACATGAAAAGAGTTTTTTTATTGAAGGTCCCTCAAAGGAAATTGAACTCACTATTTAACTTAAACATAGTTCAATCCTATTGAAGTAATCATAGCTAACCAGAGCAACGAACTATGAAAAGCTTGGTGCTCCTTTACTCATTTATCTATCTAAAGTTACTACGTCCCTACAAATTTACTAGCTTCTAAACAAAGTTAAACCAAAGGCAAGGAAAAAACTACAACTGCTCTGAGTCTTAAATATTAGGCGGTGCTCATTATACAATAAGGTAAGAAAGAAGACAAAAAAGTAATTGCATTATCAGATTGGTAGTAACAAGGATGACTAACTATTCAAAGCAGACGCTTCATAAACGTGAAAATGCTAATAAAAAAGCGACTTAATTACTATTGGGAAAACCAAGAACAATTAATATCCTTTCTTAAGCATCTGCATCTAAACAATAGCTTGAATGAAATTCAAAAGACTACAAAATACTTTTTGTTTTGTTTTATGTAATACACATGATAGAGAACTTACTAGTAACCATCTCTAAGTCCACCAAATTTCTCCTGCCCAGCAGTGTCCCAGCAATAGAAGCGAATCCTGCCACAGTTGGTGAAGAAATCCAAAGGATGAACTTCTACTCCAATGGTAGCTGTGATCATGAAACAAGAAAATTTCTAAGATGAGAAACAAGTTATACACTTCAGAGGAGACACTGATTAGGTAATTTTGCATGTGGGGAACAAACGAGGTGTCAATTTCAGCAAACTTACGTTCATATTTCTTCTCAAATTCACCAGTCAAATGTCTCTTCACAAAAGTAGTTTTCCCTGGGTGACAATACAGAAACGTCAGAAAAAAAGATGTCCGATTAAACCAACTTAAGAGTTGAGTCATATGAGAATTCCGACTTAATTGATAGCATAAAAATTACAACCGAGAAGAAAATTTTAATTTCTTTTAGAGTCACGAATCGTGTAAAGTTACTGGAAAGTCATAAACAGACGATAGTGAGAAAAAGATATTCCAAATCAATATTGAAAAAAAACGTTTCCTTAGTTGAGGAAACAACAATAAAACCATAGTACACACTACAACTATTGACAACAGACATATACACGGACTGGAATGATTAACAACAAGTTACACAGCTCCTAAGCAATAAAACCAAAAGGCTAAAAAAAAGAACCAAGCAAGCAATCCCTGAATATCTCCTTTTTGCTTCTAGTACAGGAGTAATTAGCAACAATCGTACAAAGCTTTTAAGCAAAAAACCTGGTCTTAATTGCGGCAACCAAACAAGACCTAGTATCTATTTTAATTACTTTCAAATTTCAACCAGATTCAGAAACATGATTACTCTCCCTGTAAGCCAAGCAGATACGAGATACCAAACCTCTAAATAAGCAACAAAAACAATAAACTTAACATGAAAGCTCCAAGGAACCCTAAAATATCTTCTTAAGATACTTTTCATCTAATTAAATACTAAAAAAACGAACCCTCTTAATCAAACAGATATATTCATGTATACATACAAGTAACAGAGCGATCGACAACAATCATACACAGATAGTAAGCACAAAAGGCAACAATCTGGGATCAACAACTTAATACTATTCAACCAGATCCAAAATCACGATTACTCAAAATCATGATTACTCTCCCTCTAAGCCAAACAGATAGATACAAGCTTGTAATTATAACAACAAAACCAAATATCTGAAATTCAAACCTGCAAGCTTGAGGAACCGTTAAATATACTCTTTAGCTACTTTTTACCTAATTAACTACTAAAATATAACAGAACATATATCTAAATCAACCGGACGAATACATTTATAAATACGAGTTATGGAGTAGTTTTTGAGTGGAAGTAATGGAATAGTTAACAACAATCCTACACAGCCAAAAAACTGGGCTTAAATTATGCAACCAAACAAGCCCCAGCTAATTCTTATTTTTAATTTTATTTTTGTACTTTTCACCAGATTCAGAAACATGAGTGTAACTAATTAATTAACAACAATAAGCAACAAAACCAAATATAAATCTGCAACCTATGGAATCCTAAATTATCTTGTTCAGCTAATTTCCATTTAATTAAATACCAACAAAAATGCAAACCCTCTAAATCAAACAGATACATACATCTTACAAGCTAAAAAACTAGCAACCAAACAAGTCATGCTTTCTCTTCAGCTAATTTCCATCTAATTGAATACTTATTATCTTCTTAAGATAATATCCATCTACTTAAATACGAGTACTAATTATCTTCTTAAGCTAATTTCCATCTAATTACATATTTAATAATTACAAAACCTCCCAAGTCCCAATCAAACAGATAGAATAGCTACATGTATACATAGTAAGACAGTAATTAACAAACTTAAGCAACAAAATCATATATAATCCACACTATAAAATTTACAAAAAAAATCAAGCAAATAGATACATGCATATGTACAAGTAACAGTGACGATAATCATACACAGCTTATAAGCCAAAAAAAGCCAATAAACTAGCAACCAAACAAGTACTGTTCTCTCTTAAACTAATTTACATCCTAATATCTTCTTAAGCTGATTTCCATCTAGTTAAATACTACATAGTTACAAAACCTCCCAATCAAACAGATAGCTACATGTATACAAGTAAGACAGTAATTAACAAAAATTAAATATAATCCACAAAACTCCAATTAAAGGCCATAAAATTTACAAAACCACTAAATTAAACAGATAGATACATGTATACGTACAAGTAACAGTGACAATAAATAATCATACACAGCTTATAAGAGCCAATAAGCTAAAAAACTAGCAACCAAACAAGCCCTATTTTCTCTTTTAGTACTTCTTAGCAGATTTTTGCCCCAAAATATCTTGTTAAGCTAATTTCCATTTAATTAAATACTAAATAATTACAAAACCTCCCAATCAAACAGATAGCTACACAAGTAATACATAGTAAGTAAAGACAGTAATTAACAAAATAAACAACAAATATCAAATATAATTCACAAAATCTTCTCCAATTAAAGAATAAACTTACAAACCTCTAAATTAAACAGATACATACATGTATACATACAAGTAACAGAGACGATAATCATACACAGTTTATATATACTACGAGTCCTGTTTAGGCTGTTTTCTCTTAAGATAATTTCCATCTAATTATACACTACGAGTACTAATTATCTTGTTAAGCTAATTTTTCATCTAATTAAACACTAAATAATTACAAAACCTCCCAATCAAACAGATAACAAAATTAAGACAGTAATTAACAAAACTAAGCAATAAATATCAAATATAAATATATAATCCACCAAATCTTCTCCAATTAAAGACTAATAAAACTTACAAAACCTCTAAATCAAACATATAGATACAATTAACAGTGACGATAATCATACACAGCTTATAAGCCAAAAGGCCAAAAAAACTAGCAACTAAACGAGTCCTGTTTAGGCTGTTTTCTCTTAAGCTAATTTCCATATAATTAAATAATAATTGTCTTATTAAGCCAGTTTCCATCTAATTAACAACTAGGAGGTAATAAATTAATACAAACCTCTCAATCAAACAGATATCTACATGTATACATAGAGTAAGTAAGACAGTAATTAACAAAAATAAGCAAAAAACATTCAAATAAAATCCACAAAATAAAGTTTTATCTACATCAAACAGATAGATAACAAGTATAAATACAAAAAAAAAAACAGAATAAAATAGCAGAAATTAAATATACCTGTACCACCATCTCCAACAAGAACGAGCTTAAAATTAGGATAATCAACCGTCTGTTGATTTGGTAAAGCCTGTAACAAATATTACCAATTAATTTACATACATAACGATACAAATACAAATACATATATATATATATATAATTCTCATCAAATCGAAAACTAAAGATCGATACTCACCATTGATTAGATCGCTTAAGGAGAGCTTTAACAGATCAATTATAGAGAGAGAGAGAGAGAGAGTTGTGATTTTAAGCGGAAGTGAGAGAGAGATATAGGAGGAGGGAGGGTATATATAATAAGATGTGTATGTATATATTATTATTATTATTGGGTACAAATGTAACTATTATTAATGTGATTAACCGATACGTGTATATATTGTATTTACATTTGTCACCCTGAGTAGCTTTGATCCAACGCGACTTTCTCAGCCGTCCGATCTTATCTTTTCACGTGACGTCCGCGTGAGCCTTGTGTTTTCCCTTTTTCTTTTTATTTCATTTGACCAGATTTAAACCAATTTAATTCATTTTAAAGTTGTACAGTAAAACCCGGGTATGGTCATGCATTTATTCTAACAATTTGTTAACGATGTACTTTTTCATTTTTTCAATTTGACTACTACACTGTAATAAATTGTCCAATTTAGACAGGTGCGACTCAGGCCCAAGCTCATTAAGGTTTTGATACGGGTAAAAACTGGGTTGAGACAGAAAAAAAACTGGACCGGGCCTTGCACAACCAACAGTAATTGGCTGCCCCTGAATTGAGGTATCACTGTTTAAATTAATCACGGAATCATGTCACATGATAGCACGTGTTTGATAAACTTGAACGTAAGAGGGTAATTTTGTCATTCTGCACCAAAATATATCATGATAGAACCACGTTCCCCAAATTTGGACTATGAGCTGATTTTTGTTATGTGTGAAATCGAGAGAAAACGTTTTTCTATGATAATATATTTTAGTGCAAAATGACAAAATTACCCTCTCACGTTAACGTTTGTTAAGCACGCGCTGTCACGTGACATGATTTCGCGATTAATTTAGACGGTTTTACCTAAATTGGAAAGTTCTTATAGTATCGTACACAAATTGAAAAAATTGAAAGATAAGTAACTAGATCGTTAAAAACACATAGTTTGATGTACCTTAAATGTATTTTGTTATAACAAGTAATCTTTCCTATCTAAATGATTACAGAAAAGAAGTATATACCTTAAATATGGCAATACGTAAAATAAATAATGAAACATCAATAAAGGTGTTTTGTTTTCAATGAATAATTGTTTATATGTATGAGTTATTATATAGGTATAACTATGTGACAGCAATCAACAAGTCAAGTTATCTCCTGCAAACAAGGTTAAACAGGTCCTCCTTCGACCCATAATAATAGTTCTCTTAAATTTTTCACTTCGTACCAAAATAATAGTCTATTTTAACTTTTTAATAAAGAGTTTACTCAAATGCTCCTAATTAACGATCATTGTTATTTGCAAATTATGAATACCATTACTATTTTAGATTTGAGAATTGTTATTCATATTTGTTACTCCAATTAATATTTCTTAATAATATTCGTGACAAACACAATTGGGCTATTTTAATAAGACGCATGAAGTATATTACATGATTATAAAATTTATTTATCGAGATATAATATTTTGCAATCTAATGTCATTTATTAATATATAAATGCGAGGTTTTTAAGACGATATTTTGAAAAATACCATCATATAGAGTTTGTTAGTTTTATGATTGGGTGAAGTCACGACCATTATTTTTTATAACTATGTGAAGTTTATTTCAAAACTATGTACATTTATGGATATGTTTAACGCACACTTCATATCTGTCACAGCCCTTGGTTGGTTTAGAGAAAATGGTAAACTTGTGTATGTGAAGCAAAATAATATATATATCACTTCATCTATTTTTTTCATCCACCTCAAAATTTTACATACATATATATTATAACACCAAACTATAAACATGTAATATAAAACAACCACTTTTTTTTTAAACGTGTTAATGATCGGATGATTCTACAATTTCTCTAATGCTACAGCTTTTCTTTAAAAAAGTGTGTTAAAATGATACAACATTCGATAACGAAACACACGTTTCAAACGGGGTCAATTTGGATTCCAAAAGAGCAAGTTACGGACGATTTAAATTTTTGAATCACAACAATGATTGTTATTTCAACATCAATTCAATTCATTGACATAAATTAGAGTTGAATATAACCCAATAACAATTCAATTACCAGAGTTCAACTCTTTCTCGAATCCCGACAATGATTGTTATTCCAAGGGTTATCGTGTCGGGTAGTTCTGAAAATACATTCTCAAGAAATGTTGAGACAAACAAAACAACACAACATCACAGTGCTACACAACAATGGTTGTCGATGTAGCACCATATATAAACTATTATGTCCATCGGTTGAACATAAGAGTACTCATTATGCACATTTTAACTGACAATTTTAAGATCCGTTTGTTTATCTGTTTATGAATTCCTAGAATATTTTCCAAAAAATTTGTCTGACGACCATATAGCGTTCTTTCAAATGTAATATATTACCCACCGTGCCGGTTTCAGCCACATGGCCGGTAGTAACAGTGACAAAAAAGGGTAAGCAGCCCCTTCTCAGACTTGTTTATCTGGCTATCAATTGTTTGTAAACAATTATTTACTAATCAGACACTTTAATCTCTTATTTGTCGAGTTTTTTATTCTTTTATGTCAGGCATAATGGAACCTCAAGTTGTTCTCTTAGGACCATACACTCTTTACTAGCCCCATTCATGGTCCGACAACTAGCCCCAAGTCCTGGTATGATGTATCCACATATGGGTCTCAGACCACCCCTAACGGTTTTTCACCTTCAATTAGGCCTAGTTTTTAGCCCTACATCTTCATTCAGTAACTAATAGCCCAATGCACCACATGCAACATATGGGAAAAAATTAATAGCCAAACGTTTTCACAAGGTGGAGTCAATAATGACTACTATGCTCCTAATGACAACAACATTCTCATGCGAGGATCATCCACTTCTGCTGTTTTAGAGAATGTTGGGGTTGAAATGTTTGAGTTGTTGAGCAGTAGTCTTGCGTCTGCTATTCATGAGCCAGAAATAGATACTTGTGGAGCGGATCTACGCACTTGTTGAGAAACACAAGCATATATGGTTGCAAAAATAACCGGAATGTTGTTGAAAGTGGACAACTCGGATTTGCTTATGTTATTGGAGTCACCGAATGCCTTAGCGGCCAAGGTGGACGAAGCTATGCAAGTACTCAAGCTCTTGAAGACAAATGTCTCGAACCAAGAGCCGATTCTACCAAGTTTTTTATCTGCCGAGATGATTCTACCAAGTTTTTTATCTGCCGAGATGGCGTTAATTAAGTTTCTTTTCATTGAAATTATTTCAAACCAGAATCAGAGCTCTTTTGGGCGTTTTTTTTTTTTTATACATGATTCAACCAACCTATAGCTCTAGTTTTATTTTATATTTAAGATATTTTCTTGCTACAGAGACCCAAATGCGGTAGCATGAATGAGTCGTTAATAAAATCCTTGTCATTTAGAATCCTCTATTATATTTGAATAATTTTATCAATTGAATAACAAACTTGGGTTCTAAACATTTAAATTGAAAAAAAAAACATTGAGCATAAGGGGTCTGTTGGGAATAGTGTTAGGGGAGACCGGTTGAGAAACTTGGTACAAAATCACTTCATAAAACCGATGAACAACATGACTATTTTCAGGCAAGAGTGTTTGTTGGAAATAGATGTATGTTAGAAATAGTGTAAGTGGATGGTTGACGAAATGGTTAGAGGAGAGAGGTTGAAGGAATTGGAGGCGAGGGGCTATGACAAATGCACCCTATAATATATCAGATAATGACGACATATATCGGTTCAGTGAAAGAAGACTTTGAAACCGGATATGGAAAGAGTGATTAGGTCCGATATCGCTCAATAAGCTGACAAACCATTTAGTCGTTTATACTAGATATGGTTTTAAGGAGATTAGATTGCAGAATATGCGTTTCTGTATAAGGTTATATTTATATATGGCGATTTATCTTAATAAAATTTGTTTTTTTCTCAAAATAAATAAATGTCGATAAATTTCCTCTTATCTTAATACGGTGCCAGATTTACGTGGATGAATCAACCCATAATCGATAGATTTTGCATAAGTAGTAATTAAAAAGAGTTTGTACGTCATTAAATACAAGTCTCCAATGACTGTTTGGGCTTGCCCTTATTTCTCGATTAATTTATCATCTCCATCAACTTCCATTTGTCAGAGATGACGACGATGACGTTTGATTGATGGTTTTCTGGAAATAGAGAGAGTTGGAAAGGTTTTTAGTCACGTAAATATTGTTGGAAATGGACTTACCGGAGATGGGATGGAGCCTTGTTGGATATGTGATGGGGTTGTACGAGATGTTAGTTATGCATGTTAATTGGTGGTGGAGACATAAAAGTGACATGTGTATTTCTAAAAAAATATCACATATTTTAAATAAATATCAAAAGATGATTAACTTAAAAGAAACACTAAAAACAACAAGATGGTAATATAGGTATGAACTTTTTAACTCACACTAATTAAGAGAATCGGTTGTATAATCAATGTATATTAGATCAATAACCATTTATAAATATTTACAAAATTGTGTCACAAATGGTTTATTCCTATATCAATATATCATATACCGTAGAAACCAGCACCCCAATGAGAGCATGTGTTAATGCATATGTGTTGCGGTGGGCGGAGCACCGGACACGATGACAACCATCTTTATAATCAACAGTTGCGGTTGCGGCTACCGTGCAACCGTTGTCTCCTTCCTTTAGTATGCTCGCCTCCTCTGTATATAATGTACTGGCTTCCCTTTTTGCAAATGACATGAATCTTTCAGGTACAGAAAGTTACAAATCAATTTTTTTAAAAAAATAAAACGTGATTGATTACATAACTAGTCCCTGCAACTTTCAGGAAGTTCCAAACAAGTTTTAAAAAATAAAATAAACCAAATCTGACCCGTTATTAACTTCAGGGGCCGGTCCATATAATTTTAAAAAGTTACAATTCAGTCCATGTAACTTGCTTTCTTTACAAAAAAGAAACTGGATTTTTTTTAAAAATACTTTTTATTTATTTATACATAATATTTAATATTTAATATATTAAAAAAACTATGTTTTTACGTATTTATTATTTAATATTGCATAAAAATTGAACCAAAAATCTTAACCAAGACACTAATCAACTTAAACCGTCGCTTTACACGAACAAGAACCAAGAATAGCTCACTTTTTACACCAACACCTCTAACCACCATTCGTAGTGACATAAAGGAAAAGGTATAAAATACATAAAATAAATAAATAGCGGTGGAACGCCAGGTGTAATCATCATAACTACGTAACAAACTGTATCAGAATCGTGACTCCTTTTTTTCTCTCTCTCTCTCTCTAAATTAAACCAAAACACAGAAAATAGAAAAACAGAGAGAATCCAGAGATATTTTATATATACACACACAAACCACCCCAACAAAACACGAGAATTCACATCACATACAAAGCATCTATATATACATATATATATATATATATATATATAGATAGATAGATAGAGAGAGAGAGAGAGAGTGGGGGACGGGTGATTCATGGACAGGGGTTTGCTGTCCATGAAGTGGCGGAGGAGAGGGAGAGATAAGGTTTACGACGATGACGGTGGTGGTGGTGGAGAGGTGGAGTTGGAGAGGAGTTCTTTTAATAGTATTTCGAACGGTATTTTACCATCTCTCGGGGCTCAGGCTAACCGTAGACACAAGCTCCGACGCTTCATCATCTCCCCCTTCGACTCTCGATACAGGTATTCTCTCTCTCTATCTCTCTATCTCTATTTATATATATATATATACTTATATATGTATATATATGTGTGTATGTATATGTTTGCATTAATTGCATGTGTGTGTGTATGTTTAATTATATGCATGCAAGTGATGTATTTTTATGTTCAGGCCTGTTGAATCAGAGCAATAACTGAAAATACAATGTAACGAAAATAATTGTTTGTTTTTATGCATTTATTAGATTGTTTGAATTTGATCTGTACGGTTGGTTTTTTGCATGCAATGGGAAAGAAAGGGATGTATTTAAGTTATCAAAATAAAATGTAATGTAAATTATTGAATTGTTTATATGTATGTACTAGATTGTTTGTATTTGATCTGTACAGTTGCTTTTTTTGCATGCAAGTGAAGTGATGTATTTATGTTGATCAGACTTGTTAAATCAGAGTGATAAGTCAAAATAAAATGTAATGTAAATTATTGAATTGTTTATATGTATTTATTAGCTTTGATTAATTTTAATCTTAATCTTGCTTTGCTTCTCCTGGCTTACTTTGGGATGCCTTGTGGGGAAACGTTAAATGCGGCAAATATCAAAAACATTTAATAGCAAAGCCATACTCTTACTACTAGGAATTGTAGAGAAGAAAAAGAAGAGGAATTGTACAGAAATTCGGGAAGGTTATAACCTTACATTTGACTATTAGTAGCAGGAGAACTTTTTTTATAAGGTCACATGCAATTATACAGTTATTTAAATATGTCTGCTAACTTAACTTAAATATAAAGAAAGATGTATTCTACTTGTATTTTAGGACACCAAATTATTTCACCATTCTCCAATTTTCCCAAATAGGCACTTATTCGTGTCCAGATTTTTTAATTTGAATTAGCAATTCAGTTGCTGTGTTTGGACTTGTTAGTGTATATTATTATTTATAATTGATGTAAACGGTCATTGTCAAAAACCTCTTTAAGATAAAATTGAAGTAGAGAAATGAAACAGGGAATTATCAAGTAGGCGGGCACAAATATGATATTCAATAGATGTGCCGATATGTTTATATCCGAAATCCATTGGTCATGTTCCTATAGACCCCTTAACCGACCCCAAGTTGTTGGGATTACGGTTTAATTTGATGATGATGATGATAATTCATGTTCTTATATATCACATTTGTGTTATGGGGTAACCCTCCCACCTACAGTTCTGTCCATGAATAATACTCTCCTTTTTTCTTCTTTTTCCTATTTCAATTAGTATTCACACATTATTCAAGCTTATTGCTTATGCATTCGTGATTTGATGCTTTTCTTACTTTTAATAATAATGGCAAACAAAACAACTTTATCATGTATTTAGAAGCAGTAGAAAATTTAACCAGACATTTAATTCCTTCATTGTTTGTTTTAGTCTTTTTGTTGGTGAATTTTGTGTTGTATATATCAATCTTTGCAGGGCTTGGGAGGCATTTCTTCTGTTGCTTGTGTTTTATACAGCATGGGTGTCTCCATTTGAGTTTGGATTTATGCACGAACCAGCCGGGGTTCTCATTTGGTCCGACGATGTAGTAAACAGTTTCTTCGCAATCGATATTATCATGACTTTTTTTGTTGCATTCCTTGATAGATCGACATATCTTCTTGTTGATGACCGGAAATTGATTGCCATAAGATATGCAAAGACTTGGTTCTTATTTGATGTGATTTCTACAGTTCCTTACGCGCTTGTTCGAATCATTTTGCCAAAATACGGAATATTCAGTATGCTACGCCTTTGGCGTCTACGGCGGGTTAGTGCCATGTTTGCCAGGTAAAATACTATTTGGCAACTTCTTTCATTCTGAATAGTTCAGGAACAATCCTTATGTTCATTTCCTTTGCTCATTTTGAAATATGACTCATAAAGATGTGAACATCATTGTTCATATGTTTGGTTGAATTGGGAGAAGCAATCATTACACCATTGCATTCAACTTATAAACTAAAAATTTCTGTTCCACTTTTGAATGACGAGAACTTGTAATTTATACAACTCAATGATCGCTTGGGAAGTGCATCAAAAATGCATGTTGCAGTATCACGACATAATTTCTACTTCTATTCGGTGGATTTGTTGATTGTGTTTTTTAGATTTAACATCAAGTCTGATATGTTTGTTTAGTTTGTATTCTCTATTTTTTACCACAGGTTGGAGAAAGATAGACACTTCAGCTATTTCTGGGTTCGATGTGGAAAGCTTGTGTGTGTAAGTAGCTAACAAATTTGAAGCCCTTGTTTGGTTGTGAAGTTCAGATTTTTTGTTGTTGTTGCTGAAAGCGGGAATGCATATGGTCGAGATCGCTTAAAAATGAGTTATGTTTTTTTGGGCTTGAGTAAGTTAGAATCTCTAAGCTTGATGAACCTAGC
The DNA here is from genome assembly GCA_963920805.1 of Primula vulgaris. Classification (NCBI taxonomy): domain Eukaryota; kingdom Viridiplantae; phylum Streptophyta; class Magnoliopsida; order Ericales; family Primulaceae; genus Primula; species Primula vulgaris. The sequence continues at coordinate 14,614,675 of OY987212.1, forward strand.
TTTATTCTGAATCTCACAATTTCCAGCTTATTAGCTTAAAAGCTGTAACCAAATAATTTTTTCAAAGGTAAGGACATTCTTTGTTTTCGGTTCTTCTTCCCCTAAATACTCTTTTAATTCCTGTACAGGTAACTCTGTTTGCAGTCCACGTTGCTGGTTGCTTTTACTACTACCTTGCGGATAAATACAAAGACCCAAATAATACATGGATTGGGGTTGCAATGGGAGATTTCAAGAAAAGAAGTTTGTGGGCTAGATATGTAACAACAATGTATTGGTCTATCACTACTCTTACGACGACAGGCTATGGTGATTTGCACCCTGTTAATACGAGGGAGATGATCTTCGATATCTTCTACATGCTCTTTAATCTTGGTTTAACTGCCTATCTTATCGGAAACATGACAAATTTGGTCGTACATATTACTAGTCGGACTAGGCAATTCGTAAGTGACATTTTCTTTGATTCTGTATTTCATAGATATCTTGTACAATATTTTGCATTAGATAGCTTTTCATAGTGCGTTGTTTGGTTGTACATTTTTTCTGTTTTCTTTAAAAGTCAGATTTTTTTTTCTGATTGTGGCCTGAAAAAAGATAGAAACTTATAGAGATGAAGCTGATTAATTTCTCAAATCATTTGAGCTTATTTACTTAAAAAAAATGCAACCAAACAAACCTTGAGTCTCAAAATAGGAAGAAACTAACATTTACCTGGATATTTGGTATTATTTTCGTCTAGATGCTCTTGGTTTGCTTTGCAATTGCAGAAAAATATTCCTGCGGTTGTTACTTTCAGCAAAACTATATGCAAAATATGTTTTTTTTTTGTTTTGAAAAGACTAGTACAGTGCTGATGCAGACTCATTTTACATTAACAACATATAAAATGTATCTTTCTGTTGTAATATATATGAAGACTTAAAATAGCAGTTATTAGTGAAGCTGTAACTTTTTAAATACCAAAAGTACCCTTGGACTTGATAACTTTCAAATACCTCCAATAAAATCTTTTCATTTGTATCTACCTTATGTCTAATTTGAATAGTTGTAACCCTTAATAAAACTTGTATCATTTGGTGTTCAGTGTTCTCAAGCTGCTTCTTTTACATAAAAAGAAGATGTATCACAAAATCAGTCTGTAACAAGATTCGAAAATCCACTTTTTTGTTAAAGGGTCAAGTGATTTTAAGTTTCAACATTTAAATAGGACTTCATTTCGATAATCTGTATTGAATTTGCTATTAGGGTTTAGTATCCTAAATTAGGTGATTTTTTTATCTTTTTCTTTTTTCTTTTCTTTTACTTCACTTTGTCTGTATAAGTACCTGTATATGTATGTAGAGGGATACAATTCAAGCCGCGTCAAGCTTTGCAACGCGGAACCGACTACCACCACATCTGCAAGAACAAATGCTTGCGCACTTATGTTTAAGGTTCAGAACAAACTCAGAAGGGTTACAGCATCAAGAGACTCTAGATGCCCTTCCAAAAGCAATTCAGTCTAGCATTTCACACTTTCTATTTTACTCAGTTCTCGATAAGGTCTATTTATTTCGTGGTGTATCTAACGACTTACTCTTTCAACTGGTAATTACTTTTTTCATCTCCTTATCATTAACACCCTTTATTTTGCTCCATGACAAAATAGCTGTAACCAGATGATATAAAGGGAATTAGATAGTAACGTAGCTAAGTTGCCATATCTCCCCCATAATCTTAAGCATCGAGCTACTGTTATGAATTTTCAGTGATATTTGATTAGATTAGTGACTTGGTATCCTTTTAAGAATTTTACTTGGTATCTATTTTGTTATTTGAATTTCCGCTCCCCTTGTAGACAAATCCTCTTGTTTTCCCACTAATGATATATTAATTCACTGTTTTTTAGGGGGGTTTTCCTGTACTTAAAACGACCGAAGATGGTTTCATTTCAATGCGAACAACATGGTTATTGGAGTTTCATATGTAATGATGGCACAACTATTTAGTAATGGAGAAATAGAAAACAAACCTTGAGATCCTAAAAATTAGGAAATTTTATGGGATTACATGCCGTTTTAGTTATATGTATAAAGTTTTTATTTGTTATGGAGTTGGTTCATTATTTCTGTCTTGTCCAAAGAAGATGTCTGTTTTGAATTTTATGATAGCTCCTGTAGTATTTACAACCAACAACTAGGCAGAGTATTAGCTTCCTTAAGCAGATGTTTCTCACTTCTCTTATTATTAGGTATCAGAGATGAAGGCCGAGTATTTTCCTCCAAAAGAAGATGTTATTCTCCAAAATGAAGCACCCACAGACTTTTATGTTCTTGTTACCGGAGCAGTTGTAAGTCTCTTAACATCTCTCTCCCATTCAAGTCATTAGTAGCATATGTATGATGGTCAGAACGAGTAGAAAAAATATATATAGGAACCAAGGCAGACAATCATCAGATGATTAGAATAAGGCGATTCGTTAGAAATGATTTTTATTATTTTCAGTTGTACATAGCACCTTCCCTGAGAAATAATTACATCATTTATTTCTTGTTAAGAAGTTTAAACAATCTTCATTTGATGCCTTTCCCGCAGGATATAATAAAAAAGAACAACGGAATAGAACAGGTACGTAGTATATACCACTGGGTTCTTTTTCTGCAACAATTAAGATTCACATTTTTTATATTTCATAATTTATTAGAAGTATCTAAATGTATGGATGATGACAGATTGTTGGAGTGTTAACAACAGGAGATGTCTGTGGGGAGACGGGAGTTCTTTGTTACAGGCCGCAATTGTTTACTATACGTACAAAGCGTCTTAGCCAGTTGCTGAGGTTGAATCGTGCCGCATTTCTGAATATGGTTCAGGCTAATATTGGCGATGGAACCATTATTGTGAATAATCTTCTTCAGGTCCGTATACATTTCTCAAATAAATACTAGCCTTTTCATCTTTCTTTTAATGAAATATTTTACGGTTATATTATACTCTGTATGTGTTCAATTTGAAGAAATAGTTTTAAATTTCTGAGACTTTTGTTTGTCGTGATGCAGCATCTGAAAGAGTCAGAAAAGCCCGAGATGAGAGAGATTTTGAGAGATGTGGAGAAGATGTTGGCTCAGGGTAAAATGGACCTTCCTCTCAGCTTATGTGTTGCTGCTACAAAAGGAGACCACTTATTGTTGCATCAGTTTCTGAAACGGGGAATGAACCCGAATGAATTGGATAGCAATGGGAGAACAGCTCTGGTATGACTAAGATTCTACAAGAGGGAGTAATAAGCTCTACATTACTAAATAAATTACCATTGCCACAAAAATTAAAACCTGAGAATTCATAACTTTGTTATTGCAGCATATTTCAGCATCCATTGGCAACGAAGACTGTGTGCGCCTTCTTTTGGAGTATGGAGCAGATCCCAACAAGAGAGGTATGCGATATCAACTTTTTTTTATATACTTGTGTTCTCTGGAAAATTGGACTAGATTTAGATATTTGCTGCGTGTTCAGGTGAAATTTTAACTTTTATTTTCTTCTGCAAGATCTAAACAGACTTGTCTTAATAGGACTCTATTTCCTATCCTTATCTTACAAGTCTCAAGAATAAAATGAGACTATGAGAGGATAACTTTTTTTTTTGTATTAATAACTCTAGTCATTCTAACTTTTGGATGAAAAAAATAGTTTTTTAAAGTACGAAATAAGGAAATTACAAATCCGCGCAATATTTTACCAACTCTAGTCTTTCTAATTGATGTATTCACATCTTTTAGGTGAATAACCATGTTAATACTTAATATCGAGACTTTTGTTTGTGCTTCACACGATGGCTGTGTATAATGTCTCAAAATAATAAACAAGTTTCTTGATTTCCTTGACTTGATCTACACATTACCGAGTTTTAGTTTCTAACAATGACCGCAACATTATGTAGATTCGGACGGAATAGTACCCTTATGGGACGCAATTGTGGAAAATCACGAACCTGTAGTAAAACTACTCGTAAGCAAAGGGGCCGACCTATCCTCAGGTGATGTGGCTCAATTTGCTCATACTGCAATCGAGCAAAATAACTTGGTCTTGCTCCAATACATTTTCCAATATGCCGGTAACAAAATTATCACAATACTTGATACTTCTCTCCATACGGCTATATCCGATGGAAATACGGAAGTCGTAAAGTATTTACTAGAACAAGGAGCAGATATTGACAAATTAGATAAACATGGGTGGACAGCAAGGGCTTTGGCAGATTTTTTAGGACTTGAAGAGATAAAATATTTGTTTCAAAACGTAAAAGGGGCTAAAAAGAAGCCAATTCATGTGAAACCTGTAATTGAGGGGGTTCCTTATTTGAAAAAGCATCAAAGTGATCCGGTTTTACCCCCTTTTAGCTCTGAAGATTCTGTACCAAGAGCAGGGAAAGATGTTAAATGGTTCGATGATCGTAGAAGACCGAGGGGAGATACATATAATAACTCTGTTGTTGGGGTTTTAACAGCTGCAAGTCGACCGAGTATAGGTACGTGAACCACTATGTTAAACATCTGATAAGAAGTTCTTGTTCTGGGGGAACTGAAAACGAATTTTTTTAGAGGTGGGGGTCTTTGACCACACCCTCTGTTTGAAGAAGCTCATTTGAAAATGCCTTTAAAATTCGCTTTTCATCATATAGGTAAAGTTATTTGTTACACAAGCTCAAAATCTCTTAAGATTTGAAGAGTGCTTTTCATGCTCCAAAGCTTAAAAATCGTAAGCTTTTCTATATTTTTAAAACGCATAAGCATTAGTTTTTCTGCTGCAAATTTCGAACCAGCAAATCATTAAACTTTTCATCATTATTAGTTGCTATTTATTGTGTTTCATGTTAAATTTTGAATTTCACTTTATATTTGCATGATTTCATCGAATTATGTGTTCTAACTTCTAAGTATTACTTTTTAGTTTTAAAGTTGAGGATTATTATGGATTACGCAATGTCATTTTACAGTATAGGTATTTCTACAATATAAAGATTATTTCATGAAAATACATGCTTTATTCATGGATACTTTCCCGTATAACATTGACATCAAACCTGGATTTTCAATTATTATTTTAACCTTCTGAAAAATAAATAATGTGTTAGAAAACTTAAACCAAAATCTCAAGTCTATTCGGGTTTTGATCAAAACCAGTTCAAAGATTTATTGATCTCAACTTGCATTGTGTACAGGTGACCGGGGAACTATTGCATCTATACTGAGCACTGATAGCCCGCAAATTTTTATCAACGATGATCTAACTAGGGTGACAATTAGCTGCCCAGATATAGAAGCTGGTTCGAAGCTTATTTTCTTACCCGATTCTATCGAAGAATTATTGGAACTTGGAGCTCAGAAATTCGGACACACTCCAACTACTGTTTTATTAGGTGGGGCCCATGTTGAAGACATTGGACTCATTAGAGATGGTGATCATCTTATTCTGGCCAGTGACGTGGACACTTGAGTTTTCGATTTCAAAGGGTAATAAGAGGAAAAAGCAAATATCATTTTGCTTTTTCAGTTTTGGCGGTTTTTCGGCTCCACAAGAATAGGAAACTATGAAGATTAGTACTTTTATGCAGACGGTTAAATGATGATAAATACGCTGAACCGTTTGGTAACAGTGTCGTGTGTTGGCACAATAGAGAAAATGATGTATATTTCTAGGCGTAATTTTGGAGTAGATGTCTAGTTTGTAAGTTCTCAAACTGCAGACCAAATTCAAATGATGTCAAATTCACAATCTTGTACTAATTGTTTGACTTTAGATATTGGAAACATTACTGTGTATTCAAAGAGATTAGGAAGTAAATATGATATTATTTTCAAGTGTGAACTGTGGCCGGACGTATATTTGACCCAGCAAAGGTAGGTAGTTATATACACATGAATACGATTATAGTTCAGCCACACTTTTAAGATAAACAACTGAAAGGTACCAGATCCTTTTATTTTAAAAGTTCTGTTTGGTCCCTGTATTTCCAATTGAAACATAAGACTTCTTTCAAGTTTTTATGTGGGTCTTTTTGAAGTTTAATAGAGGTCTTCTGTGATTCGATCCTTTTTCTTATGATAATATCACTGCTATCTTGCTTATGTTAGCGACTTTCAAGATTAGATTCGCACTCGTGATATGAAACATACCAGATCTATCATTTTTTTTTCAAAATTTGAAGGAATTTTAGATTTTCAACTACGGGCACCATCAGTGTAACTGAATAATTCATCCTCCTTAATTTGAAGGCCAGAAAATATATTCCAATAAACTTTTCAATGTTGAAGCTACTACAAATGTTTTATTATTTCATAAAACACCAACAAGACAACAAGGAACAACGCCAACCCTTCAACAAAATAGATTATTTTTTATTCACCTGTTCTAATTTCCTGTGTCATAACATAAAAAAATGAAATAAGCGACCAAGATCATAGTGTGCTGGTTTTAAAAAGAAACATCTTCGCGGGTGTAAAGTCTAATTATATTTTCTATCGAGAAAAAATATATTGGATACTATCCGTGTCAAATGAAATACATTCACATGTATCATTATTTATTTTGTCGACCGATAAAAATATTCTGGCTATGAAATATCCGTCTGAAATAAAACATATGTTCACATGCATGGTCTCACAGTCTCAGAATTCACTAATTTTAATTTTCCTATCTGCAATACTAACCACTTGTTTGCATTCATGTATATTACCTTCTGAACTTTTAATAAGAATGGCCATTAATGTCGGCTGATCAATATTTTATGTTTGTAAGGTGACCGACCAGTTAGACAGTTATTTTGTTTATTTACTTGGTTCTCTTAATTATGGTACATTCTTTGATTAAATACATCCAAACCACACTTTGATACAAAAGTAATTGAGAATTAGGTTTGGCTCAGATGTATTATAATATGGCTGCTTACATAAATATGTAATTTTATATCATATTGACTCTTACCTGAATCACTAAGTTAATAATTCTAGCTGATGCAACTAATTTTTTTTAATAACTTCTTATCAGAGGCAGAGGCTACATTCTGACATATTTTTGCTAAGAGTACCCTATTATTTGCAAATTGGAATTTTCATACAAATGTTGTGACGACCCAGATTTACATGAAGAAATTTCTTTGGTGCGGTGTTATACGTTAGTCTCACATCGCTCAGATATGAGAATACTCGTATGATATATGAGATTAAAGATTTATTTCCTATCAACAAGGCATTTTAAAGTCGTCCGGTACAATAACGAGGACGGAACTCCACAGTTAAACGTGTTTAGCTTGGAGTAGTACCAGAATGGACGACCCCCTTGGAAAGTTATGTCAAAACGGACAATATTGTTGATACGGGCGTAACGGTTCGGTCCGTGGGGTCGGGGCGTTATAGATGGTATCAGAGCCCCTATCTGGCTGAAAATGTGGGGACTATCCCGTGTGTGTGGGCTCCTGAAGGACGACGTGCCCGATGAGGACGTCGTGTCTGGGGGGGAGGGGTTTGATTGTGACGATCCGGATTTCTAGGAAGGAATTTCTGTGGTGCGGTGTTGTGCGTCAGTCCCACATCGTTCAGATATGAAAGTACTCGTGCGATATATGAACTTAAAGATTCATTTTCTATCAACAAGGCCTTTTAAAGCCGTACGACACAATAGCAATGACGGAACTCCATAGTTAAGCGTGTTTAGGTTGGAGTAATACTAGGATGGGTAACCCTCTGAAAAGTTATGTCAAAACGGACAATATTGTTGATACGGGCATAACGATTCGGTCCGTGGGGCCGGAACGTTACAAATTTCGTCGTCGATTAATTGAAGAATACTCTCACCGTTGCAAAATATGTGTATTGTTTCGAAAACTGTGAAATTTAAGGATTTGAACCAATTTTTTCTAAAATTCAACAAAAAAGTACAAAAAATAAAAAAATTCAAACAATAACTATTTATTACTCAATATTTGAGATTATAAGTATAAATATGATAAGATTTAACTACTAAAAAGTAATAATATTTCAAAAAATAAAATTTACTAAAATAGAAAAGCTTACATTTATTTTTGAACGTACCAAAAAACAACAAGATGCTTGTTTTTAGACCGTGGGAGTAAATGATAACCCTAAGTCCCCGATAAACTTAACATTGTTTTCACAGCCAAAATATAAGTCCAGTCCACAGGGATGATTACCATAATTAAGGCTGTAAATAAGATGAGTTGTTTGTGAAATCGTTCATGTTCGGCTCGGTTAATGCTTGGTTCATGTTCGTTCATTTATAAATGAACAAGAATATAGTGTTCGTCTATTAAGTGAACTGAACATGAACAACCCTCTGTTCGGTTCGTCTAAACTCGTGTTCGTGTAACTATATATAAAGATTGATAAAAAAAAAAAAAATCTATTAATGATGTAACAAAAATTAATATCACTACACAATTAATAAACTTATTTATGCTATAATAATATAAATGATATGTTTGTATTATTTTGAACTTATTATGTTAATTTATATCATCATACTGTAAATACAGTCACCGATTTTATCGTTAAGTATTCAACTCGTTAAAGTAATCACACGTATGTAAAAAAGAATTTATACAATATATAAACTTAAATTATATGTGAACTAGTTTATCATAGTTAACAATATAGTAATATATGATAAAAAAATATTTTAAAAAGAAAGAAAAATATATATTTTTTTCAATTATTAAATGTTTTATAAGAAATTAGATGTTCACGAATAACTCGTGTTCGGCTCGTCAAATGTTCGGTTCATATTTGTCAAATGTTCGTTCATATTTAAATGAACATGAACCGAATATGAACAAGAGTTTTAGTTCATGAACCGAATATGAACAGAGGGTTATTCGATTCGTTTCGTTTCATTTATAGCCATAATCGCAACGACACCTTATCTAATTTACATTAATTATTCTTCTAGAAAAATAACGAGTACCTAGAATAATTAATATTCATGCAAGAGTTGACTTTGAATGTTCCCATGTATGTAACGTACTACTACATATATAGAAACGCATTATACAAAAGAAATAGATGACATAAGAAGATTTAGATATATATATATAGATAGATAGATAGATATATAGAAATTAGAGAGATAAATAAATTGAAAGATGATTATTCCATTGATGATTTTGTTTACCTCACAACTATTTCATTTCTCTCATGGCGATGTTGGCATTGCTGCTACCTATGCCCCTCCTTATACACGTAAGCCATAAAAAATATATCCTATATTTATGTAAAAAAAAAATGCAATTTAATTTCTTTCTGAATTTTATTACTCAAGATTCTGTAGAATTTCTTTTTGCAAATTCTTTCAAATTAATGATCATTTTAAAGAAATTCAATCATTGTATATATCTTTTTCATGGCCGGCCATCAATTGTCAACTATAGACAATACTTAAAATAAGATTTAATAAATATGGTAAGGATTGGTTGAGAAAAGACTAGACTTTTATTCATTAGTTTTTGGTAATTAAAGACAAAATCGAGGACAAGCTTTTATCATATGTAGGTATCAATCACGATTCTTCTTCGAAATTGATTTTCTTGAATTAATCAAGTTTCGGTTCATCTAACCTAACTAGTTTTCTAGCCATTTGAAGACAAATTAGTTAGGCATAAAATTTGACAAGTTTTCCTTTTGGACGAGTCAAATTTAATTTGTTACTTTTATGAAAGAGAGGAAACTGAATCACTAATATCTAACCACTTACCTAAAAATTAGTACCCAGTTACAACTTCACTCCTTTTATCTTTATCAATACCTCTGACAATTAAGCCAAAGAATAATTTTTTTTACACTATAAAAAAATATGAAATAACAAAAGTCTAAGAATATTATTGTTCCAGTGTTTCTAATAATTAAGTTAGCAACATTATATATAAGCTAGATTGATGACATAAGTTGACACGAGCTATTTATTACACATTCTTACACACAGTCACTAGAATCCTTGATCTACATCCATATATGCTAATCAAACAATTCTCAAAATGTCTTCTACATATATATCATCACCCTTTTAGCCATAGATTATGATATTTGTACATTTTATTGTATTGTTGGGGTGATGATTTTTTTTTACTGCATTTTCCTCCTAAAACACGATCACATGAAAAAACATACCCACCGGTCGTTACATAGTGACCACGTAGTCCGTCACATCGTGAACATGTTATTGACCTTTTCTTTATATTTATTTATTTTATGATTTTGTCATCTTCGGCTCACATTAACTCGCAATTCTATATACGTGTACACAACTCTGATCATGTATACGAGCATTATATATCCATTACTCATTTTTTCTTATCTCTTGCTCTTCCGCAGCTACGGCTTGTGGTGGGGATGATCCGTCACAATTCCCACCGGGAAACTTATTTGCTACCGCCGGAGAAGGAATATGGGATAACGGAGCAGCATGCGGTAGGCAATATTTGGTCAAGTGCATAAATACAGCTTCTCCTAGTAGTTGTATACCTAACCAAACTATTCAGATCAAGATAGTAGATCGTGCACAAACGTCCACCTCAAGGCCTTCGAGAGATGGGGCTATTCTCGTCCTTTCCACCACTGCCCTTGACGCTATTGCCAATGGCTCCCCGCGTACCTTGAACGTCGAATTTCAACTGTAAGTAAACAAATACACACTTGTTTTCGATTGTATCATGCTTTAGAAAATCACACATCATGCATGCTATAGTTTTCTTCAATTTCGGAGGACTTAAAAGAATAAAGAGCGCTGAATAATGATTAGACCTGTTACAAATGAAATATGAAAATGTAAAAAACGACTTCAATTTTTTGTTAGAAATGGCTCTACTCTAGTGTATGTTACTTTGGAACTAATTTGGCCATTCCCTAATACAGAATACTAACATGACGTTATAGGTGTGACATGTATAACCCCAATTAAGCGAGCTACTTACTTATAAGTAGCTTCAATTTTGTACCTTTATTGACGAGGAGAAAAAGAAATGGGAAATGATATATACATGTTTGAAATACTTTACTTATTCGTGGTTCCTTTATATCTTTTCACAGCTTGTAGCTAGTACTAAAAAAACATAAATTTGAAAATTAAATTGATTTTACTTTTCCACTTTTGAGTATAAAAGTGACATATCGTAAACGCATGCATGCTTTAAATTAGTCCTTCCCACTTCGTAAAAAGAAAAAAGGCATTTTTCTTAATAATAACCAAGCCACACACTTTGTATGCAGGGTCTGAAATAAACATCATCGGAGCACCAAGGAGATGGCTGTTCCCTTTTGTGAGATAACTAATACCCTCCGTCCAACTTTACGAGTCTTATACGAAACGACGTGTAACTTTAATCGGCTTTGAACATGTAACTAAATTGCTGAAACGAAAAATTTTAAAAATTTTCTACATAGTTTAAATGTTAAACTATATGATAAAAAAATTTAAAAAATTATTTCGGAAATTTAGTTATATGTTCAAAACCGATTAAAGTTACGTGTGGTTTTGTATAACAATTATAAGGTGGGATAGAGGGACTATATCATTTTGAGCCATAGAACATCTGTAAATGTACTTTGTTTAGAAGATAGACATTGCAATTGATCAGTTTTGCAGATATTTTATTGTTGGTGTTCATTATCCAAATTGTTATCTAATCAGATATTTATAATGTACTACTATATAATATATATATATATATATATATATCGATCTAAATTGTCCCCTAGTAATCCTTTGTATCCTAATCTCTGTCCCTCTTCGTGCTGTTTTACCTTTTAAACTCAAAATATTTGTTAAAAAAGATTGAAAAAAATTGTACAATTACGATTATACATGTATCTATACACTCCAACAATTATTTTTAAGAAAAAAAATTCACACAAATTAATTTGAAATAAATTAAAAAACTAGTATAAATTAATTAGTGAAATTAAAAAATGTTTAAAGTAGTTTTATGTCCAAATATTATGAAATTTAAATAAAATATATTATAAAAGTCTATAAAAGTGCGAACCAAGTTGTAAAAATTTAAAATTTGAGCGAAAATAAGAAAGGGGGCACGAAAGAGGACAGGAAATAGGGAATAGAGGAGCCGGACTCCCTAGTAACCTATAAACTTTAGATAATCATCGACTAATCTATACTATAAATTAACATAATTGGAATTAATTAAGGAGTGTGGGAGGAAGCTAAGTGATTACTATTTGGGTTGAGAACCCCCACATGAGCCTCAAAAATGTATATATTTTTTAAAGATGTTATTAGGAATTACAGTTGTATAATTTGTGTTTCTGTAATTAATATAACTACAATCATCGACTAATCTATACATAAGTTACTCTCTGAGTGTCTTCTTGGTACACACTGGATTCAGAGAGTAAACGATATCTACATTTTAAATGATTTTAATCAAGTTCATTGTATGAATGTATGCAATTAATGTACAGAATTATGAACTTGTGTCCAGGCAAGTAAATAAACTACTTCATTCCTCGTGGTTTTTCAGTTCTATGCGAAACCACGTGTAAATTTGTCAGCTTTAAACATGTAACTAAATTATTCAAACGAAACATTTTAAAATTTCTATGCATAGTTCTAATGTTAAATTATATGATAGAATCTTTAAAAAAATTATTTCGACAATTTGTATAAGACTTGTCATATGAGACGGATGGAGTAATTAATGGAAGCAGAGTACCTGACTCTGAGTCAGGGTTACTCTACTTTTCACAGTCATTGGATCTGTTATTTTATTAATACTGTAACAGATCCAATAGCTGTGAAAAGCATAGTAACCCTGACTCAGAGAGTCAGATACTCTGCTTCCGTAATTAATATAGCCTAATCTTGACTCTACAAAACGCAAGCGCCAAACATTTTGACGAGATGTTAATTAAAATGTAAATCCAAATTGCACGGATTAAGATTAGGAAAATGGTTTTACTCACACATTTTTTCTAACCAAAAAATCAACACACATTACACAGCATATCCAACTCATCAAAACTTTTGATTTTTATTAATATTAGATTTAACAATTTTTTTATTTTTAATTAATATTTAAATTTAGGTAGATTCAACTAGCGTTCTATTATATTTTTATTTGGGTTTTTAGTGGGTTGTATTTTTAGATTGAACAATTTTTTTTTTAATTGTTTAAATTCAGGGTAGACTCAACTAGTGTTCTAGTATATTTTTATTTGGGTTTTTAGTAGGTTGGTTTTTATTACGTGGCGTGACTTTTACTGTCATCTTCTAATTTTTTTTATTTAAACGTTAATATCAAAATTTGACCACAGGTTTTTTTAATAGGAATACAATAAACTATATGTATAAATGAATAACTATAAGAATTAATATAATAATTAGTGTTGAGAATGACATGACTATTTTTTCTTACTAATAGTATCATTTTTTTACACGTGTTCATAAAAATTGATCAAGATTTTTTCATGTCATCGGCTAGATTTTTTGGGTATGCTTTATGGGTTGCTCTAGCATCACTGTTAAGATTAAGATGTAATGACTAATTCTTCAGCCAAGTTCAACCAACTACCAAAACGGCACAACTAAATTGAAAATGAATTTAATTTGGGTGTTACGTAACGGCATAAACTATAAAAGGACGTGCCAATTTGGCGTGCCAAGTAGCAATATGTACGGTAAAACCTCTACTCTGTTATTATTATAATGAGGTTATTGTTAATCAGTGGAGTTTATATAAAAATATATTTCTTTTTATTTAAATAAATTTATAAACATAATATAAGATATGTACCACGTTAACATAAACAAAACGTGAAATGTAAACAAAATTAGTTTTAAGGTTTCATAGAAAACAAATGGATCCGAAAACATTATTAATTTGCAAGATGTGTACATATGTACGAGTTATTACGTATATACGAGTTATAAAATGTGATATTGATGAAAACATACATTAATTTGTCATCACAAACAATTTAACATATTTCCGAACTCTGACGCCTGCGAAGCAGATTTAACTCCAAATGAGGGTTGCTAATTATCAAAAAATAATAATATATTTATTTTAAATCAATTTAAACTTAAACTTAATGTAACAATATATAATATATATTTTAATATAAAATGTCAATTTATTACTATAACGAGATGTATTTATTACTCATGTGACTCCAAAAATTTACGAAATCTGACAATAAAGAGTTTATTATTATTTATAATTATGCCGAGTTGCAACCGAGATTTTTTATAACTATAGAAAAGTTATTCAAATAGAGAGTATTATTACAGAAAGGTTTTACTGTATTGCTTATAATATGTTTCGTGGTAATTGTTACCACATTGTTTGAAGAGTGATGATATAAGGATAGATTTTTTGACATCGATTCTTGCAGAGACTTAGTGTGAATTATTGATTTATCCTGATATACATGATCTGATGATGCACATGAAGTCCCCGCGAAATTGTATGTCAAATAGTCTCTATTTATATCAATACCCTTATTTAAAAAAAAATTACTGTATGTATCTCACCACATGTGATCCTATCTATCTAGGTGATTATTGTATTAATTAGGATGAACATGCAAGTATAACGACACTAAATTTGATATTTTATGTCTTACGACTTGTCTAACTCACACAGCAGTCAACGAACGAACCATCTAGAATCATAATATATAATAACCTACATTATACAAATTATTTATCCAGAAAAATGAAAATGAAAATGTAAATATATGAACCCTATCGTAGTGGACGTTATTGATCTGGTGTAAAATGTAAAATAGTTCACAAAATTATTAAATCCAACAGTTATTAATCTAGAGAAGTTAATCTTTTTATAAAACAAAAGTTTGTTATCTATTCTTACTATTTCCCAATCTCTTGCACTCGACCAACAAGCCAACACTTGATCAAGATCAAAGTATCATTCTAAAACTTGCTTGTGTTTTGATCTAAAAGAACATTACTCATGGTCAAAAAGGAAAACTTAGGAACTTTTTTTTTCCAATTAAAAGGGATATTTTATTACTGACAAGTTCGCACTTTGAAAATAAAATTTCAATTTTTACTGACAATGAGAGAATATATAAAAAAAAAAAAGTCCCGACATTTTTTTTTTGAAATGAGCAGTTATTTTAAAAGTTAATATATAGTATATATAGTAATAATGACTTGTTCCGAGTTAAGTTTTTATTTCCTTTCTGTATTGGAAGTCAAAACAGCGCCTACACTTCAGCGGGTACCCCACTTCAGCTTTGTTAGTACCATGTGCTGCCATGTTAGTAGTTATAAGAATATACTAGAAAAACACTATGGCCTACACCTTAGAGCTAAAAGTAATAAATTCGACTTGAGGCCGGAGATCTTGCCGTGATCGGATGTTTTCGTGTCGCATATGCTTAGTATTTCTTATTTACCATCCTTATAAAAGGTTTGTGTCAGTGCATCTCCCCTACAATATACCGTGTTATTATCAAGTATAGACTTTTGATTACTCACTACCGGGAACGAGAAATGTATCTGACTTGTCACATGGTTCGTCTTGACTCATTTGGTGACCATGCAGTCCATTGTAGGAACCTTTCGAGGTTCAAATACTGTCACGACTTGGTTATGGATGTATTGTATGACATCATTTGGAGAGCAGAAATTCCAGTTAGAAAAAAGGCACCTGTAAACTTTCTTACGGATCCATCTGAGGGGAGATCTACCCTTAGGGCAACAGACGTTCTTGTTTACAGCTGGAGCAGCGAAAAACATGTTTGTGTTGATTTTACCGGCGTTTCGTCCTTGGTGGGGTTTGATATTGGAGAATTTACTGTGATTCACGCAACTACTACTGCAGCGACAACGAATGTAGAAAAATATGAAAAGTTCTGTCAAGACAATCAACACAGTTTCATACCTTTTGCGTTTGATACATTTGAGTTTTTAGCTACTGAGTCTGTTGATCGTCTCAGCAGAGTGCAGAAAGTTATGAACATAAATGTGTTTACTGTAGGTTCGGCTGAATATGTTTTTAGAATGTTAAGATTTGTTATTCAGCGAGGACTAACGGCGCAGTTTGTTGTCCGCTTATATCAAACTCATATGTAATAATTTTACTCTATTCAATTTTATTAATATAAATTATCAAAGGCAGAAGATAAAAAAGTATTTAATTAGAATCGTTAACTAGGAAAACTTTCGAACTATATAACATGCTGGAATTGAAACCAAAAATATTTTTTTCCTAACCTAAAGGCTAAAGCTGACTAATTGTTGTTGCATACACACAGTTACACAGTCTACCACTCATTTTCCTTTTTTCCCCTCTTTTTTCTTATAGCATTAAACCTTCATAGCTAAAAGTCAGTGTGTTCTAGAGAAGTAGTTTCCGCTAACTTGATTAATCACGAAATGAAACCTTTACATCGAAGAAAGTTGTGTTGTTATTATACATATAACATATAATTGGCCTTCTAGGGATTAGATTGGCAGTACTTGTTAATACTTTACGAGGAACTCTTTTTTTTTAATAAAAAAAAATTATAAAATTATTGTTACAACACTTTCTTTATTTATCTGGAAATTATCACTTCACCGTTTTGGTTATACAACAAATACAATTTTGTCATATCAGTTTTCTCGAAATTGTTCGTCTTCTAGAATCACAACTATATAAAAACCATAGAAAATTTGAGAGTAGACAAAAACTCCTAAAGGATTAAATAAACACTTTTGCTGCTTTGAAAATCTAGGCATATAACTAAAGCTAAACAATCTATGATACTCTAGAAGTACACCAAATAAAGAAATGAACAAACATTTCCAGAAGTTGACCTTGTAGAATAGAAGCATCAATCATTATCGTAAAGCACGGCGCGACGAGTTGCATGGAGCTAGGATGACATTTTTGTCAACAATTTTTTTTTTTCAATTAATCGACACATCACGCGTATTTAGGAAGGAAATGGTACAATACCATACGGTATCTTTGATATACCGCATTTTCGCTATACGGAAAGTTCGGTAATGGTATGGTACAATGTATTACCAATATGGTATGAGAAATTTTATTACCATTACCATTATACCATATCGTATCTTCCATATACCGCATTTTCGCTATACGGAAAGTTCGGCATGATAATGGTATGATACAATGCATTACCAATATCGAATAAAAACATAAATGTTGTGGAAAAACCGGTTTTACAAAATACTATAAAAGAATTTATCATCTAAAAATAATTGATCAAACTTGAAAGCATTATGATACATGTCATTTATATATTAAATGTTAAACACTCTTATTGATTTATATTTATATACGCTATGAGTATATTATATACATGAATGTAATATGATGCAAATTGTACAATCTCATGATATCCAACATCGATTACCATTACCATATATACTACTAAGTTTGAACAGTATGGTAATACCTTACCATAAGTATGGTAGTAGCAAAATTGCAATACAAATAGCATGGTATGATGACTGATCATGATTGTGGTTAAATTGTACGTTTTGGTACAAAATTTCACCCTTAACGGTATGTATTAGTATATGCTTGGTTTGTAAAGCGTTCTCCTATTTGAAACTACGAATTTCATAGTAAATTCCCAAAGCGAAGCCAAAACTTCTATTGTTATCTGAAAAGACGATTTGGCTCACTACTGCCGATTTCGTTTACACATGTACTAGATATACATTATGTCTTGATATAGTCTTTCATTAAAGTCGAGAATACAGGTATGGGTATAGTCACAATTTGCTTTGAATTTACAAAAAATCAAAGTAATATTAGTAGTGTTGGTTAGGGGGTTAGTTAAAATTCACAATGGTTACAAATATACCCTACTTGATTGAATAATTGTTTACGTACGAGTTTCAAATTCCTTTTCGTTACTACATATAGTTACCTTTACGACAGATGTTTCCTTTTTCAAAATGTTTGAAGTGAAATTATGGTCGAATTAAGTACATAACATTTTGCTTTTGTTATGTCCAATTGTCCAAAGAGGATTCAGATGTATTTTCTACTATATTATTCTTTGTTTGTTTATTACTTGTAGTGATTGTTAATCGTACGTAATAGAAAACATCGGCTTTTCTTTGTAAAAAAATCAACTTATCTGATTAGAAAAGGCAGCCATGCGAGTGTTACATACATACATGACTGAATGAGATGACTCGTTCGTGAAATTGTTCGTGTTCGTCTTGGTTAAGTTTCGGTTCATATTCGTTCGTTTATAAACGAACATGATAATAAACATGAATATAACGTTCGTCTATTAATTGAACTGAACATGAACACGACCATGCTCGTTTTGTCTAAAATCGTGTTCGTCTAACTATATATAAAGTTTGATAAAATAAAAAAACTAAATATATTAATGATATAACAAAAACTAGTTAGTATGACTACAAATTAATAAAATTATTTATACAATAATAATATTAATGATATGTTTCAAACTTATTAAAGTAATTTGTATCATCATACTATGAATACAGTCACCGGTTTTATTGTTAAGTGTTCGACTCGTTAAACTAATTAATTATACGGATGTAAAAAATAATTTATACATTAATAGAATATATAAACTTAAAACTTTAAAAATATTATGTTATAATGTCAAATAAATTAATTAACTAACGTTTTATTTATTTGTAGACAATTTATCATAGTAAACAATATAATAATAAATGATAAAATTATAATATATTCTAAAAAGAAAGAAAAAAACAATTTTTTAATTATTAAATGTTTTGAATTAATAAAAAGAGACGTTCACGAACAAGTCTTGTTTGGCTCGTCAAACCTTCAGTTCACGTTCATCAAATGTTTGTTCGTATTTAAATGAACATGAACGAGTGTTTCAGTTTATAAACATGAACATAGCTATGTTCGGCTCGTTTCTATTTATTTACATCTCTGTTACATAGGCTACGTAAGGTTCTAAATGGGTTAAACTGATTCAGAAAGATATAAAGAGCAGAAAGACAACATTACATAAGAAAGAAAAGATTAACGTTTCTTTAAGAGAAAAATAAAGAATAAAAGACAAGTAATCCAAGCAAGAAATAAACAAATAAAGTGATACATCTCTTCCGCAAAAACACTTTTCTTGGTATCTTTTTTCATGAGCGTAGCGCGCCATTTTAAAATCTTCCTGGGTTACAAGCTGATCGTACGCAACATTTCAGCTTCTGTACTACAAAAACAGTCTGCAAATAGAGAGTATATTTAAGTTTCAAGTCTAGTTTTTGATCGACTCATACGTGGGAAATTTGTGACAAAAGATAAATGAGATAGGCATGGCTGTCATCCTCCCAAAGCTGCAAATCTTGTGTGGTATTTGAATTAATATTTATTTTTTCCTTTCTTGTTCGGATCCACTTATGAACTCAGGTTTTTAGCAGTGTATTTAAAAGTTCTAACTTAAAAAACTAAATATTCTTGTTCTCTTGTCCTGAATAAGCAAGAAGGTTTATGCTGGAAAAAACCAAAATTTGTCTGAAGTTTACAATAAAAAATCTCTTAAGAGTGTGTGTGATAGGCTTGGCTATCAATATATAATTTCCTGAAATCGGAGATTAAGGTACAGATCCAAATAGTATAAAAAATAAATTAGCAACATTCATACAATGACCAAAAAGATACTAGAAAGATATACAAAGATATAAATTTGCAAACTACCTTTCATCCCAAAAATAAACAAATCTAGTCAACAACATCACCATAATAAATAACCAACTTACAAAAAAATCAATAATTTTTTAAATAGCTGCAAATTTCGGAACTTCAACAGGGAAATTTTCAATCTCCTCGGTCCACGGGGTCATCTCCTTAGTCGGGTTAATTGTCCTTAATGCCCTCCAAACGGCACTGTTGCACTTAAACCCGGACCCAAACCCTATCTGCCAAGCTCTATCTCCCTTCTTTACCCTTCCTTTGGCTTCCATATACGCCAGCTCATACCATAACGAACTGCTCGAAGTGTTTCCAAATCTGTACAACGTCATTCGAGAAGGTTCCATGTTCCAATCTGAGAGTTGTAAATTCTTTTCGATTTCGTCGAGAACCGCCCTACCTCCAGCGTGGATACAAAAATGCTCGAATGCTAGTTTGAAATCGGGTATATACGGTTTTATCTTCATCTTGAAGAGTTTCTTACCTGTTGGAAAATAATTTCACTTATTAAACTACTCAGTCTTCATACTGAAGAGTTCTTTTAGCTGTTGGAGAATAATATTATGTTTAAATAGCGTAATCTACAAATGGTTCTACATTTTAGTAGAAATGGTAAGTTGGGGCTGGTCTGTTGCAACTTGTAAGCAAATAAGTTGGATTATTTGAGTTCCCAAAACAGTCAGCTATATCCAGCTTAAGCTAGTGACTTTTTAGGGCAAAAAAAACCAGAAAAGCTCAGTTAAAGCTGCTCTATCAAAACACGAAAAAATAAATAAATTCTGAGCTTAAAGCTACAAACAAGCAAAGGTATAACTTGTAATCAAATGCTATGTCATATGGAATTCGATTCTCCATATATACACTGCACTACTCTAATCTAATTGAAAAAGAGGAAAAAGTGAACCTACACGCCGAGACCTCCCTAGAGTGGAGTTCGTCTTAAAACAGTTCGAGCCTCTACTAGGAATGGTAAACTAAGGCTTGTATGGTTGCAACTTTTAAGTCAGATGTTTTTCTCTTTTGCATAAAACTGTTTACTTTAATTGGTTGGTCAGCTTAAAAGCTGGATTTTTCTAAAAACTTTAAGCTGGCAAACGCAACTCTTTTTCCTCAAACTCAAGAAACCCATATTATTTGCCTAAAAGCTCTAGAAAAACAAGCCCTTAACTTACCGAGCAATGTGGCGAGAAATAACAATTGTTCAGACATCGGGAGCACAAGTGGGCCCAACGTCGTAATATTCGTCTTCAAAGCGTCACCTGCAACTGCCATAAGATCCTTTGATAACTTGACCCCAACTTTTCCCTTAGGATCTTCCTCTTGAAAAACACAAGAAAAGCACTTATCGTCCGATGCTTTATTTGTCCTAACTGTGTGTACAAGTTGATATTTCGATCTTTTACGCTCAGATCTTTTGTTAGATAGCAAAATCGCAGCCCCTCCCATTCGGAAAATGCAATTCGACACGAGCATAGACTTTTCATTGCCGAAATACCAATTTAAAGTAATATTTTCCATGCTTATTATTAAGGCATAGGAATTCGGATGAACTTGGAGAAGATCTTTCGCGAGATCAAGAGATAATAATCCAGCGCTACAACCCATACCACCTAAATTGTACGAAATTGTGTTTCCTCTGAGATTATAGTGGTTTATAACCATTGCGGATAAGGAGGGTGTTGGGTTAAATAAGCTGCAGTTTACTATTAATATACCAATATCCTTTGTCTTGATCTTCGTTTTCGCTAAGAGATCGTCGATTGCGCCGAACATGACAGCCTCAGCTTCTTTCCTTGAGTAAAGATAGGAGAAAGAAAGAGAAATTTAAATTATGAACTTTTGGTCTTAATTTACTAAGCAACTTAAACAAAAATCCGGCGCAGGGTCCGGGAAGGGGTCGGGCCATTATAGACCACTAAGCAACTCAAGTGATACCATATTTAGTGTACTTGCTAGTAAAAATAATTAAGCAAAGTATAGAAAGAGCACAATCTCTCCTCTGCTGACTGAGCTCCTATTGTTTCAAGAAAATAAATTGATGTGCTATTTAACTAGCACATCAATTTATTTTCTTGACACAATATGCAGGGATTTTAGTTCCTGCTATTGCTTTAAAACACAATGCTGACATAGAAATTGGATAACTCTGGCATAAAGCTTCTAACGCAAGCAGAAAAATTCAGCTTTAACTTGGTCAACCAATTACCAGTTGGTTCTAAGCAAAAGAGTAACAAATCTGAGCTAGATTTTTGAAGTTGAAAAGAAAGTTGGATAACCCAGCTTAAACCTTCTAGCTTTTTGAGGCCTGTAAACTCAAACAGCTCAGCTAAGCAACTGAGCTGGTCAACCAAATATCATCTAGTTTTGTTGCTTAAATGTTGCAGCCAAAAGTTGCAGCTTTTAATCTCAGCTTTATTTTAGAAAAAAATGGATTGCATTTGGTCAGCCATCTTAACTGGTAGGATTATATATATACTAAATAGAAACATAGCTTGAAATTCGGTCAACCTAGCTTTTCCTCAATCTTAAAGAAAAAATAGCTTATTTGCTTAAAAAGCTACAATCAAACATGAAACATCTGTTATTTTTAAAAGCTGAATTTAAAATAAAGGTTAACTTGTCACAATCGAATTTCTATGACAGTAATACCTTGCTTCGGCCATACACGGATTTGGTGGCACTCTCAAAACAGCTTCCGGTAAATAAGTATTTTCACCAAGACCAGATCTTTCTAGAATCTTCTGCTGGAACTGTAAACTCTCCTCTGTAAAAACTCCGGCTAAACGAGACCTCTCCATAAAAATCGACCTTGTGCACCTCCTATCAGAGTCGGGTTTGTAACACGAGAAGTTCACTAGGTAAACGGGTCGGGGACGAGTAACAAAGTAAAGGGTGGTTAGAAATACCATAAGGGTAGAAAATAGGATGGTAGATATAAGGTTAAATTTAAGATGGTCCCAGAGGAGGTAAAGGTCTTGAGTTGAAAATGTGGAGATTTGAGTGGCGGTGATCATTATTAAAGGAGATAAAAGTAGGTACATTCCGTGGGTGATGACATGGTGATACCCGAGTTTTACGTATTTTAGCTTCACGGATTGTTTGAAATCAGGTAGTATTCGTAAGGAGGAATGAGGTACTAAAGGTGTGTTTATATTTGAATCGCTCATTTTTCGAAAGAATTAAATAACAACTATTCTAGGTGGTTGGATAAGAACTAAGATCTAGATCTAGTCTTAGTTATACAACTTGGAAAGAAGGTTTAGTACGATTAAGTCGGATATTCAGAATCACAGCTCCAGGAACTAAAATTCCTGCATATATAATAGCACAATATCAAATCAAGGGCAGATACAAATAAATATATATCATCAATTCATCATAGTCGTTTATGAATCATAAATAGGATGAATCTCATAAGAAAAAACTGAATGTTTCAATATATTAAAAAAATCATCTGAATAATAACCTACAAAATTAAATATAGGGATCCTAATTTCAAATTTAGATGACTTATTATGTTGTAAAAACACGACCGCATCTCGAATCTTAACACTTGGCCAAGTGATTTTATAATAGAAGTTTCAGGAACATCAAGACTATAGTTACAACAAAAGAAACAGCTCAGTCTCAAAAGATAGCATTTTTTTTTTTGCGCAAAGGGTCTATAATAAGTTTGGTTAAAGCTTTTAGCTCAGCTTTTCTATTTTTTGAAATTTGTCCCTAGAAATTACACTGCATTTAGTTGATCAACTTAAAAAGCTGACCTTTCTAGTTTTTTCCCCTTGAAAATCTAGAAATTGCGATCTTTATGATTTATCAAACCAACTTTTTTCTAGCTTCAAAAAATCAAATTTTCAGTTCAAAAGCAGCACCAAACAAGTCCTTGAAAATCTAACAAACTGATGATACTAAAAACTAAAACCTATGTTGAAATTAATATATACCAAAATTATCAATGCAGATTAAGAAGCAAGCAACTACAGCAAAAAAATGAACATTTATCAAAACCCATATATACAAGATCAGAGATAGATAATAAATAAATAAAAACTTTGTAAATATAGATGTATAAATGAAGTTAATCTGACCTTGAGCAGTGATATTCAAGTGTTTTTATTTGTCTTTGGAGAAATCAATCTGTACATTAGCAAATCACATGTGTATATGTATATACGTATATATATATATATATAAATACAATATATATATATATATAGAGAGAGAGAGAGAGAGATAAGTTGAACGAGGAGCAGATACAGTTTGTTTATGTGCTAATTATTGTTTGTTTTAATCAAATACTAAGTAGTAAAAATACTAACCATAAAAATAGTTTTACTCAAAGTTTTGATTAGTTCCCACATATATTATTGTAACATTGGTAGTCCCAAGTTTTAAGTATGAATTTAATCGATCTTGTAAAGAAATATTGAGAAATATATCGCGTAACCCACTTAGAGTATATTTTTGGATATACAGAACTAACCCGAACACTTAATGTTGATACTTTTTTAAAAAAAATTGTAAGCACATAAACAGGGGGAAGCTAAATGGGGACGATCGGGTGCCACGGCACCCCCCATAATTTTAGAAATCCCAAGTGACGTAATTTTTTTTTTAGTACAATTTTTTTTTAGGTGTAGATTTGGCACCCCCATAAAAATATGTTACTTGTACATATATTTTGGCACCCCCTATTTACACATCATGGCTTCGCCCCTGATAAACTTCTTTTAGTATGGCAAAACTAACGCGAACACTTATGAATACTTTGTCGGATATGTAACGTTATGCTATTTCAACATGTCATATTGGCTTACTAACAATAAATAAGTGAATAAAAGAAATGATTTTTTAAAACTAGTTGTGTGATTGTGATAACTGATAATTATGGTAAAATAAACTTATCATAAAACAAAAGTTTAGGAACTATTAGTGTTCGACTAAAAGTAACTCATACCAAATAGAAGTTTGTGAAATCCTAAGGACCAGTATCAAATTTCAACCTCTCTTTGTTTATTTAGGAGGGAACCATCTCTTGAGTCTTGATTCCAAAATAATATTAAATAATAGTGAAAAACAATAATATTAAAAAATCAGGCCATTGTGTATTAGTGATAGAGTCCAAAATAACGTGTTGCTGTTGCCTGTTAGGCTGTATTTTACCCCCCCCCCCCACACACACACATATGTTGTGGAACATGCACAGGAATCTGAAATTTGAAAGTTCAAACAAAATAAAAAATAAAAAATAAAAAATAAAATGATACCCGTTATTTATAATTGTGAAATTACGTGTAATTTCAACCGGTCAATAACTCCTATTAAAGTTGTCGGAATTAAATTTTTTAAAAGTTGATCATGTTAAATTTTATGATTAGATTAAAAAAAAATATTTCATCAATTTTGATAGAATTTATAAATTTATCAAATTGCACGTAGTTTCGTAATGAACAATTAAATATTATCGGACCACTATGAATTTATTATAATATGCATATCACTGTTTTAAATCTAATCGCATGCTAGGCCTGAGTGAAAAACCGGAAAAACCGAACCGGACCGATAACTGAACCGAAAAAAACCGAAAAAAACCGAAAAACCGAAAATAACCGAAATTGGACCGAAAAAACCCAGTCTGGTTCGGTAAAAAAAATAAAAAGACCGAAACAGAAAAAAAACGAACCGAAAAATATGTTGGGTTTCGGTTTCGGTTTTGCTAAAAACGGAATCGAATCCGACCGAAGCCAGCCCTATCGCATACTATATTTTATTACATATATATTTTTTATACTAAAAAGTAAAAAGTAAAAAGTAATTTTAGTGTGAATCACTGAAATAAATAATTTTATGTGGAACAAAATAAAATAAAATAAAATAAAAAATGTCAACCGCCTCTTTATCATCATAAAAAAAAACAAAAGCAGTAACAGAGTAGTAGTATTTTGTGGGAAAGGTCGAAAGAAATGATGTGGTTGAGCACTGTATTATCGTCTCCTTCGTTATTATATTTATCAAAACCCGTTTATAAATACAAAAAAAGCTCATCCACTTGTTTATGCACTTCTTCAGATAACTTTCCTGACTTTCTCTCCTCTCACTGGTCTCTCTCTCTCTCTCTCTCTCTCTCTATATATATATATATATATATATATATATCATGTATGTTTATACATTTAACTTGTTTCCATATTGTTTTACTAAAATTTAGCACAACAAGGTAAATTCTCATTTATGCTGCTTAGTGATAAGTGTTACTTATTCCGTTCCCATTTAATTGTCCACTGTGAAACTACGTACAATTTTGATCGGTTTATAACTTGTATCAAAATTGGATATACAGAACTAACGGAGGGAGTAGTATCTTATTAAATATTAATCTAAGAGAAGGGGATTTGCCAGATAGTTAGTAGTTTCGTTGCAGCTGGTTTAAGCTCCGTTTCTCGATACATTATATATTAAGGGAAACGATTACGAAACTTGAGAGAGACATTGTAAAATAGGAGTATTAAATAATGATTTATAGAAGCTCTAATGATACCAATGAGGGATTTTAAATAAACCTGTAAAGAAAGTTGTAAGATGTTATTATTATTTTTAATAGAGTGGAAAAAATGACGAGTTTAAGTTAGTAAAATAACGTAAGTAGTACATGAATTAAAGTATGTGTCGTATGATCGAATTTTAGCTATTCTATACTCTAAAACATGAGAATGATTTTGATAAATTTGGGTTAATTCTTTAAACATTTCTTATATATTTCATTATCGGGAAATCAATTTCCTTTTCCCATGCAATTTCCGGTTCCCAAACACACCCTAAGTTTTAAGATGAATGAACCCGTTCGGCTTATGTACCTGTATAATGTCATTTACAATGAAATTATTTGAATGGATGATAAATACACACATATCATCAAATACATCTCCATATAATATACCTAAAGTCCTGAGAATCTCTTTACAATTATGATATTTATCTCCTCATTTTTTAGTAAACTGTGAATTCCTTTACTTTGCAAATCGCTAACAAATGTGCAGAAAATTTTGAGTCGAAGATGTTTTGCTATTCAACTGTTGTTAACGACTATTCTCTTGCGAAATTTGATAAAACATGGGAGTAGTTTTTTGCTCGATTTTCTTTTGTGCATGATTTGTTTCTATCCCGCCGCATAAAAGGCAAACATGTTAGCACCACAAAATTTGATGAAATGCTAATTTCTGTTATAACTGGATGATTGTCCATTGAACTGTTATTTTTTTCGTTCCTATTGGATGTCTGTCACGATGCCATTTCGAGATGTGCAAGTATTAAAAAATTAACTTGGGAGTTCTCGTCATTGAAAATAAATCATTACGAGCCAATACCACATGTTTCAGGGGTTGAGAGGATATTACAGACACAGTTTCTTATAAGAACTCGTGGATCAAGAATATGAAAATGTGGTGCTGATTTTTTGCTATATTCTTTTTGTGGAGTAGTCCCTTAGCTATAGTGTAGTTGTTCTTTTGGGTTTTGAGTTAGCAGTTAGTGTTGTGAGGGGTACTTGGAGCCATTTGACCGAAAAGAGTCATATGAATTCACAGATACTTGGTGAATAGACGATAGTGAAGTAGTTGCATATGTCCACGGAAGGTAGAATATCTGAGGTAATATTCGAAATGATTCTGTTGTTGCAGTCTTCAAATTTAGATATAAAAGCCGCCACTTGAATGAATTAAATCTCCCAAGCCTGTTAAAAGGTTCGCTATCAGTAGCCTAGGAGTTTAAGTTTGGGTATAATGGTAGTTCAACTATCTAATGAAGATTGTAGATACCCCAGATCCACGTTTAAAAAAAAAG
This sequence comes from Primula vulgaris, assembly GCA_963920805.1. NCBI lineage: Eukaryota > Viridiplantae > Streptophyta > Magnoliopsida > Ericales > Primulaceae > Primula > Primula vulgaris. Next base: position 14,642,210 of record OY987212.1, read on the forward strand.
TTTTATTTATTTCTTACCTCCTCTTTCTTGTCTTCTTAGCTATGTTCCGTGGGCTTTAAATGCAAATTCTTTAGGTTTTGTTTACTAGTTTGATGTAAATAGGTTAGTTACCAGAAGTTGTTTCCCAGACATAGTTCAACAACTTACGTATGGGATGAAATATTTCTTCGAGAGCACCCCATAATTGGAAAAAATTGACTATCACAATTCACAGGAATACCTGATTCCAAAATTTGCCTTTTAGAATAGGCTTTTGAAATTAGTGAATATAGACAGACTCTTGGACCCCGATTACTAGTATCTTCAATCTGTTCTATTCTTTTCTGAGATTTTTTATAACTCACGATATCATCTCTGTACTCCGTGATTTTATAACAAGTTTTACATTTTCTGAACTTATGATCTATGCCATTTATGTAGTATACTTATACCTTGTTTTTTATATCACACCTTCATGAAGTAACCACAACTATTCTGCTTGTTGCAGGCTCGAATCTCGCAGAAAAAGACCTTTTGGCCCAAGATTAAATGTAATTTTAACTTTAAGATCAATACTCAAAGATTACAGATTATTCCATCCTAGCTTATGAAATTATATTATTTTCATTGTAGTTTAGTGCAGAAGAAGCTGTGCATTACCAGCTTGAGGCGTTGATGTTCAATGATCAACCACGTCAAGATTATGGAATTGAAGTCATGTATAGGGTAATAAACTATCCTGAGATTAAGTGTTTCCTTTTGTTGGTCGTAATGTATGTAGAGGACTGGTTTAGTAATTTTTTCTGTTTGTTTATGATGGCAGTTTGCTGGATTTGACCCTTTTGAAAGATCTACCTATTTCGGGCCATTTTTTGACTTGGGGCAGGTGAGGGTCTTCGTCTGCTTTTATGTTTAAGTAATTTGCTTTTGGATTTCTGAAACTGGAAAAACACTTAACAAAGCAGGTTTCGGAAATAATCTGAGGACCTCAAAATATTAAAAATCTACTGAATGTTGTTTATGTTAGTTGCAAAGAAATTAATTTGCATGAATAAAATGGAGCTTCCAGGAAACATTATGTTGTTCTGTGGAAACGAAAACGAAAACGAAACAGCTACTAGAAATGCTTTTTCATTTTCAGATTAAATATATACAATGATCTCGGTTTATGGTATTCTATACTGTATTTGTAGTTTGAGAGATTTAGACGAATCTTCCACCACTCAGCCTACCGAGTGTTACTTGGCCACAGGGAAAGGAATATCTTGAGCAGTTTACTAGTAGAAGAGGTAAAGAAACATCTCCGAGTTACAGATAGATGCAGTTAAAGTAAACCGAATCAGTTGAAGTTTCTATTATCGATCGATTTTCCATGTTATGGGGTTTTCTAATATTTTTTTAATAAAATGTGGAACAGAACCGTTACAAGCAGCGGGTTTGGATAAGAGGTGCTCGCCCAGAGGAAGAAGAGACTTTTGAGTTCACTATGGCTCAGGTTTGTCAATTTTCCATCCTGCAACACCTATCATGTGTAATTCACATTTCTTAGTTCTAGCCAGAGGTGTTAAAATACTTTGAAGTAGTCAATTGTTTGAAATACTACCCAAGGTAAATACAACCACCTCTGAATATTTTTTCTTAATTGGCAGAAGGTTGGCGGTTCCTGGGACGGTTATTGGCTGACTGAGTCGCTACTTAATGATGGTGACAATTTTTCTGGTGGTGTGGCATACTGAACTGGGAAGAGATTGACAAATCCATAAAACTGTAATATGATAAACCCCTATTAGTTTCCAGGCAAAGGATCGACAGTTCCATCCTCATAAAGTACATATATAATTTGTTAATCGTATTCAATACTGTGTATAGACATAGGGTGTATAACTATTGAGACTCATTGTACAGAGCAATGAAACATCAATGAACTTGGTCCTCGTATATTATTGCAAAATTCTGTTTGTTCCTCTCTCCAATGAAAGTCTTTTTGTATTTCTATTTCACACACAACTCTTAGTTTCTTACTGTGTGATCTTGGTGAGTGTAAACATACCAAATTTACCAAATAATACCAATTGTACCATTGCTTTCAATATGTAAAATGAATAATAAAAAGCTCCTTTTCTTAATCTCCTGTAGAAGTTTCTGTAATAGGAGCAAATATTTTGTTGAATGTAAAAAGAAAAACACAATTTGTGCATACCTGATGCCACCGGATATGTTAGTTATTTTTTAGGTGAAATTATGGCTCTTATTTTCTATGTTTTTTTGGCAATCTGGAGATGATGATTTGCAGAGAATTAAAAATGGAATTGTATCACAAAAGCTCGTTGGGCTTGTTTGCAGTTTCTAAGCAACTGCGTGGATTGATTTAAATTGAGACAAATTTGAGTTCATCAGATTAAAACTTATAACTTTTGCAGGCAAACAACAAAAGAACTGCTACTATTAAGATGGATAACCAAAAAAAATACAGCATATAACAAATAAAGGTAAACTTAAAAGCTGTGACCAAATTATCCCCTTTTTACTACATTACTTGCAATCGAGCCTTTCAACCATTTATATGCCTATACAACAAACTACAATACTGTCCAAATAGGCATGATAGAGACATTTATGTATAAGATTTTACAAGGTCAATCTTAGGTCCATGTGTGTAAAGAGCTCTATTCATGTGACGATCTCTTAAAATAACATAAAAAAGTGATGAGAAAAACACAGCCGATCCAATTTTCTCGCAATGTTTGGTGTAGCTCCTAATAAAATATGCTATCTTATATTGAGCTGAAACAATGTTGGGTCTACCTGGACTAAAACTTCAAAATTTTAAAGATCATAGAAACAAAAATCCCAGTTTTTCTTAATACACAAATGCAATTTATAATAGAACAAGAAATTAAGCTTGAAGCTGCAACCAAATAACCGTCAGATATCTCGGAAATGGAAGTTGATAAAACAATTGAGACAGTGAAGGACTGAACATATATTGATCCTTCCAATAATATCATCTGAAATATCATATAATGCTAAACCAAACAATAAAACTCTCCAAACACATGCTAAACAAGTCAAAAGCTCTACTCCCGTAAAATGCCCCAGTTCAAGAAAACCATGAGAAACTGAAATGGTCTATAACTCAACTCAAAAACAATCTATAATGAAACCCATTGAATTGGAACTTCGACTCCACTTTTTGCTGAACATTGAGTCCCACATTGAGACCCATATATCTTCAAGGATAAATAAAAGACGCAGCAGTTCTGATAGGAGACCAGTTTGTTACTTTTGCCCATCTGGGTGATCTATAAACTTCGTTACAACATAACAATCCGGAGGAGTAATATTTTTATAGTAGTTCTGAATGGTATCTGTTACTTCAAATCCAAATTTCTTATAAAAATTCATAGCTTCTTCATTATTTGTCTGCATGTGCAAGTAAATCTCGCTTATATTCTGCTTAGTGCAAAGGTCAAGGACATAATTCAATAAGTGTGTGCCTGCAAAAGTCAGGAATTTGCTTTAATTAAAGATAGTATAGGGTACCGTAAACTTCAAACTCATACTAAACTTAGTTTCGTTTTAGACCTTTTTGAGCTACAAAACACACTGAGTGAATAATGATTTGATTTGTCAATTGGGTTCAAACTTCAACATGATCCCTTTGTTAAATAGTTTTACTCTTTCCGGTTCTAACTTTTAAAATACCTCTTTTGATAAGATATTGAGAATAACTTGGGAAATGTCTCTTAATCAAAAACTACAGAAACGTGTAAAAGGTCAAAAGGTCCTGAGCTGGTTGGGTGTGTATGTGTGTGTCTCGAACCAGTACATGGTTAGAGACTTGGAGACTCACTAAAAAAATCCACCGTTATTTAAAGTTTCCTCCAAAGCTTTTGATATAAAGAATGTTTAAAATCCGAAAACTCGGATTTGTTTTAGAACTATTCCAAATCTACGCAATGAGCTCCACATTGAAGCCCCCCTTATCCTAGTTGAAGACGAACATTGTTAAATGAACGATAATCACTTATACAAGAGTGAAATAAGATAAACTAAGGAAACCGATAACTCACCAATACCTAACCCTCGATAGGGTGCCAAGACTCCCAGTGTCATGATATACACACGGACGGAACCACCTTCTTTTTTCTCAAGCCGGCAAGCTATTGCCCCAACACAAATGTCACTGTAGTAAGCTGAAAAAGGGGTTATTGTTATAAACTGTGTCATAGTGAATATGATCCTCCTCTACATGGTCTAAAAACAAATATTATAAGACAAATGGATGGCATTGCCCTTAACATTAACATTAGTTGAAATGTTTTGGCCACCCCATTACACAAAAAAAGAAAACTGAAATATCACAAGCAAAAGTAGTGCACGGGACAAAAAGAACAAGAACAAATAAAAATGAATCAGAACATCTTTTCCGCATTGATCCTACCCATTGTCCCACAAAGGAAATATTAAAAGAATACAGTACCATGGTCTTTAAATTATCATGAACAGTTCAGGTCAAAGAAGGTAATTTACTTCCCAGGTTTACTCTTAATTACTGTTCTAAAGTGAACAATTTGAAATTTAGGTTGTGTAAGACTATTTTGCAAACTAGCAAGCACACTGTTGAAAGCTCAAAAGTTAAGCTTTGAAATACAATTCTTCAAACAAGCATAAAAAAAGACCTTTTACCTACCCTTCAAAAATAACCTTGATGGGTGCATGAATAAATTGTTAATTGCAATTACTTCCAAAGATTCAACTACTTACTAGTTACTAGCAAAGAGAATACTTGTGACTATACGTAGATTCGGTAAAAAGCAAATAGTTTGCCAGTTACTGCGACCTTAAACTAAACAAGAAGCAAGTATTTACTGTTCACTGAGCAATTTTACTTGACCTGTATATGCCTTATATGACAATTTATACAGCAACATGGTATGATAAACATAGACTCAGTCACACAGTTACTTAAGTTCTGTGCTTATGGAAGCTGTTTCTGTAGGTATACATTGATAATTCTACTAATCTCAAAAGGTTTCAAATCAGTTTTTTTAACAATTCCACTTATTAAATTTGGATTAATGGAGTTGAATCCTCATGAATGTTGATAATTTGTTAAGGAATGGCATTTATACTGATGATATGACTAAATCTTGTTACATGAATGAAAGGAATGAGTCATACAACCTCCCATTTCAACAGAAACACTTGGAAAATGACATTTGTATGTCAAGTCCATTTAATTCAAATCCACATGCTCTTAAGCATACATAATTTGTCCCCTTTCCACATTGCAAATTTGTCATAAACACTCAACACCTACGAAATTTGAGCAACCCTTTATTTACATAATTTCCGTTGATTCTCAAGCCAACTTCTAAACATTGAAAGAAACAATAGAATCCTAAAATTCAACACAACAAGAACAACTGCATACATGAATAATAGGGGCATACACCAAAAATTGGTCAGAGGAAAGAAGTAAATAAATATGGAAAATGATGCATAAACAAAAAAGAATAAACTTGGAGATATCCTACTCTTTTTAGGGATTGTGCACAATTTTTTTTCTCATTCTTTAAATCTTCAACACGCCATATCAAGTGACCAGGGAAGGAAAGGAACTAGGTGGACACATTCCGGGTGTAGCCCTTCCCATTTTGATAAAAAAAAATGCCGATAAGTAATATTTTTTTCGATGTATTTTCCTATGTATTTTGAGTATAATCGTTAAAAACTAGAGTTTTATCCCCACCCATTAAAGATTTCTTGTTCCGTCCCTGCAGTTGACAATAACCTAAGCAAGAAACTGGATACGTAAACAACTAGAGATAAAAGGTCAAAAAATTATTAAGATATGGTCAGAAATTGGATATAAAAAGATGTTTAAAAAATCTACCAAAAAACCAGATTATTGATTTTTGGATATTTTCAAAATCTTTTTTAAGCCTAAAAATCAAAGACCCAATAATTTTCAAAATCAAATATCAAAAATCAGGCCACAAAATCTGTTACCGAACGGAGACTAAGACTAGAGTAACCATTTAAATAAAAACTTATCGCAAATTAAAAGCAACAAGAGAAACCCATAACAGAAATAGCAAAACAAGCATGTATATAGACATATATATGTATACTAAGACTAGAGTAACAATTTCAATAAAAAGTCGGCGCAAACTTAAAGCAACTAGAGAAACCCAGTACAGAAATAGCAAAACAAACATGTATATACATACATATCTATCTATCTATATATATATAAACTAAGACTACGAGTAACCATATCAATAAAAACTCGGCCCATATTCAAAGCAACAAGAGAAACCCAGTACATAAATAGCAAAACAAACAACTAGCAAAACAACTATATACATACATACATATATATATATATATATATATATATAGAGAGAGAGAGAGAGAGAGGCTAAGACTAGAGTAACCATTTCAATTAAAATTCCGCGCATATTCGAACAAACAAGAGAAACCCAGTACATAAATAGCGAGACAAACATGTATATATATAGAGAGTAAGACTAGATTAACCATATCAATAAAAACATGGGTAAATTAAAAGCAACAAGAGAAACCCAGTACAGAAACAGCAAAACAAACATGTATATATATATATAGACTGGACAGCTAAAATCTGTTTCAAAAATCTAACAAAATTCGAGATTACTGTTTTTTGTTTTTTTTTCTTAAATCTTTGTTAGCCTAAAAATCAAACACCCCACACTTTTTAAGATAAAAAAAAAACAAAAATAGGTCAGAAAAAAATCAGGCACAAACTCAAAGCAACAAGAGAAATCCAGTACAGGAAAAGAGAATCAAACACATATGTTTACATATATATATAACATATATCAACTAAGACTATAGCAACCATTTCAATAAAAACTCAGTACAAACTCAAAGCAACAAGAGAAACCCAGCACAGAAAAAACGAAACAAACATAGTATAAATTAATTAACTGCCTCAAGAGGAACGGTTAAAAAAGCCCAACATTTATCTCAACGTGGAAATAAAATTCGCCTCTCTCTGTCCTCTTTGCATTATTTCTCCTACTCTCAGGTATCATTATTTTTGTTGATAATTCTTATTTTCTTAAATTCAAGAACAATATACCCATATTTCGCTTAATGAACATATACTCGTTACACCACGCATCGTGTGGGCACACATACGCTAGTATATATATATATATACTATATACCAAGACTAGAGTAAGGATTTCAATAAAAACTAAGCACAAACTCAAAGTAACAAGAGAAACCCAATACAAAAATAGCGAAACAGACATGTATATATATATATAGTCATACAGACTAAGACTAGAGAAACCCAGAACATAAAAATCGAGATAAACATGTATAGATAGAGAGAGAGAGAGGAGGAGACCTAGTTTGGTGAAATCGGTAGCAGCCAAGGCATCGGAGTAGTAGTTTTGGTTGTAACGAACCGGAAAAAGAGCTGTGTTTAGTTTCTTTAGCTGCATAATATTCTTCTCTCTCACATCTTCAAGTGTTACCATCCCCAGTTCTCTACCCACCCCCATTCCCACACCTCTCTCTCTCTCTCTCTCTCTATATATATATATATATATATATATATCTATTGCTGTACTAGAATGAATGTAATGTAAATTAAGAGATGTACTATTTGGTCTTTGATTTAATACTAATATTCAACTAAATACGGTATATTTTCAGCTAACACGTATAGATCCGTTCAACTTCACTATTCTCTATTAAAACGCATTGGAAAATGATCATTGCATTTTAGTAATGAAATCACGTAGGTGTCTAACAGCTGTACCGACGCCAACTCCACGGCCTGCCTGGCCAAACTTCCTATGTGTGCGTATCGAATCCTCTGGTCGACTCCAACACAAAAACGGCATAAAATAAGCCCATCTGATACGCAAATGAGTTGTAAGGGCCATTTGATACGAAAAATAAGGCAATTTCGTAATTGATAGTCGAACAGATGAGTTGTAAAGATTACCCGAACCCCCCCCCCCCCCCCCCCCCTCTCTCTCACTGCATTGACGCGAATTATGTCGCCGACAAAAGTGGATTCTTGATTATAATAATTAATTATTATTATTATTTTTAAAACCACTCCGATAAACTGGTATTTTTTTCTCCTGGATGGTGTATCCAATGGTTGTAAAATGACAATTTCATCATGTTGACTTGTGCTTTTATAATGTTTTTCGTCCAAGTTTGTGAGTTTTGCTTATCTACCATTCTTCCGTTTCCTGTCTAACATCAAGCATTTTAACAAGCTTACATATTTGGGAAGATAAAGAACATGTATCTCGTCTGATATTAATCCAAAAAAATGAGAGCTTGATTTCCATCATCAATAATGGTGATAACAACGATTAAATGCGAACTTTTGAACTATAAGAACAACTCCATAATTCCTTTCTTTGTCGAGAGAAGAAGCAGCTATGGAATACAGGGAAGGTGAACTAATGATTGTAAGCTTGGGAGCTTATGAATATGTACTCAGGTATATGTTGTATATGAAGGTCAGAAAGTGATTCAAGGTAGTTACCGAATTAAAAATGGAGACGGGAAGAACATGAAAGCTTGAAATGGGACGTTAAAAATATCGGGGAAACCAAAAATGATGATATATTATAGATGTATGTCGCAAACTGTTCCGCATACATATCGAACTAACATAAACTTGACAATGAAATACAACCGCATACCCATTTATTTTGGAACGATAATACTGTATAAATCAAGACACAACCAACTTCATTACATATGTAATCTTAACCAACCAGCAGCACTTCTCCTCTTGTAGCAGTCTTTCATCTCGAACCCGCAACCATAAAGGAAGAAAAAATTTAAAAGCAAAAATAATAGTACACATAATCAGAGAGAACTTTAAGTAACCAAAAGTACTTTCTTCTGTGGTCTGTTCATTTCTCATATAACCACGGCAGTAGATCTGCAGATGATATGACGGCCTAAACTTTAGAAGGCCAAGATGCTTGAGCTGACATGATTATTCCCACTATGACACCAAATAATCCAAGTGCACTGCCAAATATTTCTATCACAAGAATTTTCACGAAAAGCGTCGAATTTTGAGCGTCTGATAATGCACAGCTGCTTCCGATTACTCCCACGCATAATCTGTAACAATCCAATTTATGAATAAGATTGTTAAGAACAGTTTTATGGAGTATTTGAGAGGAATGTTTAGATTATAAATACTTAGACATACCCGCAAACAAGATTGGCAAATCCCACTATAATCCCTGAAGCAAAAATGGCATAACCTGCTCTGAGAGATTCTGGTGCATAGATTTGTGACGATGGGACATTCTCCAACTTTGTTTGTAGAATAATTGCCACTATAACACCATATATGGCAACAGCTTCACAGAAAATCACACTAACACCACAAAGAAAGCTCAAGTCAGATTATGTCAAAGAATAACACGCTAATAGAAAGCGAGCTTCGTATCAGTACAGTTTTATTCTCTCAATCAAACAAAATTTGATTTACTTGGGATCACGCAGCCTAAATGTTTTTATATTTCTAATTTTAGGAAAAATCATCTGCATATTCTTTTACCCTCGAATCCACATAAGAGCTATAAGAAATGCTTAAACCAACCCCAAAATGTCACATGGAGGAACCAAAATTTATGAATCTAAAAACACATGATGCAACATTTGATTTTTCAAAGCCCTAAGTTTCCAATGTCATCTACTGGATCATAAATGACAAATCGGATTGTCGTTTTTTTTAATTTATGACAATTTTACTCAACTTATGGTCACAATGGTCGCATTAATAAATTATGTTTGTGCAATAGAGAGAAACTTTGAGACATTGATATGGTATCTTATTTTAAAATGATGGTAGTACATAGACTTGTGACGCTCGAACAGTCTTAACTTTGTGTGAAGACTAATTGCAACTAGTACAATGATACATATAAAAAAAAAAGAATCATTGCCACTATAACACTGCATACAGCAGTAGCTTCTTAGTAGATCAAACTGGAAGCAAAAATAAAGTCAAGTTACAATGTTACAGGGAACCTTGAGAAGAAAACATGTCGTTTCCTTAATAATTTTTTTCTTTAATCTAAAGGGTGTCAAATTTTACTAATACCAATACACTACGATCAGACAACTAGGTGTCTAATTTGCAATATTCAGCAATATTCTTATCAACCAAAGAACTACATGAATTACCAACTATAGATCATCTGTACCTCTTTATATAATCAGATCCACATTAGATCAAACAAGAAATGAAAATCGATTTCCAGTCTCAAGCACCAAAATGTTCATTCATAGTCATTAAAAAAGGAATGGAATCTAATAAACCATAAATTCATGATCCAATGCTTGATCATAAAAGGCTTAGATGTCCAACATCATCTACAGAACGATAGAACCACTCGTCCTTTATTTTATGCCTAACGAGACCTTTTTACTTTATTTGTGATCATGGCATATTTATGTTTTAGCAATAAAAAGATCAATTTCCTAGGCGATAGAGATATTCTATCCACAGAAACACTGTAATGGTGTCTCATGTGATTGGATGGACACTTCCCAACCAATTCTGACAGTTGGTAATTTCTGAGGATCACCCCCACCTTGGAAAAGCACTCCAGTATTGGTCAAGGATATAAAATGTTGAAGGAACAAACAATGATAAACAGCTAACCTCGTAGCTTTAATTAATTTACAACAATATTCAATTTGTGAACAATTTTAAAAACGAAACATGATCAAGGCTTCAAGCTTTGATGAGTTACCCTATCACTTCACAATTTCAAACATCTTCTTCACTTACGTATGCCACATTTAACTTCCAACTTTAAAAAAAAATGTCTTCCTTAAAAAAGCTATCAAATGTCCTCAGCTAATAGCCTACACATGTAATTGGATCGATCAAGAACTTCCCAAATATTGACAAATCAGTAGAAGCAGACAGTCTTTCAACTTGTCTGACTTACCCGTGTGATCAATGAGCATGTTCATCAAGTTTAGGTTTGTGTCGAAGTATCAAGTACAAGTGCCAATACACTATGTCAGGGATTGCAATTAACTTAAATTATTATGTAACTTAGATTGTGTTGTTTCATTCACATATAAGAAAAGGTGCCATTCCACATATTTGAACAGTAAACTGATCGTTAATAAAAATTAAAACTAATAAATAATGTACCTGATAAGATTCTTGGAAGTGATTCGGGGAGCTTTGATAGCAGCACCAATCAAGCTGCTCCCTGTTATGTAAATCCCCCTGAGAGAATGAACTTTATATTGAGAGAAAGAATGTAAACTTACAATCAAAGGTGTATACTACACAGAAACAAAATACAATACACATAAGGATGTGGTAATGATTCTTTGTAAAAAAATGAGACTCTGAGTCCTTGAGAACAAAAATATGATCATGCATACTTTTGAAAAGCAAAAACATCGTTTACTTATGTATTAATTTTCTTTAATGGTGTGTATATAGAGAATGTGACGATACATTAACTCAATCCCCAAATTGCACCCTTCACATATTTAATCAATGTATAAAAATTAGTTTGACCTTAAAATAAAAAATTACTTATACTTGTATTTAAACTTGTTAAAGCTACAAAGCAGTTTGCCACACTGCTTAAATATATTAGCTGACATGTAACTATCAATTTATATATTGAGATTACAAAACAATCAGAACTTACATTGTACGTTATAAATTTATAATATTTACCTTCTGTTTAAGTTAGAAATTTGGTATCTCGAATATCCTATATTTATGTAATTTTAGCTTCTTAGATTAAGATAAATTCCGAATATCATCTTACAAACCAGAGAACTTTCAGTTTCAATTTCCCAGGACTTTGTTCATCAATATTTTCATAATCCTGCCCAAATACAGTATCAACTAATTCTAACACACTGTTTCAGAAAAAAAGAAATTGAATAGATAATGATATGTCAATGAATTTTTTGAGCTATCAAGCGGCAGTTCTATAATTTTAAAGACACGTAGGCATATTATTTTTCTAAAAGTCAGCGAAACAACATCAGCTGCCTGACTAGATTAAACACATAGAACGTATAAAATTTGCTTTGACGGACTACGGATTCAATAAAACACAACGGGATACATAATCATGATTATCTGTATCTCCAAACGGCAGTATGCAATTTTATATAATATAAATCAATATAATTGCATGATTGAGTGAATGATTGTTTTCCATAATGCTGTGGATAAACAAGAAATTCATGTCTACAACTTCATCCATCTAACGAGGTTTACAGCTGTAACTTCAAACGTTAAAACTAAAATCAGAATTTCATAATATTTGCAGTACTGGGCCTCTCGTGTCACCACCAATATTTGCCCTATGCCGTTAAGCACATCAAACACAAACAATTTTTTTTAAGTATACTTTACGTATGTACTCCTAAAGTAAATTACTGTTTAATTTCTGTTGATTGTTTAACTTCTGTTTATTTGTTTAATTTCAGTTTATTTGTTTTTAACAGATGATAGTTTGGTATAATAAACACGAATCAACCCTAAAATATATTACTAATACGAAGCTTTCAAATCTTCACAACCATTTATACCTATCACCATATAGTCACAGATATATTACTAATCATCTTCACATATCATATATCTATACAATCAAATTATACACAATTTGATACTATAGCGTTAATTTCCTTTACATATATAATTTGCGTAAAATATAATTTGATAGTCTATAGATACAGCAGAAGCAGATATATATGGAAAAAGATATGTATGTATGAATATGTACCAGGCGGCACCGAGGACGGAGATGCCGATAGAGATGGCGATACCGAGTGCGGAGAAAGTGTAGGGCGAGATCTGTAGCATAGCTCGTGACCACGAGCTCGAATCACTCACCATTATTATTACCCTTCCTATTTATAATCACCCCTCTTTTTCTATCTCTCTCTCTATATATATGTATATATATATATATGTATGTATGTATATATGTGTGTGTTTATGTGTATGTTATGTATCGTTAACTGGGTTTGTTTTTTTAATCTAGAGTGAGGGATTTGATAATTTCGTGATGGAGAGAGAGAGAGGTTATTTGATCTAGATTAAGGGACGGGGAGGGAGACTATTGTGGATCACACTAATGGTCCTGTACTATTAGTAACATTTATTTTTGGTAACTCTATTTTCAATATCATGTTTTACATTTTTTATATATATTTCTTGTATTAAGTTTTGTTAAAAATGATTATTTTGGCAACTCCATTATGTATTTTTTCACTCAGCATTAGTTTTTATATAATTTGGCAACCCCGTTTATGTTTCGCCCCTGTTGCCGGATCCATAGTCCTGGAAATATGGGACCATGATACCGATTGAGATTGTAATAGGATTCGAACAGATAGTTGGAGAGTAAGTCGCAGCGCCGAATGCAAAGGTGTGTATGTTTTCATCGGTATTTCGATTGTCATATAAATTACAATATTACATTCTCGTTAAGATTATGCGATTGCACATAAAATTTGATATTTTGGCCTCGCATTATGTATATCATTGAATCCATAATCCATAAGCCACAAAGGTTAAATAGGTTCTACAAGATAATATTTAAAGTAATTCGAGCGAGATTAAACTTTTAAGTTCAAATTGAAATTAATTATGTATTGAGATGAACAAGTGTTGTGAGCCTGATGAATAATGTTGACGAATGGCAAATGAGAAATGACTTAAATTTTGACTAGTTGAACAACGATGATGACGAATGTATTTTATAATGCATATCTAAGTTCATACCGAGATAATCTAATACACCATATAGGTCGTATTCTAAATGATGGTATAACGGGTATTAAGTGTCTGGTTCAAATGTGTAGCCGTGATTCAAATTTGTGTTATCAAACACATCATTTGTGGGCCCATAAACAGTTCCTCAACATGGGTTCTTACACCTCTCTGTTCAAAAATCGAGGCATAGGCGAAGTTTAAATGGAAATCATGTGACCTGTGGAGTTTAGTCATCGATAATTAACCAAAACTTAGAAGTAGGCGTTGAGTATTAGGTGCTAGGATCACATTCGCTAAAACATATGAGTCAAATTCATATCATTTTCCGTAAATTGTTTGGCCTGTACGAAACCACGTACAAATTTGATCGATAAAAAACTCGTACATAAATTATTCAAATGAAATTTTTACTCAAGTAACTTCTCCGAAATTTCAATCTTTACTGTACTTTTGTACCGCATTAAATTTACCAAACTACTTAAAAATTCAATATCCAAGAGAAACTATTTTAGTCCTCTACAATTATGAATTAACCAGATATAAGAAAATGAACCCAGATCTGAGAGAGAGTGAGATGGAGATTAAAATGATCTCGGTTCAAATCGGGTAACTGAGATTCGACCCGTTTGATGGCAGGGTGACCCGAAAGGTGTCGCAGCTACAAACGGACTCGATTTCTGTCTCTCTTACCTGATTGTTGTAGATCTGAGCCTTATATTATATATTGCACATTTTATTTTATTTATTTATTTAGATTTTCTTTTTGTTAGTTTTTTTTTAAAATACAATCGTATGTTGTGTGTTGTGTGTTTTGGTAATAAGTTCTTATAAAAAAGTTCTTATTAGTATTTCTTGTTCAGAAAAAAAAGTCTTAAAAGTGTTGTTATGTGTAGATTAATATAGTTTTAGAATTAAGTTATTTGATTTATTACTGAATTAAAATGACGTCAGTTTTTAAGTAGACAGAATAGGTAATGGAATGGAATGTGAGCTGTCTAAACTCTAAACAATTAAACAAAATCAATGTCCACTTAAAAAGATATTTTTAGTTTTTTTTTTATAATGACAAATTCTGATATGGAAATTATTGCAGTGAAACTTGCATTAGGCATTTTAGGAACTTTTATCTTTTAGTAATTAAGTTTTATATCTTCTTGATTTCATCGTATTATTAAGTCTTGCCCATGTTTCGACTTTCAAGGCTCAAAAGATCTGCGTATATCGTGATAAATATGTTATGACACACGATAGTATGCGCTACCTAATTTGAACCAATATACTTTTGATAAAATTTTACAATTTGCTACATGAATCTTATACAATTGCATTACGACTACTGATCGATGCATATTACCAGATGAAAAGAAAAGAAAGATAATCATGACCGTTTCCACAACGCGTTGGACTCTACTTATCAGTCTTGTTTGTAGTATCGAAACTGACATTATGAATTGGGACTTGGGAGATACAAGACTCAAATTTAGGATTCATATAGATTTTATTATAGTTCTGATACGGTACATGGACCTAAACCTACTTTTATATTGAACATCACTAAAGCTCCGGAACTCAATACCAAAAATTATTGTAACTTTCTCCCACAAATCACAGGGTTTATGTTAATTTGAAAAACAGCGGTCCACCTAACAAAACGGATAAAGAAAATTAACCAAGGGGTCATGAAACAAGCAGAAGTGTTGTAGTTCATTAAGCGAAACTAAACAAGATTAGTCGTAATTGGGCGTTGACTACCAGGTAGGTGGCTCAGATTCGCTATACCATAGCAGCCAATTTACCCCATCTGCCCCAAATTGTTTGACTAATATGAAATCAAGTGCAAATTTGACCGATATTTTATTTCAACAAGTTAGCTAGCCAGTGAAGGTTGAACGTGTCTAAAAAAACCCCGCAATAACTGTTATCCGAAATATCCATCTTTACTGTATGTATACCGCATTAATTTTACCAGCTGCTTGCTAAAACTTCGATATACAAAGACCAAGCTATCTAGTCCTCTACAATTACTCAGATAGAAAAAATGAACCCAGCTCTTAATGAGGCTTGCAATCGAGTTTTTAAAACCATTTCTTGTATTGACAGCAAAATGTCTTGTGATCGATGGTTTTCCTGTAAATACAAGAAATTTTTCTCAACTGGTCCCGAGTTGGAGTTGGAAGATCCGGCGCGCGTGTCCATTAATAGCTATTTCTACATTTTAAAATAAAATAAAATAGAATTAACGAAAAAACTCATCCACTAAGAATTTGGGTATCAAACTATCAATTTTACTCAAATAATACTCCAACAACGCAAAAAAAAAAACCTAAATAAGATGAGCTATGATTTTTTTTAAATAAGATTGAAAATAATTTGGAAATCGATGAGTTGCAGGGTAGTTCTTGGAATTTGGAATGTTAGCCCGATTCATGAAAAACCCAAGAAATTGTCGAAAACGAAGCCCAAAACGAAACAAAAACCAGATTTTTTACCAGTCGAAGCACTAGAAGCGCCAATTCCGATACCTTTTCCAAACCCACATCTGAAAAAGACTCAGAGAGTGGAAACTGTGTTGAAAAACGGTGGAAAAACAAAAATAGTGGAAAAAATCGAGTCTTATAGAAAAATTGAGTCTTTACAAAAGATTGAGCATTTACCTGTTTTGGAAGAGCTCTAGGATTTGCCCTAAAATAAGATGGGGAATAAGAGCTCTGAGTTTTTTTAAATAAGATGAGCTCTGAGTTTTTTTAAATATGAATTTCACATAATTTCGTTAATTGAATTAACGAAGTAGTATTTAAATATTTTTTACCAACTTCGTCAATTGAATTAACGAAGTAGTATTTAAATATTTTTTACCAACTTCGTCAATTCAATTAACGAAATAATATTTAATTTTTTAAAACCTCGTCAATTCAATTAACGAAGATAAAAAGGTAGACCATATTGGTAATTTTAAAAAAAGCTAGACCATTCTGAGATTTTTCAGCATCAATCAGACTATTTTAGAAAAAGAACTCCTTGCAATGAGGGTGGATTTTTACAGGGTCGTTAACCCCCCTCTTAGCCTATGATTTCATCATCTTTATTCACTGAAAAAAAGAATAACAACCCTTTTTTAGTGTGCGTGTATGTATGCATATATATATATATCATCATCATCATCATCATCATCTGAACTCTCAACTAAGAACACACAACAAACAAACAACAACTACAACAAATCTAAAGTGAAATTGATCAGTTTATTTAAGAGGCTATGATGATTAACATTATCTGGGTTTGAATCAGGTAATTGAGATCCGACCCGTTTGATGGCGGGGTGACCTGAAAGGTGTCGCAGCCACTAACGGACTCGGTTTTGGTCTCTTTTACCTGATTGCTATAGATCTGAGCCTTTTTTTAATTATTTTTACCTGAAAAAATGAACCCAGATCTTAATGAGGCTTGCAATCTCTCTCTCTCTAGAGAGAGAGAGTGAGAGGGTGGATTTTTACAGGGTGGTTAACCCCCTCTTAGCCTATGATTTCATCATCTTTATTCACTGGAAAAAAAATAACAACCCTTTTTTAGTGTGTGTGTGTGTGTATGTATGAATCATCAGCTAAACGCATAACTCGTTACGCCAAACTCAAACCACAACAAATCTAGAATGAAACTGTCTAACTAACTTAAGAGGCTGTGATGATTAAAATTATCTGGGTTCAAATTGGGTAACTGAGATCCGGCCCGTTTGATGGCGGGGTGACCCGTAAGGTGTCACAGCCACTAACGGACTCAGTTTCGGTCTCTGTTATCTGATTGCTATAGATCTGAGCCTTATATTTATATATTGCACACTGTATTTAAGTTTCTGTGTTAGTTTTTAAGCTCTTATAAGTTTCTGCTTATAATTGTTTTTTTTGTTAATAAAAAAATGTAGATGAAAATAGTTTTAGAATTAAGTTTCTGCGTTACCAAATTATAACCGATATGCTTTTGATAAGTTGGTATGTTTTGCTATGTGAAACTGATAAATTTGTGGCTACTGATCGTTGCATATTGATTTTATAAAAACAAGACTGTTTACCACGAAGCGGCTGCATTTGCATTTACTTGGGTCTCAAACATGATCAACAAAACACGTACTCCTATATGTTCAAATTACATTATAATGAGTTGTTAATTGCTATATTATTATCCTTCAAAGTAATCAAAATATAGTATAACTTGCCAATCTTTACTCATACTTCATTAAGAAATGGGACTTGATCTGTCGCTTAACCTACCACTAGAAATCATCTTCGACATGTTCTTAGAGTACCTGTCAAGGTACTTGTGCCGGTTCCTATGTGTGTCAACGGCATGACAAGGGTTAATCACCGACACACTTCGCAAGAGCTCATATATATCCATGAACAAAAATCCAACAAAAACAAGGATAGTAAGAAGCTTCTTATTAAGATCTTTCCATTTATAACGCGAGCCTAGGTGAAGCCTAGTCACGAATCAAGTGGCATGCGGAGTTTAGTTTCGGTAATTAAGCAAAACTAAACGAGATTAGTCAGAATCAGTCATTGACCATTAAATGCTAAATTCGCTTGAATCCACCAAAACATAGGAGCCAAACATCGAAATCACGTGCAAATTTGACTGATAAAATACCCATACCTAAATTGACCGTTTTTTTAAGTTTATTGATACAGTTCAAGAACTAATGTATATGATTAAATTTACAAAAAATTTAAGTTCAACAAAGTAGCGATAATTTTTTGAGGGTCCGTAAAAACTAAAAACAATATGAGATAGACACGTTGTAACTCTTATCAAATTTTCATTTTAACTCTACGTTTGTACCGCATTAATTTTACCAGCAACCTAAAATTTCAGTATACAAAGACCAAAATATCCCTAATTCTATTGTACTCATAAGAAAAGGAACAAAATTAGAATCCATAATTACGAGAACCCAGATCTGGATGAGGCTTGCATTCTCTTTCGAGAGAGAAAGTGAGAGGGTGGATTTTTAAAGGGTGGTTAACCCCCTTTCTTAGCCTATGATTTCATCATCTTTATTCAATAAAAAAAATAACAACCCTGTTTAGTGTGTGTGTATGTATGTATCAATTATCATCACCTAAACACACAACTATCTCAACTCCCATCCACAACTAATTAATTTGAGAGGCTATGATGATTAAAATTATCTGGGTTCAAATTGGGTAACTGAGATCCGATCCGTTTGATGGCGGGGTGACCCGAAAGGTGTCGCAGCCACTAACGGTTTCTACAGATCAGAGCCTAATTTTATATACTGCACATCTTTTTTAGTCTTTAAATACAATGTTTTGGGGTTGCTGCGTCACCATTTTGTGCAGACTGTACAATGTTCAGTCACTTTTACAATCATTAGATTAAAAAATTGAGGGTTAGATTATACATTTTCAATAACTAATTTAATTTTTCAATTTTTATTATATATTAGACAAATGAGAATTTAATAAATTAAAAATAAATTTTACAACACAATAAAAACTCAAATAAAAATATAGAACCCTAGTGGATAATACCCTAACTTTAATTATTAATCAAAATTTGAAAAAAATAACAATTGAATATTTATTTTTGAAAACGGGACTTTGTACCGTTCAATTGATTAACTGTACAAAAGGAAAGCCCGGGGTTACTACGTGTTTTAGTAATAAGCTCTTATAAGTTTTTGCTTATTTGTGTTTTTTGTTGAGAAAATAATCTTAGTGTTGTTATGCTATTTGTTTGCTACACTTGTATTCTATGCAGTCAAGCTGTTTGACAAAATGTGCAAATGAACTGCCAACTGCTAACTTACTCAAGAATCTCAAGCTGTTCGACAAAATGTGTGCTATTTATTAAGTTTTGCAACGGGTTCCAACATTGAAAGCCTCCATTCCAAGATCGGCATATACTGTAAAAACATTCTATAAGAATTCTATATCGGAATAATTAAACTAGATATGCGTGGTCCTAGATGGTATTTATGTGGGTTATGAAGTAATCGGGTTAAAACGTAACTTGCTTCATGACACTTTGGTTACTTTTCTTTATCCCTTTTGTTTCGTGGACCGCCATTGTTTTTTTAATTATCTTAAACTCTTGTGATCTGTGGGAGAAAATGACAACGAAGACTTAGTATTGAGTTCCGTAGCTTTAGTGATGTTCAATTTAAAAATAGGCCGAGGTCCCTGCACAGCAGCGCTATATATAACACGGAGTATAATCAATATGAATCCTCTGATATTTGGGTGTCTTGTATCTCTTAATGTTGGTTTCGAGACTACAAACTAGATTGATAAATAAGTTTGATAATCCCACAAAGAAGAAAAAGAAGTTAATTATGAGATATAAGTTTCTATAATGGTGCCTAATATTAGTTTTCACTGCAGAATTTTCCAAATCAGAATTTGTCATAACAAATTAGAAATGTCAGTTTACATGGACATTTATTTAGTTTATACAGCTCCAATTTAATTAGATTGCAATTTACTTAACTCTGCCTAATTATAAACTGTCGTCGTTTTAATTTAGTAACAGATAGCTCATAAGTCATAACCCTAGACTTTTTTCTCAATAATTACACTTAATATAAGCAAAAACTTATAAGAGCTTAACACATTGTATTTAAAAACTACCAAAAATAAAACTAAAATGATAGTAAAACAAAAACAAAAAAAGTGCAAAAAATAATTAAAAAAAGGCTCAGATCTATAGCAATCAGGTAAAAGAGACCAAAACCGAGTCCATTAGTGGCTGCGACACCTTTCAGGTCACCCCGCCATCAAACGGATCGGATCTCAATTACCTGATTCAAACCCAGATAATGTTAATCATCACAGCCTCTTAAATAAACTGATCAATTTCACTTTAGATTTGTTGTAGTTGTTGTTTGTTGGTTTGTTGTGTGTTCTTAGTTGAGAGTTCAGATGATGATGATGATGATGATGATATATATATATATATGCATACATACACGCACACTAAAAAAGGGTTGTTATTCTTTTTTTCAGTGAATAAAGATGATGAAATCATAGGCTAACAGAGGGGGTTAACCACCCTGTAAAAATCCACCCTCCCACTCTCTCTCTCTCTCTAGAGGGAAAGAATGCATGCCTCATTCAGATCTGGAATCTGGGTTTCTACTAATTGTGACTTCTAATTTTGTTCCTTTTCTTATGAGTACAATAGAATAGGGATATTTTGGTCTTTGTATATTAAAATTTTAGCAAGTTGCCCTAAAATTAATGCGGTACAAACATAGACTAATCAGCTTAATTTATTATCATAATTAAATATTACTATATTTTAATATATTCATAATCAATTTTTTTCAATTCAAATTAATTTACTAAAACAAGCACATTAAATAAATTACAATTTTTCTCGTATTTAAAGTAAAAAATACACTTTTACAGCTTATAAGGAAACGTTTTGGTTTATACAAATTATCATTTTTTTTATAAATTTTTCTATCACAACTATACAACTCATTTTTTTTTATTAATTTATATATGAAAACTGAAAAATACAAATAAATTAGATAAAATAAGAGAAAAGTAAGAGATAAATTATTATTTTAATTATAAGAGAACATGATTCATAATATTTGAGAGATATTTGAGTTTATGTATATTTAAGATATTTGAGTTTAAGATAATTATGTATATAATTTTAGAACAATCTCCTCATATTTAAGGTAAATTTGTGATATAAGGGAACTGATGCGAGTGCTCTAAGGATGAAATGTCCGTTTCAGCCCCTGAGATTGTTTTTACTTTTACGAACCGGCAAAAAATTATAGGTACTTTGTTGAACTGATTTTTTTTTGAAAATTTAATTATATAGTTCAAAATTTGAACAGTATCGATAAACTTTTAAAAAATATATGCGGGCAAATTAGGTTATTTTCCATTTTTGTTATTTTTTAGAATTTTTCGTGTTTTTTCCTTTTTTTTATTGGTTAGTAGATATAATTTGACTAATTATTAAATAATTTTAAAAGAATAGAGCTATAATTAATAATAGTTATAGTACTAGTATTAGAAAGAATATAGAGAGAGGCTCCGTAAACCGTTTACAACTTTATTTGCGGGGTAATCGTTTCCTTTAATTTTACTGGATATGTGAGAAAAGTTTTCCCAAAAAAAATGTTTTACGTTAAACCAATCAAACGAAAAATCTATTTTACCCGTAAATGTTTGTTTACCCTTATTTTACAACAAAACAAACAGAGCCTAAGCGAATTTAGCAACTAATGATCAATGACTGATTCTGACTAATCTTGTTTAGTTTTGCTTAATTATCAAAACTAAACTCCCCATGCCACTTGATTCGTGACTAATTCGCCTAGGCTCGCGTTATAAATGGGAAGATGTTAATAAGGAGCTTCTTACTCTCCTTGTTTTTGTTGGATTTTTGTTCATGGATATATATGAGCTCTTGCGAAGTGTGTGTCGGTGATTAACCCTTGCATGCCATGCAGTTGACACACATAGGAACCGGCACAAGTACCTTGACAGGTAACTCTAAGAGCATGTCGAAGATGATTTCTAGAAATAAATTGGGCAAAAGATCAAGTCTCATTTATGTTTTTAGTAGAGAATAAAGAACGAGTAAAGATTGATAAGTTATAGTATTTTGATTAGGTTGAACTTTGAAGGTTACTTACCGGAAAAGAAAAAAAAAACTTTGAAGGCTATTATTGCCACTCATTATATATATAGTGTAATTTAAACAGACGTGTTTCGTTGATCAAGTTTGATTCCGTAGTAATTTGATTACAAGGAAAACTACTTTTAGATTGTATTTCTTTTATTTTTGACATTTCTACTCTCAACGGTGTATTTATGGTGAACAAGGTTATATACTCGCTTATTAGCCTTTCAACAAACATGGCCTAAGTAGATCAAGCAAACCATTTGCCTGTCAATACAAAAAAAAAACTGAAAAAAATCTTCTTATTATCCTTTCAAAAAAACACGGCCTAAGTTTATCAAAAGAAAACTTAATTATAAAAGTTCCTATAATGGTGCCTTGTATAAGTTTCACTGCAGATATTTCTAGATCAGAATTTGTCATTACAAACTAAAAATATATGTTTACGTAACGTGGACATTTATTTTGTTTAATGCTGTAATAATTGTTTAGACAGCTCCAATTTGATTCGATTACATACTTTGGTTACCTATGAACTGTCATCATTTTAATTTAGTAAAAAAAAAAAACTTAATTCCAAAACTACTACTTATCTTTTAGTATAGCAAACAAATAGGATACATTAACAACTTTGAATAAAATGGAAGAGAGATAAAGATAATTACATAACAAATAAATTAATAAATTTTATTTCATGTACGAATTGCAATAAATCAAATTACTATTTAAGCTTGTTAATTAATCGAAGTGTTTAACCATTGTCCAGTTTCACTATAATATAAATCACATACAACCCTCCCCCCACAAGTTGAACCCGTTGGTTTATTAACTTTTTTTTAATATTGATGAAAATTTAAACGGGGTCATCTTTTTGGAATTGAGGTAGTATGTGATTTATATTATAGTGAAACGGACAATGGTTAAACAATCCGATTAATTAACAAGCTTAAATAGTAATTTGATTTATTGCAACGAAAGCCATGGATAATCAAAGTTTTGAAGTTGGTTTACCGTAAATAATCATAATTGTCCAATTGTGTAACCCCTTAACTACCGTTAACTCTAGATTATGCCACCGCCTTTAGAAATTTACACATTTTCATTGTATTTAACTATGCTGATGAATTTATAATCCGACACATGAAATAAGTATAAATGCAGGTATTAAGGAATATAATATGGTTATTATTTAAAAAAACTGCTATGTTTAGTTTAATTAACTAAGGTGTTTGTTAATCTTAACGTGATATAATTAGACACACTTGACATAAATGTTTAGTATAAATATTCAATAATGCTAATGAGCCACATATGTTCACTAGTGGTGGACTTTTTGTACCGATGTGTAACAACCGATTGATTTTCGAACCGAACCAAATAAGTTGGTATCGAAAGTTCGGTATACCGACTTTTCGATACGGTACAACCGAACCAAACTTTAAAAGTTGGTTCGGTTTCGGTATCCATTTCGTTTGTTTGGTATAATATCGAACCGAACCAAACATTAAAATTATAAAATATATAAAATTTTACACATAGTCATAACTTACAAATAAATTATCTTATAGTTTAGTTTAATTTTCCTTACGACTTATTTTCATATTTACGAAGTCAAATACAATAATTTCGTATTTCTTCATTTTCTTGTCTCATGTTTTAAAATAATTCTTATTTTATTAGTGTTTACTATTTTAATCAAGTTCACAATAAATGTAGCAAATATAAGAATAGTTGTACACATTTTATTTTTTATAAACTTTTTTGCTATTTTATTGTTACCAATAATTATCTTTTAATAATAGTAATGTTTCCGTATAAAACAAAAAACCAAACCGTACCAACCGAAAAAGTCGGTATACCGAGCTATACCGACTTTTTCGGTTCGGTTATGCTATAATTTTTTTCAAACCAAACAAGTTCTGTTCGGTATTGGTATATGGTCAAAAAAATCGGTACTGTACCGAAGCCACCCTTAATGCTCATCCAGACTCTCAACACACCGGTGCTCAATGTAAATTTAGAATTTCATTTTCATCCCGAAATTTAAGAGTCTGCTATTCGGCCATATATTTAATATTTTTAATTAATATTTAACTTTATGATAGTTTCAGATAGAGTTCTATAATATTATATTTTGCTTTTTATTTTGTTGAATCGTCAAATAAAAAATATTAAAATCATTAAAAAAAATTAAAATTTTTAATTAATATTTAAGTTTAGATTAGTCTCAATTAGGGTTTCATAAGTATTATATTTGAGATTTTATTTTTGTTTTGGTTGGGGTGTAAAAAGAATTCTACAAAATCACATGAATTACTATCTGACAATTAGTCTGATTGAGCCAATCTGACTCTATAGCGTTACTGATAAATGTTTGTCAATCTTAACGTAATTAAAATCAAAACAAGGGAGAAAGATTGTAGTTAAAATCTTGTACTGCACATGAAGACTCTTAGCTTAATCAAAGAGATAATTAATGTTAAGCGTATTCAACTTTCAGCTCATTTCGATTTACTATACTCAACTATCAATTTTTTGATTTAGTATACTGTACTAAATGAAAACTTTCGATTTAGTATATTCCGTCCAAATTAACCGTTAAATAGTGACGTCAGCTAACGTTTTCCGTCCAAATTGAAGGGCAAAATGGTCTTTTTACCTACTAATAAAAAAAAAAAAACTAAATTAACTAAAACAAAGAAAATTGCAGCCCATGGGACTTGAACCCAGACTTACGAGTCAAATTGGAAGGCTTTTAACCACTTGACCACCAATACTTCTATTAAAATAATAGCGTTATATATATATATATACTCTATCTGTTTCATTTTGGTCCTTACATTTTCAAAAAAATAGTTTAAAATTACAACAAAATAAAAAAAAACACAAAAAAATCATAAAAAAATATAAAAAATAACAAAAATAACAAAAAATTACAAAAATAACAAAAAATTAAAAAAAAAATTAAAAAAAAATTAAAAAATTAAAAAATCACAAAAAATCACAAAAAATAAAAAAAATCACAAAAAATAAAAAAAAAACACACAAAAATTATAAAAATCATAAAAAAATATAAAAAATCACAAAAAATCACAAAAAATATAAAAAATCACAAAAAATCACAAAAAAATTATAAAAATCATAAAAAATCACAAAAATCACAAAAATCACAAAAAAAATTTTGTGATTTTTTATATTTTTTGTGATTTTTTATATTTTTTTATGATTTTTATAATTTTTGTGTGTTTTTTTTTTATTTTTTGTGATTTTTTGTGATTTTTTGTGATTTTTTGTATTTTTAATTTTTTAATTTTTTTTTAATTTTTTTTTTAATTTTTTGTTATTTTTGTTATTTTTGTTATTTTTTTATGATTTTTATAATTTTTTTGTGTTTTTTTTATTTTGTTGTAATTTTAAACTATTTTTTTGAAAATGTAAGGACTAAAATGAAACAAAAATAAAATTTGAATTTTCTAAAATTTACGAAATCAGTCCCAAAGTGTATCTATACACAGATAGAGTATATATATATATAACGTTGTTATTATAATAAAAGTATTGGTGACCAAGTGGTTAAAAGCCTTCCACTTTGACTGGGAGGTCTGGGTTCGAGTCCCATGGGCTGCTGTTTTCTTTGTTTTAGTTAATTTAGTTTTTTTTTTTTTTTTTTAGTAGCTAAAAAGACCATTTTGCCCTTCAATTTGGACGGAAAATTAATACAGTATACTAAATCAAAAAATTGATAGTTGAGTATAGTAAATCGAAATGAGCTGAAAGTTGAATACGCTTAACATTAATTATCTCCTTAATCAAACAAGGATAATTGCAGATTGTTGTAGGATATTATTGGTCATCTTGAGCTTTATTCTATTGGGCCTATTTGGGCTTTCCTAGCATATATAACCATACCCTCTATTATATAAAGAGGGTCAGTGGTCTCTTGATGTATCTCTCTGTACAATCATATTAATGAATAAACACTTCGTCTGTTGTTTCTCATACTCTCTCTATATCTATACATATCTCTATATATATTTATAACGAGCTAATATGTCACACAACACGTTATCGGCATTTTGCTCGCGGAGAATAGGATATACGCTCGCGGATATTGGACATTTTGGGTAAACGCAAGGATATTGGGTATTTATAAACCTTGAGGTGTTGAACATAGAGTTCAATAATGATTTTGATTATAACTTTGATTATGTTTTAATGATTTTACGATTTCAAGGATATAACGCTTGTCTTGTCCAAGAAAAGAAAAATGTATATCTCAGGTTTTCAGAGAGAAAGAGCATTCGTTTACGAAGCCAACGGTTCAAGCGGAACCAAAATCGGAGCTAAAACGAAGAAGTTACAAGCTTTCGAAGAAGTCCAAAAAACTGCCAGAAGAACAGTCGACCGATCGACTAGACAAAAACGACCGATCGTTTTTGGTCCAAATTCTTCCAGTGAGCAGGTCGAAAAAAACGACCGATCGTTTTTTCAGAAACGACCGATCGTGTTCTGGAAAACGACCGATCGACTGTAGAAAACGACCGATCGTTTTCTGCAGTTTTCGAAAACAACTTCTCAGCTTTTTCTGGAAAATAGCTTAAACCACTGAATATAGCCTCAACCACTGCCAACGGTCATAAAACGGAAAAACAGACCTTTTGGCATATAAATACCACCCAATCTCTCTTTCTAACTCAACCAATTACAATACCAATCAACTTTCTTCAACCTCTCATTAAAAACCCAAATATCACCATTTTGGTGTATATATATTCGAGAAAGAGGAAAATCAAAGGGAAAGAGATTCAAGCTCGATCATCATCAACAACTCACCAATTAGCTTTTTAAGAAGCAATTAGAATAGTGAGTGTAGTTACGTTTTGTAACAAAAATTGTATCGAGTGTTTTATAAACTCAATTGTGAGCGAGTGATCGGGTAGAGGCTTTGTAAGCAAGTGAAGCTTAAAAGCTCTAGCCCTTTTCATTCGGGTACTCATAAATTGAGGGGGAGTCGTAGACTCGTAGTCGTGTTCTCTTGCACTTGTATCAAGAGTAGGAACCTCGGGTAGAGGGTGAGCCAATCGGTCGATTGAGCTCGATAGGGTTTGTAAAATCCGGAAGAAACTTTTTAGTGAAATACTCGGTAGTACCGAGGAGAGGACGTAGGCGCGTTTGCCGAACCTCTATAAATCACGGTGTCATTTTCTTCCCTTACTTTTACTTTCCGCAACTTATATTCTTGCTTATTTTTTGCTTGCGTTTAGCTATTCTAGCAATTTATTAACTCTTGTTAAAACGCTTAATCTTAGAATTGCATAAGTTGGGTGGTTAGTTGCATAGTATTTTAATTAGGCGAAAATCGCCATAAACCTTATTCACCCCCCCCCCCCCCCCTCTAAGGTTAGCACACGGGCCAACATGAGGTTTATCCGGGTTTTTTAGGGTTTTGCTATATCGACCTTCACCAACATAGCGTGCGAGAGGTACCCCTTTCTTTCAAAAAAAAAACAAAAAAAACTCTGTAATTACACGTTTACCTGTATATGTATGCGTTACGTGATTTCATATACAGTCCATGAAAAAAAAAATTAGTTGCCTTGAACCGTTACATGTTATAACTCATGACTATATAGTACAGTAGTCTTTACCATGCTTGTGTAGATTTTATTTATTACTGTGACAATGTAACCAAACATACTAATGTTATGCATGTGAACTGCCATCTATGATCTATTGTTAGTATTTCTGGAGTTGAAAATAGTACATAAATTATGTATATATGAACGTGATTTGCTTGACAAATTATACCAGCATGATATTATGTAACAGTCACGTGTTAGAATTAATTGTAAATGCATAAATGTATGATTGTAAAACATGTATCAATATGTGGGATTAAATCTGTAACAAACTGAAAACAGTATGACTGTTTTGTAATTCGCTGAAACTATTGATTGTGCATGTTAATTACTAAAAGACTAAACTGAAACTTGTCTGAAATTATGGACTGAAGCTGTAATAATGCTGTAAATAGATATATAGTTTGCTGAAATTACACGGATAGTCCTTGCAGTATATTACATGTATAAAAACAGTATATATGTATTATAAAAGTCAATATTCGGTCTACATATTCACCCACACGCATATATATATTTATTAAAAAGGCAAATGAATAAAAATTGCATGTTAATTGAATAAATTGATATGTTTCCATGTAAATTTAATCACTTTGCATGTTAAAAATTACCATATATAGAATTAATTGGTAATTAAAAATATATTGTTTGCTTGCATGTTAAAACTACCATGTATAGAATTACTTATATGGCAATAAACCGTAGATAATTGATTGATATCTTGTTAGCATAATCAACATATCTTTTGATATTACCATAGATATAAATATCACTTATGGCAGTTAATTATTTGATTTGATATAATTGATTTGATTTGATTTGGTATGATATAATTTGTGTGATTGATAATTCTTAATTGATTTAGTTTATCACCAAATCTAATTCATAATTAGATATATATCATGAATATATTTTATACTGCCTTGTATATATATGTGGTTATCTAGAATAGATATATCTGTATTTATTGCCATGAATGGTAGAATTGCGAAATCATATATATTCACATTTAAGTTGGAAAAATTATGAATCTTCCCTAAATAGACTCACCTATTTGGATACGATGTCTAGGAAAGATATAAGCGGAAGTCGATATTCTAATGAGGTCGGGTTTTAAGTGGCATTCGTGTCCTCCACCCTCACCGTCTTTCCTGGTCGTTTTTCAAGTAGAGCTACCGAAAGGGGTTGACTAAATAATAATTTCCCCGAGTGTGTTTATATAGTGATGTATGTTTCGCCGAATTGGTGTTTCAGTATCGACCCGTCGTTCGATAAATAAGAACCGATTCACATGAGAAGCAAAACTAATGTTTTCGAACCTGTCGTTTCGAAAAAACGTTTGTGCTTGTGCAAACCATAAACATATAAACCAGTCGTTTTATATGATAAATAATCCAGAACTCCCAACACATGTTGGATGCCATCTATGATGAGAAAAATCGTAAAACATACTTGCGAAATGACTGTTTAAACATTGATTTTAATCCGTCACCACATGTTACTCACCCTGATGTGTGAAAATGTGATGCCCAAATTTTTTTTGGATGCCATCTTTGATAAGTAAAACACGAGTTTGTTGTTACCCTCAGGATGAATGTTAAGGTGTTGATTTTATTCCGCCGCCACATTTGAGACGTGACGACGTCTATGATGAACAAATGTCTGAAATTGACATATTGGAGCAATTTTTCACCAAAATACTAGCTTGGAAATTCTATTCCATAAGCACTATTGTGAATTTATATTCACCATGTTCCTTTATCGCCCATCTGTTATTGGATAAGAAAATTGCCCTGGTGAGTAGTTTTAATCCTATTGGGTCAATGGCGAATTGTTTGCCTGATATTAATGCTCTTCGTGTATATTTTTTTCCACGAATCGAGAACCGAGACAAGTGTTATTTGTCTCGAACTGTCGCGATCTCGATGAATTGCCTAGCCAAGCAAGATTTTAGACAATCGTCAAAAACGAAAACTTGTGGCTCCAAGACAGTAATTGAAAGGAACAATATGGCCCGTTGTCACAAAACAAGAGATAATGCTCAAGGAGCCAACTCTATGCTATAAAGACAAAGGTCATGCACGATTACTCCTTAAATAGTTCAAAACTATTAGAAAGGTAAAAAAAACCGATGCTAATGTGGTTAAAGCTAATTGAAAGGAAACTCTTGAGACCCCCGATTTTGTGGCTCAAATAAGTTTGATACCTTTCTTTATTGATTTTGATAAATCATTGAGCCATTTTTTCGCTCATCTGGATTATGTTTTTCCATTTGGATTATGATTTTTCCATTTGGACATACCTTTGGATTATGGTTTGCCTGTTTACGAAATTTCTCGAAATAATTTAAAGTGTTTTGAGCAAATTCCTTTGACAAATGTGACCAAACTTTAAATTATGAAATTTTAGGCAATACTTGTGGTGTAGTTGGTTTTTTTTGGAAATAGTGGGTAACAGTGTACCACATAATTTCACCAACTATTTGTCTAAAATAGTACTCAGTGACAACGATTCTGAACCTGTCGTTCCAAATCAAAATCTTTGGTAAAACCAAATTGATTTGTCAAATATAAGGCATTATACTCCTGTAGATCATGTCGTACCTTGTTGAGTAGTAAGATAATTCGAGAAATCCAGTTTTATCTGAAAATAGCTCATGAAATAATTGAGATTTATTTACACAACTTCCACTCAATACGACCAAAAGCGTAGTCCTGAGGAGTTGAGATGTCTTTCAGTGGTTGTTACCACGTTTTTATAGCATTTGAATGTTAACTTATCATTCGCCTGTCGTCGATTGATCAAAACATTTTGATATTGTGGCATTGACCGGATGAGATATTCCCGGGTCAAAAGACGATGCTTGATTTATAATCGCATCTATTTGGATTCTCTTTGAGGATATATTTCGTGATTAATCCGAAATTCATGCCACTAATGCTCACCTTGAAAGACTAGTATGTGTAAAGATCACAAAAAGTACTCGTAGAATTCTTGTAAAGAATTAAAGGAGTTATTGTGGACTTATCCAACCATAAGACGGACCAAAAATATAAATGGTTATGGTTGATGCATCCACAATAAGGTCACATGATTATTGTTGTCCACAAAAATGCAGCATTTCCCAAACTTTTAGCCCTATCATTAAGTTGATGGCTCATGATCCGGATTATCCTGAAAAGTCTAGTCGACTTGATAATTCCGAAGAGTAAGAATCGAAATTTCGATTTGAATTACTTGAGTTTGGAAATTGAAACTGAACATCTTGTCGATTATGCTCAGACCCAAATGGACTCACGGAAAGTTTGATGATGCGACTGTAAATGACTGCACGCACTTCTTGGTCTTGCGCACCAAGATTTATATTTCCGTGTGAGGTTACGCTATTTTGCTGTATTGGTCCGTTATGAGGCCCATAGACACTCAAACACCATAAGCGTACCAGCTGATTACTGGTTATGAGCCAGAAGTCTCATATTAACTCGTGTTTAGAGTGCTTAATTAATATTTTGATTGAGCCGCTATAGCGTTCAAAATATGGACCTCTAAAGGGGACATAAGTCGATTATGATTCTCATGCCTATTATTTGATAGAGTAACATTGCCAAACTTTACCGCATGATATGCAAAAGTGATATTGCTAAGACTGTTCTCCCCGTCGTTATGGGGAGATTTGCACTATACCGTCGATAAGAAACGACGTGAAGTAACGTGGCATAACCCACTCAGTCTTAGCTTGATCCCCAAAACTGCACTTAGTGATAAGTAAGTGCATAGACTCTCTCAAGTCTAACTAATGCCAGATGCATTAAATGACTATATGATATGTCACGAGATCATTTATACTTGCTGTAAAATGCTTGCAAGGATAGATGTCCATATCGGACGCCGTGTTCCTGTAGTAACACGTTGTTTTGGCTGAACCCGCCAAGCAAATGACGTTGCCGTCGGCCGTCAGTCTGTCATCCTTCCCAAGATATGAGGAAGTTGACCGGTTTTTAATTCGTTCAGCCACAGAGGTGGTGAACTGAAACTCGTTTGTCGCACGAGATTATAAAGGATCAAGGAGATGTGTGATTTCCTCCTCATCCTGAGAATCTTGAAATATCTGTCGATCATGATATCTTAGACGATATTGAAGCGAAACGAGACTGTCATTGATTACGTGTTCATATATTCGGTGACGACTGATAATATGAGCAAATTATGACAGGGAACCATGTACCGTTACCTAAAGTCAACGTAGAATAGACTGAACTAATGGAAACCTGAAATCCAAGTAAACTCCTTAGCGAAAGTGTGTTCGGACCTGTAGCTCCAATACCACCAATGTTAAACGAGTTCGTTTATTTGGTTATTCGTAAGGAAGGGTGATGAGAATAATGAGATTGTAGAATGCTCGCATGGTAGCGTAAGTTTTCTCTCACACCTTGGAATTGATTACAAGATGGTTTATTTCCTCGTAATGGACGTTATAACGGTCTCCTACTTTATCAGTTTAGTAGTTTCTAAAAATCTGATTATGCAGCATGTGATTGTGGTCACAGTTTTATCTTCATGGAGATTTAGACAAAGAGATATAGATGAAGATCCTTGTGTGACTTCATGTGCTTAAATCAAGTAGTTCATGACCATGGAACACGATCTTAATTGACTGAGATGTTCACTATATAGATTAATATAATCCAACGGATGTGGTATACCCGCCTAAGTGAGTACTTGATCAGCTTGGGATACTTGAACAAGTATTATGCCCTTGCGTGTTTTATTACGCGATCCACTTTTGGATTTGCCTTCGAAATGAAGGATCTTGGGAATACACGGTAGTGACTCGGCCTGATGATCGAGTCCCGTAAAGATTGAATCTAAGTCGATGATTCAGACCACACCCAGAAGGTGTTATGACGTTTTAGTCATTATGACGTTAAGTCGTCAGATTCTCCCATGATCGTCCGATCACTAGACATTGATATAGACCCGGTCCGTCCCAGATGAGACGACAAAGAGATATTGAACCATGATGTTCATATTTAAGTACAATAAGCGCATCATTGTACTTAGTCTAATGTACTAGGATGAACATCTCGTCAGCTGTGAATGGTATAGCTCGACACAGCATCGCGCTAACACGCTGCCATCGAAATGGCATAAAAGACATTTTTGCATTAGCTAAATGTAATTGTGGATGAGGGCTTGTCTTATCCAATTTTTCATCATCGAGTGTATCTACCCTCTTGGTACTCAAATTAACGCAATTCTTTTTCGGTTATACCGATACCGGTTACTTATCAGATCCGCATAAGAGATATTCTTAACATGGTATGTCTTTACCATTAGGAATAAGGCGATATCTTGGAGGTCTTGTAATGACTCCAAACGAATCACTCTGATTTATTCGTGCTCTATGAGACGATTAGAGAGTGTATATGGCTTCGAGCTAGTATTAGTCATATTTGAATTACATATGTTATGCTCACGATCCAGATAAAACACTTGTCATAGAAGACAACTTGTTGTTATCGATCAAGAGAGACATGACTAGATTATGCTATTTAGCATTTCTTACCGAAATGAATCTTCACATATGAAGTTTAAGAGCATCCTGTCGAATGCTCGTTTTATTCCACGTTATATTTTCTTGCATACAGTCGTGTGCAAGTAAATGAGGCATCCAGTCGAATGCTCGTACTCTTTCTTGGAATATGAAATATTTGCACCCAGTCGTGTGCAAGTGAGTGGGAACATCCAAGTGAATGCTTATTGCACTAATTACTACTTAGTCGAAATCTTAGTCGAAATCCTCGCACCCTGTCATGTGCAAGTGAGGGGAAGAATACAGTCGCATGCTCGTGTACTCTTTTTTGTCCTTAGACCAATGTGTTTTTTCCCACTGGGTTTTCCTTAGCAAGGTTTTTAGCGAGACACGTTCCCATTAAATCTCACTTAAGATTGCCGAAATTAGGGGGAGTATCCTGTTGTATATTTCTTACCATTGTGTACTCTTTTGTCCTTCGACTAGAGGTTTTTCCCACTGGGTTTACTCTAGCAAGGTTTTGATGAGGCACCTGTTTTGTGGTTGATCCCCTACTACTACCACTGTTGCACTCTTTTTTCCTTCGATCAGAGATTTTCCCATTGGGTTTGCTCTGCCAAGGTTTTGATGAGGCACAATGTTTTGTAGTTAGTTAATTTCATAGAATTTCGGCCTATATCATTCGGCTACACAGTTTCTCCTAGGTACCGGTTTTGTCCCACACTGGATTTTCCGTCCCTAAGGTTTTTATGTGTTTAGCACTGCGAATGAACTCGACTCACATCGACAGCATGAAGACGAAGAAATCAAGACGTTCAAAGGGAGAGTGTTGTAGGATATTATTGGCCATATTGGGCTTTACTCTATTAGGCCTATCTTGGGCTTTCCTAGCATATGTAACCATATCCTTTATTATATAAAGAGGGTCAGTGGTCTCTTGATGTATCTCTCTGTACAATCATATTAATGAATAAAAACTTCGTCTGTTGTTTCTCATACTCTCTCTATATCTATACATATCTCTATATATATTTATAACGAGTTAATATTTCACACAACACAGATTAAGTTTTTAACGAAATTTTAATTATCTACACAAATTCAACCTTTCATCTCTTGATTATAATGCATATGTAAACCTGCTTGAGTGCTTATTTATTCACACGACTTTCTCAGAGGGAAAATAAGCAATTCTGTCATATATATGTCACCTTATTTCATAATAACAAGACATTCACGACGAATACGATAGAAAATCACATTACCAGAGCTACAAAGTATCAGCAACTTTTCTCCTTAGTATACTAATTATAACCTGATCTCAATCTATATGATAAACGAGATGTCATTATTTTTATAATATTTAGCCTTTGCTTAGATCAAATTTTCCGCTACCAAAACTTTATATGAGCAGTATTCAAAAGCAATGAAATAGAATTAAATTGAGTGGCGTTTTGCATGAATATAAATAATAAAAAGGCACTATTACTAAATACTCCTATTAAATTGAGTGGAGTAAGTTTCAATTCAGTTAAAAAAACATATTACATCATTACACATAATAACTTTTTCCTTCAAAACAAAGTTAACGAATATTGTATTTTGCATATTCCTTCTATATGAAATTTATATCTTTACTTGACTAACATGCCAGCTAACGATATGGATTGATATGGTTTATGCTAAACAACTAAAATAATATACACCATGCTATTACAGAGAAGATATAGTAATATATTCAATCATGTTACGGAAACGAATAAAATCACATATTGAGGTCGAGCACTAACTTATTATTGAGCTTTAATGCCTTAGTCATGTACTGTTACTTTAATTTAATAACGTTATGCATTAGTCATGAATAATTTAATAATGCAATGCATGCATTAACCATGTAATAACAAATTAACAATGTAACTCATGTCTTATAGTTAATTAACGATCGATAAGCTGCTTATACAACCCTATAAATAGCTACTTTTGTAAGACTAATATCATAAGCTAATTTTGATATATTAAAAAAACAAAGCATTTGATATTTACTGATAATATTAACAAAATGGAAGGCCAAGTACAAGGTGTGAACTTTATAGCACCTACAGGTTTAGCAAGGATGATCTATGTTCAAATGGCGGTACGTGCTGCGATGGAGCTCAAAATCTTCGATATTATACGATATTCAGAGCCTGATGCACAGCTTTCTTGCTCCGAAATACTTTCTAAAATACCAACAGAAAATCCCGATGCATCGGCTTCTCTAGAGAGGATACTAAAGATGTTGGGTGTTCACTCCATCTTGTCAATGACGACCAAAGAAGACGGAGTCATTCACTATGGTTTGACACCAGAGTCATTTTTTCTCGCCACAGGGCCCGATGGCTTTTCGCTTAGCACTTTTGTGATGTGGGCTTCCGAGAAAGAGTCGGTAGATTCTCTTTATTTGCTTAAAGACGCGGTTCTAAAACCGGGGTGTGTGCCTTTGTTTAAAGCATGTCATGGGGAAACTTACTTTGAGTATGCCTCAAAGAAACCAGAATTCGAGCGTTCCTTCAATACAGCACTCGCATGCCAAACGTCATTGGTTGTCGATTCTATGTTGGAGAGTTATGAAGGTTTTGAAGGTGTGACTGAGTTAATGGACGTTGGAGGTAACTTGGGAGGTATTATAGGGAAGATAATCGCAATGTACCCTCACATTGGTGGCATCAACTTCGACATGCCTCACGTCATTGCTAATGCTCCAGTCATTCAAGGTGGGTTTCTTGTGCTATTTTTTTTCTTTTTTATGTTGGGAAATTTATTGTTTATAGTAAGTACATACTTTAGGACTTAATTATAAGAAACCCGAATTTATGGTCTTTGTTAAGGCCACAAATAATCTACTATTAATCATGGGCATAAAGCTAAAAACAAAGAATAAAAATAAGTATCATCATTAAGCTTTTGTATCTAATTTGAAACGAGATTTTAACCATGAGTTTTTGATATTATTTAAGTCTCAATATATGTACTAATATTCGATAATTTTTTCTATTATGTTATCACCATAACAAAATTTTAGGATTCCAAGAATCTTTGAAATAGTAAAAATGATTGAGCTTATGTACTCAAAGTGAAAGATTGTGCACTTGGTTTTCTTATAATTTCTAGAAAACGTATATATTTCTGAGATCTGCCTCATATTCTAACCTATCACGTGAAATCAATTCATTTTACAGGTGTGAAGCATGTTGGAGGAGACATGTTTGAGTCGCTACCAAAAGCAGAAACAATCTTCATGAAGGTTTGTTCACTTCTCTTTCTTATTCTTGATACAATTTTATGCTATTGAATGGATCAGTCTGAAGAATGTTTGAGCATACAAATCTCAAGTATAATGGTGTAAGCATGTATGAATCCTGCGCATGGTAAAGGGCAAAATGAATATGTAGAACAAGGGCTAGAATTTTTGTCTCTTTAAAAAATGGTGCAGTTAATTAGTGATCAGCTAGTTTTCTGGTTTTCTATGATAGTTAAAAATGATAAAAGTATGGTTTCCTTTTCTTCTATAACTTCAATTGCACAACTAAGCTAAGCCCATATTTATAAATTTACTCACTAAGTTCATTCACAATATGAGAACATCTACCTCCTTATATTTTCCTCATCCATAGTGTTCTAATTCTTTTTATTTGTCCGAACTTTCGAAGACTATACTCCACGACTGGAATGACGAACAATGCATACAAATTCTGAAAAATTGCTGGAATTCACTGCCCAAGAATGGTAAAGTTATATCAACTGAACTTATCGTCCCCCAAATTCTTCAAACCGACGAAGACTCTGCGAATGTGATAACTCTGGACTTTGTAATGATGCTTCAACAAGACGGAAAAGAGAGAACCGAAGCAGAATTTGATGTGTTAGCAAAAGCTGCTGGCTTTGTGGAATTAAAGTTGTTTCCTATTGCACTTGGATTTCATGTCATGGAGTTTATCAAGTAAATCAAGTTTCAAGAGCCTTTGCATCCACTGATGCTTTAAATTTCATCTTTTATATTTTCAATTTATTTTACAAAATTACATTCGTGAGTGTTTTTACTTAAATCTTTATAAGCTTTTATGGAGTGAGAGACAATTGTTCTGTTTGATACAAGCAGAACCTATGATGTAAGTTTTTCGTTTCTTTGGTTTTGCTCATGTTTGAGCTTTGTAATTTGTTTCTTCAGGTTTTATGTACTCTTATATTGTTTGTTTAAAGCTCATTTGCTCTGATGTATATTTTCTCTTGTAGCAAAATAAAAGAATATCGGCACTCTCTTTAAAATATTATTATTAATGAATGTCATACACGAATTGCCTTTTAGTCTTTAGAGTAACTTGTGCCTCACTCCAATGTTACTTTTGACAAATGGTATAGCGGGACCAAAATCCCAAAATAGAGAGAGAAAAAATCCCTAATTGCAGGGATAGCAAATATAAGAATTGATATTGGTGTTTAGTATCATTCTCAACTGTACGAATAAACCTCGTTTATACATATAGCCTTATACATCTCTATAAGCGGATATATTTATATGGTGCACATCATTTATGTATTAACTATCTATATATCATATTAAAATATTAATATTTTTAATGGTTTATTATTCAAAAACACTGTTTCAATCATCAACATGGACGTGGTTCCTCCATCATCTCTTTTTTCCATCATTTTCAATTAGTCTTTCTAACACATCACATGCCATGATAATAAATTACCCATTTTTAAAAAACTCTAATCAAGCCTCAAATAAAAAATAAAAAATGTTTTGCCCAAGATGTAGAAGACCTCTTTCCCGTCGGTTCCAAGCTCCGATGAACGAATAAAAACATTTATCTTGCTCGCACTAACCTTATTTCACATCCTAAACAATTTTTATTTTTTTTTCAACAGAAACTTTTATATAAAGGAGTCTCTATAGGAAAGACCCCCATAGCGGTCATTACATCATTACAACATAACGTAGCTTGACTAAATAACAGTCATACAAAAGATTATTGCTAGGCAGGTGCGAAAACGACATTAAGGAGCTCCCCAGAACTCTCTGTTTCGCTAGAAAAAGACCACCCAAGTGAACAACAACCTCTCCTTATACCCCCTCCACCTTGTTTCTCCAAGATCAGAGTGATCTAAGGTTTTTATTCATGCATTTCCCGTTTCTAGTTTGCAGAAAGCCTGGTTCTCTTAAGTCATGCAACACCCCCTAGCAATATACAACTGATAACTGCCTAATAACGCAGAAAAGACTAACTAAACATTACAGTAATAAGAAAAGGCAAGCTTCTAAAGCACCTGCATTGGCACTGAAATAAGTTGATTAGCAATATAAAAGCACCACTTTTTCAGACATAAGTCTTCATCAAAAGGATGTTTGTGATCGTCAGTAACATAATAGAGAAAACTAAACTAAACACATCCTAAACAATTGAGCTCTTACTGTTTTAATTGAAATACCCCTTTGTTTTTTGTTTTTTTTTGTTCTTCTAGAATGAATAGAGAAAGAAAAAAAACTCATTAAAATGAGAGGGATATAAAATAATTGGACTTTTGTTTAATTGTGAGACTCATTTAAATTTGATATAAAAGAGATACAAAACTATCTACGTGTAGATAGGAGTTTTTATAAAATATTATAAGACTCGTAGAATTTAAAGACTTATATGATAATTGTTGTGTAAACCATTTTCTCATTTTGTATAAATTTATAAATACAGTGTGAGTTTATATGTACGATCGGTAACTTCAAATAAGTAATAAGTAGGAATTTCATGAATTAATAAAATAATATGAGTAGCTAGAAGTTGAAAATAACTTTATTGGGAAATAGACCCACTATTTCGAACAATCAAACCCCAATAATTAAAGTGGCTGAAACACAATTAAATGATTGTTAGTAGTAGTAGTAAAACGTAAAAATCTTATACACCTTTAATTAGTGTCCAATACAGAGAGCTTGAGATTTATAAACATGGTGATTAGGCTGATGTTAATGTTGGAGCAACTATTAATTCCATTCTTTTTTCCGGGACATTAATTACGTATTGCGTTTTCTAGAACAAGTCAATCATGACATGCCAAGTCAAGGTCTAAAATATTAGATTATACGTGCTTCTTTCCCGTGAAGCTATCTGGTCAAAGTCTTCTGAAAATGACAACAAATTTCCCCAAGTTAAAGAATGCCATTCCTAGCCTTTTTTTTTTTTTTTTATATGTATAGGTAATTTTTATCTTTTTTTTAAATCATTATATTATTTTATTTATAAATTTTTTGTTAAAAAAAGGATAAATTTTGATTTTTTATATTTTTTTATGTTTAATTGTTTGTTTGATAATTTATAAAGTATGAAATAGTAATAAATACAAAGAAAAATATATATAACGTAAAATTTTACAAATTTTTTTGAACAAACAATTTTAAAATAAAATAGTACGTTGATTTACAATTTTATTTTATTGAATAATATGAAAAACCCGATAATTTGATAAAAAAAAATGACCATTCGAATTTGAGGAAATCTAAAGCCATAGAGGATTACTTCACTTCAGAAGATTACTTCAACGAGTGTTAACACCGTTATAGTAAAATCAGATGGTGATAATATTTCATTTGTATGTCTGTTACAATTATAAGTAATTTAATTTATATTTAATTTCTCAATTTACCCATTAATTTTTCATACATATATTAGTAAAGTTATAATGTGGGGAAGAAAATATGTAAAATTACCTTTCAAAATATTGTTTTTGTTTATGGAAATTGAACTTATAAAATGAAACTCCAAAATAATTAGAAACGTAAATTATAATTTGAAACGAAGAGAATAGCGTGTTAGAGTAAGCTTGACAAAGAAAGCTTTCTAGAGGCCCGTGTTATACCGAAATAGTCATAACTAATGTACCACGTCAGTACATCAGCAATAAACCAAGCATATCCTTATTTTTGGTTATTTAAAATCAATGTGTATGGATTCTGTACAAATATAAATAGGATCCGATAGTTTCTTTATTTCATGATTCTTTTTGTTCATTGGACGATTCCATTGAATTTTGGTATCAATCCCTTACTATATTTTTCTGATCAATGTTGCTCTAATTATTGAATGCACTGTCACTGCTCATCAGATTATGAATACAAATCAAATTCACCGAAAGAAATAGTCAAGAATTAAGAACGGATGAAGTCATGATCAAGAGAAGATGACATGAT
The DNA here is from genome assembly GCA_963920805.1 of Primula vulgaris. Lineage (NCBI taxonomy): Eukaryota > Viridiplantae > Streptophyta > Magnoliopsida > Ericales > Primulaceae > Primula > Primula vulgaris. Next base: position 14,683,075 of record OY987212.1, read on the forward strand.
TTTTGTAATTGAAAAAATACGAAAGGAATGTCACAAACTATATAGCCCTATAATATTTGGTTGCATAGGCACTGATTTGTTCTTCTGTTATTCTTTGACCTTTTAAATTAAGCACTTGTTTGTTCTATTCTAATTTTATATTGGGGTTTTTTGGTTGACAACCAAAAGCTTAATTACTTTCTAGCTATTTTACTTCTAAGTATAATTTTCTGTTTGGAGAACATGAAATAAGTATACTTTTGCAATGTAAAATGCCCCAAAGTCTATTTTGCAACAAGCAAGATTGATGATACTTTTAATTGGAGTAAAAGTAAAAGTTGGCCACTGTTCATTTTGGCCTCTCAGCCATATTTGAATTTATTTTTAAATTTCACTATTTTCTTTATTTTACTTTTCCTTTGTAATACTTTCTCACTCTCTTATTCTAATACCTACACAGTTTTCCTTTATGGTATTTCTATAGGTTCAATTCGAAAAATTTATAAAAATTATGCATTCCAAACTTATTTTTTATGCAAAACAAGCACAGTATTATTACTAGCCACATTATAAGATTTTAATCCGGGCATATTTATAGTTCAACCAAACGAGACTTTAAACTTTTGGCCGTTCCTAACCTTAACTTTTTTTAGTGTACTCGATCATAAGCATTCATATAAAACATGGAGTATTTTTTTCCATCATATCATATGGATTCCCGATACTTTATAAAATTACTTACAATTTTTATCGGTTTATAACATGTATTAAAATTGTCGAAATGAAATTTTTTAAACCTAAATCATATAATTTAATATTAGAACTATATGATTAACTTTTAAAAAAAATTATTATGACAATTTTGACACGTAATTTCGTAATAACCAATTAAGTAATAATTTACAGGGTAACAATATTATATTTGGTTGAGGTGGGAGAGCCAGATTATAAAAGTACCATTATACATAATACATCTGACACATCCCAATTCCCATAATATTCGGATGCAGAAACATACAGCTAGGAAATGCACTAATGTAAGTTAATCTTCTGGAATATGACACTGCAATATCACCAGCTTAGTTTATTAACTTTAACTTAACTTATACTTTACAGCTTAGTTTTACTTTTGAATAATTTCAAGTCCCATCCCCTCTGTCCCGATAGAATGCTGCCACAATTTATGGTGTTAGCCGGTATTTTATGCAAATTTTATTATCCCTTAAAAACATTTCTTCTTATTTTAATTAACTTGTGGAGATTGAACTAGTTATAATAAACAATATTATGTAACAAAAAAGAAATAAGAAAAAAGACATGAATTTTATTTTCCACTTGGCTTGACCTTTTTATCCAACTTTAGCCGTGTGCCCCGTGATCTAATAATAAGCAATTAGATCACAGCCGCCAACTTGGAATGCAATTAGATTCAGAATATCGTTTAGAAAGGACTGAATTTAATACGAGTATATAACACAGTTAGTTTCTATAGTTTCAAAGTTAGTTCTATTCTCTCCTATAGTCCAAAACTTCGCTTTCTTTGCTTAGTTTTATTTATTTATTTACTATTATTATTGTTATTATTATTATCGGTTTAACCTATCATATGAGCCCTTAAATTCAACGGTTGAGATTGCGGTGTCAAATTTGATGTTTTTGGTAATGTTCATACTTATCAAAATGGAAGGAAAAGTGGAAAATAATACGAGAAACGAAAGATGATATTATACAGAAACAGGAAATGCTGACATATTAAAATTTAAGAATAAAATGTATAAGAAATATTTTATGAAACTCTCCCGATTTTAAAGACTCGACAATAATAATAAGTCGTTAATTTCTTATAATTCAAGAGATATAAAAGCTAATTACTTGAGTAATAAGTGATAATTTATTAAAAATATCATATATACTCTTTTAGTAACTTGATTTCATCATATTTTAAATGCATTTGTCACTTTATTTTTAAAAAAATAGTATTTTACAAGTTTTCTAAATGTTTTATTGAAGTTTCTGATAATTTTATATAAGATTTCAAAAAGGTTTTAAATTTACGAAAAGTTTCAAATAGTATTACTAAAATTTAATAAGAGCGACGTACGCATCTCCAAAACCCGTGTCATGAGAAACATGATACCTAAGTCTAAATTGGTCCTGTACTTTTCTGGTTGACGTGGGGTTTTTCCCCACATTTTATTATTAAAAATCAATAAAATAAAATGTGAGTTTCTCCCACAATTAATTTTAAAAAAACTATGGTTATACCACGGACTCGGAACATCTTTGTATCTGATTCTGGTCCTAATCCACGTCAAAAGACTTGCGGAATAACCAAATAGTGGACCACTTGATAAGCATTTCACTACTTTAAACAACCTTTCTGCCCAAAATAAGAATTAATTACATAAAGTAAAAGTTAGAAGTTCTAACACAACAATATTTTTTTTTTAATTTATTGAAGCATACAAGTTCTAATACAACATGATTGGTGTTGTGTTTGTGGGAATCAAATAGGGTGTTGTTTAACCGCATGGGACCCATTACTACACCTACAATTCCAATCAAATGTGACTGATTATAGCCTTGCTCATCTTTGTTTACTGTATAAATATTTGCATTTATTATTATATAAGGGATAATATATACTAATCATAATGTAATTTATGTTAACAAGGGCTACAGCTAATACCACCATATTGATGGTATTATATAATGATATTATTTATCTCAGTGATAATAGCTAGTTATAGCATCTCCAATAGTGTTGTTATTTCTATTGTTATCTAAAATAGTTAGTTAACAATGCATTTTTTTATCTCTATTAGTTGCGTTAAAGTATGCGTTATTCTTATAAATGTTAAAAAAATTATTAAAGTTAACAATGTTTTTAATGTTTGTAACTGATGACATGACAAACACATCTCACAATTAACATTATTATCTCCTATAAATTCTCTCTAGAAGAATAGTGACATGACAAACACATCCCACAATTAATATTATTATCTTCTATAAATTGTCCCTAGAAGAATAGTGACCGGTAAAATAAAAGAGAAATTATTAATTAAAAATTAATAATATTGTTAACGTGAAACTAATGTGTTTATTAAATTTAAGATGCATACGTATCATTTAAGATATTTTAAAACGATAACGTGTCACTCCTTACCATTCAAAAGTTAACACAAACTAGGGGGAATGATGTTATAAATTATAACCTTTTTTTATGCTATAGTTGTACTCATCTCATAGTTACAATAGTAAGTTAATTACTACTATGACCTATCCCATAATTGCACCCCCATCTAATTGACTAAAAAACTTTCTTCTAGACAGACAAAGGGTGTTTGTTACATTAGTTTTGATGAATGATCAGCCCCTGCAATATTAGTCGATACTCCAAATCCGAAGGAGACATAAAATGTTAAACAAGGAGTATAATTAAAAAGGGAAAAACTAAGAGTAAGTGTATAATTTTCTTATATGAGTCATTTAATTTAAATATGAAGAGATTATATACGCATCAGTTTCCATATCCATTATCTTAAATTTACATGAATTCAAATATCGCTCAAATACAAGGGATCAATATGTTCCCTTATAATTAAAATAATAATTTTTCTCTCTTACTTTTCTCTTATTCTCTCTCATTTATTTGTACTTTTCACATATAAATTAATAAAATAACAAAAAGATGAGTTGTATAATTTTGATAGAAAAGTTGATAAAAAAGTTGATAATTTGTATAAACCAAAATGTTTACTTATAAGTTGTAAAAGTATACTTTTTACTTTAAATACGAGAAAACTTGTAAGTTATTTAATGTGATTGGTCTAGTAAATTAATTTGGCTTGAAAAAAATTGATAGAAGTATATTAAAATATAGTAATATTTAGTTATGATAATAAATTTGATAGGGAAGCTGAAAAATGTATAAAATTAAATTGTTACCCTACAAATATAAAAGTGATGTTAATTAAGTTAAATATGAGGAAAAATTGTAAGGTAAGGGATGCGCATGCTAACGGCATTAAATTTGATAGTATTTTTTTTTTTATAGTTATATACTAGTATTATGGAAACTTATAGTATCATTTTTTTTTTTATAGTTATGCTAACGGCAATCTTATTAACCATTCAACATTTCTTTACATCCCAAGGATGCATTTGTTTATCTAGAAAGAAATTAACAGGACTATGAGTATAAATTTATTAATCATGAGGATCATTGGTTATAATTATCCTTTAAAATATGACTATTTCCTCTTCTTCTTGCCATCATTGACCTTGCTTACAAATCCTTCAATATAAACCCACTCACATCCCCACCACATCCTGCAACTAAAAAATAATTAACCAGAAGCAAGGTCAAGTCAAGAATAACAAAGAGATTAATACATACATACATACATAGATATAGAGAGATACAAGTGATAAAACATGGACTTGGGGGAGGGGATAATACGGATAGGTAGCGCACGATTAGGGGGGTCACGAGTATGGCGGAGCAGCGGGAGGAGCACTTTCTCCCGCTCCTCAAGGAGAGAGGAGGATGATGAGGAAACGCTTATCTGGGCTGCGTTAGAGAAGCTACCGACGGTTCAGAGGATCAGGACCGGGATTTTGACAAATCAAGATGGGCACAAGACTGAGATCGATATTAAACACTTGGATTTCTTCCAGAAGAAAGAGCTTCTTGACCGGCTCGTGCAGACCTCTGACGAGGGGCACGAGCGCTTGTTGCTTAAGCTTAAGCAACGTATCGATAGGTAATCTTTTTATATATATTTTTTTATAGAAAATACTCTCTTCGTGCCGTAATAAGTGTGATAGTACAATTATAATGAAATGTTAATGTATCATTTATTTTGGTAAACTTAGTTTTATTACTAGTAGTTCTGAATCTGTTATAAAAGTAAAATATAAGAATACGAAAATATGAGATCATGTCTAGTGCCTTAGTTGTACAAGCAATGTTTGTGTAGTACTCCTTAGATTATAGATTGAATATAATTAAGTTCAAAGTTACTGTATTGGTTAATAGTGCCTTTTAGTCTTCTAGATCACTCGCATAAGAGATATTGAGTAGATCTGGGAAATGAAATGGAAATAATACTATGGAAAATCGAAATATTGACTTTATCCTCTCTCGATCAATTGTCCAGACCACAACTCTTAGAAGTTAGAACCCAATACTTATTTTATCTCTATCTATCTTAGGTTTTCCCAACATCAACCACAAAATCAACAAATATCTAACTCATGTTTTTTTAGGGTAAAAACGAAAACGAAAATGAAAACATGGTTTGTTTCATATTTTATCTGATTTCAAGGGTTTGTATATTTTTTCAAAATCATTGAATTGTTTTCTAAATTGTTAATTTCTATTTCATTAGTTTTTAGTTCACAAAAATGACTAATTAGCTGATTTGTGCATTTAATTCGCATAGTTATGGTGTTGAAAACAGAGAGTAACAAACTAAGCTAAGTTGTGGACAATTAAAAGCGGAGAGTGTGTGTTTTTGTTTTAACTTTAATCTGAGCCTTTGATTTTAAAAGAAGAAAAGATGAGTGGCTCAGATTTATTACAGATTACAGCTGAGGCTGCTGTATTAAATACCTGAGGTACTGATCAGTTAGTGATAAAACGAGTGTCGTTAAATTTAACGATAGTTTTTACATACAAAACAAATTATTGGTAAATGATTTTTTTTTAGTGTAGCCCGCTCCCGGCAAAAAATGTACCGACAGCCGACAAATGTGTCTAGCGTCTAATGTACAGTTATATCTAATTATTGCTGAAGTACATTTTTCTAAAATTTAGGTAACGCTTGGAATTTGGTCTTTATCTTTTTATTTGCAATATTCAATTTTTTATAAAGGGATATTTCCTTTTTCATGTTATGAAGTTATCCTAAACAAGCTTAGATTCTGTGTTATTTTAGCTTTTTAACCTAGACACAAGTATACAACTGTACTTTTACTTTACTGCTTCTTTTGCCAAAAAAGTAAGGAATTGACAGGTAGATTTTGGATTGAATTATGCGAGTGGTACTTATAAATTGAACTAAATTCTTTTTGGTCTTCATATAATTAATTGAAGAAACGCATCCTCAAACCTTAAAAACTTGATAAATTCTGTCCTTCTAGTGGATTGTCATAATAAAATAGTTAATGATATTTTATTTGTCTTTTTAGGTTCAAGTTCTATAAAGTTAGCTTGTTTAGTTTTTTTGTTTCAGCCTTTTGTTCCTTTCCAAACGTATGAAGGCTTAAAGTTTAGCTTGCTTGGGACTATTAAGTTCAATTTACATGTATCCTTCAAGTTTTTAAATTTCTGTTTAGTTTGTTGAGAACTTCTTTTTGTTTGGGTCACTTGTCAGTAAAATACAGAAATTTTTAGTTGGATCAATCCATTTATCTTAACGAGCAGATTTATTTGATTAAAGCTGCCAGACAAAACAAGCCTTAAGTTTATCGAATTTTTTTCTTCATTTTTTATTTGTTTAAAACCAAAAGAATGAGGAAAAATATTACCCATATATTTTAATAGCAAAAGTCAAGATTGGGAGTGCAGGTAATATACATTGAATTCCATATAGGTCCAAGGTCTCCATCGGTGACATGTGATATAGATAACGATAGGGCAAGTGGACTTAGGTTGGAACAAATTAAATTAACGCTCAAGTTTAATTCCATTTGACTCTTTCAGCTCCAAATATTAAATAAAAGCAAGAATATTGTGTTACCTTCTGTGTGAAACAATTTTGATTAAATTGAAAATGTGGCTAAACGACAATTTAGTGAAAGAGATACTAGCTACTCCTGTAGTACTATCTATTTACGTATTCAATTATATGCAAAAGTTATAGCATTGTATTTATTGTCTGATCCTTTCAAGTCTCAAGCTGCCTAAATTGACTTGACTTATTGATGGTCCCATATTCCAGCTGATACATGTACTAAATTTAGAAAATACGTAGAAAGTAACAAAAATAAGAACAAGAGACACTTTTTTTACGACTACAGTGACACTATGCCCGTTGTCTCGACTATCCCCGTTATGGTGATTAATTCACACTATTTTTCTGTTCTTTTCTTTTTGACAACTTATAATATTAGTCTATTATCTGACTAATATTTTATATTTCCATGGTTTCTTGTTTTATGTAAATCAAGCCGGTTGTGATAATGAATGCTTATCTAACCTTCCTCAGTCTTTGATTAGATTAAAATATTATCGTCACCTCCGAAACTATACTAATGCTGGTTAGATCTACGGGGCGTGTTTGTTTGGTGGACTAGGTTGTAAGGATTGATAACATTTGCTGAAGTAACAAGAGATACATTTCTAGATTAAAAAGAGAATTTATGTATTACAGTTGCAGAAAGGCCGAAATACAACTTAAAATCACTTTTAGAAGCTTGGTGAAATATCAGCATCCGCATTTATCTAGCAAATCTGGCATGCGTCTTAAAGAACATCAAATAAAGTAGCAAACATCTTATTTTCCAGAAAAAATAAGCTAAAACATCTATCGTACATCCAATTACAATCAGTCTATCTAGAAAACGCCACTCTTTCTTTCATTTTATTTACGGCGTGCTTGTCATGTGCAGATATTGCAACTAGAATGGTTAATTAATATGTTCGTCAACTAAACTGCCTTTTCATGGATAAATTTTCCTGCGTTCAAACATATATAAAAAATCTGTGCAAAGTTATGTCGGCACATTCTACCAGATTAAGTAAAATGTTGAGACAATGAATTATGAATTATGATTGTAGAAAAGGTAAATTCAAGTAAAACTTTCAACTTTCAAGTTAAGCTTTGTGAATATAGTTAATCCTCCTTATCAGGCGATCTTGTTGCGACAGGGATGATTTCTTTTTATTCTTTTTTCGTTTATCTACTTAGCTTTTTTACAAGGTTCCTCTTTTTGTTATATCTTTTTAGAGTTGGAATCGATCTTCCAAAGATCGAGGTCCGATTTGAGCATCTAACTATCGATACAGAAGCCCATGTTGGTAGCAGGGCTATGCCCACAGTGTCCAACTTCTTTATCAATGCAATAGAGGTAAAAAAAATCTCCTCTACATCTTCATTCATTCACTTTTTTATCTTTCACACAATTGCCCCATGTATCAGCTTGGTAAACATAGAGTTTTTCATCAGCAGTGATTCCTCAAATTAGTGGGGTTTTATCAAGATCTGCACCCTATATTATGCCATTTTTTCAGTTTTGTAACCTGAATTATTTTCGATTTTGTACCCTCAATTCGTGCTTTTCTTTAATTTGGACGGATTTCATCTTGTTTTTGATGGAAAACAGGCATGTGCAAGATGCCTGCTTTTGAAGGGTTTTACCTAAACGCCCTTAATATTTGTATTAATTATTTTATAGTTGGTCCTAGTGGTTGGATCAATTTTATAAAATTTAATGGTTGAATTTATTTGATTTCTGAACGATGTCAGCCATTTGATTGTTTGTTCCGAACTTAATGGTAAAAATCAAAGTGTTATTTGTCAAAAAAACGGTAATACTCCTTAGACTAACAAAAAAAAGTCATGTAAATTCCAAAGTTCTCTCGAATCTAACGGAAAATAGGCATGTGCATCGCATGTGCAAGTTTTCCATGCAAAAACTGACGGAGTTAATCAGAATCAAACAAAAACATGAATTCATGGTACAAAACTAAAAAAAACAGAATTGAGGTCACACAATTGAAAAACTGGCATAATACAGGTACAAAAGATGATAAACCCCCAAATTAGTGTAAATTATCAGTAATTTACATACATTCAAATCTCATAGGGGGCCTTGAATGCTCTCCACATACGCACCAGCACAAAGAGACCATTTACAATTCTTCATGATGTTAGTGGTATCATCAAGGCAGGGAGGTGAGGAGTCTAAATAAGGCCATTTTATTATGTATCCTCATCCGAAGAAAATCATTTATTAATTTGGTGTTTCTTCACTTTCAGAATGACATTGCTTTTAGGTCCACCAAGTTCTGGAAAGACCACATTGCTGCTTGCTTTGTCTGGGAAGCTTGATAAAAATCTCAAAGTAAGCAAAACTTAGAAACGCTCTTTTTTATACTCCCTCCGTTCCATATTATTTGTCCACTACGAATCTACGTGCATTTTGAGATGCATTATTTTCGTATCTATAGTGCCGAAATGAAAATTTAGAAAAACTTTTACAAAGTCAAATTTAATTTGAGTATATAAAAGTTTTTTCAAATTTGTTATTTTAGCAATTTAGTTACGCTTTTTTTTCAATCTCGAAATGCACGGACTCCCATTGTGGACAAATAAATTGGAAGGGAGTGAGTAGTTTTGAATCGTCATTTCCACTGAGCATTTGGAAAAATATTTTAGGTTGGTGGAAAAGTAACATATAACGGACATGAAATGACTGAGTTTATTCCGCAAAGAACGTCAGCTTATATAAGTCAACATGATCTCCATTTAAGAGAAATGACTGTAAGAGAAACAGTGGCTTTCTCACAACGATGCCAAGGGGTGGGACCTCGTGCCGGTAAGTTTGGCCGTTTAGATTGCTAATGTTCATGTCTAAATTTAATTAAAAAATAAACGAGGGGCTGAATAGATGATAATTTTCCAGACATGTTGACGGAGTTGTCCAGGAGAGAAAAGGAAGCAAATATTAAGCCAGATCCTGATCTTGATGTTTTTATGAAGGTGCTAAAATACAATAACTTAATATTTTTTTAGCGGAATCATATCTTCAGTGTAATAATTTTCTACTCTCTTCTTGAAACTCTAGGCTACATCAATTGAAGGGCAAGAAGAAAATGTTAGCACAGATTATGTCCTCAAGGTATTGCTTATTTCGATTTTTAAGTTAATTGGCATGTTTCAGCATCAATTATAAGTTGATGTTAATATTCGATATTTGCCTTTTCAGATTTTAGGACTTGATATATGTGCTGACACTTTGGTTGGAGATGAAATGGTAAGGGGAATTTCCGGTGGACAGAAAAAAAGACTCACCACAGGTACACACACTTGGATGCACTTTTAAAATTTTATTCGTTAAGAAATTTGTTTTCCTTTTGTAACGAAATAAATAAGGTTTTAATATTTGATCAGGGGAAATGCTTGTTGGCCCAGCAAGAGCACTATTCATGGACGAAATATCGACTGGCTTAGACAGTTCTACTACTTATCAGATTGTGAATTCGGTTAAGCAAACTACACACATATTCCAAGCAACTGCTCTCATCTCTCTCCTCCAGCCAGCGCCCGAAACTTACGACTTGTTCGATGATATAATTCTGCTTTCAGACGGTCAAATTGTGTACCAAGGACCTCGTGAATTTGTGTTGCCATTTTTCGAAAAAATGGGATTTAAGTGTCCTCCGAGGAAAGCAGTGGCTGACTTCTTACAAGAAGTAATTCCTTCTTTACCTTTTTTCTTATCCGAGATCATGTAATTATTATTGATTAGCAGAAACATTTAATTGACCTTGGGATTTTTGCTTTCTCAAATTCAGTGTTTAGCTAAATTTATTAAATATATTAATGCACTTAAAACTATTCAAATACTATAGTATTTTCTCAAGTCTTCCAACCATTGATCAGTTTTCCAGTCGTAACAGTTTAGACCCCATTCATTTTTTTGAAAGTTATGCACAGTTTAGGACTCCATTTTACTTGATTACGTCAAACGTAGTAATCAACACCAAGCAACCCCACTTTGTAATTTTACGTCAAAGAACATTTTTTCATGTAATATCCTTCAATATATAAGTATTAACATATCCATTTCGGGACGTTTTTGTGGTTCTCCATATGTTTTCTTTTCCTTTTTTTCCGTTCTTCTAAATGCTTTAACAAATGTTTCAAATTTCGAATCTAATTTAACCATGTATGTTACTACTATGTGTCTATGTCTTACTAAATGCTTATAATAAACTTACAACACAGGTTACATCCAAAAAAGATCAAGGGAATTATTGGGCAAGGAGAGATGAGCCTTACAGATATATAACCGTCAATCAATTCGTAGAGGCGTTTCAGTCATTTCACGTTGGCCGAACCATTGGACAAGAGTTATCTGTTACGTTCGACAAATCCAAGAGCCACCCTGCAGCTTTAACCACCGATAGATTTGGAATTAGTAATATGGAACTTCTAAAAGCTCTTGCCTCGAGGGAACTCTTGCTCATGAAAAGAAACTCTTTTGTTTACATCTTCAGCATAAGTCAAGTACGTATCTTGAAACTGCATTGAGATAATTTTAAAAAATACATATATTAATTATAGAAATGAGCTAGGAGTGGTAGCTGGAGTCAATCTGGTTGGATTTTTTTTACAGTTCACAAACATAAGACAATCTTAAATATATTAAAATAAGCTTGTTGCAAAAAGGTCTTTTGACTAGAGAGTTTAACATTGTAATCCGTCATTTTAAAATTTGCGATATATGAAGTTCCTATTTGAATTGGAAAGTTCCTGAAACGCGCCAATTAAAAGGGGTTTACACCTTTTTTTGTTAAAAAAATCAAAGTCGCTACTTAAAGTCTCCAATTGGCCAGATCAAAAGAAACACGCCATTTGATATGAAATTGCAAAAGAGGCTAAATTCTCTAAATAGTTCAGAACAAGTCTGTTTTGGAAAATAATTACAGAGATAAATTTGTTTTGGGGTTCATTTTATAACTTTTCAGTACTTCTGCTGAAGATTGAAACCCCCCCTCAAAACTGCTATTTGTTTTCTTTTTTGTTTGGTTTTTCAGCTTGCGTTTCTGTCGATCATTATGATGACAGTGTTTCTACGAACAAAGATGCACAAGAACAAGGTTGAAGATGGTGTGATATATATGGGTGCTTTATTTAATATCATCATATCTATTATGTTTAATGGTTTAATGGAGCTTGCTATGACCATTATGAGATTACCCGTGTTCTACAAACAAAGAGATCTTCTCTTTTTTCCACCCTGGGCTTACGCTTTGCCAGCATGGTTTCTCAAAATCCCGATTGGTGCAGCAGAAGTTAGTATCATGGTGTTTATAACTTATTACGGCATTGGTTTTGATTCCAGTTTTTGGCGGTAATGCTCAATATTCGAAGTTTAACTTTTTTCCAATTACTTTTTAGCTTATTATGGCATTTGTTTTGATCGGTTTTTTTTTGCTGTCATTGCAGGCTCGTGAAAATGATTATTATACTTTTGGGTACTTCCCAAATGGCTGGTGGACTTTATCGATTCACTGGAGCAATAGCCCGTGAGATGGTTTTAGCAAACACACTTGGTGTGTTTATGTTACTTGTTATCATGGTGTTGGGAGGTTTTATCCTGTCAAGAGGTAAAAGAATTCGGTCCAGTTTTTGGGAAAAATTATTTGGGGAATAACCTCATTATATCTCAGTTTACTAAAAATATGCTGTAGCCGTTTTGTCAACAGTAATAAGATAATTTCCTTGATTTCGAATATTTTTCATTACAAAAACCGAAATGTATCCAGATTTATTTTTTCAAAAGAATTTGACGACTTTCAGTAACCAATTGGAAATAAGGAAATCTAGTGCCAAAAGATCTGAGAACCTAACCGAAAGACTCGTAAAATCTGCCAGTATTATGTTTTAAGCCATAATGGTAAGGCTAACATTTGTTTCTGATTATTTGTGCTTTTACAACAAATTATATTAGATGTACTAGTTTCATTTAATTGATTTCAGTCGGCATTTTTATAAACAAACTATGTTCATGGTGTCAGATGATGTTGCCAGCTGGTTGAAATGGGGTTTTTGGGTCTCACCTCTATGGTATACGCAGAATGCTATTTCCGTTAACGAGTTCCTTGGCCACAGTTGGAGTAATGTAAGTCTCAAATAAAATTTAACTATATATAAGATATCCAAAAACATCTATTTCGATATTTAAAGAAAATTACTATAAAATTGGACTCATGCTTAAAAAAAACTTATTTCTGGTAGGCGACTGCGGGGACTTCCCTGGGCAAAATGGTCTTACAAGTTCGTGGATTGTATCGTGAACCACATTGGTATTGGATTGGTGTAGGAGCTTTGGTGGGATATGTCTTCTTGTTAAATGGCCTTTTCATCTTTGCTCTTAACTATTTAAATTGTAAGTGGATTCTTTTTATCACATTACGATCATGTGAGAAAGATAATTTGGTACTAATATTTAAAAACAATGAATGCAGCTCTGAACAAGCCTCAGGCAATTCTGACGGAAGATAATGCTGATGGAAATTCTTCTAGAGCAGCAGGGTCTGTTGAAATGTCAAATAGAAGAAACAACTTTGCAGGTGAGTCAGTTATCTTTTAATGCTATGCTTGTTTTTCTCATACAATTTTATTTCAATTTGATTTAATGTTGTCTTGCATTTCTAGAAACAGAAGAACATAACCGAAAACACACAACATCAACATCAACATCATCTGGAACAGCCAATGCTGGTCATGGTAATCAGACGACTAGGCGTGGCATGGCTTTACCTTTTGAACCCCTTTCCATTACTTTCGATGATATCAAATATTCAGTAGATATGCCACAGGTACTTTCTGAGTTTAACAACATATGCAAAAGTTCCCTGTTTCCTTTCTCGGTTTATTGTTTATTGAAAATGTTTTTTGGAAGAATATATCTAATTGTCTTGGAGGTTTAAAAGGATATATGGGTTTAGTCGTAAATAAATTCACAGCGAGAATCATGCATGGGCTTTTGGTACCTAACATGTCCGGAACTTCTCAAAGTAACCATGCCGTTTGTAGCATGTCTCAAATGCCTCCCCGATTGTAAATTAAGGCCTAGTGTCGCCCAAATATTAGTAAATAAACTTACCAAATAAGTTCGGTTATAAGCTAATAAGTATAATATGTTGTTTTAGGCTTTCATTTGACTATATAGCAGTTTTTTTTTTGTAAATCTTATTAAAGAGAATCAAGTGGTTTCACACCTACCCCCTTTAACAAGACTCGAACCCTGTACCTAAGCTACTCCTAGTGGGTTTCTATAGCAGCTTATTTAGCCACGGCTTGAACAAACAAAATCATTAGTAATGGTTAGAAAAACATTCAGCTTCGGTATCTAATCCCCTAGGCATTCTACATTTTAAATCTTATGAATTTTACTCCAATAATAGCTAAGTTATCATTTTTCACGTACCTCAAGGCTGTCAGTATCGGCTCTTTAATTAGCATGTGAGAGACCTCCTGAAAATAATTGCTTTTAAGTGAAAGTTCCCAACCACTTTATGGTGTACGCTTTTGTTCTTTTATATTTAATCTATTTTTAATCACCTTGTCGAATGAAAAAGAAGTAGTATCAAGTTGTAAGCAGTGGTTCTCATGAAAATTTAAATCTAACTTTATGCAGGCAATGAAAGCCCAGGGTATACCAGAAGATAGGTTGACACTTTTGAATGGTATTAGCGGTGCTTTCCGACCCGGTGTCCTTACAGCGCTTATGGGAGTTAGTGGGGCCGGTAAAACAACTCTTATGGATGTATTAGCCGGTAGAAAAACTGGTGGATATATCGATGGACCTATCACAATATCAGGGTACCCTAAGAAGCAAGAGACGTTTGCTCGTATATCTGGATACTGTGAGCAAACAGATATTCATTCTCCTCATGTTACGATTTACGAGTCCTTACAATTCTCCGCCTGGCTTCGGTTGAGTCCGGATATTGATGCAGCCACCAGAAAAGTAAGTGGTCGGGAGAGAAAGAACATTATATTTGTCATGTGGTCGTAATTTGAAAAAATTTAATTTGGTGGAATAGGTTTCGACTTCTGATACAATATTTACATTGACGTTTTGTTAAATAGAGTCGTCTATACCAACCTATCATGGATTTTCTGATTTCTGATAGTGAGACAAACTTAACAATTTTTTTAACCCCAACCTAACATTTTCTTGCATTTGTTAACCATCTTATAAGAATTATAGATTAGGAACTAAAATAAGAAAAAGTGAGAAAATATTTTTAAAACAGAGAAAAATGACAAAATTGTATCAAAAGTATGTAATTTTGGTAATAAATTAGCACTAAGCCTATGATTGTTTTTGCCTAATTTTTTTTTTTGGAGAATAAGCAATAACCATATCATTAAACGGAAAAGAAAAGAAAAAGTTGGTTTTAGCACCGTTTTAGCACCATATCAACATTTCTGACCAACTACGTGCTACAGATGTTTGTGGATGAGGTGATGGAGCTTGTTGAGTTGACCCCACTAAGAGGAGCACTTGTGGGCTTGCCAGGTGTCAACGGTCTTTCGACTGAACAACGTAAAAGGCTCACAATAGCTGTCGAGCTCGTAGCTAATCCATCGATAATATTCATGGATGAGCCCACCTCAGGACTTGATGCTAGAGCTGCTGCTATTGTTATGAGAACAGTTAGAAACACTGTGGACACGGGACGAACCGTCGTCTGCACTATCCATCAGCCAAGCATAGACATTTTCGATGCTTTCGATGAGGTAAAGAAATAGAAATTTGGGATTAGTTTCCAAATAGTCACAAACAAAAAGCTTTTCCCCTTTAGTGGCAACTTTTTATGGGCATACGGGCTATTTTTTGCCAGATAATGTTCAGTAAACTGATAGTATCATTTTTTTATAATTATACATTTCAATGACTAGATTTTTTACTGTATACCGTTCAGCTTAGCTGATTTAACTTTTTATAGAATATTGTTCCATTGCCCGATTTAATTTTTTGAATGGCATAGTGTTTAATAAACTGTATAAACAGTAGTAAGTCAGTAATGTGTTGGAATGAGAATTCTTACCAATGCTTAATGAGAATTTAGTCCTGACTCCTGAGTATGTCACTTAATAAGATTAGCCCCCCAAGAAAGCTTATCTACTGAGTTACATGTTTCTCACATTAGTTCCCTAGTTGTTACTCATGTCGGAGTAATGTTTAAATTGCAGTTATTTCTCTTGAAACGAGGAGGTCAAGTAATATATGCTGGTCCTGTCGGTCGCCACTCTTGCCATCTCATCAAATACTTTGAGGTATATGATAGTAAATTGGATAATACGAGTTGTCCTACGCATCTTTGAAGACATTAACCGTTTTATATTTCTTTTGTTAGGGTATCCGCGGTGTTAGTAAAATTAAAGATGGTTACAATCCGGCTACTTGGATGTTAGAGGTGACTTCACCAGCACAAGAAGTAATGCTCGAGGTCGACTTTGCTGAGTTGTATAAGAACTCCGATTTACACAAGTATGCCGATATCTATTTTAATAAGAACTCGTGTTCATAGCTCATCTAGTTTTAGAAATAGCTCTACATGTTAATCAAAATAGAATGTATCATCCCATAAACTTTGTTGTTATGTCTTATGGATCAATACTATTCAAGCATTGTTTGATGTGTTAACAGTTAATACCGTTTGTTAATTGAATTAGGAGAAACAAAGAACTAATCAAGGAGCTAAGCCAGCCCCCACCAGGCACGAAAGATCTCTTCTTCGCCACTCAATATTCACAGTCTTTCATCAC
This sequence comes from Primula vulgaris, assembly GCA_963920805.1. Lineage (NCBI taxonomy): Eukaryota > Viridiplantae > Streptophyta > Magnoliopsida > Ericales > Primulaceae > Primula > Primula vulgaris. The sequence goes on from OY987212.1 coordinate 14,699,577, forward strand.
CCAAAGCATGGCTTGCCTATGGAAACAAAACTTATCGTATTGGCGTAACCCGTCTTACTCAGCTGTGAGATTCTTGACCACAACCGTTATAGCTCTATTACTGGGGACCATCTTCTGGAATCTTGGTTCCAAAACGTAAGTTGGTTTGCAATTTTCTAATATTCCTTATTTTAAAAAACACCCATAAGACGTTTACCCTTCAGAGAAATGACTTTTGGTTGGTATACTGTCTGTTGAATTTATACCTTCGATGGGTTTTTTCTTCAATGAATTATTTTGGATATGCATTTTGACTACTATGCAGTACTACTAAATGTATACGCTGTTTTGCAATTTTCTTGTATTATTTATTCGAAATTTGTTTAAATTAATATGTTTTTTTTTCAGTGGATCTTCACAAGATATATTTAATGCTATGGGTTCGATGTTTGTCTCTGTTGTACTTCTTGGTACCCTAAACGCTTTATCCGTACAACCAGTAGTTGATACTGGAAGAACCGTGTTTTATAGAGAGAGAGCCGCTGGAATGTACTCAGCTGGTCCATATGCTATTGGACAGGTAATTGGTTACATTTATCTTGAGTAATACTAAAGAAAGAAGATGTTTTTTAATAAGTACAGTCCTTTGTTAATGGACTTTTCTGAAAGTTAGCTTCATAGGAAAGTATTGTCGGTTTGGTTCTAAGATAATGTAAATGTAATGTAGGTAATGAGATCCCTTATTCTTTTTCTGAATGTACGTAAATGTAATGTAGGTAATCAGATCCCTTATTCTTTTTCTGTTTTTTTAAAGTTTTATTTTTCTGATTTTACCAGTAAAAAATTGTCAACATCTTACTAGGGTTTTATGTTTATGTATGGTTATCCGAAAACTCACAGTCTGCGACTTCTTCTTGTGTGTTTTGAAGCCCATAATTCAAAATAAAAAACTTGGATAGGTCTTAAGTTTCCAATTTCTTGCATTTTCCTTCAATAACTATCACCATTTTTAATTTTATCTTAAAGGTAACAACAACAAAAAAGTTGACCTAACACTTCCTTTTGTATTCTTATATTTTCTTCACTTAACCTTTTTATTATGCAGGTCATGATTGAGCTACCGTACAATTTTGTCCAATCTGGTTTATATGCACTTATAGTTTACTCTATGATGGGATATAAATGGACTGCTGTTAAGTTCCTTTGGTATTTCTTCTTCATGTATTTCACCTTTTTATACTTCACCTTCTTCGGAATGATGACTGTTGGTATAACTCCAAACCAACATATTGCTGCTGTTATTTCAAGTGGATTCTATGGAATTTGTACCCTCTTCTCCGGATTTATCGTTCCAAAACCAGTAAGTTTTATTTATGAGCTAGTCTTCTTACAAACATGAACTTTTTTTTGTCTGCTTGACTGACCCCATTAGATACAATATAAAGGGCTTAAAAAATTTAGTTGTTATCATTTTTCTTGTTAAAATTCAGTTATTTCAGAAACGCTGAATTTCCCGTATTTTAATTAGCATTACTTTCAAACTTTGTTAGGAATTTAAAACCCCAGGGCCCCAGGGTTTGATTTGTACTTGAAAATTTAAAGAAAGCGGGTTATGAACTTACGAGAGCAACTCAAATATGCTTTGAAAGGAAAACCTGCTCTCAGTTGTGCAAAAAAGGAAAATAAACATTTAGGCAAAAAATAGTGCCAAATTCGGCATTAAGAAACACCAAGTCTGTCTAAGAAATCGATAACTCCTAGTTGCAACTGTATAAGTTCTAGTTTAATTTCAACTTACAACATTACAGTAATAATTACTGACAGACGGTTTTAACTTTCTTTGATACGAATGACAGAGAATTCCAGTGTGGTGGAGGTGGTTCTACAGCATCTGTCCATACGCGTGGACTTTATCAGGACTAGTTTCCTCACAATATGGAGATATTGAAACCACAATCGAGGGTAATGAAAAGGTGAAAGATTTTCTAAACAGATATTTTGATTTTAAGCACGACAATCTTGAGAAAAACGCATTGATCGTTGTTGGGATAGCCCTTCTATTCGGTGTCAGCTTCGCATACTCGATCAAAGTATTTAACTTCCAGAATAGATAGTGAAATTATTTCGCCCGAAGGTGAACAAGTTGTCACATTATCGATAGTGTTCAATCTGCACTTCTTTTAAAATAGTAGGATACTCTTTTCTAGTTTTATTTTTCCCTTCTTTAGTTTTTTTATGAGAATTCACTGTTAAGACGAGAGGATTTGGACCGTCTGTTGTATTGTAGTATCAATTATGTGTCATGTGTATTAATAATAAATTGATGAAAGAATATAGTTTGTTTGATAAATGATAAATCTCCCTATAAGAGGAGATAAATAGAACAATCCACACAGAAAAGTAGAGGAGAAAAGAGATAATAATGAAGAGAAATAGAGAAAACCTTGTTGAGAAGAGAAAAGCCAAATGGCCAAAAGTTTAATGCTCAATAATGTACAAACTAACAAAATAAGACCCGTAGTTCACAACTAATAAAAGAATACGTAAAAATGTCCAAAATAAATAATAACTTAAAAAGAGCTCTCTCTCTCTAATCAAATAGACTGGCTAGGCCGCGGCTAGCCACCGTTCTTTTCATTGCTGTATCATAATACTTACCGTTCTTATCATTGTTGTATCATAATACTTGTAAGTGCGGCTGAGTTTTTTTGTTCATTTCGTTCTAAACGTCGAAATCTTAACCAAAGAATAGTGAAAACTTTTGAGATACACATCATGTCTGCATTTTCGAAATCAAGTGTTTGATTTGAGACATTTATATACGGAGTATATTCTTACTCTAAAAAATTGAGGGAATTGAGACTTCATTTAGTATTATATTAAGGATCCCAATTGTTGTTTCTTTTACTTGAAATGTAGATAAATTGTTTCGAGGAATTTCGATGTCATAATTATATTTATAAACTTGAGCAAATAGGAAGTAGTACCTCAAATAAAATAACAAAACCTTTTAGCTCTATAAAGATTCAAGTGATAAAGCATATGAAATCCGAAACTGACTTGACCCGATCATGAGTTTTTCTTTGTGAGAGATATAGAATCAGCCAGAACTCGAATTTTCCTTGGTTCGGGCTCTATCAACACAAAAGTTTCCAATACTAGAAGTCGATTAGATACTCCGATCGATTGAAAAGGATTGTTTGTTGCTCAAAGTGCACGGCCTTTTAACGATCTGCTGTAGTAGTTAAGGTGGTGAATTCCCCTCCAGAGTTAGCTCTCCAGAATTTTAGTTTAAGCCATGCATTTGGAGAAGTAATTAAGGAATCAAGTACCCATAAAAATCGATATTCCAGGCCAACTAACAAGGTTATTCAAGTGCCAATTCATTGGCTACTAAAAAAATTAAATTTAACATTCTGAGGATAAATGATTTACTCTTGCTACCTAGTTCTTCACAACTCCTTGCTTTCTATAACAGAGAAGGCAAACTTTTTTTTTAAAGAATAAGCATGGAAGTGACACATTAAAAAAAGGGAATATTACAACCTGGTTGTTGATTTATAATCCATGTATCAAAGCATTACGTTGATAGAATCCCGTCAAAGATTTTCTATAACTTAGTTTATACCAACAATTCGAAAAAATATAAATAAATGCGTCATATAAGAAAATAACCTACGAGTACACGCAAAACATGTAGCTAATTTAAAAATGAAGCAAATTTATACGTGTCCGTTTTAAATTTATCTGTAGATTGCTATATATCTCAAGTCTAATTCACAGTCAAGCCGACTCAAGCATCATGCATGTTTTGTATTATCACGAGTCAATCGATCATACATATATATATCTATGTTTTTTAAAAAAAAAACTTGAACTGCTTGGAGAAACTAGTAAAATTTTGGTAAGGATAGGCTAATTTCGTAAACAAATTTTGTATTAATTTTCGGATCCGTTTTTGCTGTACTAAATTTATTAGAGTAGTTTATCCTAAATTCGTTTGAGTCATTGGATAAAAAAACAATCCAATACAAGAGGCAATGGTTAACAAAAACTATGAACGGTTATTTGGTCTGTTTCAATAAGTAATTTAATTTTTCTATTTTCAACAAATTAGAATTTGATAAATTAAAAACAAATTTTAAATCACACTAAAAACTCAAATAAAAATATGAAACATTAGCAGGACATACTCTAAATTTAAATACTAATCAAATACTCGGTATGATTAATGATTAGTATTTAAGTTTAGGGTAGCCCTTTTAAGGTTTCATATTTTTATTTGAGTTTTTAGTATGTTTTACAATTTTTTTAAATTTATCAAATCATAATTTATTGAAAATAAAAAAATTAAACTAGTTATTGAAAAAGTCTACATAACCATTCATAGTTTTTGTTAATGATTGTTTTTTAATCCAATGGGTCAAACAAATTCAGGATATGCTGCCATAATAAATCCAGAGCAACAAAAACAAATACTTAATTTTCACCCTGCTTCATTATCATTGGTTTAAAATTTAAAAGGGTAGCCAGCGGGAACCAGCTTGAACTACAGCTGAACACTTGATATATAATTTGTAAAAATGATTAAGAATTAAGAATTAAGATATTGATATCACACACCAAATTAAGCTCATGATTTAGATATAGATCCAGCACGATAAATGAAGAGTAAATAAATGAATCCCCCATCAGTTTCCATTAGTTTATAGCGTTTGGTGTGTAACAAATATCAATTGCACTAAAATTAAGATGGGATTATGCAGTACTTTAATTTTCTAAAACATGGAGATGCTTAATTTCTTAAACTATTAATGGTATTTCATTTTACACAATGGAATAAAATCTTATGAAGGTATATTGAATGTACAAAATATTTTGACACAGCCACTGTACTGATCTTTTTTTTTTATAAAAATTAAGCACCACATTACCAAAATATCAATATAGACCGAATATGGTGATGCACACGTCTTTAATTTTGTTGACAATATGGAAAATTACTCATCTCCATAGCTTAACTGTCACTTAATATAAAAAACGGATCACATTTTGTGCAGTCATTGAGTTAGATCGTACAATGTTCAGTTATATTTGCAACCATTATATTAAAAAATGAAGAATTATATGATATTTTTTTAATAACTAATTATTTAATTTTTTATTTTTTATCATATATTAAACAAATTCAGATGTAATAAATTAAAAAAAAAATTTACAACACAATAAAAACTCAAATAAAAATATAGAACCCTAGTGGATAATATCCTAAATTTAATTATTAATCAAAATTTGAAAAAAATATAACAATTGAATATTTATTTTTTAAAACAGAATTTTATACCGTTCAATTGATTGAGTGCATTAACCATAAAAAACAACAAAAAGGATAAAAAAAAAACTCAAGTTAATTACACGATACTACAAACTGACAGTTCCATTTCCATCATTCCATGTAGTTTTCAATTAAAACATTAACAGTTCTTATGTTTTTCAAACATGATGGTTTATTTCCACGATACTACAAACTGAGAGTTTTTAATATTTTTTCAATAGTTTCTTCTGAGTATTAGTTAATAGTTACTATACCTTCTCAAAGTACAGATTACAAAAAAAAAAATAAAAAAAATTCTCAAAGTAGGAAACACTAGCAACATACTTGGTCTTGAAAACACTAATTTCCATTTAACTAGACGACATATAGGTCACTTCATATTTTTTATCATCTATTGTTACTTTTTTTCCTATGCATGGTAATTGTACGATAACGATCTAATTAAGCCAAACTTTTGACTTACATTTTGAAAGTTACGGGCTCGACCTCTATCTCGACTTTTCCAATAGAAATGAGGTTGGTTTGGCGAGGGTCATTAGCTTTTTGAAACAAACTATACACTAGAAGGATTCGTAGAATATTGTAGAATTGAAACTAAAACGGCCAGATCAACTTATCTATCACGCAAAATATTACCTTAAAACAAATTAATTAGTTTCGGAATGACTATGTGACTATATATATTTGTAATAAATTTCATGAATGTTTACTTAAATGCGCAATAAAACAAATGTGTCTAATCCGAGACTTCCGCTGTCGCCGAGCATGAAAGGCTCCTTGCCGCTTTCTCAAAATTAGGTTCTTAATTAAAGTATTTGATGGAAAAGTAGCACAGCATAATTGTCTTTTAAAAAAAATGCAGGTATATATTATATGAAATTGATTAAAAATCTTAGGGATCAACGATGCATTTTTTTTCATGGAAAATGCTCTACATTTTTATATTAACCCCATAATAGGATTGTATATCTTATTAATACAAGCAACACAAGAAAAAATGAGACTGTCAAATTTTGGTCATTTTTTTCAAAAATACCTCCACTCTTTTTTACTAATTACCAATATACATAATATAATTAATTAACTATTTGTCCTCAATATATTTTACTAATTACGGATGTACCCTAAATTAATTAACAATTCGTTTTAACCTCCGTAACTATAATAAATTATACCAAATCTGAATATTATGTTAAAAATAAAATATATTACGAGATTTATGTCATTACGCGTATTACACGCAACGCGTGGGTAACTTTTACTAGTATATATATAAGGGAATGATCTATACACACATAAAAATACATATTATGTTTACACATCAATCACAACCATCCATTTATTTACCCATAATATCATATACATATATATATATATATATATATATATATTAACCCATAATATCATAACTTGGATTTAAAGCAACCCCTTCCCTCTTCCTCCAAAACAACATTGAAAGGTTCAAATTCACTCTAGAACAACAAAACAAGCATAGATCACTCTATTATAAAACATATATAAGAGGCAATTAACATCACCTTGTCACCTTATTGGCCTGTAGTACTCAAATACTTATTTACCGAGGCCACAAAGCGACGAAAACGGTGACAAATATTTTTGCAACACGTTGTTTCAGGACGGATGTAATTTGACGGTTTAGTCAATTTGCGACTGGCATTGCCTTGCCACAGAATTTTCGAAAGGTGACAGCTCTATGATATCTTTTGATCATCCCGGAACTAAATTCATTTTGTAGAGTAAACTTGTAAAAAGCAATAAGTTGGCATCCCATATATATTTTCGTTACACGTTATTTTCCAGTTGAAGAATGGCCTTAATACGTTCGAGCACATGGAGAAAGAGTGGTCGAGACGTATTCTCGACGTCTTCACACGAAGTGGACGATGAGGAAGCATTGGTGTGGGCCGCCCTCGAGAAGTTACCAACCATGCAAAGACTGAGAACCGGATTATTGACCGGAGAAGATGGTTTAAAGGGTGAGGTAGACGTTAAGAATCTTGACTTTTTTCAAAAAAAGCAGCTTCTTCAGAGGCTCGGCCAAATGGGTGATAAAGGGCATGAGTTGTTGATGTCTAATCTCAAGCAACGGATTGATAGGTAAGTTATAAACTTGTTTTTATTACTGAGAAACAAGTCAGTCTCAATCGGCTTAAATTTCTAGCTTTACGGCTTTCAAGCTTGAACCTATCTCGATCTGTTTCTTTTGAAAAGCTAGAAGCATTAAACTTGGTAGATCAATTTTCTATCTATCAGGCTAATTTACTCCAGCCTATATGTTTACCACTTGGTAAGAAATAAGCCTAAAATGTTTAAGCTCAGCTACCAAAAAAATGCACCAAATATTTCAGTAAAAAATGTTTAGCCGTGGTTATAAGAAAATAAGCAGAGTTTTTCTTTAATGCGAACAACTAAGCTGATTATGTTTAGCTGCAGTTGAAATAAAATAAAACTACCGGAGTACTAAATCTCTAATGCTCGCGCTATTTATGCTTTTAACAATACATCTCAAAATCGATCGCATCTTCTGTTTTCGTTATTATTTGTATGATTGTATAGATTTGATATGTAAGGATGGTCAATGTTTCAAGACCGGATTACCTGCAAGCCTGCAAAAATTAGACTCGGTTATTTAAGAATACCGGCATCGGAATATAAAAGATTTTTGTAGAATTATACAATGTTCTGAAAAAATATTTTCAGGTAGATGGCCATTATTGACCTTGATATATATATGATAGTGTAGAAAATTCCATTACTTACGCGGAACTCTTGTTATTGAGTAAGTAGTAACTAATCTCATAGTTAGTAAAATATTATAATTTTTGACAAATTGGTACAGGGTTGGAATTCGTCTCCCAACAATTGAGGTTCGGTTTGAGAATCTAACTGTTGACGCGGAAGCTTATGTTGGGAGTAGGGGAATGCCGACAGTAACCAACTTCTTTATGAATGCGGTAGAGGTACACCTTCTTCTATATATTAAGGCCTTAAAGGAACACTAAATATTGAGTTATTCTTTCACATTGTGCATTAATACCTCAGGCAATTTTTCAGTGTCTCAACTTCATCTTAGCTACTTTTTTTTTTCTGATCCAAATGAAAAAGCTAATGATACACAGTTGGCGAATTGATGAACTGACAAAGCTCCTAAATGTATAACAAACTTGGGTTTGTTTTTGAGCAAGCCAGAACATCAACTTTGCTAACTAGACGTGGAGAGCTGATCATGAATCATGATACTTTCATGCCTAATATATTAGAACATATAGCAATTTCACAGATTTTTGTATTTTCTTCTTGGCTAATAAAAAAAAGGCAGTTTTCATGATTTTCTGGAATTATTTGTTTACGGTACACGGACAACCTTCGTACAAAAGAAGAAGTGTATTAGGACTTGTAGTCACTCTTAGCTTCTTTAATCCATGATCATGGCTAAACATGGAGTATTACTGTAGAAGAATGCACTATTTTTTGCTGTCATCTTTGTGAAAGTAACCACATTGGACAATGTCACAGGGGACGCTGAATTATCTCCACATATTACCAAGTAGGAAGAGACCGTTCACGATCCTTCGAGATATTGATGGAATAATAAAGCCCGGAAGGTGAGAAAAATATTTAATCAGGTGGTGCATATCAAACCATTATTCGAAACCCAATTTTTTGACTTGAATTTTTCTTGATCTTTTTCCTTCACAGGATGACATTACTTTTAGGTCCACCTAGTTCTGGAAAGACCACTTTGATGCTCGCCTTGTCTGGAAAACTTGATAAAGATCTCAAGGTGTATTTTCGGATGAGTATATTATGCTAGTATCTTAGTGATTCAATTTAGTGCCCAAGGGTCTTAAACTACAGTTTTTGGGTAATTTAGTACAATTCCGTCAAGTAAAAGGAAGAAAATCTTCGAATGCTTAATTTATTAGTTTCCAGCCAAAGATTAACATTTACTCAGAAAGATGTATTGAATTGGCTAAAGAAGTAGTTTAAGATACAAAATTGGATATTTTTTTGGCAGAAATCGATGCTTAATCGGATACTAAATACTCCCTAAACTAACTATGATAAATCCATCTCATATGGAGATGTCTTTCCGGTTTTCCCATCTAGTTTCTAGATCAGAAAATTGTATATAAGAATGGGTCTTGGAAATATAGTATTTAATATAAATTTCTAGAAAGCAACCTGCTTTTTGAAGGGTAGGCCCATGCCTTTTTTTGAGTATTTAATTTTCTCGATTCGACTTGGGAATTTAGCCTTTGGATATATCTCAGTGACAAAGCGGTCTCTCATCTGTGATATATCAGTTTTCGTATATGTAGATGGGTCAGCCCATGCCTAAAAAGGCAGAAAACATACAAAAAGTTGATTAGTTATCCTAAGAAAACGTCATTCTAGATTGACGAAATTTTACCAAAATAAGCGTGTTCTTGGTGTTCAAGTTCTTGTAATCCAAACAAAAAAAATAGTGTTAATCCACCAATAATAATGCTTATTCTTGTAGAAAAGTTTCTTTGATTTGATAAATTAGACAGAGAATATTTGTAGGTTTCTGGAAAAGTAACATACAACGGTCACGAAATGAACGAGTTTATTCCGCAAAGGACATCAGCTTATATAAGTCAACATGATCTTCATTTAAGGGATTTGACAGTGAGAGAAACTATGGCTTTCTCCGCCAGATGTCAAGGCGTTGGTCCTCGCTACGGTCAGTAAAAGTAAAAAACTTCATCACTTCCATGTAGGGTGTTTGGTCAGACACAGATAAGCTGGTTTATTGATATCTTACAAAAACTTTGATTTTATCCGGATGAGAACTTCTAGCTCTTCTGAATGCCAACCAAAGCCTATATAAGCAACCAAAAAAAAAAAAACTACCTTAAAATATTCAGCCAAGCAAGTCCTATAGTAAAAACTTTGAGGAATATAATCAATCTGAAAATTGGAAACATGGCAGACATGATGAGGGAATTGCTAAAAAGAGAAAAGGAAAAAAATATAGTACCAGATGCAGATCTTGATGTTTTTATGAAGGTACGTTATTCATAAATACGTAAAAAGTGTACATTATCATTTTTATCATGATGAGAAATTTACTTTTTTGAACTTAATATGTGTGCATTGCTTCTGATTTTGTTACTTTAGGCCACAGCACTAGACGGACAAGAGGCTAATGTGATGACAGACTATGTACTTAAGGTACCTACTTTCAAATAAATAATAAAACTTCATGTACAGACTCCTTTACAAAGAAATGTACAAAATTTAAATATCCGAGGATGAAAATACAACCATCTCTAGTACAGGTACACCGGTGTGGTTTTATCCATGTAGACAGTAAAATTCTATACAAGTTTGTTAGTTTGTGAATATCTAGCATCTTTTTTATGTAGTTTATGACTGGTATTGGTGGATAATTTTCTTACCAACAATGTATATTTTTTCTCAGTTGTTAGGGCTTGACATATGTGCTGACACTATGGTGGGTGATGAAATGGTAAGAGGAGTCTCGGGTGGACAAAAAAAGAGACTCACCACAGGTACATGATATATGATTTCAGCTTATGGATTGTTTGGCTGCAAGAATTACATTAATCGTCTTGCTTTAGTCTGAAAAAAAATTGAGTTAATCCAAATTAAAAATCGCCGCTTTCCAGGCAAGAAAACTGAAATGATTATCTATAAGCGGCCCAACCATTTATCATATAGGTTTTAAACTAAATAAGCTGCTTAAAAGCTGCAATCACGAATTTGTGCTTCTTTGGTGCACTTTTTAAGATCAACTTTTTTCATAAGCTCGACTTATAAGAAGAAAATCACATAAGCTGCTTAAAAGCTAAAAGTTGTAAGTTGAATGAACTATGAACCTGACTTTTTCCTTACTATCACATACATTAACTTCTTTTCTTGATAACGCAGAATCCTGGAAAGTAGATCTCACTATCAATTTTTCTAAATATTAATATATTTTATCCAGGGGAAATGCTTGTCGGACCTGCAAGGACATTATTTATGGACGAGATATCAACCGGTCTAGATAGTTCAACGACTTTTCAGATAATAAGCGCATTTAAACAAACCACACATATATTTCAGGGAACTGCTCTCGTTTCTCTTCTACAGCCAGCACCGGAAACGTATGATTTATTCGACGATATAATTTTATTATCAGATGGTCAAATTGTATACCAAGGTCCACGTGAATATGTGCTTGAGTTTTTCGAAGAACTGGGATTTAAGTGTCCTGAAAGGAAAGGCGTTGCTGACTTTTTACAAGAAGTAATTTCCCTAGACTCACATTTCTTTATTTATTTATATTTCTCTTCATGATGAGATTTTGATTGTTTTTAGATTTTTACAAATTACCTTTTATCATTAGGCCAAAAGACTGGTATTTCGGTAGCTTTAAGCTCATTTGTTTTGCTTATCAATAGTACTGCATTTGGTTAGCTAACTTAAAACCTGAGTTTTTTCGTTTTTCTGATGTGGTAAAAAACTAAATTAAGCTGAACGAACCCAGTGTATTTTTCTCAGCCTAAAATAAGCCAGTTTAACTCGCGAGGGGAAATGTCATGCAAATTTCTTGCATATTTTTTTATCTAGAACCCTTTTCATGATGAAATTTAAAATTATTTATGTTTTACAAATTATTTTAGGATACACTTGAACATTTTAGGAGACTTCCCAAATACAATGTGTATGGTAAACAAGTTTAAATGTGGCTTAGCGTATTTCCTGACAAGCAAAACAATGAGTCTAAAACGGATTAAGCTGATAATTTTTTCTTAGCCTAAAACAAGCACACTTATATACTTAAAATCTGCAGCCAAACAAGCCGACCTGCGTAAATTGGAGAATGGTCATTATTCCTTTCCCCCCTATTCATGTGACTGATCACTTTGTATATAACTGCAGAAGATAAACATTTTGGTGAATCTTTAAATTATAATGTTTATGCGTCTCAAGCATCTTTGGTTTTGTAAGTTTCCACTTTTAAGTTTTAACAATAGATATGGAAACTAACATGGGTTTTGATAGATCCTACCTTAATTTCCTATGTTTTCTATCTTTCCATTTACGATTATGACATGGTCCCATAGTGATTGGTATTATCATTTCCAAGCAAACATAGAAGAACTACAATTCAAGTTTTTAATTTGTTAATTATAGGTGACCTCAAGGAAAGATCAAGAGCAGTATTGGGCAAAAAGAGACGAGTCCTATAGCTTTATTTCCGTAGCCCAATTTGCAGAAGCTTTTAAGTCGTTTATTTTTGGCCGCACACTTGAAGAAGAGCTCTGTGTTCCTTTCGACAAATCCGATAGCCACCCTGCAGCTTTATCAATGGATAAGTACGGGATCAATAAAAAGCAACTCCTAAGAGCACTTTTTTCAAGGGAATACTTGCTTATGAAGAGAAACGCTTTCGTGTATATATTCTGCTTGATTCAAGTACGTAGACACCATGCTAACTTGAAAAACTAAAAACTAAAATGAAAGACGGAAAATTGGCGTTTAAAAGATTATGTAAACACATACTCAAAAGCTCACTTATAAGATTCCATTGAACTAGATACATTTATTTCTAAAGAACTTTCTATGCTATTTCTGATCCATGCATGATACCAAGACAAATAGCCACACAAGTATCTAAATATACCAAGTTCATAATCAAAGTAAGGAACAATGGCATGCATGTTGGGAATATATTGCATTTTGAGAGAGTTCATCTTTTTTGCATTTTTTCAGTTAACCGTGTTATCGATCCTTACAATGACGGTTTTTCTACGAACAAAGATGCGGAAAGATACGATTGAAGATGCCGGGACCTATATGGGTGTTTTATTCTTTACTGTGATTGCAGTTTTATTCAACGGTATGATGGAGATGGCTTTGACCGTGATGAGACTACCCGTTTTTTTCAAGCAAAGAGACCTTCTATTTTTTCCCCCGTGGGCCTATGCCATACCAAATTCTTTTTTAAAAGTACCGATATCTATTGCAGAAGTTACTCTCCTTGTGTTTGGGATCTATTACGGCGTTGGGTTGGATCCGAATTTCGGGCGGTAAATTCTTGTTTATATACTAAAACTTTAAGCTTCCTTGTTAGGTTATGGAATTGTTTGGATATATTCCTTATGCAATAAGCTGGCTTATGAGCTACGCTTCAAAGTTAAAATGCTCTTTGATTCAAAATCTGGTGATTTTCTTTTTGCAGGTTAATCAAAATGATTATTGTACTTCTAGGCGTTTCTCTATTGGCTGGTGGGATATATCGACTTATAGCAGCAATAGCACGTAACATGACCATCGCAACGGCATTCGGAATATTTATCGTACTCATATTCTTGGCTCTAGGAGGATTCATTCTACCAAAAGGTACCCAAAAGAAAATATTGGTGTTCAAAAATGTTTAATAATGCTGTCTGTCATTTTAAATATTACATGTATGGCTAAGCTTATCTTTTCTCTTTACTGACTTGCCAATTGTCCTTTTAGTTTCTTATACTTGATATCAGCTAATCAATTTTTAAACCCTTGTTTTTTTAGACTATGTTGCGAGCTGGTTGATATGGGGATACTGGACCTCGCCTCTGATGTATGCACAAAATGCAATCGCAGTTAATGAATTCCTTGGCCACAGTTGGAAAAAAGTGAGCTTACGAGACTGATTTGAAGAAATACTAGTGTTAGAAAACGTGAAAGCGTAACTAAATTATTTCTTCAAGTGCTTTACTAAAAATAGGTTTCTTTTAGAAAATATAAATTCTATGAGATTTTCATCAAAATATTTCTTTTCGCGAAATTGGACAAGCTTTTTGAAACAAAGAAAAAAATACTGAAGTAACCACGTAGGTTTTGTCAGGTTGCCTTTTTCAAGAAAATACACTTGCTTATTTGAACTAAGAAATAACTTGGGTAATATTGCTCAAATCTTTTAGATTTTTCAGGCCATAAACCCATAATTTCTCTTTTTCAAGATAGCCAACCAGATAAGCAAATGCACTGCACCTTATAAGGTAGAAGATGAATAAAATAAGCTTTCAAGCTGCAACGGAACAAGCACATAATTTTCGAAAATGAAGGTGAATAAATGCCTAGATTGGCATTAATGAAATCTTGGGCTTTACAGGTAGATTCTAATACGAATCAAGGTTTAGGAGAAATGATCCTAAAGAGTCGCGGATTATTTACCGAAGAAAAATGGTACTGGATTGGCACAGGAGCTTTGCTTATTTATGCCTTCTCGTCAAACGTCCTTTACAGTGTGGCTCTAACGTATCTAAACTGTAAGTACAAACATTGAAACGGATTAATCGCTTTTTGCGAAAACATAGATGATTTGGGAACAGTGCCAAGTTTTGAAACCATTTTGTCATACTAATGCAGCGAAGGATAAGCCTCAGGCAAATTTTTCTGAAGATAATGAGGGTGAGGAAAATGCTTCTAGTATAAGAGGTTCTGTCGAAACATCACCAAGTAGAAATAGCCCTTCAGGTTTGTCGATTGTCTATTACTCTTGCTTTTATTTTCCCCCCTGGTTTCTGGTTTCCATATATGGCCACTGGCAATACGAGGTCTTACTTATGAGGATGCGGGAATTCAAACCAAAAAAAAAAAAAAAGTAATCCCAAGAAAACAACAATCAGCAACTCGTATCGTACACATATTATCTTAATTTCTCATACTGTAACACATTTTTCAACAATTTATACAAATATTACACTAATTTCTCAACTAGTAAATATCAATTATAGTCCATAGAGCAGTGACTAAAATAGAAAGAAAAAAAACATAAACAGAGACTAAAATAGAAATATCATGGTAGAATATGTAAAAAAAAAACATAAAAAAAAACGGATGATTAGAACAACCGCATCAGCTAGTCTCCTACTTTAAACATTTCTTCAAAGTTTGGGTTGATATAATATTTACCATTTTAATAATTTAACTCTACATAAATTTTGCACGTTTCCTATCATCTCTCTTATTCATATTATGTTATACTTTCCAATTTTCAATTTCTCGCACATAAGTTTTAAAATTGCTTCGTATATAATGACATGAATCATGATAGAGAAGGCGGGTTTTGTTTTGGCACCTTTTCGCAATCTGTCTTTAAGCTTTGGTTATCGACCCAAAACTGTTTATCAAATGATTAATGGGAGGCGTACCCACTCCGTTTCCATTTAATTGTCTAATACGAAACTATATGCAATTTTTACCAGACAATAACTTCTATTAAAATTGTCGGAATGAAAATTTTCAAAAGTTGATCATATAGTTTAAATGTTAAATTTTTATGATTAGATTTAAAAAAAAATTATTTTGACAATTTTAATACAAGTTATAAAACGGTCAAAATTACACGTAGTTTCGTAATAGATAATTAAATGGGAACGCATGAAGTAATTATTAAATTTGAGTATCACTTTTATTTTTAATTGGGACCGTATCTTTTCAAAAATATTTTTAATTGGGATGTGGTACCTTTTCAAACATATTAAATGGAGCATACACTTGATAAATTTGGATAGCTAAACATTGCCAAATAATAAAAAAAACACTCATTAACTTACATTCATATAAACTAACTTTAAATTGCATTTTTTTTTGTATATTAGACTAAATAATTTTGCCTAGCAAGTGTATATTTTATTAATATATTTGTACTATTTAATGTGATAAGTGAAAACTATGATTATTAAACAATTTGAAATATAACTAAATGATAAATTGATTGTTACCTCACATGTGTTTGCTAACTTTATCACAAAACTTAACAAGTGATTGCCAACATGACATTTAATGAGTGTGTTATCAAGTCAGATGTGACTAAAATATCATCTCATAGCTAACCAGTGCACTAAAATGTGATGTATATATGTAGTCAATGTAGTTGGTCTAAAGAGTCCAAAGTATGTTTTGAAACATTAACCCATAACACTCTCTCTCTAGAATAACACCCATCACCTCCACCACGACTTGATCGGAGCTCCGACGACTCGGTCTCTCTACTTTTTGGATTGACAAAAATTTATATTAGATTGTCAAAAAATTATATTAGATTATAAAAAAAAATTGTATTTGTTTTTTTTTTTGAATTTTTTAAAATTTTCTTTAAAATATATTTTTTTGGATTTTTTTTCCAAATTTTCTAATTTATTTTAATTTCTGGATTTTTAATTTTTTTTAATGTATTTTTTAATTTTTTTAATTTTTGATAAACAACAATAAACGCCGAAGTTCGATTAATAGTATTGGTCAAACTTTTGTTGGGTCCAAAACTAAAGTCAAAATAAAATTTAAAAATATTGAAATGAAGTCTAACAAGTTAAAAGCAATGACTACTTTTCGGTTTTTAATTAGAAAAATGTATAAATAAGGAGTAACATTGAAAAGAAACTCATGATAATAATAAAATAAAATAAGAAATTAAGTGAGTGTGGGACAAGATTTGAACTTCATAACTATTTATAAGTAATTAAATACTTTTCCACTACACCACGGAGTAATATTGTAATAATATGCATTTAGTTTTATATATTGAATAACTATTTTTACAAATAAATGCTTAAAAATTAAGACGACAAAATAAAAAGAAAAAAATTTCTCCCAAACCAGGTAGGCACTTGCACACCCTCGCCTCTATATAGATTCGTCTCGGATGTCCGGTCTCAGGCTTTGACTAAAAAAAAAAACAGCCAAAAAAACAGAAAAATGAAAATAAAAACAGCAATATCAGAAAAACGCAAAAAACTAGGAAAAAGCCAAAAGCATGGGGAAGTGACGAAAGAAATATATAAAAAGAAATTCCGAAGAAAATAAAAAAATATGGGAAAAAGCCGAAAATTAAAAAAACAAAAACCTGTGAAAGTTTAAGGATACAGACGTGGGTGCTCTTATAGGAATGTCTTCCCATCGCACCCTAACGACACTTGCTATCTAGCTATTTACAGCAGGAGGGACCGGAGTTTAATTTTCGGCAGGTGCGGGAATTCAAATAAAAAGGTATTACCAAGTAAAAGAATCAGGGGGTGTATTTCACATGATATACTTAAAATCGTAATGTAAAATGAAATTTCCATAATTATGTGGGAATCGTGCCACCCTGCTATCACTACCTAGTACCTAGTTAATTTCCAGTTTAGAGCTTTTTGTCTCATACTTATGCAGAACGACAAACAAGTATGCAGAGAAACAAATCATCGACGCTTTCAAGAAGAGAAAGTTTTAGTCAAGCTAACCGGAATAGCATGCGTGGTATGGCGCTACCGTTTGAACCGCTTTGCATTACTTTTGATGAGATCAAATATTCTGTTGATAGGCCGCAGGTACATTTTAGTCATAACCTAGTTTTAAAGTTTTCATGTTTGTAACAAGACACGCAATATGGAATCATGAACATATAAACTTTGATAACTAGTGTAATAACGTTCCAAAACAAGGGTTTGGGAGATTTCAGTTGTTATAACCGTGAATACAATCTAAAACATACATACCCATTAAATATGCGTATTTACGTTATCACACACGCGAATTTTCGAGGACCTAAAAAAAAGGATCAACAACACCACTTTACCTTGTTCTTGTGCAAGGGGCAACGAAAACATATGAATATACGGACTTGTTTGGCTGTTGCTTTTAGCCTCCTGCATTTTTGTTACTTTTGTTAGCTGCGTATATGCCATAGCGCATTTGTCTTGACCACTATAAAGTTGGACTAACCGAATTTTTGTTGGGCGTCAAATGATCCAGCTATCTACTTAAAAGATGAAACCGTACATAGCAATAAAAGTGTTATCATAAATTATACATTTATTTAGCAACCATAGACCTAAATGAGACCCTGATAAAACAAAGGGTCATGTGATTACCTAGAATAGATTTAAAGAATAAAAGCATGGATAGAAACAAATAGTGGAAGAAAATTAATTGTTGCGAAAAAGAATGATTTCTATGATTTCATATAAGCGACCCAAAATTTTAGGAATAAATGTATAGTTTGATGATGACGGTGATTAAGTTGGAAGAAAATTCAATTTTAGGCAATGCAAGCTCAGGGTATAACTGAAGAGCGGCTACTACTTTTGAAAGGTAACAGTGGTGCTTTTCGGCCAGGTGTCCTTACTGCTCTAATGGGTGTTCGTGGGGCCGGTAAAACAACTCTTATGGATGTTTTGGCCGGTAGAAAAACCGGGGGATATATTGAAGGATTAATTACAATATCAGGGTACCCCAAGAAACAAGAGACGTTTGCTCGTGTATCGGGATACTGTGAGCAAACGGATATTCATTCCCCTAACGTCACGGTTTATGAGTCTTTGCAGTTTTCTGCCTTCGGTTAAGTCGTGATATTGACGCGGCTAACAGAAAGGTGAGTGTCCAGTTTTTTTTTTAAAATCTAATTCTGAATTGAATAATGTAGAAGGGAGAGAAAATATTATTATGTTTATCGGAGGCATAGGTAGAGAAATAGGAGCGGATCATAATTTCTCTTCGTATAATTATCCTCTGGAAATCATCCGATCTCGGAAACTTACACAGTGTTTGTTTTCAATCACTAAAACTATAGTTAGACAAAATAATAAATAATACTTGTGTAGTTGTTTGGATCACCAGCTCTCACGCTCAGGTTTTTACTTTCTACTTACCAAGTTTTGCTAGCCATATTAAAGCTGGACTTTTCTGATTTCCGGGTCACAAAAACCTAGGTTCTTTAAACCATTTGAACCAAGGTTTTTCTCAGTCTCGGTCTCTCAAATAATCCTTCTTTTTTTAAAGAACCAGCTTATTTTCTTAAATCGTACAGCCAAACACACCCTTAGTTTGAAAACAATTTATTTTTCCTGGTCAATTTGATATTCTAATAGAAGTAGAACTGAACCAACTTAACAGAGTAATGTGTTGTAGATTTTTGTAGACGAGGTGATGGAGCTCGTTGAGCTGACCCCACATAAAGGAGCACTTGTAGGGTTGCCAGGTGTTAATGGTCTTTCAACCGAACAACGTAAAAGGCTCACAATAGCAGTCGAGCTTGTAGCTAATCCGTCGATAATATTCATGGATGAGCTAACCTCGGGACTCGACGCTAGAGCCGCAGCTATAGTTATGAGAACAGTGAGAAACACTGTGGATACGGGACGAACAGTTGTATGTACTATCCATCAACCCAGTATCGACATATTTGATGCCTTCGACGAGGTAAAGACTGAAGTACATACTTCATTGAGTTATATACATGCCATTTTAGGTTCACAATTTTGGAACACATGACCATACTCCACATTTCTTAATTTTATCTGACAGAAACGAAATAAGTTTTTTTTTCTTTTTTCTTTCTAGCCTCTGCATGTAATATTGTTGATGTGTGAAATATTATCTAGATTTTAGACGGTGTGAGAAAATATTTATTGCCCAAAAATATTGGCGCTAACGGAATTGTGTTCCCAAACTGCAGCTGTTTCTTTTGAAACGAGGAGGTGAAGAAATATATGTAGGTCCCATAGGTCGCCACTCTTGCCACCTGATCAGATACTTTGAGGTAAGATATTTGCGTCCTTTAATAAAGTAAGTTCTATTTTTGGGACTGGAAACCGGAATTTATTCAGCTTAAATCTGTTGTATTTTGAGACGAGAATCAATAAGGTCAAATTTAAGCTGTCCTGGAATTTTAGCAATAAGCACAAAGACAAGTAAACTTCCTTAAAAGCTGTGACTCAATAAATCCATGTTACTCCCTCCGTACCACTTTATATGTACTATACGAAAGCACGCGCAAATTTGACCGGCTTTGAACATGTAACTAAATTGCCGAAATAATTTTTAAAAATATTCTATCATATAGTTTAATGTAAAAAAAAATTGAAAATTTTCGTCTCGGCAATTTAGTTACATGTTCAAAGCCGGTTAAAGTTGCGCGTGGTTTCGTATAAGACATATAAATTGATACGGAGGAAGTATATACAGTATTTCCTTTTGTATCTACATTGCCATCTTCTTAGTAATTTTGTTTTTATATTTCTTTGATTAGAGCATCAATGGGGTTAGTAAAATTAAAGATGGTTACAATCCTGCTACTTGGATGTTAGAGGTGACTTCGGAAGGCCAAGAAGACATCATGGGGGTTGATTATGCTCAGTTATACAAGAACTCAGAGTTATATAGGTATATCGAATTTCTTTATCAAGAGAAAGCCTTTTTTTTTATACTCGTCAAGATTATTTGACGACGTGTCATAGTCAAACTCAGCTTGATGGTTAGGCACTATTTTGGTTATGGTTGTCATGGTTTTTGGATACAGCTTTTAAACTCAGCTTATTTGCTTTTTTCTTTTGCTGATAATCTGTAGTGTATTTATTAGGCAGTATTATAGAGCTAATTGGTTAGTCTAACAAGCTAAATGATTTAAGTTAGATGAAGCCAACTTTTTTCCAACTCAAACACCAGTTGCAGCTAATTAAGCCCTAATTGTTGATTTAGAAACACACTCGACTACGTAATTTGTGAATCTGTTTGAAGAAGAGTTTAAACGTTGTTATCTTTGTTTTCCAAATAAATTATTTTGTTCGATATATAAATGAACTAAGGCAAGGTCATTTTCAGTTTTTTTTTTATCTTGCTAGCCTATCAAGTATCAACCAACCTTAACACCAACGCTTGATTACACTTGTATCGAGAAATAATAGGTTCAAGCACGAATCACTTAATGCGGTATCAGAGTACTTAGACTCAGAGTACCATGTTCAAGTCTTAAACGCTTCTCAATTAGAAAATGGAGTTGCATTTTTTTGGATCAAGATATGACAGAAGTAGGAGGCATGTTAGTGATACAGATACTAAATACAGTTACATAATTCGCATCTTCTCAATTTTTTTACATTCTAATAAGATGGTAGTGCACGACTTTGACAAATTAATCAACATGTTAAACATTTTTTTTTGAACTAAATCAGGAGAAACAAAGAATTGATTAGGGAACTCAGTAAACCTCGTCCAGGGTCGCAAGATCTGCACTTCCCCACGCAGTATTCACAGTCTTTATTAACCCAATGTATGGCGTGTCTATGGAAGCAGCATTTATCGTATTGGCGAAACCCGTCTTATTCTGCTGTGAGACTCTTGTTCACGGCCATTATCGCTCTTTCATTGGGAACTATTTTTCACAGTCTTGGTTCGAAAAAGTATGTTGACAAGCGGTGCTTATTAGACTCTCTCATATTTGGAATTCATTCTATTGCTTTGCTGCAACTCTTAAAAATGACTTGTTTGATACTGAGACAAGTAGCCTATTTTTCAGGCAAAAAACCTAAAATAACACCAAAAACAAAAAAGGAAACCCTGCTTTAAGTTGGTCAGCCAAGTGAAAACTTTTAGACCTTGTTCATTTGCAGGTTTTAAGCTCCACCATTTGCTCTGTTGCTTGAAAGGTACAACAAAACAAGCCTTCAGTCTGTACTTCACAATTTTAGAAAATGTTTTCGGTCTGGAAGAAAATATAAATTATTAACCAAAAGAAGCGTTTAAAAGCAAGGACCAAACAAGTTCCTTCCTATACTGACTCAAATATTTTTTTTATTCAGAGAAAAGACACAAGATTTATTCAACGCTATGGGTTTAGAATTTCTAACTGTTGTGCTTCTTGGTACTCAAACCGCTTCTTCGGTACAACCAGTGGTCGATACAGGAAGGACCGTATTTTACCGAGAAAGAGCAGCTGGAATGTACTCGGCTTTACCATATGCATTAGGACAGGTAATTACTAGTATTATTCTCTGAATTTTTATACTAAAGACTCGTTAGTCTTTACACTTGATGAACTGTGGACCTTACACTATAGTTCACTCCTGTGGTTGACAATGTCTTAGCAGCAGAAACAGGAAAGCAAGGAGAAGACGATTTTAACTAAAATATTGATAAAATCTTTAAATCCCGACAATTTCTATGGAAATGGAGGGCACCTTCAGTCTTCACCTAGTTACCCCCTACCTGTGTGGGTTTTTTAAAAACTATGTCATGTAGCATATTTCGATTCCTACCTATCGGAATATGTTACTGTGCTGGGCCACAACGCCATCTGTAGCAACCCATCAACTCTGTTAAGTTTGCGGATACAAATCATTAGAAACGGAAAAAAGTATTTTTTATTCCTCACCAATTTTACAGATAGCAAAGTTCAAAATTTTCATCTTCTCCTTCATTGCAATGTTAATCTAACACCAGAGCCATAAATAAGAATTATAGCTGAGTATTCCCTCAAAGTATTCCATAGCCAGCCAAGTAGATTAAAATATTTCTGTATTCATGAACTCATTTTCTTTTATAAGATGTAGTTAAAATAATAACTATATGTAACTTCCAGTTGTTTTCCGGCAGCATATTAACATTTTTTCAACGAACTTTTCATTTTGCAGATTTTAATTGAGCTACCATATGTTTTAGCACAAACTACAATATATTGCCTCATAGTTTACTCTATGATGGGATATGAATGGACATCGGCTAAGTTTTTCTATTACTTTCTTATTATGTATTTCACCTTTTTATATTTTACATACTTCGGCATGATGACCGTTAGTATGACCCCGAATCAACACATAGCTGCTGTAATCTCAAGTGTATTCTATTCAATATGGGCACTTTTCTCAGGATTTATCATCCCAAAACCAGTAAGTCACAATTAAACTCTGCTTTAACAAACTCTTAATCCTGAAGTTTTGTAGTCGATTATATATTTAAGATAAGTTAGGATAGCTTGGCCTACCAAAAGATGCAGATAATCAGTGGAAAATAAAGATACTACTGCTTATAGCTATTTAGCTGAAATTCACAAATACTTGGTGTTCCTTCCTTAACAATCTCTGCAACTTTGGTTTTCATCTTTTTGACTTTCCGAAATAACTTAGCTTCAGATTTTTAGCTTATAAGCTGGTTCCTTAAGACTTGAGTTCTCTTGGTAGCCGCTTTTACAGATAGCCGAAATAAATTCATTTTTTTTTTGTTTTTTCTTCAAAGCCCAGATTGTATCTGGTAGATCGGCTTAAAAGCTGTGGTTTTCCATTTTTAACTTTGGCCTGAAAAAACTCAAGTCTTTTGGGGGTTTTATTGCGTTGCATCTCGTAAAAGCTAAAGTTTTGTGCTTAAAAGTTGCATTGCATTTGGTTGATTAGCTTAAATTTCAGGTTTTTCTGGTTTTTCTTGGCCTGAACATCTAGTAGTTTTAAGCTGGATACACATAATTTCTTTGAGAAAAAAAAGTTCAGCTTATTTTCTTAAAAGCTGCAAGCAAACAAGTTCTTAAACTAGATGAATCCAGCTTGTTTCTCAAACCCAAAATGATCTTATTTGCTTATATTCTGAAGCCTAACGATCCAGCATAGTTAGCTAAGCAGCTTTTCTTATTCCTTTACGATCTTCACAACTTAATATTTCTGTGTAAGATCAACTGGCAGCTTATTGGAGACAGAAATTTTTCTTGGTTCAGTCACCTTAAAAGAAATTCAGGCAAAAACAATGAAAACTCAGCTTTTAAGTAAGCTAGATTCAGCACAAATCATAAACAAAAGCTTACAATTAATCAACTTCTTCCAATACAATATTACAGAGAATTCCAGTTTGGTGGCGATGGGTATATAATATTTGCCCGTATGCATGGACTTTGTCGGGATTACTTACTTCACAATACGGAGATTTTGATAACAAAATTGAAACTGGCGAAACAGTAGAGGAATTTCTGAAAAGATATTATGACTTTAACCATGACTTTTTAGGGTCTAACGCGCTCATTGTTGTTGGAATATCATTGATCTTTGGGTTCGCATTTGTCTACTCCATCAGATCATTTAACTTCCAAAACAGATAATGAAGCCAAAATTCAAGAGAAAGTATAAAGGTGCAACTTACCACAAGTGCGTATTATGTAAATGCAATATAACTGTACTGGGTTTTTTTTTTATAAGCTTTCATTCACTTCCGTAGAGTGATTTTTTTCTTTGTCGGGTTTCTGATGGTGGATTAAGTTAATAGTTTTTCCCTTTTTCGTATTTATTTGCTGTCTATTTGCAAAAAAAAATCCCCTTCCGAATTTCATGGTTTATACGTGAAGGGTTTTGAGCTTTAGGTGAGTCGTTTGTGGCTAGTTGTCCCTTCGAGTTTTAGTTAAAACGTTAACAACCCAAATGATATAAACACAATGTACCGTTATTCAGTATTTTCGTTATTCAGTATTTTCAACACTTAATGTAAATTTTTAACAGCTGCTTCTGAAGATCTACAAAATAAACGAATTATCATTATCCGGCAGTATGTAACTCAGGCCAAACTTATTATGATGCGGATTTTTGGGACTTCCAAACACCAAACAAACTGTATGTACGTATAATGAATTCATCAACCAAAAAAATTTATTGTTCTTTTCTCTTAAATTCAGTCTAACAAATTCCAGTACCGAAGCAAACTTGCAGATATAGGCTATTACGACGAGAAAACTATTGATCCTTTAGAGAAAAATGATGGCTGACGAGTGAAGAAACATGTGTTACATTAAGAGAAAATCATATATGTACAGATGTACTCGAAGGTCCTTGGGCTAGTTATTAACTGATCTATACTAAGCTTCGTCGAAAGCATGTGGATATACATCAAAAGTCCAGATATACAACAATGCAACTATGCATTTATACCAGATATTGCGATGAACCATGATATTAACCTCTTGTGTGGTTTGTTTTATTTTATTTTGCTCAGCCTTTTTTCAAATAAAAAATTACGTGCCCAGGACTCGAGAGATACATTGATACTATTCTAAAGTGAAGTCAAACTCCTTGATCTTTTGCTATAATATTGAAGAACTAACAACCAAATGAAGATGTAACAGAAAGTGAATTATTTATTGGGCAGTAACCTGGATCACTAACTGCTCTTACTTTGTCAACTATACTGGACCATTTGACAAGGTTTGAGGGGGAAGTATGTGGAACTGATAGTTTGTGAGAAAATTGAAATTCCTATCCGCTGTTCTAGTTGTATTTTGCAGTAAGGTTCCAAGTGAGGTTGCAACCACAGTTAGAACAATATAGGACTCAAGTCTTAATGAAAAACTCTCAGAATCCCTCTAGATTTTTCTGCCTATCTCTATATTGCTCCTACTCTATAACTATCACGTATAAATCAATGACATCCCACCATTGTTTTCTTTTTAAAAGCTCACGTGTATTCTCTCAAGAATGGGTTCTTTATAGTTTAGAACACACACTTTTTACAAGCTAGGTTATCAACTATTTATACAAGTAAAACAATCTTCTTGCTTCAAGATCTTTTATGATTGCTTTTGACTTCTTTTGATTGGCTTCAATCTCTCCATATTGCACATCTGCCTTTTGTAGGATTGACATCAATTTTCATAAGTTAATACCTGTTTAATAACAAGGTTGAAAGTAGGAGTTAGTCTTTTCCTATAACTAGGAAACATATAAAGATAATATATTTTAGAGATAATATCTTTCCATATATATATGAAACACCTAACTCCATATTACATTCAATCTTTAAACGAATTATACTGAATATAGATAAGGAACAAAAGATTGAAACAAGTGATAAGGACAAGAATAAGAATATAGATACATATTACAAAGGAAACATAACCTTATAAACTAATCTCTTTATATGTTTTTAGAAAACATCTTTCCTTAACACTTTTATATTCTCACTTTACGCATATTAAACCTTTAAGATCATATGAGAATATTTCCTGCATACTGTAGAACAAATATTAATCAATAAAGAACAGTTATGCAGTTTTACAGAACTAGACAGAATTCTGCTGAACAGCAGGTTGGAACTGTGGTTGCAACTGAGGTTGCAACTGGTACTTGAAACCACCAACGCTGTCTAAGCAGGTTGTAACTGTGGTTGTAACTGAGCTTACAACATTACTAGAAACCTATCAACATAGGTTGTAACTGAGGTTGCAACTGGTACTTGAAACCACCAACGCTGTCTAAGCAGGTTGTAACTGTGGTTGTAACTGAGTTTACAACATTACTAGAAATCTATCAACATATGTTGTAACTGAGGTTGCAACATTGCTTGAAACCTAACAACACCTGTCTTAGTTCATAATAAACAGATAGGATTATTTAGTGAAAACCATTAGACAACAAATATAATTTAGACCAGGAATCTGGTCCTAACAAAATTCATGAGAAACATGGCAACACGGGCTTTGTTTTTTTGTTTTTTTACTAAGTACTACTAAATGTGCCAAAAGTTATGAACATATTGGTAGTTTAGTTGGCGTCCGTTAGATGCATAAACATTTATCTCAAATGGAGAACAACTTCATTTCACGACCTAAAAAGCAACGACACACAGTTGTTTATTCCGTTATTAAGCGCGGCCTGAGGATAGTGAAGTCTGCAATCAAATTTGACTCTACATTAGTTTGTTTTCGATTTTGTTGACTTTCCTGGTGATTTATTTTCTGCATTTCTAATATTGCATTTATAATATGTAATGAAACAAACAAATGCCAGACAAGTTTTAATTATCAATATTATGCCTCCCTAGAAAAAGTAGTCAATAATTCTGCCAAGAACATTATTGATTTATGCAAGAAGTTAGAAGTATTAATTAAGCGTGAAAACTGAAAATGGTCGAAATCTGGTTTGTTTTAACCGAATATGAAAACATAATGTTGTGGACGAAATTTGAATACAAAATTACCACACAATTAATAATGTAGAAGGTTATTTGTCTTGTAAGCAAGATCCCATCACCTAATTACTTGCATCACAGGTAAAGGATTACGGAACAACCATAATATAATTAATTTTTAATTATAAAGAGGGGAACTTCGGGGAAATTACTTTATTCTTTCTAAAATATGTATACGACTAAAAATGTAAAATACTTGGTTCATACGTATATCATCCTTCTATTATAATAAATCAATTCAAATCAAATGAGTCTGTCCAATTTAGTCATTTTTTTTCAAAAATACCCGTATATTTTTTTATTAATTACAATAATACCATACTCACATAAAAAAAAATTAATAACTAATAACACTATTTATCACTCTTTAATAACCAAACATTCTTTTAAGTATTATCATATTATACTATTTTTTTTGTATTATCCATATATTTGTATCATAACTACGTTTATTTTATATATTTTGATTGCACTGCGCGTCACACACGTAACGCGTAGGACACAATTACTAATAAAAGTATAAGACAGCGATAGCAACAAATTACCTAATAAATAACCTCATATAGGCTGCTATGAGAGCAATCAATCCTAATTATAATATCTCAAAACTGTTCATTTTTTGTGGTTTGTAGTGAATTTAAAACTAATAAGTAAATGAACTCACATGTTTTCTGGAAAAATATTCGCAGTACTTTAAAGTTTAAACCCATGCAGCCATGCTAAACCCAGCTCATTTTGGTTATATTTTTGTATATAGTATAAATATGCAGACAAATAACACTGCAAAAGTTCCCCAACCACTACATGCAAAAGATGTCATTATTATTATTATGCGCTTGATTTATAGTAAAAGTTAGCCTCCTAGTACTTAATTAATTAAATAAATAAAATGATTCCTTTTTAATTTAATTGATTTGTCACATGTGAGCATTATAAGAACATGCATAGCTGGCAACTCAAAATACTAGTTTAGCTAAAAATAATATAACTGTGAAAATTAAAACAATCCAATGGTCTAGATTTATGCATGAGTTTTATAATTTTATTTTTATATAATTTTAATATATAAAATGCAAATTATAATTTTTTAAATTAAAAATTAACTTTACAACACAATAAAAAAGCAAACAAAATTATAAAACTCTAGTTGAAACTATCATAAATTTAAGAATTATTTAAAAATATTAAAAAAGATGAATGATTTTAATATATCTTATTTTATATATTAAAATTATATAAAAATAAAATTACAAAACTCACGCATAAATATAGATTATTAGATTGTTTTAATTTCATCCATTAGATAAAGGTTGGTGCATTATAAATTTTAAAAAATTTGAATCCACATCGTATGGGACCTGTTAGGATATAAGAAGCTTCATCACCAATTATTCATATATGACCAGATTATATAGGATTTTGATTGGTGGCTATTTTCAAGCAAAGAATCTGCTTTGTTGATCAGGAGGAAATAGTTTTTTTTTTTTTTTAAATGAGGGAAAATATGGATCTAGCTAAATTCAACTATTCAATACTTTTCATGCAAAGAATTATAAAAAAAACGCACCTACCAAAAAAACCTTAGTGCAATTATTTCATTATAGTACTTACCCCACTCCAAACAAAAACTCAATTATTCCTCATGGGCCATCGTTGATGACTTGATGTGTATTGGTGAACTCGTCTAAGATAATGTACTTTTGCATTTATTTAAACGACCATATATAACTTCATTTATTTGATAACCAGCTATTAAAAGGGAAGCTACAGTTGAAATTCAGTTGAAATTGTCTAGTAGATACAAAAATTAAAAAGGAAAAGAAAAGACGAGTTAAGTGGATGGGGGAGACCCTATTGTACAATGAGGATGCAGAAAATAGACGAATTAAATAATGATACACATCACATTTGATTTGATTTGGAGCGAATCATCTCATCATGCATAGATTTCCTCAATAGATATGGATGGTCAGATCAATAATACTTATACAATTATGTTAATTAAAAAATTCCAGAGATGTGAAATCTCTAAACTACCATTTATTGAAATGACCAAAAAACCCTCAAAATTAAATAACATTATGTAATTTAATAACTCTCCCCAACACTACAAAATAATATTTGATTTAGTGAGAGTCAAAAGCTGTCACAAACCTGTCGTTAATTTAAAAAGCTGTGACAAATCTGTCACAAATTGACTAAACTATCACAAAACCGTCACAAAAACCGTCGCTAATAAGCTCGTAACAAAAAATACCGTCACTAATCCCGTCGTTATTTGAGTATTTTTTTATAGTGCAAATTAGATGCCCAAATTCCCATCACCAATTACGTAAGCTTAAAATAGTAAGAGCCATTGCACTTAAACCGAGGTTCATGAAGCTGGTGATTCCAATTTCACTCGAATTTGTATTTTTTTTAATCTTAAAGTAATGTACATGCACTTTAATTTAAATTATATGCAGTTTGTGCCGATCTCTACGTCCTTTCAGCTTAACTATAATTTGATATATGTTGGAAAAGGAATTTTTTTTTGAAAAAAGCCGATTTAGTAAATGATTTCCGGTGAAAAGGCTATTTTTTTGGTGAAAAGGCTATTTTTTGGTGAAAAAAATGATTTCCGGTGAGAAAACCCATATTTAAAAAAAAAATCGTTATGAAATTAATTATTTTTTTTGTAGTTCGTTACAGTTTTCGATTTTTTAATTTGTTATGAGTTTAGGAATTTTTTTAAATTTAATACTATTTTTTGGGATTTCTAGAAAAATAAAATATGAGTATTCTGTTTTGACTTGAGTAAGTAAGTTATTTATAAGTAAGATGAACATTTGAAAATGTTATCGATGAAGGATGTGAAATAAGGAAGTGATCATATTCGGTTTCGTCCAGTTCGGTCTTCAGTTTTTTTTCTTCAAAAATAGGGAACTTTGTCGCAGTTTGGTTTTCGAGTCAGTTTGTAGTTGAGATCTCGGTAAATATAGTTGAGATAGAAGTTGTACAACAGTAGAAGGGAGCGAAGAATTTGAACTTCATCATGTAAAAGAAAAGGAAAGAAAAGAGCATAACAAGTGTTGCTAGTTATTTTATTTTTTTGAAAGGAAGTGTTACTAGTTATTGACTTCAAGTATTCCTACCACAGTTTTCCACTTCAAAATTAAAAAAGTACAATTCTATTTCCAAGTGGTAATTAGACTCAACGACCTATTTCTTGATTAACCAATTTCACACTACTACTCTCCTAATTATCTAGTTGAATAATATTTATATATTCATAAACCGGACTTATATAAAACGCAACAACTTTAATTAGTTCCTTCTTGGCTATAATTTCACAAGATTCGGGTGCATTATCGTGCGATTTTTTTTATTTTATTTTAATAAGTAAATGTATATATATATATATATATATAAATGAGATATAACTCAGACATACAATAAAACACATAAAACATAATACAGAGAAACAAACTTGCTCGGGCACAAGAAAATAAACAAAGGCATCAAACTTGTTAAATTAGTTCATAGTCAAAGCTACACATCCAACAAAGTACAAACTACTAATCTGAGGCTATAACCTCTAAAATAGATACAACAAACTCGCTAATTATCGTAAATTCGCGCTATATTCAAATAAAGATAGGTAACTCATCTCGTCAATGAAAGGTAATCTGCTCAAACTCTCTCAAACAGGAACCATCAGACAAGGCATATGACAAACCATCAGTCGAATAAAGAATCAAGACTCAACCTCTGTAGTATAACTCTAATCAGTCGCACCCCATTATCGTGGGACTCTCGTAAAGCACCCAGCACTATATAAGTGCGACTTGGACACTTCCATTTGTTGTATATAAAACCTAATTTACAATATAAAAGTTGCATTATGAAAAAGAGGTTTTGAAACCTGATCCTTTTTCTTTTGACTTGGTCGTGTAATTTGTAGAATTTTCAACAAAAGAATTCGTAAGCAATTAACTTTCTGTACTTGACTTGACCAAGATGGTTGATCCCATGCTTATAAGCTAGAAGACATTATTTGAATAAGGTCAGTCTACCTCGTGGTACTAAATTACCAATGTGTCAACATATATACAGATATACTTATATTATGAAGAGTCGTATTCGGTCATTTCATAATAAAAAAAAAGTTAGAAGGCAGACGAAATTAGTGACAGATTTTTGCTTTCCAACGCACTAATTGGAGACGGCATGGTGACGGATTTCAATTTTACTGATAGAAATTGTCATTTAGCTATAGATTTCTAACAGATTTGACAGTCGTCCCGGACCCGGATTGGAACCTTTTTTTACAGTGTTTCTATAGTTTGCTTTTTAATTGAATGGTTTCATTTTAATTTTTACGTGTGTTTTGGTCCTTCTGGATCCAACATCTTGCTTACAAAATTGGCAAAACAACTGTTTTCCATATATATTGAATATTTGAATATATTTAAACTGTATAAACTATAAACTTCATATGTGAGGTTTTATGGGGTTTTCTGTCTCTTAACAGTAATTAGGTTTTCTTTTAGTACGTAAATCTATAGCCATGATCAAATTTTTGGGTACATGCAATGCAGCATGCAGTCAGGGTTTGGGTTGTGAGATATTTCAAGATCATTTTTTATATTAAAGGGTGGTTTTTTTTTGGGTACTGGTTGGTGTGTTTTGGCCAATGCAGTATGCAATTATGTTGGATCTATTAATTTGCAGTTAAAAGAGTATCTTGGAACCGGTTTCTACAGTTTAAAGAAATGAAAATGTTGGTTATGTGATATTAAGTGTAAATGTTGTTACTTTTCTAATATGATGGACTGATTTGTAAGTTCTGGATACTTGATGTATCCAAAATAAATGTTGTGTAATTTTCCTGTTACTTTTCTAATATGATGGACTGATTTGTAAGTTCTGCATACTTGATGTATCCAGTATGAATGCTGTGTAAATTTGGTTTAATGATAAGAAGAATCATTATTTCGTTTTAATAAAATCAGTTTATCTCTCTCTCTATAAACATATATACATATATATATATATACATACATATACCTAAATCTGAAATCAGTATAAATTGGGTTCAATCACAGCCTGATTATGGCTTTCTACATGGTATAAATCCGCTGCTAATTTTCTTATGATAAATCAGCTTTTTTGACTGGTTTGCATATTTCTTCTCTTTTTCTCTGATTAACATAATAGGTTGATCTTTATTCACTTTGTTGAATAATAGAGAACTGTAATTGGTGAAGATAGGTTAGTAATCGATTGATTGGATTCTTGGATATTCCGTTAGGGTTTCTTGGTTGATTTGGGTTTTTTCTGTGTTAAACCTAGTTTTTTTTTAGAGACTAATATGTCGATTCCTCAAAATAATGATTACGAAAACCATGTTGATCCATCTGTTCAACCACCTGTTGTTAGTACTATGAATACTTATTATATAGGAACCAATGAAAATACTAGTGCTAGTCTTGTTAATCCTGTTTTAAATGGGACTAATTTTCATAATTGGAGGAGGGCAATGGAAATTGCCATTGGGGCTAAGTCAAAATTAGGGTTTGTTACTGGTTCTTTATCATGTCCATCTGAGACTGATGTGTGGTATGGAGCATGGGTACAGTGCAATTTGATTGCTATGTCATGGATTCTTAATTCAGTAAATCAAGAAATAGGGCAATCCATTTTATATGTTGATAATGCTGCTAGGATGTGGAGAGAGTTAAATGAGAGGTTTGCTCAAAGCAATGAGGCTAGAATTTATGAAATTCATCAAGAAATACATTCTATTGTTCAAAAAGAATTATCCATTTCAGCTTATTTCACTAGGTTACAAACTCATTGGAAACCCTGTCTGTTTTAAATCCATTACCTAGATGCACCTGTGGGGTTACTGGAGGATGTACTTGCAATTTTATGGCTGTCATAGTTGCTAGGGAGCATAGAATGTTTAAGATGATTTTTCTGATGGGTTTAAATGATCAGTATTCACATGTTAGGAGCCAGATCTTGCTTATGAAACCAATGCCTAGTTTAAATGACATGTATACAATGTTAATACAAGAAGAAAAGCAAAGGAGTGTGCATAACATGGGTATAAATCAGAATATGGCTTTTACCATTAATAGTACTGGTACTTCTAACCAGAATATGATAGGTAGTAATGCTAATAATGTGGCTAGGTTCAAGAATGTACAGAGGGGTGTTATTAAGTGTTCTTTCTGTGGTTTTGATGGTCATGGGAAGGATAAATGTTATAAAATTCATGGGTATCCACCAGGATGGAAAGGTAGACCAAAGCCAAATTTTAATGGGTCACAGAGAGGGTATGGTAGTAGTGTACCAAGGGCTAATATGGTTTCAATGAATCAAGGGTCAATAGGTCAAGGTGTTTTTGGTGGACAAGGGGTTTTAGGTCCACATGGTCAGATAGGTATGAGCCAGAGGGGTGTGCATCAAGATCAAAATGATCAAAATGTTTGTTCTTCATCTAGCTATACAGCAACACCTTTACATTTACCTCAGCAAGATGTAGAAGTTAGTAACAGTTTTAATGGGCAATCTCAGGGTGTGTCTTGCTCAAATCTTGCTTTCACTGGTATGTCAGGTATACCAATTTCTTGCTCTTCTTTTGTCTTAAATAAAGTTTTTTCATCTCCTAATATTTGGATTATTGATAGTGGAGCTAGTGAACACATGGTTAATTCTATTTCTTATTTTTCTAAGTCACATAAAGATTTTAATTCACATGTTAATTTACCTAATGGACAAACTGCTAGTATTAGTCACATAGGTACTATAGTTTTTAATACAGGTTTAGTCCTATGTAATGTTCTTTGTGTACCTACTTTTAACTTTAACTTGGTATCTGTTAGTAAATTGACTAGGGATTCAGGATATAGTTTGTTTTTCTCATCTAAGGCATATTTGATTCAGGACCAGGTCTCCTTGAAGATGATTGGTAGAGCAGATGAAAACAATGACCTTTATTTCCTTAATAAGAGTGATATTAATAATGTTGTTTATGTAAATAGTGTTTCTAGTAGTTCAGCTTCTGTAAAAGAACAAAAATTGTGGCATGATAGGATGTCCATCACAGGTTGTACTTAAAATTCTTGTAAGTAGTTTGAATTCTTGTAATAAATTTGTTTTTTCAAATGATCCTTGTGATATCTGTCATTTTGCCAAACATAAGAAAAATCCTTGTCCTATTAGCTTGACCAAAGCAAGAAATGCTTTTGAATTAGTACATTGTGATTATGGGGACCTTCTTCTGTTCCTACTATAGATGGTTATAGGTTTTTTCTTACTATTGTAGATGATTTTAGTAGGTGTACTTGGGTTTTTTTTGATAAAACATAAGTCTGAAACTGCAGTCATTATTCCTAATTTTCATAAAATGGTTTCTACTCAGTTTAATTCTAAAATAAAAATATTAAGAAGTGATAATGGTACAGAATTTAATTTACTAAACTTTTACTTAAATAATGGCATAATACATCAAACAAGTTGTGTAGACAGACCACAGCAAAATGGAGTAGTGGAAAAAAAACACCAACACTTGTTAAATGTTGCTAGAGCTTTAAGGTTTCAATCAAGCATTCCTATTGTTTTTTGGGTGAATGTGTCTTGACTGCTACTTATATAATAAACAGAACTCCTTCTCTTTTGTTGTCTAATAAGTCTCCTTTTGAGCTTTTATATTCACAGCAACCTATATATTCACATTTGAAAGTTTTTGGTTGTTTATGTTTTGCTAGTTCTTTGGCTAGAAACAGAAGTAAATTTGACTCTAAAAGTAAAAAGTGTGTTTTTATAGGATATGGTACTAGTGTAAAAGGATATAAATTACTGGATATCAATAGTAATGAGCTTTTTATGTCAAAAGATGTAGTTTTTTTATGAGAATGTTTTTCCTTTCTTTGATAAACAAATTAGCATGTTTGGTAGTGAAGATAATTTTCTAATGGGTTTTGATTGTTCAAAGAATAGTACAAGACAAGAGTCTGATAAAGTGGTTAACATTCAAGATGAAAGACCAAAAAGGACAACAAAGACACCTCAGTATTTAAAAAACTTTCATTCCAGTACTTGTAATTTTTCTAATATTTCTTCATCTATGAATTATCCCTTATCTTCTTCTGTTTCTTATGAACATGTGTTTCCTACTTATA
This sequence comes from Primula vulgaris, assembly GCA_963920805.1. Lineage (NCBI taxonomy): Eukaryota > Viridiplantae > Streptophyta > Magnoliopsida > Ericales > Primulaceae > Primula > Primula vulgaris. The sequence continues at coordinate 14,734,800 of OY987212.1, forward strand.
AGTCCTTCAATTTGAATGTTTCTTCTGTTATAGAACCTAAAACTTATAAACAAGCTTCTATTGATTCTAAATGGGTAGAAGCAATGGAAAATGAAATCAAAGCTTTAGAAGATAATAAAACTTGGGTTTTAACTAAGTTGCCTATTAATAAGAAACCTATAGGGTGTAAGTGGGTGTACAAAATAAAGCATAAATCAGATGGTACTATAGAAAGGTATAAGGCTAGACTTGTAGCTAAGGGCTATACACAACAAGAAGGTATAGATTATGAGAGTACTTTTTCACCTGTAGCAAAAATGGCCACTATTAGGTGTTTTTTGGCTGTAGCAGCTTCTAAAAATTGGTTTTTAGAACAAATAGATGTTAATAATGCCTTTCTACATGGGGAATTAAATGAAGAAGTGTATATGGTGTTACCACCAGGATTTCATAAAACTGATGATTCATTGGTATGCAAGTTACAAAAGTCACTTTATGGCTTAAAACAAGCTTCTATGCAGTGGTTTTCTAAAGTAAGTAGTGCTCTTTTAGAGTTTGGTTTTGTTACGTCTTATGCAGATAATTCTTTATTTATATTACAAAAAGGTCAGGATTTTCTTACTTTATTAGTATATGTGGATGATATTATCTTAGGAAGTTCTTCTTCTCCTTTGATTAATGTAGTTAAGTATTTTTTGAATGAAAAATTCAAGTTAAAAGATTTAGGACTGTTGAACCATGGGGTTCAATAATTGATTTTGATTATAACTTTGATTATGTTTTTAATGATTTTACGATTTCTCTATTTCGATGATATAATGCTTGTTTTTTTTTTCCAAAAATAGAATTTGTAAATTGCAGAATGCCAGAAAGATAGAGCTCGGAAAAACGAAGCCACAGTTTCAAGCGGAACCAGAATCGGAGCTAAAACGAAGGAGTTATGGGCTTTCGAAGAAGACCGAAAAAAAACTGCCAGAAGAACAGTAGACCGATCGACTGTACAAAAACGACCGATCGTTTTTGTACAGATTTCTTCCAGTGAGCAGGTCGAAAAAACGACCGATCGTTTTTTCAGAAACGACCGATCGTTTTCTGGAAAACGACCGATCGACTGTAGAAAACGACCGATCGTTTTCTGCAGTTTTCGAAAACAGCTTTTCAGCTTATTCTGGAAAATAGCTGTTAAAACCCTCAACCACTGCCAACGGTCATAACCCAGAAAAACAGACTGTTTGGCATATATAACCATCCAAATCTCTCTTTCTATACTCACCAATTACAACATCAATCAACTTCCTTCAACTTCTCATTAAAAACCCAAATATCACCATTTTGGTGTGTATATATTCGAGAAAGAGGAAAATCAAAGAGAATGAGATTCAAGCTCGATCATCATCAACAACTCACCAATTAGCTTTTTAAGAAGCAATTAGAATAGTGAGTGTAGTTACGTTTTGTAACAAAAATTGTATCGAGTGTTTTATAAACTCATTTGTGAGCGAGTGATCGGGTAGAGGCTTTGTAAGCAAGTGAAGCTTAAAAGCTCTAGGTCTTTTCATTCGGGTACTCATAAATTGAGGGGGAGTCGTAGACTCGTAGTCGTGTTCTCTTGCACTTGTATCAAGAGTAGGAACCTCGGGTAGAGGGTGAGCCAATCGGTCGATTGAGCTCGATAGGGTTTGTAAAATCCGGAAGAAACATTTTAGTGAAATACTCGGTAGTACCGAGGAGAGGACGTAGGCGCGTTTGCCGAACCTCTATAAATCACGGTGTCATTTTCTTCCCTTCCTTTTACTTTCCGCAACTTATATTCTTGCGTATTTATTGCTTGCGTTTAGTTATTTTAGCAATTTATTAACTCTTGGTAAAACGCTTAAGATTAGAATTGCATAAGTTGGGTGGTTAGTTGCATAGAATTTTAATTAGGCGAAAATCGCCATAAACCTTATTCACCCCCCCCCCCTCTAAGGTTAGCACATGGGCCAACAAGGACCATTAAGATTTTTTCTAGGATTAGTGGTTGCAAGAAGCCATAAAGGTATTCACATTTGTCAAATAAAGTATGCTCTTGAATTATTAGCTGATTCAGGCCAATTGGATGCAAAACCTGTTTGTTTTCCAATGGACACTAAACAAAAGCTGGTTAATGACAAAGATAGTATTATCTCTGATATTAAGTCTTATAGGCGTTTAATTGGTAGACTGTTGTACTTAACAATTACAAGGCCAGATATTACTTTTTCTGTACATGCTCTCAGTCAGTTTTTAGCAGCACCTACAAAGGAACATTTTGATGCTGCAATAAGAATACTGAAATATGTCAAGATGAATCCAGCACAAGGTATTCTTTTCTCATTATCTTTCAGTTTAAAATTAAAAGCTTTTACTGATAGTGACTGGGCTGGATGTACTACAAGAAGGTCAGTCACAAGCATTTGTATTTTTCTGGGTGAATTAATGGTTAATTGGAAAAGTAAAAAACAAAATGTCGTTTCTAGGAGTTCTTGTGAAGCTGAGTATAGGGCATTAGCCAATACTAGTTGTGAAATAGTTTGGTTTCTACAGTTGTTAAAATATTTTGGTATTTCTCAGGTTGGTGTTATCCCTATTTTTACTGATAGTAAATCTTCTTTAGCATTAGTAGACAATCCAGTAAATCATGAAAGAACAAAACATATTGAAATTGATTGTCATTTTATCAAAGAAAAAATTGATGCTGGTATTGTTCATCCATTGTATGTATCTTCTTCTAATAATCTGGCAGACTTGTTCACTAAAGAATTGGGAAATCCTGTTTTTCAAGGATTGTTGTTCAAGATGTGAGTTTTATCTTTGCACTCTCCATGTTGAGAAGGGTATATTAAGTGTAAATGTTGTTACTTTTCTAATATGATGGACTGATTTGTAAGTTCTGGATACTTGATGTATCCAGAATAAATGTTGTGTAATTTTCCTGTTACTTTTCTAATATGATGGACTGATTTGTAAGTTCTGGATACTTGATGTATCTAGTATAAATGTTGTGTAAATTTGGTTTAATGATAAGAATAATCATTATTTCGTTTTAATAAAATCAGTTTATCTCTCTCTCTATAAACATATATATATATATATATATATACCTAAATCTGAAATCATTATAAATTGGGTTCAATCACAGCCTGATTATGGCTTTCTACATGTGAGTTCTGCACGCAACATGTTTCGTCAATGCGGTGTTTTAAAGATTTCAAATGACAGGAGTTTGTTGCTCTATGTTTTTACTGAAAGTTTGGCTCGAAGTGGTCTGTTTTATACAGTAGCTTTCTTGGCTACTTTGTTTTGGCCATCTTTAGTTTAAATAGGTGGTTTTAGCAAGTTTGTGCTAAGTATAAGTGTAATAAATCTTGTGTTAGGATCTCTTGTATTTTTATGCTTTCTTTTATGCCAGTTTTTGTTAATGTAACTAGGTTAGGTCCCAATGTCATGGAGTATCAATAAAGTGTTGGTTTAGTTAAAAAAAAACTATAAATTATGTGAACATATTTTGGAATAAATTAATTTAGGCCATGGAGTTTTTTTTCTCTCGAAATACTGAAACCGAACCGAGTCGGTTGGAAATTAGACCAAAGTGAATTTTCAGTTTGTCTTGGATTTACATTTCCGAAACAAAAAATTAACCAAACCGAACCGGAAAACCAAAACAATTTAATTAATAATGCTAGACATTGAGTTTGTCTAGATATCTTATTTATTTTATGTAATTTTGAAGAAAAAAAATATATTTAATTACTAATTTGTGTCAAATATGTTACTATTTAATAGAACTCAAATGTAATTATCATAATATTTGTGGAAACTAAAAATAACCAAAAATTGAAATGTTTAGGTTTAGTCCGGTTTTACGAAAAAAAATCAAAACTTAACCGTTGAGTTTTTATTTATTTATTTATGTTGATTTCAGTTTACCACAGAAGCAACCAAGTCTAACCCATCCTAAGTGAATTGGCAATTTACCTAACGAAAGTGTCTATATATCTATTATAATACGTCAACAGCCAAGAGTTAATAAATCTGTTAAATTTTGTACTAAAATATTCCAAAATACCCATACTGCTTTTTTTTAATTACCCTATTGTGCTAGCTAGTTTGATCATTTATAGTCAGGAGTTTTATAGGTTTAGAATAATAAACTATCTGCTTTTAACGATTTGGATATCCATTTTTTAAAATTTTCAATTTAGGTACCATACTATAATAATTTTTCAATTTAGATACCACCGTTTAAATAACTCACGGAATCATGTCACGTGACATTTGATAAACATTAATTTAAAAGACTAATTTGACAATTTTGCATAAAATAATTTGAATCCATATATAATTTCATTACATCGGCAAAAGCACAAGTTGGACTTTTCTATTTCCATTTCCATTTCTCAAACAATTAAACTATAAAGTGGGGGAAATAGTTGTTAGCTACTTTAATCAGGCTTGAATAACAAAATTATATGCACACTTCAGTTTCGTCATAAGCTTTGACATTTCTGCCATAACAAAACAATTACCAAGTACTTTTCTAGAACATATTTACTTTTGATATACAAACATTTACTTTTCTTTTTTCCGGAGATATCTCACATTTCAAGAACTACGTACACACCATAAGTTGGGGAACTATACATGAGAGAACAATTAAAATTTTAAATAAAATTACATCAATTAATGTACATAACCCCCTCTGGATTACTATTAAAACTTAATTGGTACTATTATGGGATCTATTTGCATAATCGTATACGTAGACGTTAGGTTAGAATTCATTTGTAAGGATCGTAGTTGTACATTCGTTAATGAAGGCTTCGACAACACTATATATTCTGTTAATAATAAAACAGATCCATTAATTACCTTTTCTTTTTTATGTAAGCTAATTTATTAAGAAAAACAACATTACGTTACTTATATTCTACATAAAACATGTTTTCCAAATCGTGATTAATATACACTAGAGACTAGAGAGAAGGGCATCAACCATGCATATATATATATATATATATATATATACGTCCAAGTAATTTTTAACTGAAATCTCTTAAAAACAAAAAGAAACAAATACTCAAATTGCAGGGCCTAGATGGCATACTTTTGTTAGATTTGGATTAAATTAAATCTAGTGGATCAGAACTCAATAATTAGAGATCTTTTAATGCCACCATCTAGAAGTTCAAAGTTACAAATACTAGTCACATGCTAGTCTAATTAAGCTAGAGGTATACATAAATATGCAAGAAATTAAGGTCCTACGTAAAGTTGTACAGATTATAATGTACAATATACTATTACCAAAACACATTAATAAACTCCAACTATGTTAGTCATAAAACTCATAACGCGTATTTTACAAAGTGACTGTTTTTGTCAGAGGTAATTTGAAAAAAAAGAGTTATGTTATTTTTTGAAAAGAAATTCTGCTATATATACGTGTATATGTCACTGGTGAGGTTATCATAGGAGCATGTACGTGTATGTAAACAAAAATCTCGTACATGATCTGAACCAGAAGTAAACTTTGTAGTAATATTAACATAAGTAATAATGTCACGTACCAGGTAATTAACAAGCACTAATCTAGCTAAAATCAAATGAATACTATTATAATTAAGGCGAAGAGGCAGGGGCGGACACAGGGTGGCTGGGGGTGGCCGTGACCACCCCGCAGCGATTTTCAATTTTTTTTTAATTTTTTTATGTGTAATTTAATTTTTTTCTAAGATATAGACATTGATGGTCCCCCTAATTAATTAAACAAAAGAGTTGTTGGTGTAGTGGTAAAATTGGTTTTAATGTATTGAAATTTTAGGAGTTCAAATCATGTTAGTTTATTGTTTTTATGTTTTTTATATTAAAATTACCAAATTTCGTAAACGAGCATTGTATTTTCTCAAACAAACAAAGATTATTAAAAAAGGTATTTTATTATCGAATATCATAATTTAATGTTAGAGTTAACGGACTACCACAATTGACCAAGATATGCAATGAGTGCGAACAATTAGCACACGAGAAACAAAGGTTCTTTATTGCAATGGTCCACATATTTTAAATGCAGCCTTTATATTGTCTCTATAGTTTCAACAACTACTGTAATGACCTAAACGATTGAAAAGCTATACATTTACTGATCTGAACAATTGACGGACTGACGCCCTAAAGCCTGGATGATCCCGTAGAATACAACTAGTTATATAGTTATTGTAGTGTACCTTACAAGGAATACAGCTCTCATGATATGCCTCAAAAAAATTAAAACCGTCAACTCTAAAAGTACAGAATTGTCGCTCATAATTCAAGTTCCCACATATGGCTTAGGAGTACATAATTATGTAGATACATATTTATTTCTGCAAGGATGACGAAGATTGCTGAAACTTTGATACTCGTAAAACTCTACTATCTAAGTGAGTCAAGTGACCAAATCCATTGCATCGACAAACTCCAAACTAAAAATTATCACTTTGAAAACATAGCAAGTATCGTTTTCTTTTGGAAGTTAAAACGATTACTAGTATTCAAGAAAAGTTTCAGGGATAAAAAAGAGTGTTAATTGAAAGTATGAGGACCAACAGCATCATTGACCGACACAGCGTTACACGCATTTTTATCTTCTAGAAGTTGAAACTTGACTATTATTCGTCTTTTTTTCAATCCAATAGTAGTATTTAAATAACCCCTCAACTTCTTCTTCCCATGAAATAAAAAAGTGACAACTTGGTACAAAAGGTCATAAAGAGATAAAAGGCACAACTACATTACTAACAATACACTCATCCCATTTTATTGAATCACTTTTCTCATTTTCTTGACAGAAACAAAATAACTCATTTTGTATATCAAGTTTCTCATTTCTCTTGGAGCGACAAAAATTCCGTTGCTTGAATCAAGTTTCTGATTTCTCAAGCCGAGGATTGATATGTAAGTTCTGTGGATGTTTCTTTTTGGATGCAGATTTTAAGCTCAGCTTATATATATTTTAGTTATTAGTTAGTGGATTTCCTTAGTTCATTCGAAGCTAGAGGTTTGTTTTCAAGGCCTGAAAAAACTTGAAGTTTTGTAAAACTAGAAGTGATTATTTTTTGGTCTAGAGAAAAGCTAGCTTATTTGTGTCAAAGCTTAATCCATAAATAAATTTACTTATTTCTCTTGGTAGTGGCAAATTATCTCATATTCTTCAAATAATATTCTCTGTAGTGATAAAAAAAAACATTTCTTGAATAAAGAAAATATCAACTTTATTGACAGTGACATATAGAACTCATTCCTTGAATAATTGTTATGAAACTGAAAATATCTCCATGTTGGTATCAAATTATCTGATTTCCCAGAAATTTTCTGGCAACGGCGGAAAAACTCATATTTTGAGAGAAAAGACATCAAGAACCACGAAATAGCCATGATAGACTCGGGCAATGACAAAAACTTGGTTTTCTTGAATAACATTCCCATTTTTTTCTCCAGAAAAGTCATTACTCGTATTAATATTCTCATTTCCACACAAAACAAGTCTCATTTCTTAAATCACTTCTATTGGCAGTGACGAAAATAGAAAGCCGGAACCATGATGGACTCAGGCAGTATACGGATGGGCAGCATGAGGTCGGCTGGTTGGCGACAAAGTGGTCGTGAGGCCTTTTCCACATCCACAAGGGATGAGGACGATGAAGATGCCTTGAAATGGGCTGCTCTTGAAAAGTTGCCTACCTATCAGAGGGTTAGGGCCGGTGTGCTGCCTTCAGGGGCGGATGGAGGGCCAAGGAGAGAGGTGGATGTCAAGAATCTTGGATTATTGGAAAAAAAGAATTTATTGGAGAGGCTTGTGAAGATTTCTGATGAGGATAACGAGAGGTTCTTATTAAAGCTCAAGCAAAGGATTGATAGGTAATGTTATAGGCCTTGTTTGGTTGTAGATTTTAAGCTCAATTTCGTGTTTTTGCTTAAGATATGGACAGTAATTGGGTAATACTATAGGTGTTGTTTGGTTGTATCTTGTAATCCAACCTTTTTGCTTAAGTTATGGACTATTTTTGAATAGCATATAAGCTGAGATTTTCTACGTGAAAAAGCTAGAAGTTCAAGCCAGATAAGCCTAGTTTTTTTTCCCAATCTAGAAATTCCAACTTATTTGCTTAAAATCAATATTACTAAATAACCTCACATAGTTATAACTTGGGGTTTATGTATTATTTTAGATTAGTTTAAACTTTAAATGGTAATAAATTTTGGATGATCTGGTCACTAATTTAGATTGTACCAAAGAGAATGGCATTTTACATAGTTTGGGGGAGAAAGTTAGACATAAAACAAGCGGGTTAGACACTTTATCCTCGATTAATCTTCTTCTTTAGTATATTAAAAATGTTATACGATTTGAAGTACTTTTGGGGTATTTTTAGTCATTTGATAAAATGATTTGTTTCTATGAATTGATGTGCAGGGTTGGAATTGATACGCCCACAATAGAAGTGAGGTTTGAGCACTTAAGTATCGATGCAGAAGCTTATATTGGGAGCAGAGCTATGCCCACAATAATCAACTTCTATGTCAATTTTTTGGAAGTAAATACTCAAAATCCTTTCTTTTTATTGTACAAAAAAAGAATTGTTCTCTATATATCCTATGGATTACTATATTCTAGTTTCCGCCAATATTTTTCCTTTACTAGAAACTTTTTACCACAAAACCCTTTGCTACCTAAATCTTTGAAATTTGGATCTTAAGCAAAATTTTCTTCCCATTTAGTTTATATATATGTATATGTATGTATAGATCATGAACTAATTCAACTTTTTTGGTTTTCAGGGATTTTTGAATGCTATTCATATTCTTCCAAACAGGAAGAAACCGTTCACCATCCTTCATGATATCAGTGGCATGATTAAGCCTGGCAGGTCAGAATAGAAAACTTCATCAAATTTTATGGCTTGTTTAGTTGCTTCAATTAATCTCACATCCCCTGCTTTTTTGCTTATAAGTCGTATTACATTGGTTGGCAAAACTTATTTTCGTTTCATGGCCTAAAAAACCTAAAACAGTTAAACTGAATGCTTACAAGTTGTATGGCTTGTTTAGTTGCTTCAGTAAACACTTTTTTAGTCACATGTAGGTACTAAGCTAATAAACTCACTTGTTTGCTTACAAGTTGTATTAGATAGAGTTGGCGACCTTAACACAGAAATCTTTTTTGCTTGAAACTGAGTTACCCTGACGATTTTTTTTAGCCGCAAATAAGTCATCTTCTTTGCTTAAAAGTTCATTGCCAATAAGTTCATACTCATAATAACTTACCCTTCTTTTCTTCTTCTTCAGATTGACTTTGCTTTTAGGACCACCCAGTTCCGGGAAGACCACTTTGCTGCTAGCTTTGGCTGGAAAACTTGATTCAGAACTAAAAGTGAGAAAATTTAAATAAATCAAGGAAATTATTTTATATCAACATGATATTGAAAAAAAGTATGTACAAAATTGCAGGTATCGGGGAAAATAACATATAACGGGCATGAAATGAAAGAATTTGTACCACAGAGATCCGCGGCTTATATTAGTCAGCATGATCTTCATATTGGTGAAATGACTGTAAGAGAAACTCTGGCTTTCTCGGCACGGTGCCAAGGAGTTGGTCCTCGTTACGGTTAGTAATATTTAAGTACTCTAATGTAGATTTTATTTCAAGAACTTAAGAACTTGGCTAAACCTAGGACTGTTTTCAAAATCTATACAGATATGTTGACTGAACTGGCAAGGAGAGAAAAGGCCGCAAACATCAAGCCCGATCCAGATATCGATATCTTCATGAAGGTAACATTATCTTTGATCTCGAAAAAATATTGTTACAAAAACATAAAATGATCTCAGCTTGATAGATGTATAAAGCGCAGAATATTTTTGCTTTAATTATGTTTAATCGATCGTTTGTAATCATTCAGGCTGTGTCTCTACAAGGGCAAGAGACCAATGTGATCACTGACTATACCTTAAAGGTACTAAAAACTTGTTTAGTTGCAGCTTTTAAGCTTAGCTTTTGTTTTTCACTTTTTCTTTGCTTACAAGTTGTGTATACGGATGGCAGTCAATTTAAATCATAGACCTTTTTTCGGGTTTTGTGGTCTTAAAGCTGGAATTATGAAGTTTGGTGACATCATTTCTTATCTCAAAAATCTAAAATAGGCCAACTATTTGCTTCAAGACTAGAACAAACAAGCCTATTTGCAATCATGTCAAAATCTTGTATAACTTCAATATTTACAATAAAAATTCTGCCATTTTAATCACAGATTCTTGGATTGGACGTCTGTGCCGATACTATGGTGGGTGACGAGATGGTTCGAGGTATTTCTGGTGGCCAGAAAAAACGTGTTACAACAGGTATAACTTAAACAATATAAATAAAACTCCACACACACGTGTATACATGTGTCGTTTACCCCTTCTTTGGCTTCTTTTCTTTTTATGCTTAAAATCTGGACAACATTTGGTTTTCAGCTTAAAACACGAGTTTTCTGCCTTTTTGACCTGTAAAAGCTACAGATTTTAAGCTGAATGAATGGTTAACCAGTTTTTTTCTCCTCAAACTCAAAGTCTGCATCCAAATGATCCCATAAACTAATAGTAATAACTTATGATTATCGTATTTTACAGGAGAAATGATGGTTGGACCAGCAAGGGCGCTATTCATGGACGAGATATCGACTGGTTTAGACAGTTCTACAACTTACCAAATTGTGAACTCGTTAAAGCAAAGCATTCATATCCTTCAAGGAACCGCTTGTATCTCTCTCCTCCAACCAGCTCCCGAAACTTACGACTTGTTCGATGATATCATCCTTGTTTCTGATGGTCAAATTGTGTATCAAGGCCCTAGAGAAAATGTGGTCGAGTTCTTCGAGCACATGGGGTTTAAGTGTCCCGATAGGAAAGGAGTAGCTGATTTCTTGCAAGAGGTAATTTTGTCGAACAACTACAAAAATATATAAAAAGTAGGAATATGTTTGTTCTTTTGCTGCTTGACTTAGCAAAAGATTAATTTTTCCTTCAAACAACCCAAAACTTAAGACAAAGCAATTATGAAGAAAATTTGGTTTAAAAGTTCATAGTTTTTTACTCTCAAAAGCACAGAAGTCAGTTGTGAAACAAATATAGATATCGGTGTCGCTTAATTGCAGGCCTGTAGCTCAATTTTTTTTTTTCATTCTAGACTATATTTTGGTTTACCAGTTTAGAAGATGAGTTTTTCCAGTTTTTTGCTGGAAAAAGAAGTAAAAGCTATCAGTTGGATGAACTCCTCTTCTTTTATTCTAAACGTAAAAAAATCAGCTTATTTGCTCAAAAGCTGCAGCTAAAAACCCAATAGAGACGACAACACACGTACAATTTCTTGAAACTTCTCAAGTAATTATGTCTACTTGTTGAACTCTTTAGTGAAATATGAATGTTGGTAAACCACAGGTTACATCGAAAAAGGATCAGAGACAATACTGGGCAAAGACAAACACGCCTTATCGCTTCGTCACAGTGAGGGAATTTTCTGAAGCCTTCCAATCATTCCACGTTGGTCGTAGAATAAGCCAAGAACTTTCTGCCCCCTTTGACAAATCAAAGAGCCACCCTGCATCTTTAACCACCGATAGGTATGGTGTAAGTACGAAAGAATTGTTGAAGGCCCTTACAGCTAGGGAATTCTTGCTCATGAAGAGGAACTCTTTTGTCTACATTTTTAAGATGACCCAAGTGAGTTTCGTTCTACATTTTCAAATCATAATTGTCAGTTAATAAAACAGACTCAGTAAATCACATAGTAAAGTGAAATTGAAAACTGTGGCCCGAAGAAATAGAAGAAACAGGAAACAACCAGTTGATAGAAGGTTGAACAAAAGATATAAGACGATACTTGAAAAATGTAAAATAAGCTGTCACAATTTTGTTCAAGATAAATTTTTCTTGATTAATGAAATAGAGTACATATTATAAATAATTAGATCTCATGCTTTTCTAAGTTTCAAATTTTCTAGTATTAAGATAGATTTTCATAAATGAGTATTCCAGTAGGAGTTGTTAGAAACGCATAACTTCTAATATTCAATTCAAATCCTTATGCAATGGACTAACCGAAGTCTCTTAACATTTTTCCCAGCTTTTCATATTAGCTCTCATTTCGATGACTCTATTTTTACGTACCGAGATGAACAAGAACACGATAGGAGACGGAACGATATATATGGGTGCATTGTTTTATGGGATTATGACTTTAATGTTTAATGGGTTCGCTGAGATGGCGATGACAATTTTGAAACTACCAGTCTTTTACAAGCAAAGGGACCTTCTCTTTTTCCCCGCTTGGATATTTTCTTTGCCTATGTGGGTTTTGAAAATACCAATGACGTTCTTGGAATGTGCCGTGTGGACATTCACAACGTATTATGTCACCGGCTTGGATTCAAATATCGAAAGGTGAAGTTCACTTCAATTTTGGCCTCACGTTTGCTGCTTTTTGTTGTTTGTTATTCTGATGATTTTTTCATGCCAGGTTTTTCAAGCAATACCTATTACTCCTATGTGTTAACCAGATGGCGGTTGCACTCTTTCGGCTAATCGCTTCTATTGGACGAACCATGACAGTGGCTAACACTCTTGCCTCGTTTATTTTAGTTTCGGTTCTAGCGTTGGGAGGATTCGTCCTGTCAAAAGGTAACTAGATAGTTGAAGTTACATAAAAATATCGAGTCAATGTTCTTTTTTGTTTTTCTGTCTCCTCAAAGATAAGTAGTATGATTTTCCGTAAATCTAGGTGGCATTACATACTTATAAAACTACAGAAACTATACTAAGACCAGAAAATGATCTGGATTCATAAAACCGGTAGCGTAATTTACTAATTTCTTGACTCATCTATCAACTGTGGCATTTTTTGAGCCTTACTCACAGCAATTATTTATTGGTATAATTTTTTTAAAATACTGAGATCATCTTACTGGCTTTCAGATGACATTAAGAGTTGGTGGATATGGGGTTATTGGTGCTCCCCGTTGATGTATGCCCAAAATGCTATTGGGGCAAATGAATTTCTTGGACACAGCTGGAACAAAGTTGGCGTGGTGAGAGTTTGACTAAATAACTAAACGAAAAATCTATTTATATATATTATATGTCATCAAATTATCAAACCAATTCGCCTAAGCTTTGAGAGTATTTTGGCTACAGATTAAATTTCCGAATGTGACCGGAAACCTTGGGAAAGGAATATTGGAGTCTCGTGGAATGTTCGCAGAAGCAAGATGGTATTGGATCGGAGTAGGAGCATTAATCGGATATGTTTTTCTCTTTAATGCCCTCTTCACCTTGGCTTTGACGTATCTTAAGCGTAAGTAACTTACTTATATCTACAAAAAAATGCAGCTTATTTGCCTAGATGCTTCGGCCAAATAAGGCCTTAGTTTTGGAATCAAACTGATCACATTGAGCGTGTTTGTGAATATGCAGCACTTGACAAGTCTCAGGCGATTCTATCTGAAGAAGATTTAGCCGAAAAGAACGCTGTTAAAGCGGGAGGTTCGGTTGAATTATCATCCAGAGGACGAACGACAACAGATAGGGGAGATGAGATACAAAGAAACAGATCGTCAGGGTCTGTTGGCGAAGCTAACCAGAACCAAAGGAGGGGAATGGTTCTTCCCTTCGAGCCGCTATGCATCACCTTCGATGATGTCAGATACTCAGTTGATATGCCACAGGTAATCTTCAGCTCATGTCATATATAATTTTTGTTAAGCTGCAACTTTTATTTCATTTTTCTGGTTATTTTGATTAAAAGTGGGTTTGGAATTGGTTGGTCAACTTAAAAGCTCTTCCTTAAGCTGCTGATCCTTTTTCTGTTAGAAAAGATACAAGCTTTAAGCTGTATTTGCCTAGCTTATGTCTTGGAAAATAACTAGATTTTTGCATAAAAGCTGAAACCAAACTAACAATCAAATTTTGTGTGGTTTTAACTTTTTGGATAGTGTTTCTTCTTACAGGCTTGACGGTATTTGTTAACTAGCTTCAAAATTGAGATTTCTAGGGTTTTGAGCCTAAAAAGCTAGCAGATTTAATCTGGATAGGCGAACTTCTAAATTAGGCTGGAAAAGAAAGAAATTTGCTTATAAGTTGCAACCAAACAAGCACTTAGGCCTTATTTGATTTCAGATTTTAAGCTTTTTTTTTGCTTAAAAGCTAAACTTTAATGGATAACTCGCTTAAAAGATGAGTGTTTCTAAGTTTGCACACTGAAATGCCTAAATCTTTCAGCTGGATTTCATTCCTTGAACTAAAATACAAACCCAGCTTATTCCATTCCTTGATTTTAAAATTAACTGTTAATTTTGCTGCTATTGTAACATGTAGGAAATGAAAGCACAAGGTATACCTGAAGACCGTCTAGAACTCTTGAAAGGCGTTAGTGGCGCTTTTCGTCCAGGTGTCCTTACTGCTCTGATGGGGGTTAGCGGTGCTGGTAAAACAACCCTTATGGATGTGTTGGCTGGTAGAAAAACCGGAGGATATATCGACGGAAATATAACAATATCTGGGCACCCAAAGAAGCAAGAGACTTTTGCTCGTATATCTGGGTATTGTGAGCAGACGGATATTCATTCTCCTCATGTTACGGTTCATGAGTCTTTGGAATATTCTGCTTGGCTTCGTTTGAGTCCCGATGTTGACGCTGCTAGCCGCAAGGTACAAAAAGGGAAAATGTGCATTTTGTTACTGTACCTTTTTGCCGGAAAATCGGCTAGGGATTTTATAATTGCTTTTTTAAAACGAACAATATTGATTTTTTAAGTTTAAGAGAAGGCCAAGATCATCCCACTTAAAGAAAAAAGGCATCATAGCTCTTTACTCCGTACAGCCAAATGAAGTCCAGCTTTTAAGCAAAAGAAAACTAAAATCTGTGCTTCAAAGGAGCAACCAATCAAGGTCTAAATAGTGAAACTAAATACATTGAGAAAGTGTATTTAAGTCTAACCTGAACAATTGATTTTGCAGACATTTGTCAATGAGGTGTTAGAACTCGTTGAGCTAGTGCCGCTGAAAGGAGCACTTGTGGGGATGCCAGGTGTTAGTGGTCTTTCAACCGAACAACGAAAGAGACTTACAATCGCAGTCGAGCTCGTAGCAAATCCATCGATAATATTTATGGACGAGCCAACCTCAGGACTCGACGCTAGGGCTGCAGCTATTGTTATGAGAGCAGTGAGAAACACCGTAGATACAGGAAGAACTGTTGTGTGCACTATCCATCAGCCAAGTATTGACATTTTCGAGGCATTTGACGAGGTAAACAAAAAGGAAATATTCTTTACACAGATCAGTAACTAGATTTTGTTAGTTAGCAATGAATCCCCACATGATCGGTTACTATCATCTTACAGATCAGTGTACAGTAAAAAAAAATCTTGTTTTGGTATTCGAGAAAAAATAATCTTACTAACAACATCCATATTTGTGTTTCAGTTGTTCCTTATGAAAAGAGGTGGCGAGGAAATATACGTCGGTCCATTAGGTCGACGATCATGTGACTTGATAAAGTATTTTGAGGTGAGGATACAAAGTTACATTTTTGCATTTCCTTTCTGTTTTTTGTAGTTTTACCAATACTAAGTTGTTCTTATGCTTATAGGAGATTGACGGGGTTAGTAAAATCAAGGATGGGTACAATCCCGCGACATGGATGTTGGAGGTGTCTTCTCTAGGACAAGAAGCAGCTCTCGGGGTTGATTTTGCCGAGATCTACAAGAACTCAGCTCTACAAAAGTATGAACATCTTACTTTGTTTGCATTAGCTTTAGTTTGGTTACAACTATAAACTGAGCTTTTTGTTTGTTGCTTGCGATTTTGGTTTAGTGCTTCGCTGAAGTTTTTCTCAACCTAAAAGGTTCCAGCTTTTTGCTTGAAACTTCAACCAAACAAGCCCATAGAGCTTTTTGATTGCAATATTCAGCATTTAGTTATTCACTTAAACTCTTATTTTTGGCTCTCTAGCCTGGATTTCTATAAGCTTTGAGCTGAAAGAACCAAATTTTTATTTCAGACCCAAATAAGTTTTTCTTATTTGGTAAACCTCTAGCCAAACAACCTCCTAAGCTATAACTAATAAGGTGATGTGCGTTTGTTCACGAATTAACTGTTTTCCTACCTTTAACAGGAGAAACAAAGGATTGATCAGCGAGTTAAGCACCCCACCTCCGGGCACGAAAGAGCTAAGCTTCCCGTCCCAGTATGCTCAATCGTTCCACACCCAATGTATGGCTTGCCTATGGAAACAATGCCTCTCGTATTGGCGAAACCCGCCTTATACAGCTGTGAGGTTTATGTTCACAACCATTATTGCTCTCCTTTTCGGGACAATCTTCTGGGATCTTGGCATGAAAAGGTACATTAAATCAGCAAAAGATATAGTATATTTGAAAGAAATTTGTAGTTATATATTTTCAGAATAATTTGTTCCAAATAGTAATTTGGAAAAAATACATTCGCTTGAAAAGATACATTCGTTCACAAAATTTGGAAAAAAAGCAAGCCTAAACTTTCAGATTCATATTTCTTAACCTGTGGGCTTGTGTGGTTGTATCCTTTAAGAAAGTAAGATGGACTTTTTAGATTCAAAATAGAGCTAGGTTCGTGTTGCAAAGCCTATAGCTTTTAACCAATACAGCTATTTCTTAAGCAAAGAGCCGCTGACCTTAAATTTTCAAGATTCATTTCCACATTTATAAAAATACTCATCAATCGTTGTATATTTCAGTATAAATTATTAAAAATTAGCGATTTGGCCTCCCTATAATTGATTTTTCTTGACATTTATTTTTCTCTTTGAGTTCCTGCACATATATCTGTTTTGTGGTTTCATCACCGTAACCGACATGGCTTTTGGCAGGGATACTCAACAAGATATATTTAACGCGATGGGTTCTATGTATGCGGCCGTACTATTTCTTGGTATTATGAACGCTATGTCTGTGCAGCCTGTGGTCGCCATTGAGAGAACCGTCTTTTACAGAGAAAGAGCCGCTGGAATGTACTCAGCTTTGCCATACGCTTTCGGACAGGTACTTTTCTTTTTATTAAAAAAAATTAGAACTCTCTGATGGTTATTAATCAACAACAATCTGTGGTCTGAATATTAAATAATATAGACAGAAAGGTATGCAAGAATAATGAATAATAGTAGGAAAATGATTGTTACTCAGAAATAATTAAATGGAAAAATATTCTGCAATTTTTAGGTTGGGTTTCACACCCTCCACTGACTAGTAACCTGTGTTTTTCTCAACGTCAATTATCCATCTTTTCTTCTTAAGAACTGCAACCAAACAAACCATTAACTTGAATTGAATGCCAATTGAAGTTTTGTTCTTAATCTTGTAAACTTTTGCAGGTTGCAATTGAAGTGCCTTACATATTCCTCCAATCATGCCTATACGGAATCATTGTATACTCAATGATTGGGTTTGAATGGACTCTTGTGAAATTTGTTTGGTATCTCTTTTTCATGTATGTAACGCTATTGTATTTCACATTCTATGGAATGATGGCGGTGGCAGTAACTCCTAACCACAACATTGCTTCGATCATCTCCTCGGCCTTCTACGCTATTTGGAGTCTTTTCTCGGGATTCATCATTTCTAAACCCGTAAGTCTTTTAATTTAAGTCTTTACTCACCTTTAAGTTGGGCCTTTTAATCTTCTTGGGTACATTTAGAAGTTTTAAATGGATTCATCATTTTGAATGGACCTTTAATCATTTTTCCAGTTCCAATTAAGACAACTTATTTTCTTAATGAAATCTTACCCCCCCATCTCAAGACTAATTAGCCGGTTAGACTGGTATTAGTCCATAAACAGAACGACAATAAATTAAGAACCACATAATATAGTCCGGCATTAACATTCTCTCCTTGAAAAGGTTTAGCAAATTTTAATTTTAATTTTAATTTTCACAGAATATGCCAGTATGGTGGGAATGGTATTACTACATTTGCCCGGTGGCGTGGACATTGTACGGGTTAGTTGCTTCACAGTTTGGAGATTTAGATAAAAAAAAACTCGACACAGAAATAACAGTAAAGGAATTTATCAAGAATTACTTCGATTTCGATCACGATTTTCTCCCATGGGTATCTGTCATATTGGTCGGGACCGTGATCCTATTTGGCTTCATCTTTGCCTTTTCAATCAAGGTGTTCAATTTCCAAAAAAGATAAATAGTTATCTTCTCAAGATAGATGATCATTTTTGGGAAACTTACCTGTCTATGTATTCTGTATATTAAAAGATTCTTGTTTTATTTTGTAATTGTTCATGTTCACTACGAGGTTTTTGACTATTTTTATGTATCGCGTGTACGTATGTAACAAACATGTATACATAGTGCAATAAGAAGAGAAATGTTTCTATATTTTTTTATGTACAACATAGTGCTAAATTGGTTTAAAATTTTACATATTACGTACGTATGCGCTGTATCGATCTCTGCAGTTTTTTGCGTTCGACAAGTTCGGATCCCTCTTGTTCTTTATGTTTAACCACAATTATTATACGTGCAAATGAACTAATATTAAGAGATAGACGATAACCAACATAAGCTAGAAATTAGTAGGAACATAGAAGATTAAAATAGAGGTATACAAGATTATGAGTATAGAAATACTAATTAAATGGATCGATATAGGGCAAGTGAAGAGAATATGAGTTGGCTTTGAAGGTTGCTATCTGAAAATGCAGTAGCTTATACAAACAAATAAATTCAAATGACTAGCCATGAAAAATGCAACAATTGCTTATATTATAATTAACTCACACAAGTCAAATAAAACTGTTCAATTTAGCCATTTTTTTTCCAATAATAACACACTCCCATAAAAATATAAAAAATAATAAAATTATTTATCTCTCTTTAACAACCAAACATTCTTTTACATCTTAAAATATGTTTTTTTTTATTATCCACATATTTATATCATAACTGTACATATTTTCTATATTTTTATTGCATTACACGTCGCATACGTAACGTGTGGGACACGATTACTACTTTATCGTATAAGCAAATTAAAGCGACAAAATGATGACGTCCATGCATGTGGTTTTTCCTATTTTGAGGCTCAAATAATTAACAACACGGCAAGAAAAATATAGTAACATATAATTGAAAAGAACACCAAACTTTTGCCAAGCAAAATACAGAAAAAAGTCCCCCCTCCCTTACGGTATCGTGCTAGCCTTGTATGGTTTCGTCTTTGATGGAATGCGGTTGTGTTAACCATAGTGGTCGGATTAAGTTCCTGATTGGGTTTGGGTGTACCGATAGCCGGAGTTTTTCTTCGACTTGATGGTTTTGGGTTGCTAAGATTAGATCCGGTAGATCGGGTTTTGGTGCATAGTTGCTCTTCACGGAGCCCCGCGAGTTTATCCAACCCAAATATTGATTTATCTAGGGGTGGGTTAGGGTCGGGATCCGACCTGTAAACGTTCAACCAACCCGTATCCCGACCCGATTATTTCGAAAGTGAAAAAAAAAATCCCGATCCCGACCCGACAAAAGTCGGGACCCGAATTTTCGGGATCCCGTAGGGTCGGGATATGTTTATCCCGAATCTCCCGACATATTTTTTTATTTTACGACGACGTCATTTTTTATTAACAATTTTCATTTGACAAGTCTAAACATGTTATTAACACGAAACGTAATTCTAGTTTAAAAATAACATTCCTAATAAATAAAAAAAGAAATTAGCATGTAATAGAAAAAATAGTGTGAAAATACAAATAATGGAGTAGATAAAAAAATTGATACGTTTTTTATCAGATTTTTTTATTATTTACTTTTATTCACAAAAGCAACAATTATCAAACTAAATGAGATAAATTATCATTATAATTTTTATAATCGGAAAATAATAATCATTTATCTTTCTTGAAAATAACAATATAATTTTTTAATTTAAATATATTTTTTATTTTAATAGTTTCATATATTAAAAATTACAAATGTATATCATACTTATATAATTATAACGAATATATAAAACAAAAACAATTGTACCTCATATGCTAGAGGGCTTACATTGCATGTTAGAGGTATAAGATTCAATTCTCATCACTTGCATTTGATATAAATTATTCTATATTTTTATATAAAATGTAAATTAATTAAAAAATCGGGTCGGGTAGGAACATCCGACGAAATCAAAATTGTCACCCGATCCCGAAATTTGTCGGGTCGGGACAAAATCCGACATTTTCGGGTCGGGATTTCGTGATTTTTTTTCCAGCCCTAGATTTATCGCACCAATGGAAGTATGTCTGAAGTTTCTCATAAACATGGTTGTTTTGGCGATTTTTGTGCCCGATCATTGGGTTGTGATTGTCCAATTTGACGGATTCGATACATGAAGAAGATCATTCATGGTGTTACGGCTCTTTGGGAATGTTTGAATTATATGTGTTTTTTTTATTTTTTTCGAGATAGGTTTTTCCTATCGAGATAGGTTATTTGTGTGGAGGTTCTAAGCCCCAATTTATGGGAAGGTAGCCTCCGTTTCTATCATGCTCTTGTAATCGTCTCGCCTTCGGGTGAGGTTTCACTTTTTATTAATATAGTTGGTCCGTTCAATCTTCAAAAAAAAAATAGAAAAAAACATTTGTCAAAACAAGCTTTAATTTTGGGAATGATAATTGATGCTTAGAAATTAAGTTTGGATAGTATAAAATTTGTGTCATTCAATATCAATATGTTAGTTTACACATGCTTAATACCGTTGGTATTAAATCAACAAATCAATATTTTAGGTCTCTCTGAAGTTACATACGAAATCACAGAACCAAGACCATCGGTTAGTCCCACTTCTTTTGTTAATTTTATAAATGATGAGTTTTAATTGTTCTTTTTAATAAATAATTTATTGATCGAGTTGGAGAAACAATAATATGAACCCGGTGCACTATAATTAAGGGTGTGTCAACCAATATAATTTTTTAGTTTTAATTTTAAATTAATTTTAAGATAATTATTTTTGAATTTATTAATATATATTGAATTTTTAATAGATGACGCATTCTAAATTATAATGCACCAAACATACGGTAGTGGTAGCCATCGAGTTGGGTCTCACAAGAGAACAAGTGGAATAAGATTTTGTAAAATACTACAAGCTATTCTCACAGTTTCCATTCTTTTGCCTTGTAACTACAAAGTATTTTCATCAAGTAGCATTGCAGTTTATTTTCAAAACTTGATATATATTTTTTCTTAGGCTGAGAATATGACCTGTATAAGATAACAACATGTGTCATACTTCTATTCAAGTAGAGCCCACGAAAGTCTTCAAAAAGATGAATTTTAACTTTGTTTCCCATAAATAATACTATTCTAATCACCTCCCCATTTTTCACGTCTCACGTTACAGGACTAAAAGAACAAAACGGTACGTCTCTTTCTGTTCTTGTTTAATTGCCGTTTTTTTATATTAAACTAATAAACTGTAGTGTTCAGACCGGTTTATTAGCAACTAGCTAGATGACAAGTTTTTTACAATTTCTTTTAACACTTTGCATTCAATTGTCTTTTTTGGATTATTCTTTTTTTGTTCTTTATACTATTGCAAGTAACCAGATACAAGTTTACTCCGAGTTTTTGATAGAAACAGTAGAATCTCATCAATTCCCAACTAAAAGGCCTGTTAATAATGAATTAGATTGTACGTATTAAGAATTGAGTTTACTTGACATATTTTTGGATGTATAAAGTTGCTTTTTGTTTTGTTTTGTTTCATGGGCATATTATATAAAATTATACTATGAGATAACACAACTTATCACAAAATGTAACCTCACAAGTTAGCATGCACACAAATTAATTTATCTCATATACGATTTCGTGATGCACCACGTACCTAGTTCGTGACAAAAGCAAGAATTTTTTATTTTTTTTATATAGTTGTGAATGATATATTTAAGTGTTACTTTTAAAGTTTAAGGCTTTACAGTACTGTATATCTGTATGGAACTATATCGTTCACTGTACGTATGAACGTATAGAATCCGCTGTTTTGATATTCAAGAACAACTTTTAAAAATTAGATTGGAAGTATTGCTTAATGATTTGTAGTAATGATTTAGATTTGAGCAAAATAGAACAAAAAGATAAACGCAAACTAAAGTAAATCGTTTCTGAATTTTGGACCAAATTTCCTCTACCTTTATACTTTCTGGAAAAAAAAAAGAAGGTCCAAGGTCACACAAGACCAGCAACGGGGAGATGTGAAAAGATGATAAAAATTAATTTTACCTTATAGTACCATAATATAATAGTTTGATTTGATTTTTGACTTATGTTAAAATTTTAGTTTCTTAAATACCCCCATAATTCAATGGGTTTGTTATTTAAAAATAATCAAAATCATTGCTATTTCAAGAGTATATATATTTGAAAATAGTTAAACATATTATCAGTACTATAACCAACTTTAAAAAAACATTTATTAATATTCATGAAAAAAGTACTTGTGCCATTGTTATAATGAGACGATTAATTATTATAAATACATCAAATGTTTCAAAAAACGCAATACGGATTATAAGAGGAAATACATCGCTTACCGTCTAAACCGGTCTAATTTCGTCTAATCATACTTAGCCTCTACCCTCTGTTTAATTTCCGTCTACACTGAACTGTTAAAAAACTAACACAGCTCGTATTTTTTTTTTTTTATCTCAATCTTTTTTTTAAATGCAATTCCTTCTAATAATATATCATCTTAATTTATTTTAGAGAAAATGCCATTTTAGTACATATTTAGAAACTTATTTACAAAAACTCGGTGGTTTTGAACTTGATGACTCTTTTACAAAAAAGTACATATTTTATGAACTTATTTACAAATAGGTACATATGTTGTTAAAAAATACAAAACAAATATTTAAAAGATTAAAAATTGATTTTTTTTTTTAAAATCCAATTTTTTTAAAAAATGCATTTTTTATATAAAAAAATATGTGTGATCCTGCCTAATCATGTTCAATCATGTATTTCTAATCCTGTTTGATCCTATCTAATCATGTTCAATCATATCTAATCTTGTATGTCTAATTCTGTTTAATACTGTTTGATAATACGTTTAAATTTTTTCATTTTTTCATTTTTTATATAATTTTTTTATATAATTTTTTTAAATATTTTCTTGTTACCACATTTCCGTAATAATGTTGTACATGTTGATATATCTCAAATTTATCCCACATTAGTTATAGATAGATTATGCCATGTGTTTAAAATGTGTTTCTCACCTTGCTTGTTATTATACGTTTTAATGGGAAAGTATATGAGATCCAATATGGTATAGAGCCTGGTTAGTCATAAGTGATTGGTTCACCACTTTCGATTCAGGTTATATTACATTTGTTATGCCCTTTCTAAAATATACTTATTCCACATCAGTTACGAATAAATCGTTACATATATTTAAAATATGTTAGTCAGCTTATTTGTTATTTCTACGTCATGTCTCTGGGTACCAGAATGAACCTTAAATATCCTATGTTTAAAATGTGTTCATTTATGAGCCTCGGGTTCAATAGTATATATATCCATCAGTCATCATCACTCATTACATTCTAATATTTCTCTCTCTATGTCTCACTATATACTTAGTAATTTATGGGGCTGTCTCTTTTGAGCAGTCCTTTCACTTAAACGAGACCCCATATTGCTCAAATAAGGACCTGGTTAAAAATCAGGTCCACGTCACATCTTACTTTTATTTATTTTTTCAATTTATTCCACTCAATTTCATTACAAAATAAATAACTCTAACATCACTTCATTACATATCATTACACTTCATTTATTTACAAAATAAATAAATTTACCCACTCTATCACACTATTAATTAATACATTCATCTGTTGTTTTTTCCACTCAAACTAAATACAAAATTAAAATATTTTATAATCATAATATTATATCAAGTTAACACTTTCAAGTAATTTATATTTTACACTTTTTTATTTATTAATTTTGTTACTTCCGAGTAAATAATTAAATCAAATAATGCCCAATATGTATCACTTTTGAAATTATATTACTCCTATCTACCTCCATAATTTCATATTTACTATAGCTACCACTTTTTAATTATTTACTTTATTTACCAAAACGCCATACACATATTTCATAAAAAATGGAAAAAAAACACATAAAATTATATAAAATGCAAAAAATATCAAAATAAATGAAAAAAATCACAAAAAATCACAAAAAATGAAAAATCATAAAAAAATCATAAAGAAAATAAAAAAATCACAAAAAAATAAAAAAACAAATGAAAAAATCACAAAATTTTAAAAAAATTACAAAAAAAATTACAAAAAAAAAAAAAAAAAAATCACAAAAATCACAAAATATTATAAAAATAAAAAAAATAAAAAATTTATAAAAAAAAAAAAAAATCACAAAAATGAAAAAAAAAAAAAAAAATAACAAAAAAAATTATAAAAATTATAAAAGATGAAAAAAATGAAAAAAAATCACAAAATATTAAAAAAAATGAAAAAAAATCACATAAAATTATAAAAAATGAAAAAATATTATAAAAATAATAAAAATTTTATAAAAAATGAAAAAAATCACAAAAAATTATTAAAAAAATCACAAAAATCCCAAAATTATAAAAAATTATATATTTTTTGTAATTTTTTAAAAAGTTTATGATTTTTTAATTTTTTTATAATTGTTTTTTTTGTGATTTTTTTTTTTTTTTTAATGTTTTGTGATTTTTTGTGAATTTTGTGATTTTTTTTAATTTTTTTTTGATTTTTTATATAATTTTTTCGTTTTTTTCATTTTTTTGATTTTTTAATTTTTTTTCATTTTTTTTCATTTTTTATAAGTTTTTATAATTTTTTATGATTTTTTGTGATTTTTTTCATTTTTATAAATTTTTTGTAATGAAAACCCTACACGCCATTATTTTATTCCACTTTTACAAGTTAACCGGGTTAACTTGAAAGTGGTTAAATGTGGGTAGATAAAGGTGGAAGAAAATAATGACGTGTAGGGTTTTTGGGGACAATTTAATTATTTACTCAGAATTAACAAAATTAATAAATAAAAAAGTGCAAAATATAAATTAATTGAAAGTGTTAACTTGATATAATATTATGATTATAAAATATTTTAATTTTGTATTTAGTTTGAGTGGAAAAAAAAGCAGAGGAATGTATTAATTAATAGTGTGATAAAGTGGGTAAATTTATTTATTTTGTAAATAAATGAAATGTAATGAGATGTAATGAAGTGATGTAAGAGTTATTTATTTTGTAATAAAATTTAGTGGAATAAATTAAAAAAATAAATAAAAATAAGATGTGACGTGGATCTGGTTTTTAACCAGATCCTCAAATAAGTAAAATGAGGACTCAGATGAGTAATCTGAGTCCTCAAAAGAGAATCTCCCGTAATTTATATATATATATATGGGAGAGCATATATGAACATCATGAAAAACACTCAACTAAACACTTTTTCGTAAAAACGCTCCAAATCAAGATTTGGTTAATGCAAATCTTCACGGTTTCACGACGGGAACACAAATATGCGTCTTGTTTTTTTTTTTCGATATGTATAATGACATGTTTTGAATTTTTAAATTTGACCATAATTTTCAAAACATGTCATTATACATCTCGGAAAAAAAAAACAAGATGCATATTTGTGTTATCGTCGTGAAACCATTGAGATTTGCATTAACCAAATCTTGATTTGGAGCGTTTTTACGAAAAAGTGTCTAGTTGGGTGTTTTTCATGATGTTCATATAACATTTTCCTATATATATATACTAGTAATTGTACGCGTTGCGTATGCGATACGTGACATAGACATGATCTAAACAAATAAACATAATATTTTTTTTTAAATTTACATATCGAATGATTAAATATAATTAATTAACAATCGTATATAAAGAGTAACATAATATTTTACTCTTATAAAAAATACATAACGATTTTGTTTGAAAAATAACATTTTTTAAGTTATTTATGTATTTGAATTGAGTTACGACATTTAAGAGTAATTACAATATCAGAGTGAAGGTATTTTTGAAAAATTTGGATAAAATTGTACCCAGATACTAATAGTATGATGTCACCCTATATCGTCGCCCAGTATCTATCTACTAATATTAAAATATTACAACACTTTCCCTCACAATTTATTAACACCCTCCAATTACTATATAGTAAGGGGGTTTATTAATTACTTACAATCTCATATCATTTCGTTTTTTTTAATTAAATCTTTTATTCACCTGTTATTTGATTTGCTAAAATGTCACAAACCAACTGGGAAGCTGATAAAATGTAAGCACTATTTTATCTTTTATACCTACTTCAAATTTGATATTAGGGTTCCTTTTGTTTTCAATTTTTGTAAGATTAGTTTATCATTGAATTCAGTTTTTACACTATAAGTTTGCTTGTTTTTTTTAGAACTAGAATTAGGGTTCTTAATTTTAATTTTTAATGTAATTCCTATTTTATCTTGTACTAGTATTTAGCATCTGCTTAAAATTGAAATTAGGGTTCTTTTCTTGTCCAAACTGTGGAATTAGGGTTTTCTTCATTTCAGTTGATCAGTTTTTTTTGTTTAATTTCTTGCCCTTTCTCGGAATTAGAATTAGGGTTTTTAATTTTGATCATTTTTACTGGGTTCTGCTCTCCATTTTTCTCAATGACTTGGGACTTTAAAATTCTAAGCTATGAAAAGTAACAAAAAATGAAATTTTATGCTCTTATGATCATTTTATATAGAATTTTCAGAGTCCCATATTTTTTCGTTTGTTTGTATCAAGTTCTTCGGAAGGGCTTGCTTGGACGACTATTTTAAGCTCGACTATTCCTTATGTCTTATAAGTTGCAGTGCATTTCGTGTCCCAGCGTAAAATCTGATTTTTGTGTGTGGGTTTTATGGCCTTAAAAAGGTTAAAAGGGTTGAATTAGATTAACTAAGTTTTTTCAAACCATCAACTAGGAAGCTTATTTGATTGAAAGCTGCAGCCAAACAAGCCCACAATGTGCATTTTTCTTAACCACTTCATTTTTCTACCTTAATTCGTGGCATTAATAGAGTTAATTTCCGAAATGTTATTTTAAAAACAGGCTGGATGTGTACATTCATGATTATCTGGTCAAAAGGGATCTTAAGGCTTCTGCACAAACGTTTCAAGCCGAAGGGAAAGTATCCTCAGACCCTGTTGGTAAGGTTTTCCAGAGTAATCTTTCCAAAGTCACTTTTTAAGTTGAAAATGAAGAATCTTTTCGTGAGGTGAAGATTAACTTTGGTTTTACTTTAACATGGAAACATGGGTTTTCCAGCAATTGACGCTCCTGGTGGGTTTCTTTTTGAATGGTGGTCTGTGTTTTGGGATATTTTTATTGCGAGAACTAATGAAAAGCACTCGGAGGTTGCTGCATCGTACATTGATGTGAGTGTATTTTTTTTAGATTATTCTTTTGGATGCTTTGCTCTATTGATGTGTTGTTGCACCATTTCTTTCCTTATTTATAATCTAGTAAGTAGTATTGATTTACTGTTAAAATGAAGTTTCTTTCTTGAATTTACTTACCCTACGTACCTAACAATTTTTATCTCGGACTTAGTTCAGGCTTCTCCACCTTTTCAAACGTTTTTATAGTTATGACATTAAAGGATCTTCGTATCTTACTTGAGGGTGAACTTGGTACCAAACTTGCTTTAATTTCACCATATTGTCATAGCCCATTGTGAAAATTTGCATCTATTACCAACACGATATTTTGAAATCAAACTTTACTTACCCACACCTGCCCTGATGGCATGTAGAGCTTCTTTTGGATAAATTGACTCACGCCACTTTTTATGTACATAACTGAACAAGTAATAAAAGGATACCTGGAAGCTACTGACCGAAATTTTGTTAAATAAACAAAAGAATGCAGATAAGTTTCCTACTAAACCCATAAACATATTTTGGATGTTCTTATTCAAATTTTAATGTAGGTATTTATTCTTTTATATTAGTATTATCTTATGTACCACTAACATTAAAAAAATTATGTATCAAGACACAATTCATAAAAGCTCGGGAGCAGCAACAACACCAGCAACAAGCTCAACAACAACTCCCTCAGCAACAACTTCAGCTTTTGATGCAAAGACACGCACAACAGGTGAAAATATAGGAAGAATAAACTGGGAAAAGGTTATATATTAGCTACTACTATGGCAGAACTTTAAGTTGATATAATAACATAGTTTTCCATTTTTTTCTTAACCGTCAATTCCTTTTTCACTTTATTCTTCCGTGTTTATGGAAGTTTCAAAATTAGGACCTGTGAGTTTGCATTAGTTGCAAAAATCTCCCAAGGCTTCTCATTGTTAAGTACTATTACGATGTTTAGTAATTGAATAATTGACTCCTAATTGTACATGAGTTTCACCCAAAAAACTTTTAATTGAACTGTTAAACTCCTTAGTCAGCATGTCATCTTATTCTTTATCCATTACATTTTTTCCTGTATACAACAGCAACAACAAGCACAGCAACAACAACAGGCTCAACAGTCGCCACATCAGCAACAACAACAGCAACAGCAGCAGCAACAACAGCAGCATCAACAGCAGCAGCAGCAACAGCAGCAGCAGCAGCAACAGCAGAGAAGACCTGCAACTGCAGCTCACCTCCTAAATGGCTCAGCTAACGGTGTTGGTGGTAGTGACCCTCTTGTGAGACAAAATACTGGAACAGCTAATGCAATTGCTACCAAGATGTACGAGGCGGGATTACAAGTTCCACTTCCACCTCAGAGAGATTCTTTAGATGACTCGGCAGCTATGAAGGTATGTATGTGTCTTACAAAGAACCTATTTCTTACAGTTTCTGTTATTTGCTCCTAAATAACGTCTACGATGGTAGTGTTGTAGTGATATCTTTGTAGTCAAGAGACATTAATGGTTATCTTAGTTTACGTGTTAAAAGATTTATTTGATGGTTTTTTTGTGGTGACTGTTCTGTTTTAATTTTTTTGGTTTTGGGTCACAGCAAAGATTTGGTGAGAATAGAGGCCAAATTTTCGATCAAAACAATGCGTCATTGTTAAAGTCGGCTGCTGCAGCGGGCCAGCCTTCAGGGTATTTACTCTTATTTGAATATATTGTATAATTTTGCTGAAAGTTTTTTTTTATGGAAAAAGTGAGATTGGGAAAAGATACATGTAATAGGCTATGGACTATTTAATATGATTTTCAGATAGAATGAAATGTTTTGAGGGTTACAAGTTACATATTTATTCTCAGATGGTTCTGTTTATGCTATGTTCAACGAGTTGTTCAGTTAAGAAAGGATTCCTCTTAAAATAAATTACTCAGTTAGCATGAAGCTTAAGCTTCTGTGCTTTAAATCCCAAGAGGATTGGGAAATTAATAGCCTACCAAACCCCAAGTACCTGAAATTAGGTTTGAATATTTAGGAATTTGTGTATATCTTCTATGTGCCTTCAACTTCCGTGTAACAAACAGAATAACTTCGCTGTTTCTTTGATAATTTAATTGTCTTTCAAAAGACTCCACTAATTGTGGTGCAGATATGTTAATAATTAGTATCATTATTTTTTCAGGCCAGTGTTGCATGGTTCAGCAGGTCCGATGTCTTCTCAAATCCAAGCGTTGAATCAACAACTTCCAGGATCCTCGCTGGTATTTTTTTTTCTTCTACTTAAACATTCATATGCGGTTATCCTGCCTCTTCTTTGTCTTTACGATGATAAAATTTGTTTAGCAGGATATAAAGACTGAGATGAATTCAGTTTCGAACCCTAGATCTATGGGTCTCGAAGGGTCGTTGATACTTCCTGGTATTGCTTCACATTATCTTTCATTTCTATCAATAAGTTTCTCTTGTAGGCATGTCGTCAGTAAAATTTAGTTCTGGCTCTCATGGTATTTGTTTATAATAAATTTCAATTCATTTATTTGCAATCTGTGGAAATATGCCTGGAACCATTGTTACTTTACAGTTTCTCATCTTCATGTGATTTTGGTATGTGCTAGTAGCTGACGATTTCATTGTATTCTAGGATCAAATCAAGCTAGCAACAACTTGACTTTGAAAGGATGGCCACTCACAGTAAGTGAATTTAACTTAATTTAGTTTGTTGGGGTCATTAATTGTTATGTTGCCTTTTCTTATTGGGGCCATCCTTTTTGCCAGTGTTTTTTTCTGAAGGCTTTCAAAAGTAATAATAATTTTTTTCTTTGAATACCAGTTATTCGAAGTAGTTATTTATTCCTAACAACAGCGTGCTTTGAATATTTGTTACTGCATTTGTTTTAAATAAACTTACCCCTATACAGTGTATGAAACCTGGTGCACGGTGATTAGTCAATTTCAAGATTGTGAACGTATGTCCTTGTGGAGAATTAGAAAAGGAAACAAAGATTTATATACACTATACACTGATGACTTTCTGATTTGTGTTATATATTAGGTTAATAACAATTTTGTCCACTAACGTAATATATGATTTCTTTTGTGTATACGAGCTTTAAAAGTTGGGCATTAGCAGCTTAACCGAGCATTGTGTTTCACTTTGTACACAAAAAAATCACCATGGTTTGGGGACTAAATTAGGAAAAATGTAAAAGAGTAGTGTACACAATCTAAAAAAATGTGATAAAATAGTATACAAAATTGAAAATTCGAAAAATTATGGTAGAATGGTGTATAAAAAATATTATTTTCTTTATTAATAAGTATCCCCATATGTGATGTTTCTAATTTGGCATGCTAAATATAGCCAATAAATGTTGGTGTAATAAAAGATTTTTATATGGTGGTGGTCGGCGAATTTAGGTAATATGTTAGTGTAGAAAACTGTTATTATCCCTTCTATATAGGAATAGTGCATAAAGGATTTGGTTTCTTCATTAATTAGTAAGCAACCTATGTTTTTTTCTTCAAATTTAGTGTACTTAAGTGAGGTTAAATCGTCAAGATATGTAATGTTAATGTGTAAAACACTAATATTTTTGTGTTGGTGGCTTGGTGCACAACATCATTGGTAATTATCACTTTTTGTATCACTATAATTGATAACAATCACTATAATTGTATCATATTTCTGTGTAAAACACTAAAGTTAGGTTATACGTTCCTGTTTACAGTTGTGTAATTATCACTTTTTGTATCACTATAATTGGTGATTGTTATCTTACTTGTTATATAATAGGGTCTCGATCAGCTTCGTACTGGGCTTCTTCAGCAGCAAAAGCCGTATATGCCGGGACCTCATCCCTTTAATCAAATGCAGATGTTGACATCTCAGCACCAACAGCAGCTCATGCTAGCACAGCAAAATTTGACCTCCCAATCTTCTAACGATATGGAAAGTAGAAGATTGAGAATGCTTTTGAATAACCGAAGTATGAGCCTTGGCAAAGATGGGCTTACAAATAACGTAGGAGATGTGGTTTCTAATGCTGTTTTACCTCGTAGTGGTGATCCGGATATGTTGCTTAAGGTGAGCTTGGTTTGAGCAACTGCTTCTTGAAGAATCCTAGTTGAAGCTGTTGTGAAAATTTAGAGAATGGAAAGAAGAAGCATCATTATTATCTAGTCTTTCTATAATAAGCTTGTTTGCTTGCAGCTTCTAGGCAAGTAAGTTGGAAATTCTGAGGTTCAGGAAAAGCTAGGCTCATCCAGCTATGTGACTTCTAGCTCATTCAGGCCCAAAACCCACCAAAAAACTTTAAACTTTTCTACAAAATGTGGTTTAATTTCTATGCATAGAAGCAAACAAACTAGCTTTACCTGCAAGCAATTTGAGCTTTATTCTTTCCTTATTTCATCAACGGGGAGTTTCTGTTTTTCTATGAGTGACTGCTTCTTGAAGATTCCTATTTGAAGCTGCTTTCTAGATTTATTTACTGGGAAATATTAGAGAAGAGAAAGACAATCGATACTCATTATGTTCTTCTGAACAAAATGTCTCTATGTATGGATAAGTCTACCCAATAAAATAATATTAAAAGAGATCAAGCAAAACTTTTCTAACAATAGAAGAGAGGAACTAAATCTATATTAACAATAAAGACAAACCAAATCTTTATTGACATTCGTAATGGCTGTATTACTACTGTTTGGCCAATAATCTGAGCACTGTTTGATAGATTTTGTTTAAAAGCTTTTGTTTTTGTAAAATTTGTTTCTTTGCAGTTGAAAATGGCGCAATTACAGCATCAGCAGTTGCAACAGAACAGCAATCAACAACAGCTTCAGCAGCAGCAGCATTCCATCTCCCTCTCTGGACAACAATCTCTCTCATCAAGCCACAATCTGCATCAACAGGAAAAAAGTCTCAGTGGTGTCGCTGGAGATGGTAGTATGCCAAATTCCTTTCGAGGAAATGATCAGGTCTATTTTCTCCTAGGACTTCTACTTCTAATTATTTTTTTTTGTTTCAGAGAAAAAAAAAGTACAGTTTCTTTTTTGGCTAACTTCTACTCTCTAATGTCTCTCTTTTTTGTTTAGCAGTCTGTGTATATGTCTGAAACTGTTTTATTAACTACTAGATGTTTATATAAGAGTTTGATAACGTTGTTGCATTTCAAATCATAGGATCTTCCCTAAGCTATTCTCAAAAGATGCTAGTAAAAATGAATCAGGACTTTGCGTAGTAATATAATTCTAGATTGTGCTTGAAGCGATATGATGCTTTATGGGTGATGTAGTATTTCTGGTGCATCTCATTTAGATGAAAAAGCAGAAGAAGCCTTTTATTCAAAAGTTTTGTATCTTCCATTGGTTAATGCTGTTTTACTAGAAAATTGAAGAAATAGCCAGATTAAAAAGTCAAATCTAGATTCACTTAGTATAAAGTTAGAAACTTATGATTTGAGCGCATACATATAGATTAACCTACATAAACTTTAGAATGATAGATTAGACATTTTGGCACACGTGCTTTGTGCTCAAGACTCAGTTTTGATACATGTGCCTCTTGTAAGCATCCTGAGGCAGAAAATCTGCCTGTAAATATTTAATTAAGCCATGTGAATTCTTAAATAATTGGATTCTACAGGCTTCAAAAAACCAAAGTGGTAGAAAGAGAAAGCAACCAGGGTCTTCTTCTGGTCCCGCTAATAGCTCGGGAACAGCAAACACTGCAGGACCCTCCCCTAGTTCGGCACCTTCAACTCCATCAACACATACACCTGGTGATGTCATCTCTAATTTGCCACACAGTGGCGGTTCTTCTAAGGCTCTTGTGATGTTTGGCTCTGATGGTGCTGGTAGCCTTACGTCTCCCTCTAACCAGTTGGTGAGCGATCTCTCTCTCTCTTTCTCGCTCTTCCTTTATATTTTGGGAAGAGCCAAGACAGTCGTAAAAAATAAAATGAAATAAAATAGCCAACATATGCAAACGAATTAACCCAGAAAGTTCTCATCAATCATGTAGTAAATTTTACATTATTTTCTTAAAATT
This sequence comes from Primula vulgaris, assembly GCA_963920805.1. Lineage (NCBI taxonomy): Eukaryota > Viridiplantae > Streptophyta > Magnoliopsida > Ericales > Primulaceae > Primula > Primula vulgaris. The sequence continues at coordinate 14,768,368 of OY987212.1, forward strand.
TATTTTTTAGAGGAAGTAAAGTTGGTATCTGTTTCAATGCCACCAATAGTTTGAACCATATGAAGGAGCTTTTAATGCACATATCCTTCCAATTGGTGTTCATTCGAGAAATGCTTTCTTCTTGAAAAACATAACACTTGACCAGTTAAATCTCTCTCTTTTTTCTTTTGTTAATAAAGATGTAAGGTTGACACATCAAATATTTTCCTTCTGCAAATTTATTTGGCAGTTTCAGTAATAAATAGTGGTCTGAAATTCATTACTTGTTGCGACTTGCAAATATTCACACGCGAAGAATTTAGACCGGGATCAAATGCTTCTGAGATAAATATTTGATTAAAAATTTAACTGTCTTGTTTAAGGAGTTTAGAAATTGCACCATTTGTCACTTGGCAAAGATGACACTCTCAGTGATGATAACTTGTTAACTTTTGTTCACATAATAATGACAACTCATGCGTTCTTGGCATTTATTTTCATTTTTTGTTGTAATAATGGGAATATATAAACTGTATGCATGCATTTTAATACCTTTAGACAAGTTTCAACGCCATTTCATGGGTTACTCTGGAGTGGAGTTCTGTGGCTGTTAGATGGAACTTAAGAAATTGTGTTCCATCTTTTTATGCTTTAAGTTTCTTGTACTTAAGAGTCATTATTATAAGAAAGCATGCTTTCTTTTAATATTCACTCTCAAATTGGTTTTGATACACTCTTAGAAATTAGAAATGAAAGAGCATTTCTTCCATCTATTTCTCTTCCGCTAATTTACTGGACACACGAAGTGGTGGTTGTGACTCAAAGTTTTTAGCGATTAAAAAAAAAAATCTCTTGTGTACATACGCATTGTAAATATAATAAGCATGTCTTCAGGTTGAATAATCTGATTGGCATATATACGAATTTGGCAGTGGGATGATAAAGACCTTGGGCAGGCTGATATGGACCGGTTTGTTGAGGACGGTTCTCTTGATGACAATGTTGAGTCTTTTTTATCCAATGACGGTTCCGACCCTAGAGACCCGGTTGGCCGTCGTATGGATGTCAATAAAGGTGAGTCAAATATAAATCTATTTCACTTTTTTCTATTCTGTGTTTAGTTTAGAGGATTCAGACTCACTAGTTATTTTGGATTTGATTATGTAGATTTTAATTTAGCACGTAGGATAGCCAAGTTTTGATGACAACAGTGTGTGGAGGTTTTTGCAGTAAACAATGTGAGGGTTTCAAATTATGGTCGTATGGTAACCATAAAAGATGATTGAATTGAAAATATAAATAGTTACTTTATTATAGTCATGAAATAGCGTAAGGCACAATTTATATAAGCAATCTTTAGATTATGAAGTGTTAGCAATCTTTTCTTGTTGGCCAAGAATACATTATATGATCCCGTTTTTGCGCCCCTATATCCAGGGTTCACATTTACCGAAGTCAATTCCGTAAAAGCTAGCGCGAGCAAAGTTGTTTGTTGCCATTTTTCATCGGATGGAAAACTTCTTGCTACTGGTGGCCATGATAAAAAGGTGTGTCTAAAATAGTGGGGATTTTCAAATGGTATTGCTATAAATGTATCAACTGTTTTTGTATTTATGGAATGCAGACTATATACTCATTGTGACAAAAGTTGGATGATCTGTATATTTAACAAGCTATCACTGCATAAAAAAAGAAGAAGCCACGACTGCATCTTTCACCTCATGTTATTGGTGTAGTTATACATAAACCAAAATCCTTTCAGATTTGATTGTGGAACAAAGATTTTATTTAACTAACCTATATCTTAAGAAAGTCACTTTGAGTTAGCTGGAAAATCGTATGTAATTGGGGAAAGTTTATTTAATTTTTAACTGATTTAGAAGAAAACTCAAGAGTTTCTTTGTATTAGTTATAAAAGTCATAATGAACGAATTTGTAAGGCATTTTTTTTATTGTTAAAAAGAAAATATAAACACCAATGAGTGATACAAAAGTATATTGAGAACTCTGATTTACCTTCTTATGCAGGCTGTGTTGTGGCATGTGGATACTTTAAAGCCAAAGAGTACCCTTGAAGAACATTCTGCTCTGATCACAGATGTTCGTTTTAGTCCCAATATGCTGCGTCTTGCGACCTCATCATTTGACAAAACCGTGAGAGTGTGGGACGCCGATAATGTAAGCAAACAGTTATATATATGTATGTATGTATGTATATGTATATAAAAACTTAAATGTGTAAGAGTATAAAGTTTGGATATCCTCATCTTTGGCAAAACCGTGAAGATTTGGGATGCTGATCATATAAGCAAACAGCTGTGTATATGTATATCTAAGAATTTAAATGAAATAGACTTTCAAGTTTGTGTTTTATGCAGCCTGGCTATTCTCTTCGAACATTTACGGGACATTCCGGTGCAGTTATGTCTTTAGATTTTCATCCAATTAAAGACGACCTTATCTGTTCCAGTGACGGGGATGGTGAGATTAGATATTGGAGTATTACCAATGGTAGTTGTCCAAGATCATTCAAGGTAGGACCTAGTAGATCCGGGACTTTATATTCTCGAACAATTTTTTCCTATTTTTAATCTAATTTATTTTCATTTGTATATCTAGGGTGGGACGGCTCAAATGAGATTTCAACCTCGTTTAGGAAGATATCTCGCCGCGGCAGCTGAGAATGTTGTCTCTATACTTGATGTGGAGACCCAAGCTTGTCGACATTCATTGAAGGTTATTTTTTTTTAATTATATTTTTGTGGGAAAATTGTTGCTTGTACATTTTTCGTTAAATCGTGAACTGCTACTCGAAGAAAAAGAGGTGGCTGTGCATTTTGTTACAAATTCTTGTTTGTCTTCTTACCAGAGTTTTGAGCCATGTTATAATTTTACAAATGTGTATTGCATTTTCTTTCATAATTTAAACCCCTTTGGGAAAAGAAGACTGAATCATTGATACATTTATTTATGATCAGAAGCAATAGCAGTTAATTTTAAACCTGATACGTAATTGTCTCCGTCCTAGACTTCTTCTCTTTTTTGCCACACCATCAGGCAATAATATTTCTTTTTTGACCCTTGATCTGTGAATTTTATTGTTCTGTTGCATCTTTACAGCTGATATTTTTTCCCTTAAAAATAGTCAAAAGCTAGAATCCTTAAAGTTAGATGAACTTACCTCTTCCCAGAACCTTAAAAAACCAGCTTATTTGCTATAAAGCTGTTACCGGAAAAGCAGTTAATAATTCAATATAGGGTCAGGTAGTTATGTTTACTTGAAAGTTTATGTGCATATTTCTTTTATTTTTTTACTACATATTTATGCTTTTTTCAATTGTTTAACACGTGATATCTGTTATTTGTAGGGTCATACTAAACCTATTCATTCTGTATGTTGGAGTCCTTCTGGGGATTTTCTGGCATCAGTTAGTGAAGACTCTGTTAGAGTTTGGTCTTTTGGATCTGGAAGTGAAGGGACTTGTGTTCATGAATTAAGCTGTAACGGCAATAAATTCCATTCTTGTGTTTTCCATCCCTCGTTTTCTCCCTCATTGCTGGTAATCGGCTGTTATCAGGTACACCCTGCTGCATCAGTTCTCTCTCTACCTCCCCGTGTTGTCTGCATCCAGTATATTATGGTTAATTTGTTGTGAATTAGATTTATTTTCTTAATCATGAAAAAAGCTTCTAAGGTTTTTAGTGCTTACCAGGATGCTCTACCGAATATCATCATGACGTGTTTCCAGAACTCGTAGCAGAAATTGGCTTTGTGAAAAGTTTCTTTAATACTACATAACTCGAAAAACATGACAAAATAAATAATTTTTTAGTTTCATTTTTCTAATAATAAATTGTTGCTATTTATGATATTGACTAGAGTAGTTTATCTAGTTTGTAAATAATACATACTTTTAACATAATTACTTTTATTTTCCGAACATTTTTTTCCCTACCATGATACCATCCATCAAATCATACTTAAAACATTTCCTCTATATTTTTTACAGCCACATTTTGCACTTCCGTGTTCGGCTTCCATTTCCCAAGTTGACAATTATGGTTCAGGAAAATATTAATTACTTATATGGTTGGAACAATAAATATACCAATGCTTTTACTAACGTACATATGAGGATATACCCCCACAACAATACTCAACTAAAACTAATTGTTGATAACAAGACACGTCAGATCAGTTAGGTAATAAACGTATACTAAATAATTATAAAGACTTCAAAGAAAGAAAAAGGGTTAATAATTTGAGACAGATAGAAGAAAGTTGGTGTTTTTAAAAAGCAGAAACACGGGTTAACCTTTTTTAGAAGAGTTACGCTAAAACTTCTGAAGTGTAAGCTCTTATCAGCGTAAAAAGCAAGAAAGCAACCTTTTTAGAGCTTGGAATCTAGTTCTTTTGCTTCGAAGCGAGCTTTTTAAAGCAGTACTAAGACTATCTTTACAGAACGGGAGTAAACTTAAAAAAAGGGCACTAAAATGCGTGATATTTTGGTGGCAGAGTCTGGAGCTATGGAACATGACGGAGAACAAGACGATGACTCTGTCAGCACACGAAGGATTAATTGCGGGGTTAGCGGTTTCTACAACCAATGGGTTAGTTGCCTCTGTAAGCCACGACAAGATCGTGAAGCTCTGGAAGTAGAATTTATCTTATATTCATGTTTATGTAACTATGTCTTTATCGCTAACAGTAACAGTGGCTTAGCTTTTTTTTTCTTTTTTTCACCAATATTGCATGAGGATTCATACTAACCCCCTATAACACCCTTCTTTCCCCCTACGTACGTTGATGTTAAGTGATCGATAAATATAATTACTCCCAATGAGGAGTATAAGTAATGTTGTCACTTGCCAGGAGACTTGGGACTAATTTTATTGTGACAACTTTTACGTTTATTAAAACCTTGTCCCTACTTGTAGATGATAGCTTCCTGCTCGCCTATGCGATATGATAAAGAATGTTACCCCCAATTTTGCCTATAAGATGTAACCTCCATTTATTTTATTTTATTTTATGTTGTTATGGAGGCAGCTGAAATCTTCCCTACACTGTTATTTCTTTAAATTTTTGTCTCGGAATCGAAAAATGTATGCTCCTAAAAATCTCCTCACGTCAATCCCAAGTCACTTTTATTTATTTGCATTCAATCTCAAGTCAAAATAGAAAAAAAAACTCACATTAGATTTAAGTATTCGTGCTTTGATCATGAGGAGTAAATAAAGGTAAAGGACCATGTATTTTCTCTGATGTAATTTTAATATATTCTTTTAGAACGTTAATTAGAGTTAAAACAGCGGTATACGTCCCTAAGTGAAACTTGTATTTTGTTTTCCATCACTTGTTTCCTAAACTAATTCTTCTCTCATTTTTCTATTTAAAATAAAAAAGAAAGACGAGACCTATAGTCACGTATGACAAATTTTTTTTAAAACTAATTTTCACCATTAACTATTGGCTGCTAGCTGCAAAAAATTGTACATTTTATATAGGTTGTATTTTGTCTATTTGTATCGATCAAACATATAGTGTTAGGTTTCCCGGTCGTAAGCTGATTCGAGGTACAATATGGATGGCCAGTCATTAAACTTTTCTTGTACAAACATTTTTAAGGTCCAAACATTATATATTTACAAAATTAAAGGTTCGTCCTACAACAAAATCAACCAATCATATTATTATATTACAGAAACCATATCAGATATTCTTAAGATTGCCTCCAATCTAAAGAATATCTGATATGGTTTCTGTAATATTTCCCAAAACACTCGCATTTATGGACAAGTACAACAGTATTTCATTGAGAAAACTATATCATGCTAACCTTGCTAATGATAAATGATCATCTTGTTACGTTTGCTAGCTAATTGGTATAAAATATCACCCCATTATATAGGTTGAGATAAATTTTATTTCGAATCCTTTTTTTTTGGCATATGTATTATTGCATTCGTAATTAAAATAACGTATTAAACCTACGAATCAAGGTTATGGTTCCCGTTCGTAAAGGTAAATGATTGTAGGCTAATGCAAATTAAAATGGAAGACAATGAATTCGATGGATGTCATACAAGCATTTCCTGTATATATGGACTTTTAAGGAAAAACAATCAAGTAAAAAATTTATGTAGCAAGTTATTTTTCCACAATCATATACAATTTTAACATATAACAGTGACTAAGATCGAGGAGTTTGGCCAAATCTTTTATCCTATAGTTTATATTCTATTTCGTGTCCCATCGATTTTTAAACTTAAAATAGTTGATTAAAAAAATTAGTACAATTACAATTAGACATGTATGAAAACATTCAAATAATTTGTTTCTTGCGAAAAATTCAAATATGTTTGAAATTAATTAAGAACGGGTGTAAATTAAATATAAATTTCTAAAAAAAAATGATGTAACTCAACAATATGTCTCAATATGATGAAATATGTGTAGAATACATCGTAACAGTTTATAAACAAAAAAAAAATTCTAAAATTTCAAAATTTGAGTGAAAATAGTTAAGAGAGCACGAAATGAGATACGAATTATGGGGTAAAAGATTTGGACTCGAGATTTACATATAACCTTTCTCAATCTGTTAAGTTGTACGTCGATTTAATGTCATTACCGGGTCCCCTTTTTGTGCAGTCATTGAGTTAGACTGTACAATGTCCAGTCACTTTTACAACCATTAGATTAAAAAATAGAGGGTTAGATGATACATTTTCAATAACTAATTTAATTTTTTAATTTTTATTATAAAAATTCAAATAAAAATATAGAACCCTAATGGATATTAGCCTAAATTTAATTATTAGTTAAAATTTGAAAAAAAATAACAATTAAATATTTATTTTTGAAAACGGGACTTAGATTTTGTGTTGTTCAATTGATTGGGTGCACACAAAAAAATATGGAAACCTAAAATAGCGATGAGAATAGATTCTGAAAACGAAGAAGATGAAATCTGAACGAAAAACATAGATGAGTTAGCTAAAAAACAAAATGATGAATTCATCATTTCTTTCAGCTAACTCATCATCTATGTCCAGCTAACAAATGCAAGATAACCTAGAAGGGAAATTACAAGAACAACAAATTTGACAACACATTCTAACTGGTAATTATCATGACCAGGCTCGAATTTGTGCTTTGTCAGGCAGTTTCAACTTTCAATATATAAAAGAGAGAAGGGTTTATTTATTTAATTATGATGAGGAGAAGAATGAGCTAGATTTAAAGCTTTTGAAGTTGAAAAAAAATTGTGAGAAGTATGAGGATATGATACGAAAAGAAGCTATACTGCTGCTTGGTGATTAGAAGTTTATGCTATTGGATTTTAAGGGTTGTAATTAGAAATATTAAATTCCCACATGTATGGTAATCAAATTGAGCGAATCAACCTATTTTAGTGTTTAACTGTACATGGTAAATTATTTTTATTTTTATTACTCAATTCATCAATAGGATGAGTAATCGATAATGTCCCCGAAAGCTACATACTAAGCTTTTCTTCCTCTTTATAATTTCCGTCTTGATTGTTTTCTTAGCCTTGTCTATTACTATTTCACACTTTTTTTTTAGTTTTTCTCGACCATAACCATTTCTAGGGTAATAAGTGGACAAGGCCATACATTTTTTTAAATTTCCCCATAAGTTTAAGTCCCTTCTATGTATAAATGAATGTGGTGATAGTTTTCGCATTCCCTAGTTCATCTAACTAGATCCAATTTGCACTCTCTCTAACTTAAAAGATGCGATCTCATGGGCTTTTCTGATAGAATAATCTATCCTTTGAGAAGTTTTTTCTTGTATGAAATCTCAAATAAATTCCAGCTTAATCGAGTCAAATATGAATAAAGTAAACCCTATTTTTTTGTCAAATCAATTAACGACACTTTCACATTATGAACTAAGTTTTCAAATTAAACAATTTGTTCTTCTTTAAACATCATGTATGCTCTTGCAACTGTCCCGCATGTCCTCTCGGTGACAGGAGCTGCATGGGAGATATATATGGATGGCGAGTACGTAGATTATGAAGCCGACACTACTTAAGGAAAAAATTGAAGCTCCACCAAGCACCTAAGGTCCTAAACCTTAGGGTAGAGACTTTCTTCTCTTTTTAGTTCTTTTATGTGAGTTGTGACTTCTAGTTTCGTTTAGCCCTGATTAGTAACAAATTATCTTGATACATCTTCGTTTCCACATGTTGAGATCACATGACATCAAATTCACCGTTGTGTCAATGCTCGCCCTCAATAAAAACTAACAATATCTTAAAAATAAAACTCTAGCCAACCTTCGCCTTCTTTTTAGGCATTAGACGGGATGAGGGCTATGTTTGATAACAATATTTTTGGTTCAAAATGAGATTTTAAAATTATTTTTTGAGAATCCACTGAAAAACTAGATTTTTTAGTTTTTTCAGCCTAAAAATCAGATTTTCAGAAACTAAATAATATGACTTGTCATTCACAAATTCTTAATTTTAGACAAAAAAAAAATTAGAAATGCTGAATACAAATTAAGTGACGCTAACATATATAGAGTAGTACTATGATCTGCCAGACCTACCATGCAGAAAAATGTTGGAAAAACTAAAGTACCCAACTTAATTCCTATCATATTGTCTTTCCACTAGAAATTTGAGAAGCCATATATATATTCAGCAGTTTCATCCCGCGTGGAATCCGATCGTAGTCGTTGTTGTCCAAACTACCTACGTTGGTAAACCTATCAACATTGGAACATATATAGTGATGTTTTTGTAAACGTTTGGTACTAAGGTTAACACAAGATGCTGTATATATATATATATATATATATATATATTCAGTATTTCATTACATATATGAAGATGTCTTGTGCCCGTGCAATTTGTAGATAACAGATATACCACGACGATTTCATGTATATTTTGATCGCTTTGATAAATTAGCTGATCATCCAATATCTTAGTTATCTAAAACTGTCAAGCAGACATGGTTCTCCAAATTTAAGCTGATATTGTGACTTACTGTCACTCACATTCAAAATTTCTAAAAGGAGAAAATACCCACCAAACTCCTGAATATTTCATATATATATATATATGTCACTGAGTTTTGAAGTAGTGGACGTTATACATAGTGCTTTTTTATTTCGAGTTTTCTAATTTAACCGAGGCAATCGAGGCTAAGGCCAAGGGTACAGTGGAGTTCAAAATTCCTTCTTGCGACCCCATGGATCGAAGAAATTCTCAAGGACCGTAATTTCTTGCCTTTTTTATATAGATAGATTTTGTAAATATAATCCGATGATATATGCCCCAAAATATCTATATGCTCTTTATAAATAAGATTATATTTTATCTTTAACTTATTTCCTTTCTTAATACGGCTTGAAATTTTGGAAATAATAAAAATAGAATTAGTAGGTGATTTGGTCCTAAACGCTAAAACTAACCAATTAGTAGGTGATTTGGTCCTAAACGCTAAAACTAACCAATTAGTAGGTGATTTGGTCCTAAACGATAAAACTAACAAACAAGGATTTATGAGTATAAATATAGCCATATAGGGTTCCATATGCATCTAAAGGTAAATAAATCTAAACTCATTAAGAAGATAATTTATTTATTTTTGAAATAGTAACCGCAGATGTGTTATATGAGCTTTCCCAACTTTCAGTTCGGACGGGTTCCAAATAAAAAAATAATTTGTCGTTGGTACCAAATATCAGCTCCGCTCCTGATCTAGACCTATAGCCTTGAGAGGAGAGTTCAACAAAGATTTATGGAGCAGAATTTGATTATGAAGCCGCATATGTAAAAATATTAGCTCCGCTCCTGATCTAGACCTATAGCCTTGAGAGGAGAGTTCAACAAGTAGCATGCATTCTTATGAGTTTAGAGGATTATATATTAATTTATATTGCACTATAAAATAATTTTTGATTTAATAAGAGTAAAAACATGTCACAAGTCTGTCAGTAATTTAAAAATTTGTAACAAATCTGTCGCAAATTGACTAAACTGTCACAAATCCGTCATAAAAACCGTCGCTAATAAGCTCGTAACAAAAAATACCGTCACTAATCCCGTCATGATTTGAGTATTTTTTTTATAGTGATGTGTAATTAACCAAAAACATGGTCCAAAATTAAAAACTAGGCAAAAATAAAGAAGAATGAACGTCAGAAATACGACTCATCTTAAAATGAATTGTGTGACAAATATACGTTGATAAACTCATATACAAATAATTTAGGAAAAATTACCAAAAGATACAACTATTTTAAACTAATTATCAAAAAATTATATCTTAACACTTTATTCCCAAAACATACAACTAATTAAAATTATAAATACTAAATAATTTATATTTTTTTAACAGATATCTCTTTCTCTCTCTCTCCCCCTCTCTCTCTCTCTATATATATATATATATAGATAGATATATATATACAAAAATGTCAACTACAATATACGTCCTCCTCTCTCCGTCACCTATCTCCACCACCTTGCTCCGCACCTCCCTCCATCTCCGATCCCGTCACCACCTCCTCAAATCCCAACCATCCATCTTTCCCACACTACTACTTTAACTCCAATCTCCACCGTGCGATCAAAACTCATTCCCCCAATAATTTTATTTTTATTTTTTTTATATGAATTAGGATTTTTTTTTTTTCGATCGGAACGATGCTCATTTTTTGGACATAATTGGTAAGCAATTAAATAATTGTGAATTTATCGTTTTCATTTTCCACCCTAGCAATACGCAATATATTTTGTATTTATTAACACTCCCCTTTTTGTGTGTTTTTGTTATTCATATACAATATATCGTTTATACATGTTTTTTAATACATACATACACAATACACTATTTATACATGTTCTTTAATACAGAAATACACAATACATATTTTATACATGCTATTTAATGCATGCATACACAATACACAGTTTATACATGTTTTTTTAATACGAGCATACACAATACATTATTTATGCATGCTCTTTACTACAGACATACACAATACACAGTTTATACATGTTTTTTAATACGGACATACACAATACACTATTTATACATGATCTTTAATACATGCATACACAATACATATTTTATACATGCTCTTTAATACAGGAATACACAATACATATTTTATACATGTTATTTAATACAGGCATACACAATACACAGTTTATACATGTTTTTTTAATACGGGCATACACAATACATTATTTATGCATCCTCTTTAATACAAACATACACAATACACAGTTTATATATGTTTTTTAATACGGACATACACAATTCACTATTTATACATGCTTTTTAATACATGCATACACAATACATATTTTATACATGCTCTTTAATACATGCATACACAATACACAGTTTATACATATTTTTTTAATACGAGCATACACAATACATTATTTATGCATGCTGTTTAATACAGACATACACAATACACAGTTTATACATGTTTTTTTAATACGGGCATACACAAATACATTATTTATACATGCTCTTTAATACATGCATGCACAATACATATTTTATATATGCTTTTTAATACAGGCATACACAATACATTGTTTATACACACTCTTTAATACAGTCATACACAATACATTCTGTATCCATTGACAGTTTATACATGTTTTTTTAATACGGGCATACACAATACACTATTTATACATGCTCTTTAATACAGGCATACACAATACATATTTTATATATGTTTTTAATACAGCCATACACAATACATTGTTTATACACGCTCTTTAATACAATCATACACAATACATTCTGTATCCATTGACACTGTCCATTTTTTTTGTTTTTTTTCTTATTATTCATACACAATACACTTTTTATACATGCTATTTAATACAGGCATACACAATACATAATTTATACATGTTTTTTAATACGAGCATACACTACATTATTTTTATATATTTTTGTGATTTTGAATTTTTCTTGGTTTTTTTTTTGCCACTTTTTTGGAGATTTTTCGGGTTTTCGACTTTTTAAAGTTTTTTTCAGCACTTTTTTGATTTTTTCGGCTTCTCGACTTTTGTGAACTTTTTTCATTCTTTTTGTGATTTTGGATATTTTAATTTTTTGGGTTTTTTCGGTTACAGACTTTTTTAAAAGTTTTTTCATCATATTTTGGGTTTTTTTGAATTCTCGACTTTTTTGAACTTTTTTCATTTTTTTATTTATTTTGGAATTTTCTTGTTTTTTTTTTGTTTTTTACCATATTTTTGGGCTTTTTTCGGGTTCTCGACTTTTCTGAACTTTATTTTTATTTATTTTTGTGAATTTGGATTTTTCTTGGTTTTTTTTTTTTATTTTTTGCCACTTTTTTGGAGTTTTTTCGGGTTCCCGACTTTTTAAAGGTTTTTTCAGCACTTTTTTGGTTTTTTCGGGTTCTCGATTTTTGTGAGCTTTTTTCATTCTTTTTGTAATTTTGGATTTTTCTTTGTTTTTTTTTTACTTTTTTTAACCATTTTTTGGGATTTTTCGGGTTCCTGACTTTTTAAAAGGTTTTTCCAGCCTTTTTTGGGTTTTTTCGAATTCTCGACTTTTTTGAACTTTTTTCATTTTTTTGTAAATTTGGATTTTTATTGGTTTTTTTATTTTTTAACATTTTTTTGGATTTTTTCGGGTTCCTGATTTTTTTAAAGGTTTTTTCAGCATTTTTTGGGTTTTTTCGGCATCTCGACTTTTTTGAATTTTTTTTATTTTTTGTTGTAATTTTATTTTTTTCGGTTTACAAGTCATTTTAACATTACATAAGATAGTATTTTGTGGGAAAAAAAATGATGATTTAAAAAGAGAGAGGAGAGAGAGGAGAGAGGGGAGAAAGAGAAATTTTTTGATAGCTGAGGAGAAATATATATATTTTTCTATTTTTGGTCAATTGTATGTTTTGTAAATAATTTGTTTGGCTTGTATGTTTTGGTAATATTTCATAAGTATGTTTTGAGAATTGACCCAATAATTTAATCCATACATAATATTTATAGAGTCTATATACTGTATATGAAGATGTTGAAAAGTGTGCGTGACGGTGTGAGAGGACTAGCGAGCATACATATCTGAAACCAATGTACAAAATTAGCTAATGCAAAAATTGTCCCATAATTGACAAAATATATTTATTTACCCATCATAACCAAAATAAGTGGATAATGACGGATTATAAGTTCGTAACAAAAAAAAATCTTGAATGTGATAATTAATATCCCTAAAAGTATGGAGAATATATGGTACTAGGAGCAATTTTAGGGTAATAATATACTGTATTATTGAATAAATTATCAGAATAGGAATTGAATCGGTGACATCAAGTGTAGCAATTAATTTACATAAATTAGTAATAAATTATTAATTTAGTTACCATAATCTAATGAACAAACATTCTACATAAGCATAAAAGCGTCTATGATATATACATTGCAACTGGGATTTGTTTCATTTCAAATATCAATTATACAACAGTAAGTTTGATGCAATTATCTTGAGTTGGGTAATTATGTGTTTTGCATTATAATGAATTCAAATCTAATTGCAAATGTACAAATTTGATTTAATTTCATTCTTTGTATTGCTTGCAGTTTGCACTAATTTAAGTGTTGATTTGTTTGATTGAGCAGATAATAATGAATTTTCTGGTAACCTTTATCTCTATATTCACCACTGTTTTAAAAAGCTCGCAACGTTGCGCAACGTTGTGCGATATAGTGGTTTTTGAAAGAAAAACGCAACGCTAAAACGCGTATTTGGATGGAAAAACGCTAAATTCGCGCTATAGGAACGATATTTACGCTATAGCGGACGCTATTTACGCTATAGAGGGTGCAGTCCAAAAAATAAATAAAATTTGGTCAAAATTTTAATGAAATTATTGGAGTTTAAAGAGAATCAAACCCCAAAACTCTTGCAAACAAAGTAAATACTCTGGCATCTCAAGTATAATCATTTTGTGATTATTAGTTACAATTTTTTATATATATTTAGTTAATTTTTATTAGATGTTTTGAATTTAATGCTATATTTATATGTATTTAGGCAAAAAAAATACACCGCAAAGCGCTATGTAGCAACGCTATTTGCGCTTTTAGCGTTTCTCTCGAAAAAACGCTACGGTAACGATAACGCTATTTAAAACACTGATATTCACTCTCGTGATATTACGAATAAATGGAGTTGAAGAAAGCAAATGGAAACTAACCGGAGAAGATATTGCTCAGATTGAAAAGCAAATGCAACTCCGAAAAAACCACACAGTCAAGACTATACGCGTAAACTGCTATAATTCTATCTTTCACAACGTTGTTTGTATAAATTATATGCATAATTAGGGCTAGAATGCAAAACTTATCATATATAACAAGTTTCTGCTTTTATGTTTATCCAAATATGTCGCAATCTTGTCGGTAATTTACAAAAGCTGCCGGTATAACATAAATCCGTCAGGGCATTGGAAAAACAATATGTTACCGTTTTTAAAATCAATTCATCCAAACATATATTTGCTGGTTCTTTTTTTGGATTGGTTGTTATTATATATATATATATATATATATATATAATGTGCAAGTTCATGAATCATTTTCTTTAAAAAAAAATGAGAATTGACTTCATAAGCATCTGCTACAAGTACACGTTAAAAAGCACTTTAACAAAGCTTACATTCAACAAAATTTCTCTTATGTGCAAACATGAGTAAATCATAGCAATGTTAATTTTCACAGACTCGTCATGGAGACCTATACGACAGCGTTGAATTCCACAAACAGCCAGCATTTGATCACCCATTATTAAAGAACTAAAATTTAACGTTAACTCAGGTAATTCGTTTCTTATTCCCATTATACTTCTTAATTGTGCGCATCAAAAATCAAAATATGTTACCTTTACATGGTTATATTTGAAATTGCAGAAGCCACCAACATCTTCTCATGATTCGAAACTGGGACTAAAAGGCGGAGGATGTCCTGATGGAACAGTTCCTATTAAACGGATTACTAAGGAAGATCTTCTCAGATTCAATTTTCCCCAACTGATCAGTTATGATCAACCCAGTGTAATAATAAACATATTCACCCACTTGCTACGGTTTCTAGATACTATGTCAGCCGGTTTTTGTAAGAGTCAACGTAAACAAAACTATCTTGCCAATGGTCTACATTTATCAATTGGCATACGATTAGTTAGCTTGTCATGGTTGTGATTCAGGTAGGTGTTTACATATGGGCGGTCCAACGAAGTCCTTTTAAATGAATAACCATTCACTAAAAGATGTCATAACAATAAGCAGATTAGCAACAGCTATATTTTTCCATGCCCTGTTTGCTTACGGTTTTTCAACACCCATTATTGACAAGTTAGCTACAGATTTTGTCCGTTTCTTATCACCTTTTTTTGTAATGGTCGTTACATGTAACATAGCCAAACCGTCAATTGTATCAAGTAATAAAGCAAACAGAAAAGATTACTATATTTCCATTTCTGATGTTTCTCATGTAAGTAGTATGCTAGATGTTCCACACGAGTAAATGAGGCGGGATACAGTGGAACTTCAGCAAGCATGGTGGCTTATAATCCCATGCTTGTAAAAAATGACCAATTTAGTGCAGCTGTTATGAGGCTTCATATAGGCTTTGATACTATTGAAGCTGGTTGGAGGGTAAGATTTGTCATTTTCTTTTGTTCAGAATTTTCAATAGAACTTTCATCACAGGGCTAATTACTTTATTTTGTTATATTATTTTAAGCCGATTCTCGATTGTACAAGGACCCGCACTCACTTTTATATACACACAAATGTAGGTCATATTATCTTTGTTCTGTCCATTTTCTGGGAAGGAAATTTGATACTGATATATTGCCTTTTCTTCTCAGACTCGCACTGCCAATTGTTTCAATGTTCTCTGTCCTGGATTTGTGATCATGGGTAAAAATATCAGTTTTAAATAGCGTTATCGCTACCGTAGCGTTTTTTCGAGAGAAACACTAAAAGCGCAAATAGCGTTGCTACATAGCGCTTTGCGGTGTATTTTTTTTTTTGCCTAAATACATATAAATATAGCATTAAATTCAAAACATCTAATAAAAATTAACTAAATATATATAAAAAATTGTAACTAATAATCACAAAATGATTATACTTGAGATGCCAGAGTATTTACTTTATTTGAAAGAGTTTTGGGGTTTGATTATCTTTAAACTCCAATAATTTCATTAAAATTTTGACCAAAAATAAAAAAAAAATTAATTTTTTTTTTTTGGACTGTACACGCTATAGAGTAAATAGCGTCCGCTATAGCGTAAATAGCGTTCCTATAGCGCGAATTTAGCGCTTTTCCATCCAAATAGCGTATTTAGCGTTGCGTTTTTCTTTCAAAAACCACTATATCGCACAACGTTGCGCAACGTTGCGAGCTTTTTAAAACAGTGAAAAATATACCTATTGATCTAATTATTGATCCTATTTCGACGCCTGGACGTGGAGGATGTTGGTGATTTTAGTATCATCAATGTATTTTAGTAGTAATGTGATTTATTATAGGCCGATGCAATAATGCGTTAAACTCGGAAACGAGTTAGGGAAGTGCGGAGTGCACGCTCGTCGAGCCAACGTATAATTGAATATGAATAATTGAAACGGGGTTTCAAGGGGCAGAGCCCCTGGCGGGGTCCTAGGGGCAGAGCCCCTGGCTGGGGTCCTGCTGCCAGGACAGCGGGTGGGGTGCGGGGCAGCGCCCCGAGCGAAAATTTTTCCGAACAGTTGCTTGCTTTCCGGAAAATTTTGAATAGTTGGACCATTTCCCAACCGACATAACCGGTTTTTCCGAACAGTTGCTTGCTTTCAGTTTCGGTTATTGATCTCCTATATAAGAAGTCATTTGGTCTCGGTTTTGGATACAGAAACATATAAGAAAATTCTCTCTACATTTCCTAATCTATTCTCCTTGCCAGAAACAGATTGTTCTTCAAGAATTATCCCCACAAAGATTTCGTGAACCCAGGCAATAATAGGGTCGAAATACTTTGTTCGGAAAGTGTACGAACACGATTCTTCGAAGTTATCCAGGATTATCATACCCTAAATTTCTAACAGAGGACACAGATATGCTTTTGACTGATCCATTACTCATGTAAGAACATATTCCGATCAAAATGCTGCTGAAAAAGCAATAAATTAACTACAAAAAAATTGTACATTACTAATTCTCATGCATTTGATATCCCTGAAGTTTCTTGACTACATTATCCACCTGAAAATAATAGTATGACGCACCCTAAGGTGGCATATGTTAGCTGTTATTGGTCATAAAAGGGTCATTTTTGAAAAATAATTTACGAGGACCAAACTGTAAAAAACTGATTTTGATTTACTCCTTATTTCCGTTTACGTTACATTTTCAAGAACTCGGTTGTATATGTTTAGGATGGGTCACTCGAATTGAGACAACAGATAGCATATAGCATATCAGCACAACATAACCAAAAGGAAGAATAGCAGCCTAAACTAGCTTACAAAAATTATTCTTGAGCACGTTTTTGGATGCAATAATCGTGTTACCATTATTGTGGTAGGTTCAAGAGACTGGAGATTGGCTATTGAAATTCACAGGCGGCTATGAAATTGGATATTGGCCCGGGTATTTGTTTCAACAGCAAGGCCCAGCAGACATGTCGAATGGGGTGGAGAGGTGTTTTCTAAACCTGGGTCTTATAAGCCAGGTATGGGCTCGGAACTTGATGTTGAAGGTGATACCACTAAAGATGCCTACTTTAGCCACGTTAAAGTAAGAAATGGACCAATATCTGGTTATCCGTCTGTTGATCCTGTCAATTTAATTTGCAAAGCGTCATCCCCAATTTATTCAGCCAAGAACATAGGAAATGTTGGACGTGGTATAGAGTATCTGATATTTTATGGTGGAATTGCATTGTCCCCCGGTCTTATTAATTAATTATCATTATAAGTATTTCTTTTTGTGTCACTTGTTTGTTACTGACTCATAGTAGCTTGTGCAAGTGCTTTTTTATTTCTTGCCTCCATTACTAGAATGTGTCTTATGAAGTTTGAAACTAAGATTTTTTTCTTCTAGCACATTCAGTTTTTTTATTCGTTTTGGCAAAAAATATAAGAAAGGTTTGATTTCGGTGAAAAATATATAAAAGGCTAGGAGAAATGCACAAAATTGCCCTTCTCTCTGTTGTAGGCTCAAAAACCATACCTTGAAATTCTTGAGAAAATCGTTTCGGTACATTTTACGTTTTAAGAACATTTATTTTACTAGTCCAAGGATTTGCTAACCAAGGAGTTCTTTAACACTATGGTACACAACAAAGAAAGTAAACAAACATTTCAACAACAAGGAACTTACTCGGGTCAGTTGATCAACAGGCGGTCGCAAACATACATCGGCAATCATGAAAAAATACAATGTACAGTATCTGAAGACCAATAATCTTCATAAGACTAAATAACACAGGTAGCTTCACAATGAAAGAAAAACGAATCCTCGTGTCAAATTAAAATATTACAACAAGCTCTCATACTTTTGTAGAATAAGTTTTTATGTTGAGATTGTAACCCAGATCTTTGAGATTTCGAATATTCATGGTGCTTCGAAAAGCATTACACATACAGAACCGGTATACAATCTTAAATATTTAAATCTATACAAACCCTTTTTACAGTCAAATTAATCAATTGAATTGAGCGTTTCAAAATTGATACAAATGAGAGCAGCGACACAGCCACTACACTAACCTTATCACTTACCTAGTCAAAAGGCCAATAAATTCTTTTCGCCAAGCAAGAATTATCATTATGATCTTGAAGACATGATTCTACGAAAGAATTGGAGGCCGGTACCACTTTAATCCGGAATGATGATGGCAAAACAGTACTTTCACGTGCGGACCCAGGATTTTTTAATACTTAATTATATGTGAGAGGGTTGGTAGAGGGAAACAATGATAGGAGAGAAAGAGAGAGCTCAGGACTTTGATTCCACTTGTATATTAGTTTGTTGATTAGTATTCGATTGAGCTTGTAGTATTATTAGAATAAAAAAAGGGATTTTTTGTGTGATATGTATGAGTAACAAAATTCATGTTCCGAGATAAGGTATTATTATAAATTTGAGCTTATTTGATTAGAATATGCAGCTCAATTCGAGTAATTAATAAGCTAAATGGTTGAAGTAATCATCTCTATAAAATAAACTGGAACATTCAGCTGACCGGTCTTATTGACAATGACAAGGAGAATAAGAATCAGAATGAGCCGAATAAGATTGAACCTATGATTTTTCTTTTGCTCTCTCTCGGCCATAAGTCATAGCTTAATATGGTTGGCTGTTTACGTATTGATGGATTTGATCAGATCATCAAACTACGAAAAGGTATCTCTTGTCATTCGTGTGAATAGCCGGCCAGTAATTCTTTTTCTTTTTAAAATCTTAATAGCCGGCCAGTAATAGTATTATAAGTAATCACATAACTTCTATTGAACTTTTGAGCATTGCAGTTTATCTAACCCATAAACATGAATCGCAGAGTCAGCATGAGCAACAACAAATTCCTGGTTATTCTTCATATATGCTTTACTTCCACATTTTTCTTCCAAAAACAGTTCAAAAATACTAATGGTTATTTTGATTTTCTCTCATTTTATATGTTGTGCAGTTGCCTATCAGCCCACTGTAGAGCCACATCCTAATTATGGTGAGGCTCCAGTTGGCTACCCTACCCTCGACGCCACCGCTGTGCCAGCGACCAACAAAACAAGGGACGACGGCTTATGGGCTGGATGGTAGACACTTTGTGTTGCTGCTGTGTTTTGGATGCGTGCTTTTGAAGATAGAGGTGTTATATGAAGACAAAGATATAGCCCTTGTTTACTTTGATCTTCAAGTATATTCATTTGAACGAAGCATTATGTTGGCTAACCTTTCTATTTCTTTCATTTTAAATATCTCCTATTTATTCAGGCTTAATGAAGTAATTTCAGACTTATACCCTTCCTTCGCAATCAAATTTTTCGAAGAAAATCATTTTCATAAACAGTTTCTTGCTGGCTAATACGCAGTAATGGGAAAGGGATTCTAGTAGCTTTCATCTTCAGGGAACCCATGATTAGCCAAGTAAAATTTAAATGTACGTTTGCGGGCACAGCCGAAAATCCATTCTTCTGTAACTAAATTTACTAGATCTCAATCAAAATTGAGTGTAGCTCTTCATTAAAGTCTAAGCAAAGGATGAAGCATCGTACAGAATATGAACACAAACTCCTTAAATCTAGACGCACATTTTCCCCTCAGAAGAAGAAAATGGTTAGGTACAAGGATCGGATTCATATACCAGTCCCACAGTATTTAGGAATTGCTTCTTCTTCTCTCAACTATTAACAAAATACTACGTACATTTTTATCTAGTCACGAATACATCCCCACCACGATACCTCGAGTTGCTTCCTGATTGATTTGAGTTACCAAATATATTATAAAAACAATTTCATTACATAACCAATAACATAAATTAATTGATGCTGAATTCTTATTTACTGAGAAAACAAAACCTTACCGACAATAATTAAAATCATCACATACTGTAAAATGTAACTCCTGTTAATTTACCAAAATAACACACATCCCATTAAATTACTAAAATAAGTAACTGTCTCTTTATATATAAATCATTTACATCAATTTTATCATGACTGAAATAACTAGATACTCCAAACTTAACAGGAAAAACAGCTACCCTATAGGCGGACCCCTCTATAGCTGCCACGTGCCATAGTCGCGACGACACAGTGAGCAGCGAAGTGGATACGGCTCGGCCCAGGTATCGTCCAGACACCCTATATGATATAAATGCCCGCACAAAGGGAGCGACCTAAGCTGATCCCCTGGCATAAAGGCATCTAAACATATAGGGCACTCGACTGGGTCTGCTCCCTCCTCAGTAGGGGGGAACACGTAAAATGGAATTGATTCAATAAGCACTCGACGAGCGAGCGCTTGTTGAATTGATTCCATCTCAGCCTGAGCCTGTACCTGTCTGTCTCTATACCAAAAATAAAAAAGAACAAGTCCTACTATCAGAACGAAACCACCCAACCCAATCCCAAATCCCAAATATAATGGAGTTTTATCACCAGGTGGGGTTTTAAAATCATCGGTGAACTCATATATGGGAAGAGGGGATTGAGTCTGACAAGTACATACATCTACTAATGTGAAAAACAGAAAAAATATAAAAACAGTAAACCGGCTCACGGAATATGGCAGTAAAGAGATCCAAGTGGGGAGTCCCTGCAATTACAGAAATTTGGTTTTTAGGTTGAAGTTATGCAGTAAAGATAAATATACCCTCACGGGCCAGTAAAAACACAGCAAAACAAGCAAACATGACAAAAAATGTTCTATTTCCTTGAAAACAAACTACTCAAATCAAAGAACAACTTCTTGAAATCATATCCTCAATCCAGAATCATGACAACAGATCATTGTATCTCGATGTCTAGAAGAAAATCTCAAGTTCCAACTTCAACCGTCCCCTTTGATTCAAATCGCTTCTCGTTTGAACTAAATCTTTAATCAAACCCTACAACTTAACTGATTTTGTATCCATACAATTTGATGGTCCACTATAATCTCATCAACAGTACAGTTCAGTTACCAAGCCTTCTCATTATTAATCATTTCTTATTTTATATTTCACAAAAGCAACTGCAAATCGATTCAATAACCAAACTCATAAAAGTACACTAAATAGCTTTCTTTCAAATTACCTGCAAATCATTAAACTTTACCTTTGGTAACTAATTATGACCGAAAGGAAGCAAGGTAAAGTGCTTCTGTATTTCTACATAAAATCCAGATAAAAAACTTGTGAAAACACAGTGCCTCACTACCCATAAGTTACACCACTATTTTCCATCTATTCACTAAACCGACAATTCTACAATTGGTCTTCAACTAGAATAAATTGAGAGATTAAGAAGTTAGATTAATTTGAACACACCATACATACAAATGAAAAAAAAAGACAAATATTTTGCAGAAACATTCACAGAAGAAATTGTTGGAAAAACATGTTTAACATGGGTGTTTCCGAATGGTTACAGGACCAACTTCGAGTCGATATTACATGTGACAATGCTGAGTTGTTAATACCGTACTCCACGCTATTGAGTAGCTCGTGTGACGAGCTTCGTAACGGTATATCGCATGAGCTATTCGGAGAATGGGTGTGAATACTAATCGGCTTCAAAGTTGGGCTCTCGAAAGCTCAATTCTGAAAAACGAAATGGTAAATGGAAAAACCATTGAGGGTTATCACATATTGGAAGATTAAAAATTAATTTTACAATATATATACAATACCAACCCATGTAGTTGTTAAACTAACATTTCCATATACATGTAAGAGTATTAGTGTGTACCACACATGTGCGCTCGCTCGGGTCTCGGGACTCGGGATTTGGGGCTCAGGTCTCGGGTCAAATTTGAAAAGGGAGTTTTGTATAAAATACAAAATTAGTCCCTAGAGTTTCCAGCGTTTGAAACGATTAAGTGGGCGGATTCTGGGGGAGTGTAACTCCCGGAATTGAATGATCATTATGGCTGCGGTTTCAAGTAAGCCTATAAAAGGCAGCCCTCCCCCTCTAGCTGCGGTTTCAAGTAAGCCTATAAAAGGCAGTCCTCCCCCTCTCATTTCAGACAAAATCAGAAAGTAAGCCTATAAAAGGCAGCCCTCCCCCTCTGGCTGCGGTTTCAAGTAAAGCCTATAAAAGGCCTCCCCCTCTCATTTCAGACAAAATCAGAACACACAACTCACAGCATAAGCATACATATTAGAGAGAGAACCGCACCACCAACAGCTCGACCTGTGGTTCGGTGCCGGTTTCCATACGAGCCACCCTGAGACAGAAGTTGTACCTTGTGAACAAAGTACCGAAACCAGAAACCTTTAAAGGTGGTTCGGAAAATATTGTTTAAGGAAAATGGTTCGGGAAATATTGTTTAAGGAAAATTGACCAGCAGTTGCCTGTTCTTTTAATTTCTGTTATTTATTTTTTAGTCCTTTTACATTATGTCCATTTCTTTTCTGTACTGTTTACCTTTCTGTATTTTCATTTCAGTACTGTTTACTTTTCAGTCTTTTCCTATTCTGTAATTTTATAATTCAGTTCTATAATTTCTTTTATTTACAGAAACAATCCAGCAGTTTAGTAATTATACTATTCTGTTATGGTAGTTTTCTTGAATTGTTAAACAGTCCAGCAGTTTAATAATTTATATTAAATCTGTCTGGAATTTAATTAGTGTAATTTAAATTCTGTTGAGTCAGGAATTATAATTTATATTCCAATTGTGAGAAATAAATTGTTATTTCCATTGCGTCCCTGTCTTTTAATTTATTGTCTTTTCAATTATTACTTTTCGATATAGTACAAAACCAACAGAAATAAAATTTAATGCATATCGGCTTGGCCCCCTCACCACCCTCTCTCTTCTTTCCAAAGTTTCTCTAGACGATCCCACATCACCCGAATACACTGATCTAGAGGTTGTGATTCGGTCATCTTGAGGGGACTGCAAGTAGTAATGTGGGTAGTAAATACTACTAGTTATTACGTATTACAGGGTAAGAACATTGGTAAACTTAAAAAGTGTGACATTTTTTTTGAAAAAAATTAATAAATCAAATAAATAAACGTAAATATGAACTCGGGACCCCTTAAGCTAAATATTACAATAAGAAACTGGGATATTATAATTTTAGAAGGAACAAGAGTTATATATTAATTGTTTTGACCTTTGGAAAAGCCTTGAAGGGTTTCAACAGAAACATAAGTATCTCCTTCTTTAATATTTTTGACAGATTTTAATTTTTTACAAGGGATTTTAATTGTGTAGTGTGATTATTTTTGATAATAATAAGTTGAAATGAAAAAATGAGACTGGAGTGAGTTGTTGAAATTAATCATTTTTGCCATTTTTGGGTACGGAGACAAAACCAGCTCTGTTCTTCTTAGTTTACCAAATATATATATTTTTTTATATTTATACGTTTCCCATAATGTATTATCATTATGTATGTATTATTCCATCTATAACCCCCTATAGCTTTTGTTATTTATAGTTTCTCCTCTATATGTATATATTACTTAAAACTATCCCACAACTTATGTATATAGTATGGAAAAATATATTCACACAACTTGCACACAACTCACACACTCTTTTACATATATTGCACACTCTCTTACATGTATAATAATATATTTTTATTAAAAAATACATTTTTATCCCTATAAATATACATGTATGGAGTGTGTGAGTTATATATATACATATATATATATATATATATTAGTAATACTAGATTTAATAATTTTTCTTATTTTTAATTAATATTTAAATTTATGGTAGGCTCAAGTAGGGTTCTACTATATTTTTATTTGGGTTTTTAGTAGGTTGGGTTTTTATTATGTTGAATATTTATATTTTGGTTTATCAAATTATAGATTGTGTTTTATGTACATTTGGAGGGATACATATGTATTTCATTAACTAAGTGAGTGTGGGAGTTGTGTGTATAGTATCACCCATATAGTACTATCTCCTATATCTTTCTTTTGTTTTAGGACAATACGTATAGTATTAATATTGATGTGGGTTCCACCTTATATCATCTTTGTTTATACAATTGGTAACCGGTAAGTTTTAGTAAAATTGTACTATATTTTATACAAGTAAGAGTGTATAACTTATGTGATTTTTTTTATAATAATAAGTTGAAATGAAAAATGAGAGTGGAGTGAGTTGTTGGAATTAATCATCTTCGTCATTTTGGGGTACTGAGACAAAACCAGCTCTGTTCTTCTTAGTTTACCAAATATATATTTTTTATATATTTTTTTTATATTTATACGTTTCCCCTAATGTATTATCATTATGTATGTATTACTTCCATCTATAACCCCCTGTAACTTTTGTTATTTATAGTTTCTCCCCCATATGTATATATTACTTAAAACTACTCCACAACTTATGTATATAATACTATCTCCTATATCTTTCTTTTGTTTTAGGACAATACGTATAGTATTAATATTGATGTGAGTTCCACCTTCTTATATCATGTTTGTTTATACAATTTGTAACTGGTAATTTTTAGTAATATTATACTATATTTTATACTAGTAAGAGTGTATAATTTATGTGATTTTTTTTTTATAATAATAAGTTGAAATGAAAAATGAGAGTGGAGTGAGTTGTTGTAATTAATCATATTCGTCATTTTTGGGTACTGAGACAAAAACAGCTCTGTTCTTCTTAGTTTACCAAATATATATATATATTTATACGTTTCCCCTAATGTATTATCATTATGTATGTATTACTTCCATCTATAACTCCCTATAACTTTTGTTATTTATAGTTTCTCCCCTATATGTATATATTACTTAAAACTACCCCACAACTTATGTATATAGTACTATCTCCTGTATCTTTCTTTTGTTTTAGGACAATACGTATAGTATTAATATTGATGTGGGTTCCATCTTCTTATATCATGTTTGTTTATACAATTTGTAACCGGTAATTTTTAGTAATATTATACTATATTTTATACTAGTAAGAGTGTATAACTTATGTGATTTTTTTATAATAATAAGTTGAAATGAAAAATGAGAGTGGAGTGAGTTGTTGGAATTAATCATCTTCGCCATTTTTGGGTACTGAGACAAAACCAGCTCTGTTCTTCTTAGTTTACCAAATATATATTTTTTATATTTTTTTTATATATATTTATACGTTTCCCCTAATGTATTATCATTATGTATGTATTACTTCCATCTATAACCCCCTGTAACTTTTGTTATTTATAGTTTCTCCCCTATATGTATATATTACTTAAAACTACCCCACAACTTATGTATATAATACTATCTCTTATATCTTTCTTTTGTTTTAGGACAATACGTATAGTATTAATATTGATGTGAGTTCCAACTTCTTATATCATGTTTGTTTATACAATTTGTAATTGGTAATTTTTAGTAATATTGTACTATATTTTATACTAGTAAGAGTGTATAATTAATGTGACTTTTTTTTTATAATAATAAGTTGAAATGAAATATGAGAGTGGAGTGAGTTGTTGGAATTAATCATCTTCGCCATTTCTGGGTACTGAGACAAAACCAACTCTGTTCTTCTTAGTTTACCAAATATATATTTTTTATATATTTTTTTATATATTTATACGTTTCGCCTAATGTAATATCATTATGTATGTATTACTTCCATCTATAACCCCCTGTAACTTTTGTTATTTATAGTTTCTCCCGTATGTATATATTACTTAAAACTACCCTATGTATATATTACTTAAAACTACCCCACAACTTATTTATATAGTACTATCTCCTATATCTTTCTTTTGTTCTAGGACAATACGTATAGTATTAATATTGATGTGAGTTCGACCTTCTTATATCACGTTTGTTTATACAATTTGTAACCGGTAATTTTTAGTAATATTGCACTATATTTTATACTAGTAAGAGTGTATAACTTATGTGATTTTTTTTTGTCTCGGTGTAATATTTTATAGTATGAGTGTATGCCAAAGGTATTAGCAAAAACATATATAACTATTAGTCTGTTGAGCTTTTTAGAAGTGTCAAAAAAAATTTGCCTTGCTTTTGATACATTTGAGTTTTTAGCTACCGAGTCTGTTGAACTTTTTAGAAGAGTGTAGAAAGTCATGAACAGGAATGTGTTGATTGCGGGTTCAGCTGAGTATGTGATCCGGATGTTAGGATTTACTATATAAAGAGAATTAGCGGTGCAGTTTGTTAACCGCTTATCTCAAACTCATGTGTAATAACATCCTATTTATAAATAAATAAATAGCTATTAGTCTTCTTTTCGTTTAGTCAATAATTTAATTGGTCTGACCAAGACCTTAAAAACAATTTGTCTCCCTCACAATCTTCCATCGCCACAGTCTCCTCCATGAAGGCTGGTAGTCATCAAAAACTGCGTCTCAACTGTCATAGCATACGCAAAATAAACAAAAACAATCATACGAGATTTGGAGAAATCTAGAAGAAGAGTATGGCGAAGCAATGCTCTATTTCTGATGAGTCTTGCGAGCAGTGTCCGTTGTTGGATAAGTAGCGATATATACTTGATCATAGGTAAGAGATTGGTTATCTCGATAATTATTTCTCATTTAATCATAGAAAAAAGTATTATTATCATCAAAAAAATATCATATTGGAAAGCTTGATTAATTTAATAATAATGGTATTGTGCCACTGTCGAATCAGATCAACTGGATTGCAAGTCGTCATCTGAAAAAGCTATAGAAAATGAGAATAACTAGAAGAGCACGTGTGGAGGGAAGGATAAACAATAGATAATCGAAACAAAACTCATACCAAAAGGAGGAACACGGATAGACGAATATAGAGGACGATAAGAACGGTAACAAGATTGGCGTTGATATCTTTAGTTTTGCATTCAGTAGAAAAAAGAAAGAAAAAAGAAGACTTGGGTGTTTGGGTCATAAATTTATGATCATCGTAGTCTATTACTCTATCTGCATCGGTTTTACTTGATTATGTAGCTAGTCTAATTTGATTTATGTTTACTTCGTACAACGTCAGTTGGTTAATAAATGTTAAGTAGTGAATCAAGAACTTATAATTGACCCATCTGAATGCTCATGGCAGTCACACCGAACATTTCAATCGGATAACATATAAAGAAATTGATGAACTAAATTGTGAAGATTAGGAAGAGTGGTGGCTAAAACTAAATTATAGAGGACCTAGTTATAAATAATTCATTTTTTAGTGGATTATGTGAACAAATGTTACTAGTTGAAATATTTGTTACTAATCTTGCGTATGAAAACAAGGGACCACAAGATTTTATGGTGGACCACCAACTACATTTATTTACTTAGTTTTTTTTATCACAACACAAGTGAGTAGCGTTTCCACTAAAATAGTAGAAAAACATAACTGGTGTTACGAAATTCACCAATACACGTTATCTCAAAGTGTCTTTATTTTGAGATTTAAGGTTTTTACCACCTAATCTTTTTATCCTCTTTAAAAGCCTCTGAATAAGGTAATTAGTAATCCACAATTTAATAATAATGCTACATCAGTAATGTCGACCTTGTAAATTATACAAGCAAACATCTGGGAAAGCTTTCAGGAAGAAGGTCAGGCAAGAATTCAGAAGTAGATTGAATATGCAGAAAACTATTATTAAAAGTCTTTTGATCGGACAAAAATAATATTTTGACATACATATTTTTAGCAAACTTGCAAAATATAATAATGAAGCTTGTCAATAGAAAGATAGCTAAAACAAATTAACTCTTGAGCAGAAATCTAAGGTGCTGAGAACTTTCTTGCTCACTGAAGCCAATGATCAGAGAATGGCAATGTTCACTTCAAATAGCGGACGGAAAACTGCATCAATTAACTGCTCGGCACCATGAACCTCCTCTGACGCCATTTTAAGAAAACCGCTTATGCCTAAATACCTGCAAAAATGCATAAAATGAAGTATTATGTTCGTTAAATTTCCTTCAAGGGAAAAAGAGAAGTAGTACATGTTTAATTAGTTCTAGTGCCTCATCATTTTCATTTTTTAAACAGTTATGTAGTATTACATTATCAGAGAAAAACATTCTGTGACTTGTTTTTTTCCCGCTCCGAAAGATTGGGTTTTTATTCCGACCCGAAATGCTTAATTATATGCATTGCTTTTAAAATTTACAATTCCGACATTTTAAGTGTACCAAATTTTATTTTGTAAAATTGCACGTATCCCTAAGCTTTCTATTAATCGGGATAGAGGGAGTAGTTTGATAAAAAAAAAATATTGGGTTCATCCAGCTTAACGCTTCTAGTTTTTTCAAGGGAAATAAAAGAAAGCTCAGGTTTGATCTTCCAAATGAAGTGCAGCTATAAAACAAACTCCAAATAGAGCCTAAAGTTGCAATTAAAAAGGCCTAAATATAAGAGATTTAGCTTAGAGAAGTTGAATGATTACTTGGATTGAGGAGAATGTGTGTCTCACTTAGAGTTCCCATTGCAAGATGCTACTTGATCTGCATCTACAAGTTCATTTGCACAAAACTCGTGCAAATTTTCATACATTTGTTTCCACTGCTGAACCATTTGCATAGATCTTTTGCAGTCGAGCTTTAGTCGTTCGATGTCCATCCCAGCAGCAGCAGACGAACCATGTTGCTGTATATAACATTAAAATAAAAAATCAGTGCACATGATTATTAATATCTAGACAGGTTTTTTACAGTTTGGGACATCAATGTATCATCTGATTCCGGTTTCTACACTAATAAATTTTTTAAATAATTATTATCATAGGTTGGGGTACTACTCAGTTTAAATCACTTTAAATATACCAATTATATTATAAACTTTTACACTCCTGTATAGTATTCTATCCAGTTAAATAAAGTTTTAAACACCAATGCATCATCAGAATTCAATTTTACATACCAACGTACATATAGTAGCAATTAGTACACCAACTTCGTACCAAACGATTTAGTACATTTAGTTTACCCAATAAAGACATAAGTTAGTATTTAAATAGTTATGAAATCAACTAGTTTACAACACTTTCCTATCATATTAACTTCGATTTTATGCACTATCCTATCACATATTTCGATTATCGTCCCCATCCGATCATTATTTCCATCCAATGTACAAAAGCGAGAAAAAATATAGATTAGTGTGCTAATTAAGACTTCTTCCGGGTTCAACAGACAGTCACCGATACAATAATGTAATCATATAAAACTATAATTAACTCTTATTATTCACAAAATTTTATTCAGTCCCCAAACTTTCTTTTTCTATGTATTGCTAACTTTGATTGGGTGGTGTACATAATTATAATCAACTCTAATCTAGAAAGATAACATTTACAAGGACATAATAAAATTCAGAAGCTCCAGCAAGGGAATTTGTACCTGTAGCTCTTTGATTTGATCATTCATGGTCTGGACACTTACATATGAAGCATCTAAAGGTTCTTCAGCATTTTCAGCACCGAGGAAGACTTTAACTTCCAAAATGTCATCAGATGAATTTGAGTACTTTTCGAGTGGAGGTGGCAATGAAGATCCTTGTTTCCTAATTATAGCAGATTGAGAATTGGGTAATGTTTGAGGATTTAAACAGATTGGTGGCCTAACAACAAGAATATTGTTGACGGGTCCTGCAAAATGGAAAATAACAGTCATTGTCTTATCCAACTAAAGCAAATGTGAGTCTCACATAAAACAAATGTGACGACTATTCTTTTGAATAGGCTCGGAACCTAACGATCGAAACAAAACAAGTTAAGCGTATAATATCTCACAAACAACAAAATAGGACCTAATAGCCTATGCTTAAAGTCGGAACATACTACCCTGCAAATTGCCATGCAAGTTTCTTAATAGCTGAATTTCTATACCACATTTCAAGGGAAATAATAAAGATTTGCAGTTCCATTTTCTTCCTTTTACTTATTAGAACAGCATCAACCCTATTACATTTAGTTGACAACTGTTGTCCTCTGTTTTCCTAACAGTATCCCACATGCCACTATCAAACTCAAATATAACTCCAGTATAATCTTTACTGCAATCCTATTCGCATTCCAGGATCTATACTTATTAATGCACAAACAAAAGTATTGAGTTCCACCAGCAAAGCAGTCCAGTTCCATGTTAGAATGTCAACATGGACAACGTGTGAAGATTGGAAAATAGATTTTGTATACAAACACCACTATGATAGCACTTGCCTTTTGCATGTCTTAAAAATCGGACAATGTTGCGGGTTTTAGTGTCCCAAACACGAACCACACCATCCTCATATCCAGATAGCAATAATCCTCCATTCAAACTTAATGATAGGCACGTGACAGCCTTACTGGTTTCAAAACAAAAAAGAACATGAAATTCGAATTGTTAGCAAGAATTAGTATTTTCCACTAGTTTAACCATTTAAGTTTTATACTTTTAACTATAGGTAGAGAATCAACCTGTGATCAGGTAATGAACCTACTATATGCATCCCATGACTACTTTTGGGGTCACTTTCGGCATTGAGTGCAGCTATATAAATCTTTCCATCTCTACCTCCGGCATAGAAGACATTCTCCCCTGGGTCCAAGGCAATTGCATCGATCATTGATGGAAAGTTTATACTTCTTAGTAACACACCTTTAGATAAGCTCCAAACCTAAGATAAGATATCTTATAGATGAGTAGTGAGATGAAAGTTATGTGAGATAAATAACAGAACTCATAAGGAATTATGACTGTTTTTTACTTTTATACACCAATCTTGCCATGTATTCTGATTTCATACACTGGATTTAGCAGTTCTTTTATTAGTGCAGTAACCTAGAAGATTTATTTATAAATCTGAGCTTTTTTTAACGGATAATAGTGACAAAAACCCATACAGGGTAGTCAACTGGTGACTACAAGTCATGTCGCCTTTTCCATGAGTTTGTGACAGTTTTATTAACTAAGGTATCATTACATTTTGATCTGTACACCAAACTTACAAAATTAGACATCACTACAATAACAATACATTTCTTAACAATCTAATACACTTGGTGTACCGGTTCGGAGAAAAAAAAATCATAGGCTGGGGTACTACTTAATCTAAATACACTAATCTTTCTGTTTTTTTGTACGTTGTATGCTAACAAAATATGTTTACTTTGCTCTACAATCTATGCCTACTTTTTTGGGGAATGCATAAAAGCAGGAAAAAAATGATAGACAAGTGTACACATTTTGCCTATTTTTGTTAGTTGGTGTAAAAATCAAAACCAGATGATTAATTAGCTTACAGCCTGTAATTATCCCCTTGTTGTTACAGAAGTAAAAACTTTATCTCCGTACAGTGATTCAAGAAAAGGATAACTTTGTGTTTGAAATTGGAAAATGTAGATCGTAGGTGCATGGAAAAAAAATATAGGGTAGGAAAATAGCTTACCTTGCATGTCCGATCTTCAGAAGCAGAGATGATAATCGCATTACATCCTCCGTAACCCAAAGCAATTGAAGTGACACGAAGGGTGTGCTCAGAGAAACTATACATGAACAAATGTCTTGCTTGTTCCCTCATAATATCATCGAATATCCTATAAAAAAGTACTTTTAATAAATAAAGCATTTTCATTCTCACAACTTGTATCGGTATTGACAATAAGATGGGGTAGAAAAAATTACAACAGAAGTGACCAAACTTTGACAGATCCATCTTCTGCTCCCGATATTAACAAAGACTGGTCATGTGAGAAAACCAAGCAAGTGACAGGTCTATAGTGGGCGTGCCATTTCTTAAGCAATCTACCAGAAACAACCTGTGTATACAAGGCAAAGTCAATTTATGTGTGACAACCAAGAGGTAAAAATACATTAATAAAATTGCCACAGCTAATAGCAGATATAAAGGGGGCAGAATTTTGAAATTTAAAAGAAATTTCTACTTACCTCCCACAAATATATATCCCCAGATAAGCCTCCACCGACAATATAAGTCCCATCAGCATTAGACGCAAGCGGATTTATCGGCTCTGCAGGGAAGCTCTTCACTTCCACCTGAGGCTACAGAATTTCCAGAACCCAATTTTATACATGCATATTGAGGTTATAACTGTTACCTATGGGTATGCGTGATTTCTAGGTTTTTTGTTCTTATGCATCAATAGATTTGGTTACGGAAATTGTTAACCACAGCCACACACTTCAATAAATAAAACATTTACGAGGCACGCAATTAATCTACAATTTTTTTATAATTACAAGAAAGCTTCACATGAACTTTACGGTTTTAAGGCCTCAAAAGGCTACTTCAAGCATAACTACAACTGACATCACAATGTTTACTTATTAATCAGAAAGATTAATCATCATATATTATTTTGGTGACAGGGGAAAATTGCTGCATGTAGACAACGTAAAAAGCTATTGAATTCCAAATTTTGCTACAATTGGAAAAGCTTGAGACTTAGATGTGTGAAAGGTGATTTCATGTATAAAGCCACCTCTTTATTTGATTGACATAAAACTGAATATTTCGACTACAAATTGGCAGGTCTAACCCTTCAAGTTTTAACACTTTAAAAGACAGCAAAAATTGTAACTTTGCAAGTTTTACTAATACAGAAAAGCTGGAATCGTTACATTGGGTATATGTAAATATTACCTATGTCATCACCTTTTTCTTACACAGAAATGTATTGAGCACTTTAGCTACATTCTACATAGGCGTCTAAAAAAGTTATCTTACAGAATTTTCAAAAGAGGTAATTCATTAAACACTTTAGCTGACATCAAATGTAAAAGTAATCAAACTCAATCTACTACTAACTATTTCCATACTAAAATACAGCAAAGTTAAATCTTTATATTGTGTATGTAAATACATATACATCCCTTAACAAAAAATAA
Source organism: Primula vulgaris (assembly GCA_963920805.1). Classification (NCBI taxonomy): domain Eukaryota; kingdom Viridiplantae; phylum Streptophyta; class Magnoliopsida; order Ericales; family Primulaceae; genus Primula; species Primula vulgaris. The sequence goes on from OY987212.1 coordinate 14,801,932, forward strand.
ATACATGTATGCATATTATTATAGGGGAGCCAGGGGGTAAAGTCCGTTCACCAACTAGTTACTCTTAATTCAGTAGATATTAGTAATAAATATGCTCATGTAACTAGCAGCTATTTCTCAAAGAGGAAATTTAGCAAACACTTAAGTTGTACACAGAAGTAATCAAGTTCAATCGACAATCAAGAAGCAACTGTTTCCGCATTCAATTAAATTTCAAATCTTTAAACTGGGTATGACCCAATTACACTTATACATTTTTTTTTTACTTGCTTGAACTTGTAAATGACCAGTAAACAAACACAAAATTTCATAGATAAGTTCTATTTTTGGTTTTCTGTGAGAAAAAAAAAACACCACTTTTAACAATTTTTAGCTTGTTTGACCCAACGCTAGCTTTTTAAAAGCTAACAAGGCTAACAAATTAAACACTCGTAACTTTTTCCAGCAAAAAGATTAAAAAAAAAAAAAGGCTACAAAAGAACACAGTTGCCAAACAGGCATTCAAATTCAATCCAACCTACATAGCAATTACTTCAAGTAGGGTATGACCCAATTACACATAGACATATATACTTAATATGTGTATCTAAATTCTAAAATATATAATCAAATGTAACCCACGTTAATTTGTGTGTGTGTGTGTATAAATTTACAGACATACATAACAGTTACCTTGTTCCACATTCATTGAAAGCACAAGTCTTTAAACTAGGTATGACTCAATACACACAGATATATATAACAGTCACCTTGTTCCAAGACCAATAAAGGACAGAGCCAGAAGTAGAAGAAGGATCGCGGAGCTGAGAAGAGGCAATAAAGCGGCCGCCGATACAAGCGAGGCCATGTGAAGAACTGGAACATGACCGATACCGTGTATTCTCTGTACCGGTATGTAGATCCCAGCACCCGATACCGGCTTCGGTTGATGATGTAGCCAGCACTAACTCCGGTTCCATTAGGGAGAGAAGGACGAGATAAGGATCACTAGAAAATGAAACATGAGCAAAACTTAAAATAACACATGGATAACTAGAAAATTCAAAGGACACGTGGATAACTAATAAATTCTAAACTTAAAATAAATAATGGTTTCCATTAAAGGAATCCACCTAGAAAATTCAGTTGTCCCAATAAATAATTAAAATTTCTATCAAGACACACTATTACCCTAAGAACTTCAAAATAACATTTTCCATTTACAACATATTGTGGGTCATTTTGATATAGATAAGGTATTCTCAAAACATTTTAATCTGAAACACAATATATTGTATAGCTGAAAACGGATCAATATAATCTCAAGATAATTGTTTCACCTGGAACAAATCAATAAATAAAATGAAAAATTTATAGCAGAATGTTACCAGTTATCACTTATCAATATATTCTAAAAACAGTGTTGTTGCCAGTCCCGACCTATCTATACACCTCAAATAAATTATACGCAGTCCCGGGCTAGCTGTACATTTAATAACATGGAATGATGCTGCCAAATGCCAGTCGTTTGGCGACGAGTGAAGTCGACAAAACTGAACCTTTTATGAAACTGAATCCAGCGAAGGACTTTTAAAATTTAAATCAACTCAAATGTATTTTATCTTATACAAACGGTTGGATAAAGGCCTTCCTTATTCTCTTTTCGTACCTATAAAGGCCGTTTTGATGCTATTTTCATACTTGGTAATGCTTTAAAAAAAAAACTTGTACAATGATTTGGCTATATTTAAGAACCCTTTTATAGCATACAAGTCCGGCAAATGACTGATAAAGTCCATCCCACTTTCGCATTCTAATAAAACCTATTACAAGGTTTCGGTTACGTTTAAGAACCCTTTTAATGGAACACAAGTCTAAAAAATGACTTACAAATCATTTCACCTACCCTTTGTTAATCATTAGTATCTACTAGAATGGATTGTTTGGAGTCTTTGGATTTCATTTCAAAGAAACCCTCAAAATGTTGTACTGATATTTAAACACCCTATTTAACAATACATGTTCACCTGCAATAATAGTGTCTACTCTAAGGTCATTTTCCAAGGCAGGCTTAGACCAATGACGGAACCAGAAATTCTAAAGGGGACGATATTCTATAATAATAAAAAAGAAAATCATACCCTATACGAGTTTTTTTTTTCCGTAGTATAAGGGGGTCGAACGCTAATTTTTGTAGATTTTGATCAAAATACATAGATTTTTTTTTATTTTTTCATCAAAACCACCTGGGCTACCATCAGTAGCCGCTCCACTGGAAAAAAAGAATAGATCTTTTTAAAATAATTATAATAATAATGAATCCGACAGACCCATTTACGGAACCAACAATATTCACACACACCTTAAAATTCGATCAACAAAATTGGCAGAAGTCGGATAATAAAAAGTGTAATTCAATTTATATTTATTAAAATATTGAAACTATAATTAATTTATTAAAGACTAGAAAGATAAGATACTAACCTAACCTGGAGGTGTTCGAGAGATAGAGAGAGAGAGAGAGAGAGAGAGGGTTTTAAGACAGGGTTTAGCAGTTTATTGTTTACTCAATGTGGTTTAATCTCCACCGTTGAAACTGTATTTTTTTTTAATAAGTTTTTATTTATAATAAACATAAAATTTAATTTATTAAATGTATTTTAAAAAACTAGATTTTGTTTTTATATTTGATTTATATTACACACAAATCGTTCCAACGTTTCTAAACACAAGTCGATAAACTTGATCAATCGTTAATCACAAATTAACGGTCGTTCCCGCATCTACATCTACACGTTTAAACACATAATGTTAAACATACTATAGTATTATGTAATTTATGTTTGTGTTGATCTATTGTGATATCCAACCATTACCACATTTTTCATGACCAATAAATAAATGACCGAGACAAAAGTAGAAAAGTGGTCCCGGAGCTGACAATAAGCGATAAACCGACCACCTATACACGCGAGACCATGTGAATAACTGGAACATGACCGCTACCATTTATTCTCTGAACCGGTATGAATTTACAAGCATCCGATATCGCTATAGTTGTGGCTATGAATAATTCTACTCTACTTATCGGTACGGCTATTGTGCTAGTACTACATTTATTCGATTCGAAGATATCCTTCATGCTCATCTTGGGAGGAGTATTTAAATAAAAATAGATTAGAGATTTGATTTGATAAAAATATATGATTTAATAAAAATATTTAACATATGAAAAAGATTGGTTTTTCATTGTGTACCCAATACCCGGCTACATAACAAACATTTACATTAAAATGTAAATACCACGACACCACAAGATCAATAATAATCGATACTATTTTTTTTTTTTGTAATCGATACTAATATTTGCATTGTTTCTATACTTTTTATATTTGAACATTAATCAGGTATAACCACCGTAAAATCAACCTTAAGTCGAAAAGTGCTCGGATGGCTATAATAGCGGGTTTACCATGCGTAAATTTTCTAATTAAAGTACGGTTGTAGAGCTCAGAGGGAGGTTTACCTCTTCCATTGAGAATTTAAAGCCAGATCTCCTTTATATTTACAAATCCCTTTCAATTGGATATAGGTAGCTTTATGATTGAGCAAAACATCCGCGAAAGATTTGAATACATGCTCAAATTTCTTTATTAATATTAGGTCTAGTGGTTGGATCTTTGCAGCTTCTTCGTGAGAGCACATCACCAGATTTGACATGTCTCGCTGCCTCCTATATCACCTTCCCTGGGGCATTTTCGTTACCGTAAAGTTGAAGCTTGCCCCACATATTAAATTTACGATGACTGATCGACAATATAAAGTGTATGAAGATTCATAAATAAGGTCACTGGAAGAAGGACAAACTTTCAAGCGTAAACATTTAATGCATGTTTAATTATATAGGCATCAATTAGATCGTTAAAGCTAATTAGGATTAATTTAACAATCCAGCCAGTCGACGAAAATGATAAGAAAATGACAAAGCTGTCAAAATAACCAGTGGAACAACTACTTGTCTGTTAGATTGGTAACATCCACCTTAAGCTCGAATTGGAAGTTCAACAACTTGACAACGATCTAGTTATTAATCCTTTGATTTCGTAGTTAAACCAAATATAACAACTTATTTCCAAGGAAAGTTTGGAGTTGCATTCACTAGATTATGTGATCCGGAGACTGTTTAATTAGTTAGTGAGTCAACTCGGATAAATGTTAATCTATCATTTCACGGCTATGAATTCAAATGAACATATACTAATTAGGTGAGAGATGCTCGTTTGGAATGCTACTTAGGGTACTATATCACTAATTTTATTCGAAGCTCCTTTCTACTCATTTATTGTAGTAAAACTCGTCAATTAATGTATGAATAATGTAAAAAGTATGCCAATCCTACATGGATCGGTTAGCAATCTTATTAAAGCTTGAGTTGTGTGCAGATTTACTTAAAAAAAGTATGTCCTGCTTGAAAATTTCTCAATCCTAAATGGATGGATTAGCAACTTAAATTCTGTTTAAATCTGGAGAGTTGTTTACGGTTTAATGTAAAAAGTTTATACAATGTCGACATCATATATATAAACTTAATTTTTTTAGTTTATGTTGTTAGTAAAGTTTTGTTTATGTTGCTGTAACGTTATAAAATTGGTCATGCATTTGCTTTTAGCATTTTAATGCTGCATTTGCAGTCTTTCTTTGTAAGCCTAATAACAGGAGCTTTCTTGTTCTTTGTTCTTTATAAATTTATTTACCTTCCAAACAAAAATCATATATAAACTTAATTTCTCTCGTAATAATGGGGTTTTCTTACTCCCCCGGCTTTTGATAATTAGGATAATTTTTTCTTTTTTTCTTTTCATATATCGAGAGGGGAGGCATTAATATATGGGCAGGTTCTCCTATATATGTCATAGGATTCTAGCTAGGCGCATGATGAGGATTTGTTCGTATTATTTCTAATTTACTTAGCCCTTGATACATGTTGTCGGGACGTATGAGCGTCCATCGGTGTGTGAATTAATGGATCACGATCTTAATTAAGTTGTGAAAAAAAACACTTTTATGTTTAGAGATTTTATGGAATTTAATGGATCTTTCTTAATTGAGTTACAAATGAATTAAAGGTTCTTCTTTGGTCAAATATATAAAAAAAGAAGAAGGTGAAATTATCATTAATGCATATAGCCATAACATTCATGTTTAGAGATTTTATTATTTTTCTATGTTGTGTTTTATTTGACTGGATTATTGAAGTCCAAATTTTAAATTTTAAGTTTTCCACATTATCTGAATGAATTATAATGTACAGTTATAAATGAATGCTCTTGGAACCAGCAAAAAATATTCGTTTAGTGAGTTTATTTACTTATCGATAAATGAATATATTATTCATTTATCGATAAATGAATTTTTATTCATTTAGATAGTATTTTTACATTTTTATTTTTTTGTATGATTATTTATTTTACATCTAATGTACAAATACGTATATAGACTATGTGTCAACTCCGTACTAAATGATTATTTATTTCTAATGTATCGACTCCGTACTAAATGATGAGAATGATACAGAACCAGATGATAGTGGCGTCACACCAAATGTGTCGTCAAAAGAAGCCTTTCAAGCAGTAATCAACCTACGAAACTATTTGCTACAGCATGAGCAGAATATTCCAGAAGTTGTGTTTGCACTAGAAAAAGTCGCAGATGTGATGCATTTTGGTGGAAGGAAAAAACAAACAACTTTAGACGCTTTTTTTGTGAAGAAATGACTTCTTGTATGAAAATTGTTGATTGGAATAAATATTTTTGTTTTTAGGATAATATATATATATATATATATATATATATATATATATATCTTATGAATTTTAATGATTATTTATTTATATTTACATGGGGTCTTTAAGGATTCAAAAAAAATTATTCGTTAATGCATTTAGCGAGGTTATTCATTTAGCCCATTTGCCCAAGTCGGGACCGGAGAAAATTATTCATTTGGCGAGGTTATTCGTTTATCGGACATTCATTTATCGAGGTTTAACTGTACTCCATTATAGGAAAAATTATTATTTACTACACCAAACTATTGGTGGTTAAAAAACTGCATAACTAGCTACGAACATTAACAATTTGCATATTTAGCTATAACAAATTAATCAATCACCACATTCTAATTAACGTTTGTTGGCTTTTTAAGGGAAGTTTGGTCTTGTGCGATCATGTGCAAAACAGACGATTCTCATTTAAAGTGACCACATGATCACACATGACCAAAATTCCGTTTAAATTTCAACAAAAGTTAACAATAGTGTGTTGATTGTTTGATTTGTTATACTTGAATATGTATATTGTTAATGTTCGTTCGATTTTCTTAATAAATAATAATTTCCCCGTATATATGCTCATGATATTCCATTCAAACAGATAAATTCAGTAATGAAACAAGGTCACTCACACCCTCACATTTATGGAATTTTTTTTATTCCCTCATATGGCTTTGTTTATCAACCACTCAAAACTTAAATATAAAACCACCCAAGTTAAGAGCACTGAATGGGTGTTCTTCCAAATAGGAATCTGACACATCCAATTATTTAAACTTATTCCTTTTTAATTTCATTAAAATTCATGTATGTATAATTGTATTTTCTATAAAAGAAGAAAAGAGGAAAATTGTATTTATTGGCATTAATAAAATTCTTGTTTGGTTACAATTTTTAAGAACTTTATATATATATATATAACATGTCGTTTTCTTCCTATAAGACATTTTTGAGAAGTGCATCTTATGGGCAATGCATTAATCTAATGGTATCTCTCTCATTCTTCATAAACTTATGTATATCCTCATTACATGCATGTATATATACATACACATTTTATATGTTTGATGTTTTTTGTGTATACTAAAAATATTGATGATGAGTGTTAAGGTTTGTTTTCATCAAAAAAAGTTTCTTCTCTTATGTTTATTTATTAATTTTTATAAATAAAAAAAAGTTGTACATGATGCTCAAATGAAGCCAGACGACAACTCTAAGATTAAATTTCTTTAGAATTTTAGTAATTCGGAAAAGAATCTCTCAAACACTAAAAATTTAAAATTGATATTTACTATTGAGCAGGCTGTTGAATATGAAGATTTAATGAAGATGGTGTTGACCAAAGAAAGATATAATGAGAAAGTTCTTCACTTCATTATGATCATTGTTCATAGCATTTCAATTAAAGGATACGGATTGGTTCAAGTGGGTTCTAAAAAGCGAGATATATCTCTTCCCGTAAAAAAAATCATCAAGGGCATGCCTCCATTCTCGGGGTTGGGAGGCTCGGTTCCAGTAAGCGCGTTTAGACATGCCACAACTTCTTTAGCCAACTCGTTTACTACAAAGTCGACTTGGTCCAACATTTTTCCCATAATGTTACGGAACTTCTTCTGTTCAAGCCAAAGCCATAGGGAAATGACCATCAAACTCTCTCCCGGGTCACGCGCCAACAGTATTACCAGCCGATAGAAAATCTCTCTATCGATGAAATGGAATTGGCAGAGGTGCTTGATTGTTATTGAATCCATAGTAAATTTTTTGTTTTAGCTTTTCCATGTCCGTCATGATTCGCCTCTTATATAGTCTTCGAAAATGCCACGTATGATTTTTGTAATGATGAATCATTTAAGATTGCAAAAAGATATACTTAATGACTAAATATTTACTTTTTCCATTCATGAATGTAATTAAACCATTGTAATCTTACAAAAAAGATTTTGAAATATTATTTCAACTAAAAAATAAACTAAAAGAGAAAAGTAACGATATTAGTAGAAGTAAATTTTCGCAATTTTTATATTTAATTTCTTTAACTTTGAATAGATGCTTAGATTTTCTTTTCATTTTACCTTTTAAAATTTAAGGAGGAAAATTTTGCCTTCTCCTTGAACTCCTCTCATTGCTTTTCGATCATGCAATTAATGATAAACTTACACTTCTGTTTGATTGAAAATATAAAATTTCTTCCATAAAAAACCAAAATTATTGATTTAGGACAATCAAACAATATCACAACTCTACCACTAAATCATTATGACAATTAGCTATATAAGTTTAAGTGAGAAACCATAGATAGTTTACCGAGAAACTAGTTTTCAATTTCAAAATCCATGTGTTCGGCTGCTTCTTGTTTTTTGTTTTTAGTTATTTCATGTAAAATTTTAAATATTCATATTTTTTTATGTTTTACATTTCTGACTCCCGTTCCTATTTCCGCTTCCGTTTCATCTGTTAAAAATTCACGTAAGTTTACATGGGTATTCCAAAGCGGTCAAAGACCAACTTTAATTGAAAATTTTAAATACTTACCACTCAAGATTGATACCGTTCTCAAGTTATTTGAAAAACGTGTGCGACAAGTTTCAAAACGGTATATTAAATTTGCACCCTAATATTACAAGCCTATTATTCTTTCTCTCTCATCGGACCACCCATATGCATCTTCCAAATCTCTTATTCTTTAGATTTTTCTGAAGGTCACCCTCTATGCTATTTTCTATTCTGCATCTTTATTTCTATAATGTATTCTTTTTTGGTATTTAAATATGTACAACTGATAACATAACTGCTCAAGTATACAAAATAATAGTATTACTATCTAACAAACATTGATAGATTCTTATAGCTTTGGCTAGTTTAGATTAAAAGCTGATTTAATTTCTCTAACTAGAAGCTTTGTTTTTTATTAAGAGTGCCAAATTTTTAGCAAGCCAGTTTTTCGAAGAAATTTCAAATTAGAATTTTATTATATTTTTATTTTTTGCTTTTAATGTTGTGGGAATATTGTGATATACAATGAATGGTCCTTTGGTGTATGTGATAAGTTTTATTTGATCTGGATTGTCACGTTTATGCGAGTCGCTTTTTTAAATTTTGGACTATTTTAGTATTTTCACAGATTCGAAAACTGGTTCTGATTATGAAATTGACGAGCGGAATTGCAGTAACATTATAATTGGTTTGGTTATTGATTACATTTTACTTAGTCAAAAATATTAGTAATCTTAATTATTCACTCAAGAGGTTTAGCCAAACAATATTTTTAGGGTTAAGTGGTGTATATGTGAAAAGCGTTCGCGATTAACTATTAGTGAAACAAAAAAAGACGAGTAGGATGGGGTGCCTAACATCACCTTCCCGTGCGACACCTGAAACATTAATTATTTAGACCTTTAGTTTATGTCTTGGGTATTTTAGGATCTAGTTAATAAGCCCCCCCCCCCCCCCTATCCAAAGTTCTTTGAGAACAGTTTTTTTTTTTTTTAATTAATAGTGGTATGAACCACCTTTTAGCTTTTAGATATAAAATGATGTTCAAACACAAAATTTACAGGTTAGGGGGGCATAGCTGTTACAAAACGTAATATAGCTTCTCCTAACATAATAAACTAAACTTAATGGGCTAAATTGAACAAAACTTTTGCCATATCATCCTGGTCTAAGCCTTTCCCAAAATTAAAACACAAAACCAAAATAATGCTTTGCTTTCTCTCTCTCTATATCATCGCCTGTACAAGGCGATTTCTTCCTTCGTCTTCCATTTCGATACGCAGATTGATCAGGCCGTATTTTTCCAATTCCAGTAGCCCTATTATCCTTTTAGGGAAATCCTTCATGTCATTAGAGAGAATAGGGATTGCTTGATCTCGCGCCTGTTTGGCTAGCAAATCTGCTATACCATTTGCTTCTCTAAAGATATGTTGTATCTTTACCCTTCCTGTTTCTTCTTTTATTAATTGCTTAATTTTAATGACCTTTGTTCTGATATTCCATGGGATTTGCCCTTTGTCATTACATATACTGGCCATGATTTGAGAGTCAGTCTCAATAATTAAATTTCTATTGAGCATTAGACCTAATTTAATCCCAGTGTGTATAGCTTTAGCTTCCACCATAATAGGTGTATCAGCTTTTACTTTTTTTGCAAATGCTTGTACAAAATCCCCTGCATGATCTCTGATTACTCCCCCTATCCCAGCTTTCTTTGTAATGTTGCAAAAACTCCCATCCACATTGATTTTGATGCTTGGACTGATTGGCTTATCCCACTTGATAGTTTTAGGTAGTTTAATTTTGCCTTGAATTGTAACACTGTGTATATTGTGGAAATTAATGTCTTTTGCATGACTGGTGCCCCTTTTAATGATCATGTTGTAGCTATCAATAACCTCTTGTATTATACCTTCATGCTTCATTAAAATATTTTCCATTCTACTGATGCATCTGCTTTTCCAAATGTTCCACAGAATTAGGTTGGGAATAATCTTATTACTTTTAGTGATAATAGCTTTTCCCTTTGGCTTTTCCCATTCAATAAGTCTCCCCCTTATTGTAGTATTTGCTTCTTTAATCCCCATGTGATTTTGAAAATACTCCCACACCTTTCTAGCCAGCTGTCCATTGCTAAATAAATGTTCTAAACTTTCTTCTGTTTTCCTACAGCATTCACACTGAGAAGCTTGTTGGACCTGGAATTTTTGAATTTCAGAGTCTAATGGGATGGCTTTGTTGAGTATCCTCCATACCCCCACTGATATTTTCAAAGATATATCCCTTTCCCACATACTTTGATTATACCAATTAATGCTGCTTTTATCCCTTAGAATGTTGTAAGCTGAGTTTAGTGTGAAATTGCCATACACAGTTTCTTTCCAAATTAGGACATCCTCCTCATTAATTGATAGTTTAGGTTTTGCCCACTTTAGTTCTATCTTCTGCAGGAATGTCCTCCATTTTCCACTTACCTTCCTCATTTAGGTATTGGTTTATCTTACTATTAGTAATGCATTCAACATTTATAGGTCCATTCTCATTCCAATTGTCCACATTGAAATCCACTTCCCCTTTACCAATGATCCATTTCATGCTTTTTTTCAGCTATTCCTGATAGGTTAATCATTCTTCTCCAAACTGTAGACCCTTTCAATTGCTTGGCTTGAACTGGATGATTTTTCCTACAGTATTTTCCTTTCATGTGTTGTGTCCAAATAGTGTTATTCTTCCTAAACTTCCACCACAATTTGACACTAAAAGCATCAGTTATACTTTGCATGTTTTTTATTCCCAAACCTCCTTCTGCTGTTGGTCTACATATTCTGTCCCAACTCTTCCAATGATATTTGTTTTTTCCTTCTCTGTCTCCCCAGAAGAAATTTGCGCAGATTTGATCAATTTTCTTAATGATCTTTTTTGGTGGTTGTATAGCTGCAAGTGTGTAAATAGGCATAGATTGCAGGACTGAATTGATTAAAACCAATTTAGCCCCCATAGAAAGATATTTAGCCTTCCATCCAGATAGCTTTTGGCTAATTTTATTGATGTTGTCTTGAAAAATATTGGCTTTTTTATGGCCATTGAAAATGGGACATCCTAGATAGATGAAAGGGGGTTTTTTAAAACTCATATTCATGATATGGGCTATATCATTTTTCCTTTGAGAGTTAATAAACTTGGAACAGTACATGTTACTTTTTTCTAAATTCACTTCTTGACCAGAGATTTTTTCATAATCTTTGATGGCTTTTTGAATGTTTTTGATGGTCCTTTTATCAGCAGCAGAAAAAATAACTATATCATCTGCAAAGGCAAGATGAGTAATAGGTTTACAAGAAATAGGAGTTTTGTAGGGCCTAATTTTCTTCTCTAGCATTAAGTCATTGAGTTTTCTAGAAAGAACCTCAGAACAAAGAATAAAAAGAGTAGAAGAAATAGGATCCCCTTGCTTAAGTCCTCTAGTGGATTTGAAAAAACCATGTTGAGTGCCATTAACCAGCACAGAAAAGTAATTATTAGAAATAAGCCTCCAAATTCTGTCTATCATAAGTTCTGAAAAGCCCATTTTTCTCAGAGTTTTTATAAGGAAATACCAGTCCACTCTATCATAGGCCTTTTTCATATCCAACTTCATAATAATGTTACCCCCCTCATTTTTCTTGTGCAAGTCTGTGGTCAATTCTTGTGTAAGGAGAATGTTTTCAATAATGTCTCTACCTTTCACAAAACCACTTTGATTTTGAGCCACAAGCTTAGTGAGTACTTTAGACATTCTATTAGAAATAATTTTGGATATAATTTTATTGCAAAAAGTGCTTAGACTAATAGGCCTGAAGTCAGTAAAACTATTAATGACCTTCTTTTTAGGTAACATAACTATTAAGGTAGAAGTAATAGCTTTAGGTATAATAGCTCCAGCATAGAATTTGAGAACAGTTACTGTATTCATTTACACGCATAGTAGTATCGAACCACATAACATTATGATCAGCAGTTGGATCCAGTGTGGTTTAATTATTAATTCGTTACCATTAGATTTCGGAAGGAAAAGTTTCCTTTACTTTTAATATATACGATGATCTCTGTTAAGACTTCATAACTTCCTTACAAGAAACTACAGAATTATTACATTGCTAAAAGCCAGAGAGACAACGAGTAATATAACTGTTTTCTCTAAAAGTGCTAAGAATTGCCTGTTTCAGATTCTGATTATTGTGGTTTTAGATTCTTTTTTCTTTCCAAATGTGGGTTGGGATCTGCGAAATACTGGAGATTCAGTAACAATAATATCCATAATAATTGTCATTTCACTGAAGATAATTTAGCTCAATCCAAGAAAGCCCTTTATTTGGGATGCTATCTACTATGGTTCAAGTACTTAATATCATGAAGAAGAGTTGCCAATCAGAACCTACACATATCAATTTCGCTTCCTGAAGATTTAGTTTTAAACATACTAACACTTCTGCCACTTCAGGAAAAACTAGCGTTTTTCCCAGCAAATGGAGATATACTTGGACAAAACTTCCCCGACTAGTTTTTTATGACGAGTTTTGTGAAAAATCGGTCACAAGGACAAAACGTGAGCTTGTAAAAGCTATTTGTCAAGTTCACTTACTTTACCCTGGACCTTTACAGGAGTTCATTCTCTCCTTATCTAACCTCGAGCGTTGTTCTGATATCCAACAATTCATACTCACCGTGCTAACAGCTGGGGTTAAGCATTTTACCCTTCACATACGAAAGGGTAAACCTTACAAATTGCCCCTCATCGATATTTTCATATTGTCACCAACTTGAGATTTGGAACTTCGCTCGTGTATTTGACCTCCACTTGGATTTAAAGGGTTTAACAGGCTCGCGGCTTTGGTTCTTGAAGAAGTTGGAATCAGTGGGAACAGTCTCTCAAAATTAATCTCTGATTGTCCTCTCCTTACATTCTTGTGTTTTAAAAGTTCTAACTGTGGCCACCTTGATATTGTCAGTCCTAATCTTGTGATGTTTTCCTTTGAGGGCTTTTTCGGGTCGATATATTTCAAAAGTACACCTGAGCTTTCCGACGTGTAGATATATACTGGTGAAAACGACCTACCAGATGTTGAAGAACGTAACGAAGTCATGTTTTCTGGCAGGTTACCAGCTATTGAAAGACTAGCACCGGATAATTATTATTTGAAGGTATTCCTATTATGAACTGCAATTAAAGGTTATGTATATCTGTCAAAATTAAGAGCCCTGCAATTACTTCATCTCTTTTGGGGTTTAATCTTGCTTATGCGATGGTACCTGAGAAACAAATTGTAATCACAATACTACTGTTATTTCGCATCTTTTCCTTCCCAACGAGAAGGCTGTCATCGGGATCCGAGGTCATGTCCATACTTAAAACATATGACCAGTGTTAAAATTGTTTAGTCGTGGTTTCAAATTTTCAATTAGGTCCACCCAACCGTTTGTCCTGTTGTAAAGTTTTTATGTGGAGTTTATGGTACATAGTACATACAAACACTACATGGAGTAGTGGTACGTTGCTTTGAACCCCTCAAAGTTTGACAAAAAAACGGTGGTTGTTAGAAATGCAAATAATAAAAGGGTACCCTTTCGGGGGGAATTTTTTTTTTTAATAAGTACTGGACCAGCCTTTATAAAATAACCGAAAATATCTTACAAACAAAACCCGTTGACCAAACAAAGAAAAATTACAGACAATATCTGAGAGACGAAACCTTTATTGAAGCTTTATTTTGGGAAAACTTTCCTAATACGACTCTCACCTCTTATCATGTTTAGTAAACAAAATGAATGCAGATATGAGAATTTCGTCAATATTTAAACTTGCCAAAGCAGAGGTGTCTTGAGACACTTTTCAAATCACCAACCCGGTTGGTATGCACATTTACCAAAACAGAGAAAACGCAAGGGGATTATTCCAGTAAACTCAAAATTAAGATCAATTAAATGTGACAATCAGTAGAAACAAAAGCTATAGTATACTATAGTATCGGGGGGAAATTATCACCCACAAAACTGTACATAGCAGTGGCTGTTCGAAAAGGAAAAAAGGCACAACTTTTACCTTATTGTGTATACAATTGTATCTTCTTCTTTTTTTACGCCAAAGTATTCTTTCGTGTATTGTCCATGGAAATAAGTTTTCTATATATTTCGTTTTGCTAGCTAGTACATTACTAGCAAAAAGAAACATATATTAAGTGATATTTTCTATAAATTGTCTATATGTTCCTTTTGGCTGATTTCATTTCTATTAAGTGATCCTTTGCTGTAGTTTCTGGGACCCCAATTGACATTATGGTTTTTTCTATATGTTTCTTTTTGCTAGTACATTACTACTGCAAACACAGCACCAAGATTCTAATAAATGCTCAAACGAATGGACTTTCTAACTATTAATTGGTTTATTTTCACACACTCATATATTCAGTAATGTGAGCGTGTTCAAAAAAAAAAAAAAAAAGTCACTCACACGCTCACATTTATGGGTACTTTTTTTATTCCCTCATCTTACTTTATTTATCAACCATTAAAAACTTAAATTTAAAACCAAAAGCACCCAAGTTAAGAGCTAGCATTTAATGGGTTCTTCCAAATATGAATCTGGCATATCCAATTATTTAAACTTATTCCTTTTTTCATTAAAATACATGTATGCATAATTTGGTTTTCTATAAATAAAGAAAAGAACAAAATCGTACTAATTGGCTGAAGAAACCCGAAGGTTTCAGGGGAAACTGGGAGAGAAAACATAAGTCTCACGTCAAGAGACACGATTGACCGAAATAGACAAGAAAACAGGCATGAAACTAGGGTTTCACCCTCTACAAAACTCAATAGTTATTTCACATACGAAACTGAGAGCAGAGTCTCCCTACAAATAAATATAAAATGTACTTATAGGGTGAATATGAAATAACAAACCAATCCAACTATTGATAGAAATAAATAAAAGAAACTAATAATTAGCCGTTTGGTTTCATCATTCATAATATCACTAACTTATAAATTGTCAAAATAAACAATAAATACCAAAAAAATAAAATCAAATTTTATTGATTTTTTTAATAAATACTTTAGAAATAAAAAAAAACTTTGATTTTATAAAAAAAACAGAAAAAAATTACGAATATATATGAAAAAAACGATAATATGACCAAAACATGAACTTAGTAACATGACCAAATGTACTCCACAACATACTACATGATAGCTTATTTTTGTTGTGCTTCCAACGGTATTCACCAAGTATTATATATATATATATAACCCTAACCAAGGAAGAACTAGATAGGGGCAGTCGGGGGTTGCCCCCTATTTTGTAAACAAATTACCGAAAAAGTAATTTTTTTTATATATTTTGATCAAAATGTTCAAACGGCTACTTATATAGTGTATGAAAAAAATTATGTAGAATTTCGGCCCCTCCCATATACACTTTCTGGTTCTGTTAGTAACCCCAACCTAATTAATTAGCCTTTTCAGGTCCTCCTGTGACCGTTAATTTGTGAATGCATTTATGTTTTACTCTAAACTGCTCTAATATAAATCAAATGTACTCCTTCACTTGCTCACTGAGATATAATAATTATTAGTCTAGCTAGGTGATCGACTGATCGTAATGTGAGGTTACGACTATCGGACTATATATTGTACTTCAACAATAGTACTAGGCTAGATTCCCCCTACGTACTTCTATAACTTCGATTATAAAAACTAAGAAATTTCTCTTAAAAAGTTACTAGAAAACTACGAAATTTTCTTGAACAAAGTTCAAGAGAACACCTATAGGATTCCATTTTTCAAGTAACTAGTGACTCGTGTGTTGTTTCTCATCAGTATATTATTATTAGAACGTATTTATCTGTAGCAATTTATTTGCTTCGTCTGCTGGACAAGGATGGGAAACTGACTAATAAATTAATGGGACATTAGTTTTATTGGCATATATATTGAAAATTTGAGTGAAACATCAAACTTAACTACAAAACACCTAATTAACCGTATTAGATTAAAAAGTACATTTTTTTTATATTAAAAACCCATTTCTTTATTTATAAAAAAAGCAGGGAAAAAACCACACAAAAACAAAACAGAGTAATAGGAGGAAACTTCTTGAAAATTACAGTACTTGATAAAATAAAAAAGAAAATCCTAAAAAAAATTGTATTGCACTTCAAAATTGAGGGAGTACAGTTGATAATGACCAAAAGGCCACCGCTTCCTCTGGTCCAGCTCTTCATTCAATCCAGTCTATTTTCATCTTTGAGAGAGAGAGATAGTCACATGCTCTCAAACTTCTTCTTCCTTTCGTAATCGAATATAAGTAATTCATTTCTCTTCCAATTTCAAAATGTTTCTTAATTTAATGGGGAAATCAGAGATGTTTTTTGAAATTAATGGATTATATGTACAATCCAGATTTGCCAGTAGATCCACACCTGAGTTTGCCTCTCTTTCCACATACTTCAACTGATAAGTATCCTTCTTAATCTTCTCTTTTATAACGTGAATTAGCATTTTCATTTTCCAATAACACTTGCTTCTACCAGTCAAGATGTTAATTAGATGTAGACAATCACTTTCTATAATGATTTTTGTAAAATTTACCACAGTAAGTTGTTAGTAATTTTGCCATAGAAACCTTGTATAAATTTGGCTTGATGATCACTTAAAATACCACCAACACCACTAAAATTTGTGCAGCTTTTAAAACAGTCATCAGTATTCAATTTCATGAATCCACTTGGAAGATTTTCCCACTTTACAACCCTAGTTTTTTTTACCATTTTTACTGATTGTAACAAACTTATTTCATTCCAAATCCACATTTTAGGAAAGTTTTTATCAATTTGAGAATAGTTCTGAATTAAAAAGTACATAAACACTGACACTTAATCGAATTAAAATATAATTAATTACACCATAATGTCGATGAGGTTGGGATATTCTCCTACAAAGCAACGAGCTCAACATATGCATTTTCCATCTTTGGGTTTAGATCGGAGCAAAAGGGGAAATTTCTGCAAGCCCGTCTTCATTAGGGCATACACGCCTCCGTAAGAAGAAAAGTAAATCTAGGGATTGACGATCTATCTATTCGGAGAAAATTTAGAATATATCTATTGCAAACATGGCAATTTTGTTATAACATGTCATACACAATGATAAACTTAGATATATAGTCTTTTAAACATGATACTCCTAAGAATATAACTCTGTTTAGAAACAATCGTCAAGCACGACACCTATTTCGAGAAAA
Organism: Primula vulgaris; assembly: GCA_963920805.1. Taxonomy (NCBI): domain Eukaryota; kingdom Viridiplantae; phylum Streptophyta; class Magnoliopsida; order Ericales; family Primulaceae; genus Primula; species Primula vulgaris. The sequence goes on from OY987212.1 coordinate 14,819,509, forward strand.
TTAGTTACGTATTCACTTGCATAATAACTCAAGTATACTTTCAACTACAAATGCATTTGTTAGACCAATAAAATCGGGTGCACATTTGATCATGTTAAACAGGTCATATTTTGGTCATGTTATCGTTTTTCATAATTATTTTTCAATAATATTTTTTTTAATCAACTTTCTATTTTATTTTTAAAGTGTTTGTATAAAAAAATCTATAAAATTTGTCTTTTAATATTTTTTTAGTATTTATTGTTTGTTTTGAAAATTTTTAAGGTAATAATATTCATAAATACCCAAAAAATATAAAAAGTTAAATTTTATATATTTTTTTAAACAAACACTTTAGAAATAAAATAGAAAGGTGATTAAAAAAATATAATCGAAAAATAATTACGAAAACATATGAAAAAACGATAGAATGACCAAAAACATATTTAACATGATCAAATGGGCTCTCAATAAAATCGGTCTCTCGTGGTACAACTCTTACTAGACCTGGTCTAGCCAGAGTTTTTATTGAAGTTAACCTCAGGACAATTCCAGCAAAATGGGCAAGGATAGGTTATCACAAACATGGTGGAGGGTTTTCTCAATATTGCAACTATGAAGATGTACTCGAGCATTGTTCATTATGCAAAAAGCACATGATCATGATGCAACTGAATACAAATTAGATCAGCAGCAGAGAACCCTTCTAACTCAAAAACAGGTGGAGTTCCAAGCAACAACAGAGGCGAGCGGAGCTCTCATAATAACACAAGTTCTAACCGCAATACGGTCTTGAAAAAAGAATGGATTAAAAAAATAAATTATAGGTTTAACCGAAAAAGAGATGCCAACTTTCATAGAAGGAAAGAAAGGCATGTAATTCGGCTGTCGTAGTTCATAGTTGCATGCCCATAATTCACACATTATTTATGTATACGGCTTCAAAGCCCATTCCATGCATGTATTGTTGGAAAAAGTTGAAAAATATGTAGTTTAAACATATTTGTTCCAAGTGGTCAGGGACCATCTTTGAGTCAATTTTTAATGCGACTCCTCAGTTTTTCTGAAGCCATACTCTATGCGTTTGCGTAGCTCGTGCGACGAGTTTCGTAACGGTATATCGCATGACCTATTCGGAGGAATGGTGTGAATGATAATTGGACTCGAATGTTGGTACTCGAAAGAGGGAAAAACCGAAATCTGGAAAATGGAATAGAGAGTGGGAATAAACCATGAGGGTTATCCCACATTGGAAAATCAATGTTGATTTTTACTCTATATATACAAGTCCATCTCATTTAGTTGGTAAACTAATAAAGTCCACATACCCATGAGTGGGTTAGTGTGTATCACACACGCGCGCACTTGCTCGGGTCTCGGGACTCGGGCCGCGGGATTTGGGGAATGGGATTTGGGAAATGTCTCGGGTCTTGGGTCTTGGGTATTGTACTAAACTGAAAAGGGACTTTTGCATATTTGCAAGAGGAATCCCTAGAGTTCCAGAAAGTTTGAAACTCCAACAGTAATGGAGGCGGATTCTGGGGATGTAACTCCCAGAATTAAATGACCAATAAATTCTGCGGTTTCAGAATTCCCCTATATGAGGCAGCTTTCCCCTCACATTTCATAGATTCGAAATCAGTATCTCCTTCTCTCTAAACATCATTTTTTTTTTCATAGCATCTTAGAACCAGAGAGAATCACCCACCAACAGCTCGATTTAGACTCGTCGCCAGTTTCCGGCGAGTCTTTCGAGAGACGTTGTACCTTGTGATCGAAGCGCCAACGCAACCAGAAACCTTAAGGTGGTTGGGCGAATATCGGTTAAGGGCATACTGTTAACAGTAGCCTCGTCTGATTGTTTTTCTATTCTGTCCATTTATTTTTCCGCTCTTAAATTCTGTTTTTACATTCTGCTTTTCCAATTCAGTATTTTAATTCAATATTTTAATATTCTGTCCTTAGCTGTAGCTTTTATATTCTGTTTGTACTATTCTGTAATTACTTTAAAGTTCTGTTTTTGTTGCTGTAATTACATTTCTGTACTTACATGTTGTAACCAGTTTATTGTATTCCATTTGAAAATTAATAAAGATTACACTGGTTTTGTTTAATTCTTGTTTAGTCCTTTATTTATTATTAATTGTTATTTCGTACACGTAAACCAACATGTATCTCTTTGTATCTTCTATAAATAGTTACTCCTTCGGTATCCTATTCATTTAGATAGTGTAGATAGAGACCGAGTGAAGTTCAAAAGGAAGCCTATCTGATAAACGGTAACTTGTAATTCAACGAGTAATCCGGCCAAATATCAAGTGTGTGAACAAATAGCTTTTATAGAGGATCTTGTATATTTAGGTCTTTTTTTCTTTTCTTTTGTTCAAGTGAACCAATCTTCAGATAGTTAGTCGTAGCTTTCCAGTACTGAGAGTAAGAAGAGCATTAGTGTGATAAAAAAGAAATTAAATTAATCAAATCCATTGATAGAGTGTCAGATGCCTACCTCAGTTCTAGTAGAAATATATATTAGCTGCAATTCTGTCTTAAATGTACATGGAAATTGATTTTTTCTACCTGTTTGTAACTTGTTTTTGGAGCAGCTTAAAAGCTGCTTTTGTGAATGTAACTGGGTCTGGTCCCACTTTGTTCAATGAAAAAGTTGGGTTGCGAAAAAAAAAATGTACATGGAAACAGCAGAAAAATCTTCCCTATTGAATATGTTACAACGGAAATTATTTAATAAATCAATAATGAGAAAAAGGTCCCATGAAAACCAAGTGATTCTTCATAGTTCATCGTATACGTACGCTTCTTAATCTCCAAATGATCGTGTCATCATCAGGTCTGATGCATCATTTTCTCTGATAGAGGTTCAATTATTAATATACCGTTGAAAACCCATTCCTTTCTTTAATAGTATCGAGGAATCTACATTCAACAAAAGAGTATAAAATCTTTCCTCACTTGTGCTGAGATCAGAGTTATAGCATAAGATTAACCTAGACAAAAAGCAAAGACAACTTTACGATATCTAAAGATTTTCAAAACATAAAAATGTTGCAACAATTATTTGAGATATAGAACTGTGCACGAGAAATTAAGTTCATGGGAAATCTCATCATTATATGGGACGTGTACATGCATGTATCTGGTTTGTTGAGCACGCCCACATGTAAATCCCAAAATATCAAAATTACCCAATTACAGAATCATATTTTCTAAAAACTAAGAATCAACTCTAGGCTAAATTAGCTGGTGAACTAATCCAGTAGAAGCTTCATACGGTAATTCTCACGTCAATTTTTAAATGAGCCAAGTCTAGACACAAGGATGTAATTCATTATGTGCCTGAAAAAACACAACTCGGGTTCCACTTGACTCATTTTCATCCTCTGCTTAACAACACGACTGTAGTGGCATAAGTCAACAAATTTATAGGATAGCAATTAGCAATAAACATGTCCATGCCATATGAAAAATGCAAATAAGAAGCAATGAATACAAGTAGTTATTACCGGTTTTGTTGAATTGTGAGGAATCGTGCTAAGGTCAATCATCTCCTTTGGAAGTTGAAGTACTTGATGGAAAGTGCAAAAATGACTGCAAATAGTAAACAGAAGCCAGCTACCATTATTGCAGCAATATCTAAGAACTCTGGTCGATAACCAAATTGATCTTTCAGTAGTTGTTTAACCGGCATTGTTTGAACTCCATCTGAGAGCTTAGTTAGTTCTTCAATGTCCCCATATTGGGATGTTAAGAGACCGTACAAAGTCCATGCAATCGGATTTGCATAGTAGTACCATCTCCACCAAATGGGAATCCTCTGATACAAGAAAACAGATTCAGGAAGTACTTCATTACTCTCAATAATGGTGAAGATTTAATTGCCAAAGAACCAGGAGAAAGTAAAACTTTCGTCTAACACTGGACTAGTTCGGCAAACACATACAGTATACCTTTCTTTATACTTCATTTTAAGTAGATAAATGGTTAAGTCCCTGAAAATTATTTATTACTAATTTTTAGACAAATTAATTTTTTTAAATTATCTTGTTTTACACTTTTTATTCTTAAGATACTACTTTTCACCATCTATAGTGCGAAAAGTATGTCCAGGGACGGAACCAGGAACTTTAAAAGGGAGGGGCTGAAATGCTACTCTTGGTAAATGGGGGGCTGAAAGCCTAAAGCACAATTTTTAAAGATTTTAATAAAAGTACCTTGAATTTTTTTTTACAAATTCATCATTTTTTTATCAAAATTAGAGGGCCGCAGCCCCCGACTGTCTAGTATGTCATCTTAGACAAATTATTAAAAATGGTCGTACTCGTGGATTTCCTACAACAGACGATGGTAGCAAAAAATCCACAGGGGAACTTTATGTTGCATGGTCTCAACTAAAAGTCTACAATTGTTTAGTCCAAGTATGCGTCAAATACCAATTTCTTTATCCAAAAGTAGCAACAGATGATATGAAACGGATAGGTTTTCAGGAGTTTTTAAACATTCTAATGCTCATACACGAAGCTAAGAATGTATAATGACTAGTTGGCATACCAGAAAAAATAAAATAAGACAAAAATTGTGGAAGCACTGGGCCTGCAGATAATTATTTTAGTTGGATTAAATGATGATTCATGCAATTGCGATGGACAGAATGTAATGCAGTGGTATCAAAAGTTTTAACACAAAACGCATACACTAATGAGAGTAAAGAGTTGTGATATTAGGTTAACAAAGTATTGTTGTTATTTATAAAATGGAGCAAGTGGTGTGGTTACCATGCGAGGAATCATGAAGCCACTGAAAAGATTCCACATCGTATAAAAAGGAGCCGCGAGTATTGCAGCAATGTTATGGTTGGGGGCGACAGCAATAGTCATCATTCCGAAAAAAGTAAAGTATAACAACGTGAAATACATGAAGTATAAGTACCACACGAGCTTCAAAAGATTCAACTCAAAAGATGCCATGAAGTAGAATATGAAGCTGTAAATAACCGACTGTACAAACACGTAAGGGAACTCAATGACAACCTGTCGACCGAAAATTTTAGGAGAATTAGTGTCTAACATTGTCAGAATTTTAGAGGGATTAATTACAGTTTTGTACAAAAACATATTTCCAAATTTTTGAACCTTAAATTATAAGCAATTAGTGCATTCTCAAAGATTTTAGTACACTTAGTGTACCAAATATATCTCTTATCGTTCAATCAGGTTTTTCGTGTTTGAATCCCGGACAATTTTTTTTTACTACTACAGTCCCCGATCTATGGCTGTTTTTATATGAACTGCAATAAAATTGTCTAGAAATGTAATGTTAAGAACCAATGTGCTAAACGGCGTACGCGGATTTTTGGCTGCAATAGGTCACTTAACTCTGAATCCCACCAAATTCCGCTTAATCACCGTCTAATCTGCTTAATCCTGTTTAATCTCTTACGCCACTGGCCTTCGCCTACCGCCGCCTAATTTCTGCCTTGGCTCACTTTTTAGAACACTGTTAAGAACTAATTGCTAATTTCTGTAAGTTGATATGCAAAATTAAAATATGACCATAAGTTAGTGCAGAAATCTGATATTCCCCCAACTCTTTAAAGTTAGAGTCATCCTTCTCTCTCACGAATCACGATTAAAGCTTTTACATAAGATGGGGTGCTAAACAACTTTTCATGATTCACTCTCACAGAAGCAAAACAATGGTATAACGCGTTTGACTAAAGAAATTGTGATATGAATTACCTGTGCAAAAGCAAATGGTAGGGACGAATACATCCCAGCTGCTCTTTCTCGATACGAGACAGTCCTCTCAACATAAACAACCGGTTGAACAGAAGTTGCATTTGTTATTCCAATAAACAGGACAGCAGAGTACATAGACCCCATTGCATTAAATATATCCTGCTGTGTTCCCCTATCAAAAACCCAAATTAAAGTAACTGATGGAACTACTTTATACAAAATTTAAAGTTCATAAAATGAGTATAGAAGAACAGACAAGAAGATGAAGGTTCTTACTTTTCACCAGACAAGACCGTTTGGTATTGCTTCTAAATTTGTGATTGTTCTTCATTTTGTAAGGTAAAATTTAAAATAGTTTTTCCTCATAGATGTCAATTTGGGAAACCAAAGTGGGAAATGGAAACATAAAACATGGCTGTAAAATTATAAAGAAAAATGGGAAATATTGATTTGATAAATGGACATATACAATATGTAATATTAGTACTTGAAATACACTCAAGGAAAAAGTTACATGTATAGTTACAAAAACGAAAGCAAATTTTACAAAAGACTGTTCGGTTTGATACTAGAAATCACACAAATTTTAACTACAGATGATTTATTTCTAGTACTCCAATTACAGCCACAGGAACTTCTCAAAAGCAAGTTTAAATATGAGTTTCGGAAACACGGAATTTGGGATTGAACAAGTTTTTCGTTAACAAGTCCTCATGTAAGAGCGAGTTTCCTGATAACTAGGGTTTTTTTGTCTTTATCATACTTAGAAATAAGACGCATTCCAAAGGAGACTATTCTTGATTATGAATACTTAAACGTCTTTCTTTTTCCAAAATGGATAAAACTTAGTTCATATAATAAAATGAAGACACAAATAAACATTTGGCAATGTGGCAAGGAAAACTAACACGTGGGAACAGAAACTTGATTTTTTAGAAAATTTCAAATTAATTACCTCTTTGAACCAAATTTCCAGCATATTGACCCAAACATCAAGGAAATGATGACAGTGTAGAAGAAGCGCACTGCAGTGTATTGAGGATTTCGCCAATATGACATATTCTGTTTCCAAAGACAAGCTATAAACTGGGAAATGAATGACTGAGAGTATTTTGATGGAAAACTTATATCCTCGGTATTCTCACTTGGCTTGCTTAACTGATCTACAAGATCTTTGTTTTTCCTGGAACATTATATTTATGAAAGCATTAAAACTACATACTTGATATGCAAGTTAATAATCATCAACATTGAAATTCCTTCAGAAAGAGAGAAAATAGTTACCGGAATAACACTGAGTTTTGGTAATTCACTGCAAAATCAATGCCTAAGAGAGCTTCAATTGCTGGAGATGAAACCTCTAGAATCCAAGATGCAGGGTTGTATCCAGGTTTTATTTTTGGGACTCCTTCAACTGCCTAATAAAATGAAGAAAGTAAGGTACAAGGGAGTGATTTGTCGCAGCTGAATATACAAATCATGTTTAAGACACATAAGCAGAAACTCACTTCGAAAAAGCGAATAACCTTGGAAGACCTGATTCCCAGTGGACCAGCAAAGATGAGCTTTCCTCCTTGTTTCATGAGCAAAAGCTGTGATAACAGAAAAAATAGAAACTCGAGCATCAGATGAAGAACACAATCTTTGAACTTTATTACCAAATGTTGAAAGGTATTTTTAGTTACGCTTGACACGAGGGTAAATCAGTAACTACGATATGTTTTTGGATTGAACTATCCTTTAACAGTACTAAAAGAACTCTATGAATAAATGTATGGAATTTTGCTTTTTCATCGAGAACATATCCTTTTAGTAAACCAAACCTATAATTTTTAGCAATTAGTTTACTAAACTTCAAATTTCACAGTTTTTTTTTTTAAAGAAAAAGGAAAATAGCATTTCAAAGTTGAGTGAAAACACCTCACTCGTGGTATGTACAAAGGGAATCGAAAATAGAGCTAGAGAAACAGTCTTAAAGTACAAAGAAAACTACTACAACCAGTAATAGAAAAAATAAGTATGAATAAGTTGATGCAAGAGAAATAATCCCAAGAAAAGTATTCAACCAAACACAAAATATCTCATCTGCATCCATACCATCTTTAGAAATTACACCCAAATAAATCCATATCCAAAGTTACCATTTGGTTTTCACTCTATGCCCCCTCGTGACCATAGAATGTTTTTGGTTTCCCAAGTTCCTTTTAATTTTGTTTTTAACTTCAAAATCTGAAAAATTCTATACTCATCGGACGAATAATTTTCATTTTCAATAAAGTAAGAAGAATCCAGGTTGTAATCACCCATCAAATTTCACAGCTTGATGGGTGATTACTAAAAACTATAGGTTTAGTAAACTAATTGAAGTTTACTAAACCAGGTTGTAATCACCCATCATGGGTGTCAAATTTCACATCAAAACAAAATTAAAAACCTAAGACACAATAATAATTATAATTCGTAGAACCATTTAATTACTAATTGCTCAATCACGATGGTTTACTAAACACCTATCCAGAATAATTAGTACACCAGCTTCAAATTCTTTACTTTTACACACTTGTGAAATTTGATAGGTCAGTGTACTAAGTTTGAGATTTTACATAAATTGAGGTGTGAACTGTGAGTTTTAGTGATCAAAGTTTTATTTGTTCAAATTTGTGCATTAAAATTGTGAATACTGAAACTTTGCAGTATAAATGGTTAAAATCCTGTAGTTAACCTCATCAAAGGACTCGAATATATCAATGCTTGGTTGGTGAATCGTGCAAACGATCGTCCTTCCCGTGTTGACGATATTTCTAACGGTCCTCATAACAATAGCTGCTGACCTGGCATCAAGTCCCGACGTGGGCTCGTCCATGAAAACAATGGAAGGGTTCGCAACAAGCTCAACTGCAATTGTTAGCCTTTTTCTTTGCTCAGTTGATAGCCCATCCACTCCAGGTAAACCTACTAAAGCTTCGCTTAGGGGCGTGAGCTCGACGAGTTCCATTATTTCTTGCACAAATACCTATAATATGAACCAAACTATTAATCCAACAGCGCAATGAAAACAAGGTTAGAAAATATTAAACCAATATGTGAATTATTAATGTTTTGTGTACTCAACTATTGCATAATTTTAATTTTACATAACATACTACTCCATATTAAAATTTGACGTAAATTTTAATTTTGTATAACATACTATAATTAATTGACTGCGCTCTAAACGAAGACCTTTTTTTGTCAATTTAGTACACTGGTGTAATTCTATACTGTCAAATTTATTAATCCAACACCATTATCTCAAAAGCAGGGATATTAGAATTGAGTGCACTTATGCCTAAACTCTAGAGTGCCTTACATTTTGGTGAGCTAACAAGGCCATAATGAACTGTATTGCAAACTTTTAATGAACTGTCCCAAAACATGTAAAACTTGACAGCTTAAATTGAAGGCCTTTTTGTTATAGAAATTCAGATTATTCCTTACCAATAAAAATATTACGACTAACTCCCCAACCCCAAGGTCACGGAAATTTCCTATTTGCCCGAATTGAACCCAGAACTAGTTCAATTCTGGGAACTGAGTTTCTGGAATTTTAGTCTGGTCCCTATAGTTTCGCAAGTTTACATTTTGGACGCTGAAGTTTCAATCTCAACGGAAAGGTCCTACATCAAATTTTTAACTACTAGTATAACGGCCCACTCAATGCGTGGTGTAATATGTGTAAAAACTTATTTGTTTTTTTAGCAACAAAGTAGAGATTACCCGTGAGAGATTTGAAATTGATTCCTTTATGAGTATTTTAAACGAAGAGGAGTTAAAAAGAGAGATAAAGATAGAATTTAGTTGTAATTATCCAATTTATTTATGACACATGGTTGTAATTGTTTATTTTATTGAGGGGTATTTTGGGCAATTCAAAAATTACACGTCTTCAAGACTTTTTTTGTGTTCACATATTATAATAGTATAGATATAAACTCGATATATATCTTGGTCAGAGGGGTTGCTAACTAAATTTGTATTCTCAGAACCACAATTAAACCCTAATGTTTCTAGTTTTACAGTTTAGTCCTAAAACTCTTCAAACTACTACAAATAGACCCAATTTCAAAAGTCATCAAATTCTCCAGATGAGATAGAGGTTACACTAAAAATCATTAGTTACCCAAAACTACACTCCAGTTCTTTGATTTCGTACCTTCTGGGTTTTGAAGTCAACATGAGAAAATAACCTCAGCCAAGCAGAAAACAGAAGTGATTCGTAAACTGTCAAACATGGCGAATGAACATCATTTTGTTCGCAATAACCAGAAACTCTAGCAAAAGTTTCTTGATTTTTTGGGTACCCAGAAATATGTATGTTTCCTTCAATGAATCCTCCAGTTTTTCTACCCGCGAGTACATCCATCAGAGTAGTTTTGCCAGCACCACTAACACCTACTAAAGCAGTAAGTACACCAGGCCGAAAAGCTCCACTGATATTAACCAACAACTGCAGTCTCTCCACCACTGCACCCTGTTTCTGCATTTCCTGAAATAGTGTGGATGTATTAACAAGCCAATATTTTCTTAGCAAAAGTATATATTAAAACTGGTGCAACTTGCTATTATACTCTCCTCCATCCTAAAATAATAGATAATTACTCAACCTTTAAATGTCCTAAAATGCTTCAAGATTTCCAAAATTCATAAGTAAATTTATCAAATTACCTTTTGTCCCTCATCAAAAGTGATTAAGTAGAAAAATTATTATATAACTAGACAAGACAAAAATGTGGGATTTCCAATCAGATTTTAAAGGGGGTATCACTGATAGATTTAGTGTGTTAGTTGTTGGATTCCAAAAACTTCCAAGTAATGCAGGATAAAGGTTGAATGTGAAGTTTAAGCATCAATCAGCAATTAAACTGCACGAATATACAATGGAAAATGGAAAATTCCAAAAAATCGTAGCAAGCCAGCGCATCACAAATGCACGAAGTAGCATCTGTAAAGATTATCAAGTACATTATACCTAGGACCAATTAGATTCTAACATTATGGAGAAACAAATATAACTAATAGATATAATAGCCAAGTTCTAACAAACGCAAGTACATTCAAATTTTCATTTTCATTTGAAAGAAGAAAAGGAAGACACATACCACAGGGATATCGACGTAATAGCTAAGATTGCTGAAAGACATCGAAAGAGGTTGAAATGGAAGTACTAAGCCTTTCTGCTTCAGAATGTCTTTCCCTGCATCAAGACAAAGAACAAACATTAACGAACTACAATAGAATTCAAAGAAATCAATGGAAAGTCAAGAAAAGAAATTTCTCAGGAATAACAGGACAAACCAGTAAATGAGAAAGAATGCTCCAAAAATTCACGTAGCTCAAGAATGCCGTGATTGCTCTCTGCAACTTTTGCTTCATCTTGGAACTTTTTCTTGGAACCAAGTGCTTGATGGCTTTTAAGGGCTGTGTAAAATGAAATTTAGTATCAACTCTTCCAATTTGAAAGTTCAATCATATATTGGACTGGTAAATGTTCATATCTCTAGGCAAATATTGCAAGACAAAAGATACATCAGATAGTCCAGACTTAAATTTTTAACATTTTTATTTCAACATTAAACTTTGGAACTCTCAAGACTCCTTTGAGAATTCAGTATTTTATTAATCCCCTTAACGAGTCATTGAATTTTAAAAGAGATGCTGCCCAGGCACGCTATGAGGCGCAACTTTTTACTTTAAAAGTTGGTTCCTCTAAAAACATTGAACACTCGAAGGACTTCGATATATTGTTGATTAGACATGCATGTATCGTTAAAAGACTAATTAAACATCTTGACACAAGATTATGCATTATAACTTACTTAAATACCAAATGCTCCACTTAGTTCATAGATAAGCATCTTAGGTGATGAAAGTGTTTTTGAATCTTTTCAAGTTATGAATTTGGTGGTTCTTGTTCCATAGTCACATTTTACAGGTTTGCCATAGTTATCATATATATATAGGGGAAGATATATGGACACCATAAAAAACACCCAAATGAACATTTTTTATGCAAAAAAGCTCCAAATCAAGATTTGATTAATGCAAATCTACACGGTTTCACGACGGGAACACAAATATGCGTCTTGTTTTTTTTTCGAGATGTATAATTGCATGTTTTGAATTTTTAATCAAATCTTGATTTGGAGCGTTTTTGCAAAAAAGTGTCCAAGTTGATGTCTAAGTTGATGTCCATATATATACAAAGTCATGTCCTTCCATACTAACAATGCGAGTTAGAAAAAAATGTTTCACGCCATTTTGAGTCATAAACTTCAAACATGGTACACAACTAAGATTATAAGGTCAAGCCCATATAATGTACGTACATACATATATCTGTCTGATTGAAGGGTGAGTCATTTAGAGATTAATTTTAATATCTAAAGTCCAATTGCCAACCCCAGATTCTTGGGATATACTTTTCCAATTATAGAGGATTCCTTAAATGGAAGACCTGATATTAGAATTAGTTTGAAATAGCATTTTTATCTTTCAGATGGTATAATAAATCTGTAGAGATCGGGCTTACGGTTGAGATAAGTCAAAGAAAGTGTGAAAAGAATGTTCAGCAAAATTGTGTAACCAAGCAGAGCGCCAACACCAATCCAATACCAATAACTTTCAGGAAATAAGCTCCGGGCCTTCAGTAGCATCTTGCCCAAAGACAAATCTGTATAGTTCCCAGCTCTCTGTGTCACATTATGGGAAAGTACATTAAAAAATAAAAATAAGAACGGGAAAAAACTTTACTATATTTTACATCGAAAAAGTATATGCCACACATGGGAGCCTGCACTTACCTCAATTACCCTTCCAATAGCCTCCAATTATAAAATGAGGAACATAAGTGTCATTCTCATGTTAAAAACTCTTTTTACATGCTTGTCAGGATAGGTAATATTACTAGAGAGATCTGTTTGTCTTCAAAGTAATATATATGCTATCAAGATTGGCTTTCAAAGTAAATAAGAGACCATAAATCTACTCAGTCGAATACACAACTATAATCGTGTATTCATATTTAAAATAAGAAATAACATTTTCGTACACTAACTTGTCACCAGATTTCGATTTTGTACATCAACCCCGTAAAATTGACAATTAGTACTTTAACAGTTATGATTGTCTACAATTTTGGTACACTAACCAAACATTGGGGACTGAAATAGCATATTTTATTTGTGCATATTTTGTACATATTTAGTTTATGCACGATAAATAAATCGAGATCTGAATTATTGCAGATTTTTCTTTGTTTTCTTAAAATTTAATACCAAATGCACTATATTTTTTCTGCTTTGGTACATCAAATGTACTAAAAAAAGTGAGACATCTAAAGCTAGTATACTCTTCACTCGTTATTACAAAATTGAAATCCGTTGATAGGCTAGGGTACAAAATTATAATTTAACCCTGTTTAAGTTGACAATGTACCTTATCCCATGAATGCCCAAGGAACTCATTAACAGAAGCAGCATTTTGAGCATACATTAAAGGAGAAGCCCAATATCCCCAGATCCACCATGAAGGAATGCTGTCTGTCATATGCAATAATATTTCAGTAATATAAATAAATGGGTTCAACCTAATAAACACAGAATATTTAAATCCAACCTCTTGAGAGTATAAATCCTCCAAGAGCCATGACAACCAACATTGCAAATGAACCGAAAGTATTGGCAACTATCATGTTTCTACCAATAGATGCCATTACACGAAAAAGGGCTATTGACATTTGGTGAAGAAAAAACAATATAAGAAATTGCTGAAGGAATCTGCAATGCAAATAAATAATCTCCATAAATATATGTCTACTTAATTGATGCTTCTAGGTGAAGCTAAAGTTAAACGTGAAATATTGATTATCTTCATTTCACAACCAAGTTATATCATCAAAAGTATCTAGAATATTATGTATCTCGTATCTCTTTAATAGCTATGATATTTAATTACCGGAAAAAAAAACTCTGATATTCACCAAAACAATAAAAAGGAGATAAATGGTAAATAGGGATTATAAATTTTAATCCCTTTCAACCCTAAACCAATTAAAGCAGAAGGATATGCAGTTACTTCTTACACAAGGAGAAAATTTACCTAGTTATTTCAGGATCAAAACCGACTATATAGTATGTGATTGCCACCCAGATTAAAGACTCGATGAAGGAAAATGGAATACTCAAAATCCAAGATGGAAGAGTATAAACCCAGCATGGATAAAACCGCAAATCTCTATGTTTATAAAGAACAGGAAGTTTAGCGATTAACATTGGGACCTCTAAGAAACCATTGAAAAGAATCGACACCATTGCGAAATATAGAGCACCCAAATAGATTCCTCCATCAATTAATGTATCATGATGCATCGTTGTCCGGAAAAATACAGTAGTCACAAACAGAATAATCAGGAAAAGCTGCAAAACAATATTGATGTTCTTGTATCAGCAACAATAGCACTTCACATTGTCATCATAGCTTTGACGCATTTAGTAAACAAAGTTTCAAAAAGGTGCAAACTCTTTCATCGACTACAATTAAGAATGACCATGTTTAATATACAGGGCAATTCCCGTTAAGTGTCATTTTTTTCTCACATTGCCCATTAAGTTACTAGTGAGATACATATCCAAAATAAATTTATTGAAGTGAATGTATATCAAAAATAAAATCATACTGTTGAACCATGTTTCAATCAAAATTCAGTTCATTAAAGTGCATGTTCATCAAAGAATAAATTGGTTTACTGGACAGCATGGCAATCAAAGATCAGTTCACTAAGGCAGGCCAATAAAAAGTGTCACCAAATAGGACAAAAGGTGTTTTTTTTAATAAATGAGATATAAATTTAAAACATGTTACACAATGGTAATTGTCCCTTAATTCATTCAACAATTTACTCAAGCAGAGAACCCTCAGATGCATAAGACAAATCGGTTACCTGCACAAATTTAAAGACGTAGATAAAAGAATTCCGTTTGATAAGTAATATCTGCCAAGAAAAGCTGGTTTTCAGAAGCTCAATCCTATTCACACCGTATGTTGAAGTAGATAGAGCTGCTGGGTGATTACTGCTTTTATCAAAAGGGACAGAAAGGTCCTTTGACAATAATCTACCAACAGAAAAGGATCTAAACTCTTCTGCAAATTTTCCCACAGGCACATACTCGTACTGGCTATCGAGATACCAAAACTGTTCTTGATCTTTTTCCGACAAAACCTGTCATTATAATAAAATCATAAGATAGAACACAAAATATAGAAATGGGTTCAGTACACTTTTGTACACTAACCTTTAGGCAGGTTTTGGTTTTGTACACGGCCCTATAAAATCTAACAATTAGTACCCTAAGCTGAAAAAAAAAAAAACTCTTGTACACTGACTAATAGGAAACATCAAACATATGATAGAATAGACTAATGTACTATGTACAACAGCTAAAAGATTTGATGGAATAGTGTATAGAATATTTGATTTTCTCAAGTGATATAGTATCTCCAACCTGTGTTTTCTTTTTGGTAAACTAAGTACACTAAAATTGCAGATAAATATAATGCTGATGTACTAATCAAGGTGAGAGGATAAGTCAGTCTATAAAGCTGTAATTATCCAAGATAAATCACATCATAGACCTATTGCACGTAAAAAAAATTAACATACTTCTTGCAAAAAGTCGGCCACGTTTTTCCTATCTGGACATAGGAATCCCATTTGTGCAAAGAAATCAAGAGCATTACTGCGTGGCCCCTGATACACAATCTGTCCTTCACATAAAAGGATAATATCGTCAAAAAGTTTAAATGTTTCAGGATCTGGCTGGAGGAGAGAGATAACAGTGGTTCCATCAAGAGCATTGGATGCATATTTCAGGTACTTGATTATCTGATGAGTTGTTGCACTATCTAATCCAGTTGATATTTCATCCAAGAACAATGCTCTGGATACCCCAACCAGTAGTTCACCTGGAAAACAAATGTAGAATTTGTTAAACATTAGAATAATAGACTAGATGTAAGATAATCAAGAGATATGCCATAGTAGAAACAAAGACTACCCGTTGTAAGCCTCTTTTTTTGGCCTCCTGAAATTCCTTTCAGCATTTCATCCCCCGCCAACGTGTCCGCACAAATGTCCAATCCTAAAATCTTTGCAAATGAATAATCAGGTGGGTTTGAGAATTATTTCAACATATATAATGCACACAACAATGGTTGTTATCCTAAAAATAAAAGCTTTTTTCTCCTCATGAAGTTTGAGAAAAAGAAACACAGAAAGATGGATGGAAAGTATCTAAATTCTAAAGCAAGTTAGTAAAAAATAAACAATTCTAAACCTTCATAGCATATTCTGCGGCCAGACTTGCCTTCTCTTCTCCAAGAGCCAATGCCTACAGAAGATAAAACAAACACATTACCAGCACACACAATAATGAAACTTCAAAAAATGCCCAACTCTGAAATGTGTAAAACTGTTCAAATAAATATATAGGAGAAGGGACGGACCTTTATGAAAACATCAAGGTCTTCGTCTACTATTGTCTTCTTTTCATTTTCTTGGTCGAGAAGTTCCAGAAGCAAATCTGCATCAGTTTTATGGTAAGACACTGGCTTGCCTAACAGGAAATGCTAGTTTTATTTTATGCTAACAAATTTTGGAATATATATTATTAACAGAAAACCTAACAAACTAACCGTGCATAAATCCAACACCTTGACAATGTCTTGAGAATTCAAGGGTTTCTCGCACTGTCATTTCTGCTATATGCCAGTCTTGTTGGCTAACATAGGCTGAAGTCCTTTGAGGGACAAATTCCTTAAATTCATGTCCATTATACGTAATTCTCCCTGACGTCTTAAAAGAATTTTTAAAGCATTAAATAAATACAAAAGATACTTAAAAATCACAAATATTTATTTCAAAATTCCAATTTAAATATCAGTAGCTTTAAATACCTTAAGACCAGGTTCAAGCCGCCCAGACAGGGCTAAAAGAAGTGTGGTCTTTCCGGAGCTCGGTGGACCTAATAAAAGAGTCAATCTACAAGACAACCACATCATTATAAGAATGAAATACTCTGGTAGAGTGGTAGTGAGTTTCCAAAGCTAAGAAATATTAAAATTTGGGAAGGAAAAAATAGGAGAGAAAGTTCAGAGGAAACGAAGACGAAGGTCTACCTGGAAGGCCTTATAATACCACTGACGCTGTCCAAAATTGAAAACTTTTTCCTTTTCCCCCGAAAAATCCACAGCCGACGCAAGAAAGCCTTCTCGGTACATGTTTTGAGAGGCAATAACATAAAAAAATAATATTTCTACATATAATTTGGTTGAAAGAAAATGAAATAGTACAAACCTCTGCCATATTCAAAAGAAAATTAGGTACAGTTGGCAAAGCTCTGCTACCAACATGTACAAAAGCATCCACCTTCAGATCCTGAAATCGAACCTCAACTTTTGGAAATCCCACACCGGCTCTGCAAAAATTAATGAAATATCATATGCACACACTCGTGGATTCGTCATGGCAAAAGCTTTTTTCCAACAGTTCAAAGGTAAATTATAAGGGAGTAAAAATTTAAGGAAACATACAGTAACAGGAACTAGTACAACTTGTAACTTCTTTCATTAAAAAAATTTAACAATTGACAAATTTACACATAGCTTGATTATCCAAATGCAGGCCTTTTTTTTACAAGAAAGGAGAAAACATTGAGCTTAAAAGTTAAAAACTCCCACCAAACACTCCCTCAGACACTAAAACAACATTAAAACACAAAATTAAAAAAAAAACAATTGACAAATTTACACAAGCTTGATTATCCAAATGCAGGACAATTTCTAGTAAAAAACGAGAAAACATTGAGCTTCAAAGTTAAAGCCTGCCACCAAACACTCCCCCAAACAATGAAACAACATCGAAACACAAAATGCAACAAAAAATATTAAAAATTGACAAATTTACACAGAGCTTGATTATCCAAATGATAGCCATTTTTTAGCAGAAAAAAAGAGAAGACATCGACCTTAAAAGTTAAAACTTCCCACCAAACACTTCCCCAAACAATAAAACAACATATAAACACGAATTTCAAAAAAAAAATATTAATATTGATAAATTTAGACAAAGCTTGATTATCCAAATGCAGGCCAATTTTAGCAAAAAAAGAAGAAAATATCGAGCTTAAAAGTAAAAAAGCTGCCACCAAACACTACCTAACACTAAAACAATATCAAAACACAAAATTCAAGAAAAAATATTAACAATCGACAAATTTACACAAAGCCTGATTATCCAAATGCAAGCCAACTATTAGCAAAAAGCGATAAAACACTGAGCTTAAAAGCTAACATCTACAACCAAACACTCCCTCAAACACTAAAATAACATAAAACACAAAATTCAACAAAAAATAAAAATTGACAAATTTACACAAAGCTTGATTATCCAAGTGCAGGCCAATATATAGCAAAAACAATGAGCTTAAAAGTTATAACCTGCCACCAAACACTAAAACAGTATCAAAACACAAAATTCAAGAAATAAATATTAAAAATTGACATATTTACGCAAAGCTTGATTATCCAAATGCAGGCCCATTTTTAGCAAAAAACGAAACATCATTGAGCTTAAAAGTTAAAAGCTTCCACCAAACACTCCCCCAAACACTAAAACAGCATCAAAACACAATATTCAACAAATAAAAATTAAAATTTTACAAATTTACACAAAGCTTGATTATCCAGATGCAGGCCAATTTTTAGCCAAAAAACCGAGAAAACACTGAGCTTAAAAGTTTAAACCTCCCACGAAACACTTCCCCAACACTAAAACAACATCAAAACACAAAATTAAACATAAGTAAAACAAAATCACTTACTCCTCAAATCTTCGCTGAATCCGACAAAAAATAACTCTGTTCAAAATATAATACAAACACTTGCTCGTCAAACCAGTTTAAAGTCCACAATATTTAAGTCGAATAAAATT
Organism: Primula vulgaris; assembly: GCA_963920805.1. Taxonomy (NCBI): domain Eukaryota; kingdom Viridiplantae; phylum Streptophyta; class Magnoliopsida; order Ericales; family Primulaceae; genus Primula; species Primula vulgaris. Next base: position 14,838,262 of record OY987212.1, read on the forward strand.
TGATTACTGTCACACCTTCACAACAAACCAACTTAATTTCGAAAAAAGCTTCACTTAAAAGTTGAATATCCAAATGCATGCCATGTTTCAAGAAAACAGCACTAAAAACAACATATCAAAACACAAAACTCAACATACTCATCAAATCGCCGCCGAATCCGACCAAAGAAAACCTCGACATCTTTGTTAACCTCCTCGACCGCTCTCTCGACAACCTCTTCCTCCTTCTCCGTGTTCATCTTCCCCAAATCCACTAATTCCACCTCACCAGAGACGTTCCGGAAGAACGCGGTCCGCACCTGGACGTAGGTCGGGGACCTCCTCAGCGCAGCCCACCGTAACGCTGCCTCGTCAGAGGACATTGTGTGGGTGGCAAGCTAGCTAGAGCTTTTATGTATGTATGTATATATATATGTATATGTGTGTGTGTGTGTGTGTGTGTGTGTATATATTGAGAGAGAGTGGTTGAGTGTAGGTGAGTAATATATATAGAGAGTGGAAATGGACTAGCAAGTTACACGTGGACATTGAGCTGCTTTGAAGGCTTTAATTATATATATATATATATATAACCTGTATCACATTATGTATGTATGTATCTATGTATGTAATAACGTATAGATGGCGTGTTACGTAGATTAAAGAAGAGAGAGAGAGTAAAGAGGGTAATTTAGGCGGTTGGAAATTTTAAGTGGGATTTTTGACTAATACTATAAAAGGCTAAATTGCAAAAGAAGCCCCTATGGATTTTGAGACTTAATAATATTTAGGTGGGTTTTTGTAAAAATGATTTGTGAGTTTTGAGTTTTTATTATTGGGCCTATGAACTTTGTAACTTTTGCAATTAACATCCATGTCTAGTTGTCGACACTCAGAATGGAATAACTCCAAAGTCCACATGCATTTATAGCAGGAAATATAAATTTAGCGAGAATAGTCATTTGAAAAGGTTTTACAAAAATATGCCAATTCAGCGAAAATGTGTTTTTGTTAGAGATAGTTTGTTTTTCATTGTATTTGGATTATTGAGTTGTGTACATATCAAAGGCTACAAAGAGATATTGGAAAAAGTTAGCCAAAATGGACTATACAATATAAATACATGTCATTTTAAAGGTGGACATGTGCCGTATACAGGGTTGTGGGTTGATTCCAAAAAGTAGATAGCTTATGAGATTGATTTTTAAGCTAAAGAGCTAGTTTATAGGGGTCTATTGCATTATTCATAGTTTATTGGAAATCACATATAGTTCGTGGGGTTATTTGCATATCACCTTTAAAATAAAGATACGCGTTTCCCGTAAATTTAAAAGAAATTGTATTTGGGACATTTAATTTATACTGAAACAGTAACAGTCCCTCGTTTATTGCTAAAATTGCTCATGCTTTCTATACCACGGCTTTCCAGGCTCTTTCTTTATAAATTAAGTAGTAATCGTTGCTCACGTGTTGCGTATGCGATACGTAATGATATAGATATGATTCCGACAAATAAATTTAATATTTTTTTTAAAATTTAAATATCGAATGATTAAATATAATTAATTAACAATCGTATATAAAGAGTAACATAACGTTTTACTCTTATAAAAAATACACAAAGATTTTTTTTTGAATATAAATGTGTGGAAAATAACATTTTTTAAGTTATTTATGTAGTTGAATTGAGTGATGGCATTTAAGAGTAATTACAATATTAGAGTGGGGATATTTTTGAAAAATTTAGGCAAAATTAGACAGACTCAAAATGCTTGGGTTGCCTTATATTAATAGTATGATATGATATATGTACGTATGTAAGTAATTTTATACTGCTAATCTTCTATGTATCGTTTCATTTTCACCTCTATGGAGGAGTCCAAGCCTTTAGAATATTGTAACTAGATCTAGAGAGATCAATGTTTAATATAGGCATGGTTACCATGTTAAAATTAAATTAATATTGATACTTTAAGAACATAAGGGTTGTAACTTAATAACATATTAAATTAATAATCTAAATTATTCTTTACAACAATACCAAAAAAATAAAAGGAAAAAAACTGACAAAAATAAGAGAAATCTAGTACACAAGAGGGATGACTAATTAATTTGGTGATTTAGTCTCTTTTAATATTTTATCGTTGATAATTAGGTTTCTATCATCTTTTCATCACTAGGCACATATGTTTTATACAATGTATCTATGTGTGTATCTATGTATGTATCTGTGTATATGTTAGAGAGAGAGGATGTGTCATGTGTGTGTTGGATTGTGTTTTATTACGGGGTAATTCCCTCTAAGCAACTCATAACAACTTATATTACTCCTAGATATCTTGATAAGTTAACATTCCTCATAGGTACCACTTTTTAATTATTTAGTTTATTTACTAAATTGTCATACAAACCAAAATATAATATATATATTTTATCTTTCTACAAACCCAAAAAAAATAGTTTTTTATTTTTTTTGTAATTTTTTTAAAATTTTGTGATTTTGTGATTTTTTATGATTTTTTTCATTTTTTATAATTTTATGTGATTTTTTTCATTTTTTATAAATTTTTTTTTGTTGTAATTTTTTAAAAATTTTGTGATTATTTGTGATTTTTTTATTTTTTATAATTTTTTTGTGATTTTTTTATTTCTTTGTGATTTTTTTTTTTTCATTTTTTTTGATGTTTTACATTTTATATAATTTTATGTGTTTTTTTTTCATTTTTTATAAAATATGTGTATGACGTTTTGGTAAATAAAATAAATAATTAAAAGTGGTACATATAGGGAATATGAACTTATTTCTAACTTGCACAAAGTTGCACAAAAGTGTAAAGTAACACAATCCAACCCGACCCAAATAATCTTACACTTTTATCAAACTCGTACCGGGTCGGATCGGGTCGGGTTTCGAGAAAGCCGGTCCAATTGCCATCCCGAGTTGTAAGTCCTCAAAAAATAAGAAAATCTGGAATGAAATAATCGCTCAAGTATATATGAGTTGAGGTACGTCAGAGATTTGTATTCACTGCTATAATTAACTGATGTACAATGTCGTCTTAAGGATTGATAGATTTGTGTACAAGTCGATAGGGGAATTTATCGTACAATAGAAAACAAAAAAACAGGTAATATCCATTTTGGAATGACATGTACAACTTTCTAAATAATCGTTAATATTATTAATAGATGCAAAGCACCAGAGAAAATTAACTAGAAATTTCAACAAAACTAGAATATCTACCTGATAACACACATATATATAGTCGTCAGCAACACAATCATATCAATTAACGCATCAAAGAACCCTCATTCACTGTTTTAAGGTAACGAACGCAAGTTGCTCCCTATGCTAAAGACTCGAGTAGTCACAACCTTGATCGACAACAACTCAACTAAACTTTCCTTAATCAGAAAGTACACAACGATGATAAATTATGTGCGATCATAGACGGTCTAAATAAATTGAGATAGGCAGAGAAAATATTATTGAATTCCGAAAAAAAATTAAAAAAATTACAGCAAATCACATTTACAAATCTAGCTATAGACGGAAACTTTCTTTTGTCTCAAGCTTAGGGTTTATTAGTATAATTTCAAATCCATCAAACAATAAAAGATTTGATTGTCAAAAAGTACAAACAGGTAGGAAGTTAGCGTCATAATTAAAGCAGAAACTTATTTCTAAGTTTCACTAAAAATGTATCACAGGAAGTAAAGACTAAAAAGAGGTGTAAAATCATGTAATTTGTTAGCTTGCTTAATTAGCTATGAAAATGTTTATAAAATTTCTTACAAATCTATGGTATTTAATCAGGCAAACAAAATTGACATTTTGTTAGTGAACCACTAGCTCATTTTCACCGAAATACATGCTACGTTTGTTAACATATTTTTTTATTCAAAATCAGATTTTAAAAATCTGTTTTAAAATTCCACTAAAAAACTATATTTTAAATTTAGATTTTTCAGCCTAAAAATCATATTTTTAAATGCTGAATAATTTCACTTACCAAATACTCACATATTTTTAAAATCTAAAATATAAAAATTAAATAAGAAAATCTGTTGTCAAAGGAAACCACAATCTGGACACACATGAATGAGAAGAAGAAAAATAGGATAGTACTACTATACGTATGCATGAAACTAACACTCACTGGTTTTGTGGTTCATATGTTTTTCCCCCTTCTATATAATCTATATAAGCGGTTTTTTGGTACCAACATGATATGCGGTGCTTTAACTCTTTTCTTTAATGAACTTATATAGCCAATAGTCTTATTCGGAAGAAAAAAAATAGCAAGTAAAAGTAAATATCTACAGCCTTATAGATAGACTAGGGTTGCATCCACCCATAAATAAATCTTAACCAAAATTTTATGCGTACCAAGTACTAACTACTCCATGCATTAATATTTCAAAATAAAATATAAAACAACTAAATTAACATGATGACTTTGACATCCAAAATATTCCATATATTGTAAAAGTGAAGTTTTTTTTTTTGTGTGTGTAGATTACCAGATGGCAAGAGCATTTTCTTTTGGTTAATTTATATTTTCTCTCTTAAATGTTTTTTTTTTATTTCAGTATATCGGATTCATATTCACAGTCAATCGAGAGAGGTTTGGCCTGAACTCACACAGCACCAAAATGCTACAACTCAAGAGTCCCCTTATGGTACCGATTTAAGCCACTCAAATCATAACGCTCAGCTACTCAAGGCAGTCTGGGAGGCTTGCCTGGTTACAAATATCAAACTCAACTTAATTATTTTTCCCATTTAAATTGCATGCATTTGGCTGGGAAACTTATACAACTTATAAGCAACTGCATTTTTTGCTTCAAAATCCAAAGTTCTAGCTGGATAATCACACAACAAAACACATGTTTTTACATACAAACTGTACAAGCTAGAAGGTAAAGATGCAGACATATAGTAATAGCACTATCATATATATATATATATAACGGGCGTCTCCTATGAATCTTATTCAGGAATATAAGAACTCTCTTGATTATAACCAACATAAGAACCAGAGTTAAATTACAACAAAGATTGTTACATGGACCATCATTGATCGCCAAAAAGGGCACAACGCTTCCCCAGGAAAATCTACACCTATCCATACATTTTTTCATTTCCCACCCACCATCAAAAAGAAAAATACAGTTACAAAGTAGAACCAGCAGAGGACCTGACCAAGCATAGATTAGAGTAATGCCACAAAACCAGATTCATTCCCAGGGTCACACCAAACGACCTTATCTGGCATCTCCTGCCACTGAAAAATATGCGACTAGCATGAGTTGCCACCTAAGTCCATCAGGATATGAATCTGGTTATGAGTCTGGAGTCATAGCAACGGAACCAAATCCATACCCAGATGATCTTAAGTGGCATCTACTGGCACCGCATATTCAGTTAGATTGGGGACCACTGAAACATACGTGGTGCCAGAAGCTCTCACCTAAAACCATCTCGGTATGGGTCTACTAAGAAGTCTGGCTTTGTAGCATCATAACCGCGTTAGCACGTAGATACGGCTAAAGGGGAGACCAAAACAGCAGTGTTACCTCCCACAGGTTGGAGACTAGCTAAACTCTCTAGTTTTAACCATGCTTCTCTTCGCTTCTCATTATTGACGACTGTTTTAGCTTGTTCCTCTTTATCTTGGTCGCGACAAGTGGAAAACAACTCATCATCCATTTCATTGAGCATTTTGGTGACATTAAGTGTTAGATTGAGGACTGACTGGTTCCAGTGACTGTGGGTGTTCCTCTCAAGGGCCGGAAATATGATTGGTATAATGACATGACGGTTGGGCGCAATGAGGTTCATGATTTGGTCGTTATTCCACAAGAAAAGTGCCCTCTCAGCCACCTACAATGGTCAAACATGAATTCGTTTAATTACAAACAGGCGAAGACAAAAATTGGGGACCGAAAATCATAGTGTCGTTTAATTAGTACAGCATGAAGTCCAGGACAACTTTGAATTTGATTATTGCATGTACACAAGGCTCCAATTCAAATTCATAGGAATCTTAAAACATGAGATTGTTTCTGGATTTGAAATTACAAAAACACCAGGACAAAGAGAAGTGGTCATAAAACCTGTTGGACTTTTGAGGGATGTAGAGCAACATCAGAAATTAGATATCCAAATTTGACAAGCGCGATGAAACATATAAACCATCTCCAAAGAAATTTTAAGGAATTACGGTTACATTAAAATGAAAAACCTAAGCTGCATACAAAACACATAAAGAAAGCACCAAAAGCCCTATAAATATAAGCTCATTAGGAAATATGGCACAGATTCAAAGGCATGTATAAAGAAACAGCCTCCGATACAAAACATATTTTTTAAAAATAAGGAATGCCAGTTGCACTATGTAATGTCGTGAACTTAGGATTAGGAACGTATTTTCAATCGAGAGAACCCATACAAAACATGATGCCAAAAGGAAAACAAAAGTTATCATACACTAAGCTTATAGATGAGAAATCCCAAAAAGTAAAAAACTAAGAACGACTGTACATTTGTACTTGTATAATGTTGTATGGGACTCAAACATTTGAAGCAAAAAGTCGATGAACTTGGAAGAGAAAGACAATAATTTTCACACAGCTAATATTCAGTTTAGCATTAGGGTACACTGGAACTGCAAGGATTAGCCCAAATTGATATAAATGTATTATAGTAAATTTGTAATACAAATACTTACTAGGACAATCACTAATAAGGAAAAACATTTCAAAATTGAAATACATAAGCATCCACAAAGAATTTCCCACTGAGTAACAACCTACAAACAATAAATGTCATCTCTGAAAACAAAAAGGAATTAACGATCAAAAGTGCATATATGCCAGAATAATCATACAACCGACTTGCGTTAATTCACACACAAGTATCAATGTGTAAGAAAACAAAAAAAATGGCTCCTACAAAGAGATCTACGAATACCCAAAAAAGAAACGAATTGCAGATATAATGTAAATAAACCGAAAGTACCTGAAAGTGGGAACTATTGATACAACACCCAATTCGCCAGAACAGCGGAACCATAATCTTTTGAAATTCTCCCATACTAATCCCTTCCAAAATCTCTTCTATCTCGCTAATAAACATAACCTCCTTTTGACAATTTGTTACTGGCCAATATTTCAACAATCCCCTTATCACAATGCTAGCCAATTTAGGCTCTTTTTCTATAAATTGCATAACACAATACGACAACTGTTGAAAATAAACCCCCAGAGACTTCGACTTATGTAAAGGTATCAAAGCCCTGCATAGGAAAATCTTATGTTCTTCCTTCAAAGGAACCGCAAAACCACTTACCACACTCCCGAAAATCTCCAACAACTCGGCGATTCCGTTATGTTTCTCGTTTTCGAAAGCAAAACGATAAAAGATGTTGCTAATGCACTTTCGAAGAAAAGGCCTATGAACCATAAACTTTCCGTATGTCCGATGAACAATAGTTTTAAGGCAGTCTCTCTCTCTGGGATCCTCAGAATCGAACAGCTCGAGCAGCTTCAATATGAACGAATGATCAACGTACTTTTTCGCTATCTTTGCTTCTAATGAAGGGGAAGTAACAAACTTAAGCAACAAATCATACACAATCTGCAAATGCGACCAAGAAGGATCAAATATCGGTTCGTCATCATCGTTTTCACCGCCTCCCGATTTAGATCTATTATTAGGTGGGAAATCCCTAAACAGATTGTTAGAACACATTTTACACATTGTAAATATCGCGGGTTCGGAAAATTTGGGTGGACCAGAACCAACAAAGTCAACAAGTTCTATCAAAGTCGCTCGTTTAAGATCCTTTTCTTCTAAATTCTTACTTGGGTCGGTGAAATCAAAAACAACACTACAAAGACTCAACTTGCATATAAAAAGGTTCAATTTTTCCGTGCTCGGCACATCTTTGAAAGGTACTACAGCCTCAAACCCTGCCACAACACTAGATGGGAACACCGCCGATCTTTTTCCTGAATTAGAACGACTAGTAACTACATTCGGATTCGTGTTATTACTACGATGTTCTACAGTATCAGCTCCGTTAACACCAGCTTGGTTCGACGAAGTACGCGTGGACCCAGACGGAACTTTAGACGAATCTCTAGACTCGGATTTGGAGGATTTATGACGGGGGAGTCTACTCAAAAACTGTTTCCACATTTCGACACAAATTGAACAAACTCCCAAAATTATCACAATTCAATCCAATGCATGTGGACAAATCTACCTCATAAAAAACCTAAATTCGATGGTTGAACTCAACAATAATGTACATTGAGAAGATAAAAGATCGTTATTCTCAATGAACGATCTTTGAGCAACCCAACTTATTGATCACACCAATTAGCCAAACAGACCCATTATTCTAGAAATGGAGAAATGCCCAGAAAGCAAAACCTCTTTAACGCATAAAATCTTGCACAAAACTATTGAAAGATTCAATCTTTTGAACAACCCAACCTACTAATCGGACCAATTAGCCAAACAGACCCAGTATTCTAGAAATGGAGAAATACCCAGATGGCAAAATCTCTCCAACACATAGAAACTTGCATAAAACAATTGAAAAATTCAATCTTTTGAAGAACCCAACCTATTAATCGGACCGATTAGCAAGAAACCCTAATTAGTCCTAAAAACCTAGGCATACCCAAAAGGGAAAATCCCATTCATACATACAATTCCATTTCAATACATAAATATATATATATATAGAGAGAGAGAGAGAGGGAGAATCTAGAAAAGTACCAAAAAAAGAGGGGGGGGTAAAAAAGGATGACAAAAATTAGGTATGCAAAATAGCAAAGAGATATAATGAATTGATTAATTCAAATGAATCATAGTATTCAGGAAAGTAGATATGATAAGAGATATGGGGGAATTTAGAGGGAGATAAAAATGGGAATAGAGGGATAAAGAAGGTTATGATAGGATCTGTAATGGGGAAAAAATGGGTACTTTTTTAGAGCCCCATTGTTTTTTCTTAGTGGAGAGAGACAGGACAACCAGGGTTTTCTTTTTCTTTTCTTTTCTTTTCTTTTCTTTTCTTTTTTTTTCTCGCTAGATTCAATGGGATCTGGTTTTTGCCATTTTCGTAATGTATTTTTAATTAATGTTACAAAAATCTAATGTCATTGCTACTGCCGAGTTCAGTCCGGTTCGATTCGTTTTTTTGGTAAAATCGAAACCGAAATCGAAATCGAGTAGATTTTTCGGTTTGGTTTTTCGATCTTTGGACTTTTTATTTTTTGAACCCAACCGAACCGGTTTATTTCGGTCCGGTTTCGGTCTTTCGGTTTTTTTTGGTCTTTTCGGTTATTTTTTGTTTTATTTTCGATTTTTCGGTCTTTTTCGGTCCGGTTTTATTGTAAACCGAAACCGACCCGAAAAAGTTTCGGTTTTTCGGCTTTTCGGTTCGGTTTTTTCAGGTTTTCGCCCGACCCTAATCATTGCATGTAAATATATCCGTTGAATTGTATTGTTCTCTGTTAAAACGCATAACAAAATCGTTACTCGTTAATTTTTGGGTAGTGAAGACATCATATAATTGAGATTATTTGGTTGTAAGTTGTAACTAATAAGTGTAAGTATACTATTTTAATAGACGTCAAAAGTTAATTACTAATAGTTTAAAAGTGTAATGGGAGGGTGAAAAGTAGTTGGCAAAGTAACGTAATATTGTTTAAAAGCATATTTATTAGGGGGAAAAAAGAAGAAATTGTCTAATTAAAATTAAGTCTTTTTTTATGTTTTGAAAATAGAAATAATTATATTTTTTTCGGTGTTAATCAAACAACATTTCCAATTTTGGAACTTATATGTAAAATGTACAATTAAGCATTCAATTCCAAACAAGGTCAATGTATAGTAAAATTATTAACTTTCTAATTATGAAAATTTACCAAATTATATAACTTTTAAAAATTAATTACTGAAAAAGCACACCCAAACCATTTGTCGTAAGAACTATAACTAAAAAAATTAATAGAACTAATCAATATACTAAAAATTTATTTTCCAATCGTGATTGAACACTCTTTGTCTCATTCTATCTTTTATTTTTTACTTTTTTTGGTTTCTTTGAGCAGATCGGTGGGGTCGGTGTTTTCACTAATGTTTGCATTGGAGTTCGGGATATCGGTTTCGATAAAAATATGTTAGAGAAAACAATACAATGTGCCATATATCTACGACAATATATGTAACATTACCAGAGCGGGTGTCACATGGTCGAATAACACGTACGACGACACATGTTAAATAAAAACTAATTAAAATAATTATAAAATACGTAGTAAAAAAGATGTATTTCAATTAAAAACTAAATACAAAATCGTATGAGTTATACATGGTTGGTCCTGACTAAGTTCAATTCAAGCGAGGGTTATGCTAAACTAACTTAATGAATGGCAAATATTGCAATATAATATAGGGTCGAAAATAGGTTTTATTATTATTTTTATTTTTCTTTCAAGAAACCAATTATTTAAAAAAATTCTCAAAGCAAAAGTATAAATAAAACTGCGGAAGAAAATAACAAGTTTTTGGTGTGATCAATACGATAATATAAATGATAAATTAAGTTTGATTGGACTTCTCAATCTTCTAGGTGGGTTCAGACTTTCTGAATCTCTTTTATTCGTCGGACCAAGGCTTCCTGAATTTCTTTTATTCGTTGAATTCAGACTTTCTGAATCTCTTTTATTCGTTGGATCTGCACTTACCAAATCTATTTTATTCTATAAACTTAATCTCAATTTAAACCGTAGAGATAAAAAAAAAATATAACATTTTTTCAAATTACCATATACGTCAATCGGCGCATATAAAATTTATTTTTCTTTACATTTCTCAACGTAACAACAATTTTTCTCTTTTTGAAACTGCAACTTGCAATTAAATATATACATATATAATGTAATATTTTCAAAATATATTTGAGCCTGTTAGAAAATGCAATGAGATTTTATAATAGCAAGTAAAAAAAATCACTCACATGTGCGACGCGTAATGTCATAAATATCGTAATATATTTTATTTTGAACATAATATTCAGATTTGGTATCATTTATTATATTTATGCATGTTAAAACGAATTGTTAATTAATTTATACTACATCCGTAATTAGAAAAATATAATGATGACAAATTGTTAATTAATTAAATTAGCTACATTGATAATTATTATAAAATAACCAGCTGTATTTAAAAAAAAAATGGGCAAAATTTGATAGGTTTAGCTTTGTTACAAGTTTTGGAATTTTGATGGGTGGATTAAATGGGTATACTTGAGTTTCATGTTAGGATACAAATCGGATGGAAGTAAAAAACAAATTAATTATCGAATTTAAGACTCTGCTCTTATTTTTCTTAGCATTCTCACTCTCAAACCAGTTTAGATGCTTCAATATTGTCAAACAAGACTCACGCATCATCTCATCAGAATTCAAATAAAAAAAAGAACTAACTCTGAGTAATCATAATGGATTTATTCCGATCTACCATTTCACAGATTTCACAAGTTTATATGAAAAAAAAATGCCTTTTTTTTATCCAATCAAATTCATAAATATTTCCTCCTTTACAACTTCATTGATTTTTTTTAATTCTCCATCTTACTCCAGGAATTTGCGGTTGCTCTTTTCCCCATAGCGAGTACTGTTTTTTTTTTTTGAGAAAATAAATGGGACCAATCTTATACGACATCTAGATTTATTCCCTAATACCAGTTCTTTATTTCTTTAATTTCTATCCCAATTTGTTTGGATAATTTATAAATAGGGGATGAGAATTTTGTTGACTTGATTTCGAGAGCCTCTTTGTAATAGTCAGTTTATTTGACTATTTATGATAGAATCACCTTAATCACCGTTAGATTAAAAATGTATGGTTAGATAATATTTTTCAATAATTAATTTATTTTTTATATTTTTAACAAATTAAAATTTGATAAATTAAAAACAAATTATACAACACGCTAAAAACCCAACTATCCCCCTCCATTTTATACATCAACTGGTCGGCCTGTATTTACGAAAAATTCATTTTTAGCCTCTTTATTTAAAAAGTGAATCAATGTTTTGAACATTAATTTGATGGGGAAAAATATATTTACTAAATCAAACTATAATGGTGTTAACGATTTCGGTACTCATCTTTCAAATTTTTCAATTTGGGTATCACACTATAATAATTTTCCAATTTAGGTACCACCGTCTAAATAAATTACGGAATCATGTCACGTAACATTTGACAAACATTAATTTGAAAGGCTAATTTAAAAATTTTGCACAAAAATATGTCATATCAGCAAAAATTTCCCCCCAATTTCACACATAAAAAAATTAGCATATAATCCAAATTTTTATTATGTGTGAAATTGGGAGAAACGCTTTTATACGATGACATATTTTTGTGCAAAATTGTCAAATTAGCCTCTCAAATTAATGTTTGTCAAATGTCACGTGACATGATTACGTGATTTATTTAGACGGTGGTACCTAAATTGGAAAGTTATTATAATATGGTACCTAAATTGAAAATTTTGAAATGAGGGTATTCAAATCGTTAAAATCATATAGTTTGGTGTAAAAAATTTATAAAACCCCTGAATTTGATGTGAAAACGAATGATTCATTTTTACTGTCTTTGAAATTTTTAGGCCTACCTTGCCCCCTTGTCTTAAATCTATTGATACGTAAGGGAAGTTTCATGTGTGCAACCAAAACATTTGGTAAAAACTTAAAATCCACCCCCATTCAGTTGCCTCTGCAACTCATCTTTCTCAGTCATTTTTTACAAAACAACCTATATTGACAATAAACTCTTGACATGCCCACCAACAAAGTAATAAACCACATAACTCACTTTGCAATTCAGACAAATTATTAATTTAACCGAATCATAAAGGTGTAATCCACTTTTAATTTAATTAAACGATTGTTTAAAAGATGGGATTATCAATGGGAAATCTGCAGAGATCTAACATAACTTCATATATTAGTGAAGGACAGAGTGAGGTAGCCTATTGAATATGCAAAGGTCGAAAAATGTTGTAGGCTAAAGGAGAATGAGAGATATTGAAAATAATCTAGTCGTATAGCTGCACCTATGAACCTCTAATATGTACCATTTAATTAATTAAATCAATGGATTAAATATTTTTAGGACAAATGTCTTTAAAAAAAATTATGCCAGTAAAAACGGATCGTAAAACGGATACAACACTCTCACTATCCGAAAAACATCATTTTGGTCCATAAATACACTCCCGCCTTCTCTACCAAAAACACCAACACGATACCCATCTTTATCAATACTTCATTAATTCTTCATCGAAGATCAATCAAGCAAAAGGCTAATAATTCACATATACTCATTTTATTATAATCTTATAAACACTAAATGATATTTATTTGTGAGTGATACATTTTATTCAAAAAAAATTGTAGAGCGTTTTATAAGCTCATTTGTGAGCGAATGATCGGATAGAGGCTTTGTAAGCAAGTGTGACTTAAAAGCTCTAATTATTTTCATTCGCTATACTCATAGAATGATGGGGAGATTAATCCGATGATTAGCTAGTTAGGTTGTAATTTTGGGAATAAGATTATAGTGATGTCACTCGGTAAAGTTAATTTCGAGGAGATGCCGTATGCGGGTTTGCCGAACCTCTCTATACATCTTATGTTATTTCTTTTCTCTTAACTGTTACTTTTCACACTTATATTATTGCTTATTTAATTTCTTACGTAGTTTAAATTAGCTTTATATTTGATGTTACCTATCGTTTAGTTCGTAATAACGTTATTTGGGTTGTTATTTCCTCTATTTTTTAATTCCGCGAAAATCGTACATAAATCTTATACACCCCCTTTAAGATTTGGCCACCTTACGGGCCAACACTTACGTAATAGTTTAACAACATGAATATGATCTTGTGGTTGAAACTAAAATATTTCCAACTTATCATGAAACGATTAGTGACATACTAAAACTTTTGGTATTTAATTAAACACCCATATTTTCACGAGTTTATTACAATTATCGTACATTCTCTCTTTGTGTTTGTTTAAACAAACTTTGATACATGTATCTTATTTAGTGTATTTATATTTAACTTTCAAATCACATACTGTAGTTATTTATGTAACCTCTATTTAAGCATCAACCTTAAAAAGAAATTATAGTCCGAATTGTATGACTTTTTAGAGTTTTTACTCTAATCAACAATCATTTTTATCACATTACAAATATTAGCTAAACTGTTAAGGAATCTGACCCTTTGAAGTTTCTAGGTAGATGTAGGGTACACATGTATTTTCATCTCAACGGGAAATGTTTTATATAATTTTAATTGATGTAAAAAGAATACGTAAATAATACTATCATCATTAAGTTGTTGGGTTATTGGGATTCTAGGAAATGTGGATCATATTAACTATGATAAATTAACAAAACGTATTACTTTTGAAAGTAAATTAATAAAAATATATCCAAAAAAATTCTAATTAGCAAAAGCATACCCAAAATTTCATACCTTAATTTGTATATTTCATATCATTATTATAAAAGTTTATATCATTATTTCAAAAGTTCATACACTCGTTCCAAAAATTAATACATTTATTTTAAAAGTTCATACCCTAATTCGAATAGTTCATACCCCAATTTACAGAATTCATATACTTTTTTACATAATTTATATACATAATTTTTAACTCTATACACTTAATTCACGAAATTCATACACTTATACCATTAATTCACGGAGTTCATACACTTATTTTTCAAGTTTATACACTAGTTAACAAATTCAACACTTATCCGTCATTCGATCTCGAACTTTCACATCATTGTCGTGGGTCTCTCTTTCGATAACCGCATCTCCATTGAGATCAATCTCAAGTTTTTGAACTCGCTCTACATTCTCGTCGCCCATTCCGACAGATGTCTCCGTCTCGATCTCTGCCGAAGAGAGAGTGAGGAGGACAGAAATATTGAAAAGAAAGGAAAAGGAGAGAGATTAGAAAGAGAAATAAAGTATGAGAGATCGGAGAATGAAAAAAAAAGAGATCAGAGAGAGAGGAAGAAGGAGGAAGAGAGAGATAGTTGAAACTGGAAAGAGAGTGAGAGGATGAGAGATAGAAGAAATAGATAGGAGTAATAAATGATATTTTTTTGTTTTTTATTAATTATTAATTAAATGTATGCTTTTGACAATATAACTTTTGATTGTATATTTTTGTTAATATAATAGATGTATGATATGTTTATGTTAATTCCCCATGTTAACTACCGATACTTTGTATTGGTCGAAAAACATTTTTTATTTTATAAGCAAACTTAGATGAGACTGTATTTTTTCACTGCAATTTATATGTTTTCACGTACAAATCGTACTTTAAAAATACGAACCGTACTTTCAAAATACGGTTTAGAGGTAAAATTTTATGCATGAGCAGTGAAGCAATTTAACTCAAATTACTGTTCATAAAAAAATTCAGCCTCAGCTTAAATATCAATCAAGATAGCATAAAGTGTAAACTATCCACTTCTATTCGGATCTAGTGGTAAGTAAGTAATGAGAAGTCAAATTTCAACAGTATTTTTCAGCGTAAAGTACATTGGACTTCATAGTAATACTAAAAGTAAATAAAAAAAATTCATAAAGACCAAAAAAATAGTTTCATAGGGATGTTCAAGTTTGACTTTTATGTACAAATGACGAAGGCCCAACATGTTTATGTAGCCAAGGTGATACCGTAACAAACTTAAAAATCAGGGGTACTGTTTTTTTAAAAAATATTTAAAATTTGTTTTAAATGGTAATTTTTCGAAATAAAAATAATTGTTTAGACAAAAAAATAATTTTGTTGTCCAAAGATCTAACTTTTAGTTATATAATTTGAAAAAAAAATTGTCTTCAAACGTACATAAATAGACGATTTAATTTCATGTTAAAAAGTATCTGAAGAAAAATTTTAATTGTCTTCTTATGTTCGTATCGGATTGTCTTTGAGACAAAAAAAATCAAATTATGTGCCTAAAAGTTAGATTTAGTAACAATTTTTTTACCTAAAAGATTATTTTTTCATTTAAAAGATTATTTTTATCTTAAAAAGTTATTATTTAAAGACAAAATTTGATTAACCGCAAACATAATAGATAATAATTAATAGTGTTGCACTGTGAGTGAGTTAAATAAACGTAGTAGGTCACATAATGACAATAAACTAATAGTTGCAACTGTACATACAGCAAAGCGAATGATCATGGATTGGATATAGATGTCATTTTTTATTTGAATTTTTTTACCTAAAAGATTATTTTTTCATTTAAAAGATTATTTTTATCTTAAAAAGTTATTATTTAAAGACAAAATTTGATTAACCGCAAACATAATATATAATAATTAATAGTGTTGCACTGTGAGTGAGTTAAATAAACGTAGTAGGTCACATAATGACAATAAACTAATAGTTGCAACTGTACATACAGCAAAGCGAATGATCATGGATTGGATATAGATGTCAATTTTGCGGGTTTCAAATCGATCCGATCCGATCTGTTACGGGTCGGGTAAAAAGTAATTCTATTCGGGTCGGGTTTAAATGGGTAAAATTACAACTTAATACTTTTTCTCTCATATCTTGCATATATATTAAACTCTCTCTTTTATATTATTTTTATATTATAATTCTAAATCAAATGATTTTTTAATCTAACTAAAAAAAATTATTTGAAATCTTTGACATTTATAAGATTTATTTTTTAAAAGGAAAACAAATATTTTTTAAAAACTAATCAAATGGATCGGATTTAATCAAATAGGTAAATGTATAAATTTGTCATCGGGTCGGATTGAAACCCGTCAAATTGGCATCCCTAACTATGGAGCATGAATATGAAGAACCACCCATACCATGAATTACAATTAGTCATTTGTTTTGAAGTCATACCAAATAAATTCCGATAAAAAAAAATACACGTAGATAATATATATTTTGCATTTATTATAACTAGTAAGGAGTAAAGGATGTACATGAATAATATTATATATATATAAAAAGCGACCCTGACCTAAGGCAACTATGCAACAGCGCAAGACTAACAAATTAGTGCTTTAATTGCGAGGCATGTATATCCAAGTATTGGTCCTAATGTCTAACAAACAATTCAAGCATGGTTTACCACCCTATTTATCATGATACTATTAATATAAATCGATGTAAGAATTTTGATACTGTTAAATTTTGTACAAATTTTTCAAAAATACTCACTCTAATATTTTAATTACTTTTAAATGTCATCATTCAATTCAAATACATAAATAACTTTAAAAAAATATTATTTTCCTCACATATTTATATTCTAAACAAAATCGTCATCTGTATTTTATATAAGAGTAAAACATTATATTACTCTTAATATACGATTGTTAATTAATTATATTTAATCATTCGATATTTAATTTTTAAAAAAAATATCAATTTCATTTGTTAGGATGTCACTACGTCTTCCATACGCAATACGTGAACAACTATTACTAGTTTCTTTATATGAGTTGGTCTTCAAATCCACACATCCATATGAATACAATCAACTTGAGGGTATTTGCACGTTGATCACCATGCTAATGATACTAAATTAAGAGTTTTTTTGCCATTATAATCCAATCTAGTACACCTTTTCGGTTTATTATTGCATCGATTTGATTTTTCAATGATCTTGTCATAACCTCATTGGAAGGTAAGCAAGGCTAATAAGTTTAATCCACGGGCTCAAACAAATATCAAAGATCTTGAATAGCTTTAGTTATATACATAATAGATAGGGGGTTATCTAACTTTAATACATTAAGCTATCTGATTTTAATAATTTTGGTATGTACCTTTTAAAATTTTCAATTTGGGTATCACACTATAATAACTTTTCAATTTAGGTATCATCGTCTAAATTAATCACGGAATCATGTCACGTGACATTTGACAAACGTTAATTTGACAGGGTAAATTGATAATTTTACACAAAAATATGTCATACTAGAAAAGCGTTTTTCCCAATTTCACACATAACAAAAATTTGGATTATGTGCTAATTTTTGTTATGTGTGAAATTGAAAGAATTTTTTTTTATAGGATGACATATTTTTGTGCAAAATTGTCAAATTACCCTTTCAAATTAACGTTTGTCAAATGTCACGTGACATGATTCCGTGATTAATTTAGACGGTGATACCTAAATTGAAAAGGTTTTATAGTACAATAGGCAGATTGAAAATTTTGAAATGTATGTATTCAAATCGTTAACAAAATCATAGTTTGGTGTATTAAAGTTAATAACTTATTCAATACAGTGAAAAACAAATGTTTAAATATTGTTCAAATTTTTTAGCTTGAAAACGATATCTGACGACCGACATTATATAATACATTTGGTGTTATATCAATTATTATCGCCAGATATAGTCATACTTGAGTAAAATAATAGTATGACAATATTATTTGGAAAAAGTCGACGGTATTCTTATCATGCAATAGTTTTTTTTACATAAGGATACACTCGTGTACACAAACAATTAATACACACACACACGCAAACATTCACATAAGTTCAAAATGTACAATGTAGCAAACTAATAATAAACGTTTCATGCTTGATGCACACCACAACAGAATGAAGAAGTGTAAAGCTTCTATAAATTATATGAGTCACACAAATATAATTCCAGCTGTTATAAGAAACCATTGCAAAATCTCTATGAAAATAAGTGTCAAAGCCTCTAGAGCCTTAAAAAGAGCAGGTGGCCCGACTACACAAACATAGTTCTTTAG
The DNA here is from genome assembly GCA_963920805.1 of Primula vulgaris. Lineage (NCBI taxonomy): Eukaryota > Viridiplantae > Streptophyta > Magnoliopsida > Ericales > Primulaceae > Primula > Primula vulgaris. The sequence continues at coordinate 14,857,123 of OY987212.1, forward strand.
AGCCTCTCGCTAGAGTTTTCGACAACTGACGGGAACTCTTTCATAATCTAGCTAGCTAGTTGGACACGACAAATGAATCGTTGAGAACCGAGTCTCACATTGAGAAAGAGGAGAGTAGGTAATTTGATGATTTGTATCAAATACTACTTTATTGCAAATTACTTGCAATTTTGATTTGTGAAAAGTTCGTATCGAAATTGATAGTGACCATGTGATTAACTTTTGAGAATTTGTAACTTGGTAGTTTAGACACTATATATTTACTTTTTACGAATCAAAATTGCATATGATTTCGTAATGTGTAATGAATATGAAACATGTGAGACTATCTCGTAACTAATATGATGTCACATCAACTAAACCAATAACAAAATGTCACATAAGTAATTAAAATTTGAATTCACTAAATTACCTTTTCAAATGAAAAAAATGAAAACATGTACATTAATGGTAAACACGTATAACAAACGCGTATAAGATATATCTTGAAATTGATCATAACATATAAATAACAATAATGTCTAGTATTAGAAAAAAGATATACTTGCAAGATAACTTGAGAAAGGACCCATTCATGTAAAAACTTAGTAGAAGTAAGTAATAAATAAAAATAGACCAATGACAAAACAATCATCAAAAATTAAAACTTGAATTCACTAAATTACCTTTTCAAATAAAAAAAAAAACCAAAAAAAATCTATTAATAGTAAACACGTATAAGATATCTTAAAATTTATCATACACATGAATGACAAAAATGTCTAGTATTAGAAAAAAGATACACTTACAAGATAACTTGTCAAAATACATGTTTTTTGCAGTTAATCAATTGAACGGTACAAAATTCAATTTTTAAAAATAAATATTCAATTGTTATTTTTTTTTAAATTTTGATTAATAATTAAATTTAGGCTAGTATCTACTAGAGTTTTATATTTTTATTTGAGATTTTATTGTGTTGTAAAATTTATTTTTAAATTATTAAATCATAATTTATCTAATATATAATAAAAATTAAAAAAATAAATTAATTATTGAAAATGTATCATTTAAGTCCCTATTTTTTAATTTAATTATTGTAAATGTGACAACTCAATGACTGCATAAAAAGTTAGTAAGAGTAATAAATAAAAAGATAGATAAAAAAGAATGAAAAACAGGTAAGAGAACGAGAAAAAGACACCAAAATGAGAAAATGCCCATATACACATAAAAATTTAGTCAGAGTAAGTAATAAATAAAAATAGAGATAAAAGGGAATGGAAAAGGCTTGAGAGGATGAGAAAAATGACTCAAATAACAAAAATGCCCCGTATTAGAAAAAAATTACATTTATGAAATGAGGTGCTCTTAAAGCACTGCAAAATTTCTTTTAAAACGCGCAGACCGTAGATTTAATCTACGGTCTGTATCATTCAATACAAACCGTAGATTAAATCTATGGTTTGGATTAAATGATACAGACCGTAGATTAAATCTACGGTTTGTGTAATTTTTTTCAAAATTACACAGTCAGTCCCTGCTTTTCAAAATTACACAGTCAGTCCCTGCAAAAATTACACAGACAGTCCCTGGAAAAAACAGAACGTTACGGATTTTTTTAAAAAAATTAAATTTTATTCTACACTCTCTCTCTTTCTCTCAAAAACCCCCAATTTTCAACCCAAAAAATCACCCAAATCAATCAACCACATTAACTATCAACTTTATTAACAAAAAACCCCAAATCATCAATCAAACTTATCCATAATTCAAGGGTATATCTTTTATTCTCTAATTTATTATGTATTTTGTGTAATTTAAATTTGTAAAATAGGAAAAAATATATAAAATATGCAAATCCATAATTCACTTAGCTATATATCATTGTTTGTTGTTTGTTTATATTAATTATAGAAATTTTAATAATTGTTGATATTTGACCCATTTTTGCATGTTTTTTTATTTTTTGTAATTTTAATTTGTAAAATAGGAAAAAATATATAAAATATGCAAAACCATAATTCACTTAGCTATATATAATTGTTTGTTGTTTGTTTATATTAATTATAGAAATTTTAATAATTGTTGATATTTGTCCCATTTTTGCAATTTTTTTTATTTTGTTTGGTTAATTTGAATTGTTGAGAATGTGTTTGGTTATGATTAAAAAATTGAGTTATTATTGTTTGGTTTATGATTAAATGTGTTTGGTTATGATTAAAAAATTGAATTATTATTGTTTGGTTTATGAAAAAAATGTGTGTTTGGTTATCATTAAAAAATTGAATTATTATTGTTTGGTTTATGAAAAAATGTGTGTTTGGTTATGATTAAAAAATTGAATTATTATTGTTTGGTTTATGAAAAAATGTGTGTTTGGTTATGATTAAAAAATTGAATTATTATTGTTTGGTTTATGAAAAAATGTGTGTTTGGTTATGATTAAAAAATTGAATTATTATTGTTTGGTTTATGAAAAAATGTGTGTTTGGTTATCATTAAAAAATTGAATTATTATTGTTTGGTTTATGAAAAAATGTGTGTTTGGTTATCATTAAAAAATTGAATTATTATTGTTTGGTTTATGAAAAAATGTGTGTTTGGTTATGATTAAAAAATTGAATTATTATTGTTTGGTTTATGAAAAAATGTGTGTTTGGTTATGATTAAAAAATTGAATTATTATTGTTTGGTTTATGAAAAAATGTGTGTTTGGTTATCATTAAAAAATTGAATTATTATTGTTTGGTTTATGAAAAAATGTGTGTTTGGTTATGATTAAAAAATTGAATTATTATTGTTTGGTTTATGAAAAAATGTGTGTTTGGTTATCATTAAAAAATTGAATTATTATTGTTTGGTTTATGAAAAAATGTGTGTTTGGTTATCATTAATTGGTTATAATTGAGTTATCATTGTTTGGTTATCATTGAGTTATCATTGTTTGGTTATCATTAATTGGTTATGTTATCATTTTTTTGGTTATCATTAATTGAGTTATATTTGGTTATCATAGTTAGGATGACAGACCCAGGTCCACAGATTAAAGGGAGGTTGGGTATTTTACGACAGACTGGTCACATTTCTAGTCAGACTTGGGATGCTGGCAGAGAAGCGGGTAGAGGAGATGCCAATAAGATTAGGGTTTATAATTATAGTTGGCAGATACCGACGCCTGAAAGGGTAGTTCAAAATATCATTAGGGCTGGTTTTTACTGTATTTACAGTATAGGTAATTATACCGTAGACCGAGGGTTGATTACAGCCTTAGTTGATAGGTGGCGTGATGAGTCGCACACGTTCCATTTTGTCGGGGGAGAGTTGGGGATATCTTTACAGGATGTAGAGATTATGCTTGGTCTGAGGGTGGATGGTCTTGCTGTGACCCGGTCGGAGCGGAATGACACGAAGGCGAGCAGGTTGGCTATGATGGAGAGTTTGTTGGGTGTTAGGCCGACTGATAATCAAGTCGATCTAAACTGTCTGACAGTTAGACTTGATTGGATGTTACAGACCTTCGGTGAATTACCCCCCAACCCTAGTGAGGAGCGTTTACTATATATCAGTCTAGGGCTGCCATGCTATTATTACTGGCTGCACATGTGTTTTCGGATAAGAGCAGTGATCAGATTCCACTCTGGCCTCTGCCATTTCTGGAGGATTTTGACACATGTGCTGAGTATAGTTGGGGATCAGCTCTTCTGGCCTGGTTAGAGGCTAATCTATGCAGGGTGGTACGTTGTAAGACAACCGGAGTAAGCGGGGCGGTGATGTTTCTGGATATGTGGGCGATTACCAGACTACTGCCGGTTAGACCGTGTGAAGAGCTGCCGGAAGATGTCGAGCCACCGGAGGGCTTGCCTAGGTTCCCCCTCGGTTACAGGTATGATATTTATTTAGTTTTTGAATTGGATTTGCTTTTTTATATTATTGTGTCATCTATCATTTACTTAGCTGCCGGTTATATTTATTGTTTATCGGTTTTTGTTTGTATATTACAGATGGAAGATGTGGCGGCAAACTAACCTTACGCCATATGTCTACGGACATAATGTGGTCCACATACGTGACCAGTTTGACAATATGTCGCCTGAACAGGTAAATTTTAATTTTCGTATTATATGTAACTTACGTATTATATGTTGTATATGTTTGCATTGGTCTTATCTTCGCAGAATTTATTACTCGTCTATTTTTAAACCATTGTTTATATATTCTAATTTGATGATTACAGATAGTGTGGCAACCTTACGGGGATCTCAATCAGTATCCGGAATACTGCACGCGGGGCCGGTATATGTGGCATTGTTCTGTGCCTCTCATTTGTAATGAGAAGATTGAGTACCACCCCGCGGACAGGTTCATGAGGCAGTTCGGTTTTGTGCAGCGGGTCCCTACGTATATTTGGAAACCAAGACAAGGTCACGGCAAGGATAGAAGATATGGTGGGATTGGGCAAAAACACGACTGGCCTTTACTAACCGGAGAATTTATAGCCGTGTGGAATGACCGCCACACCCGTCTTATTAACGGCGAATATGGCACGGGGACGTCACCGGGTTACATGAAATGGTATAGAGAGCGGACCCGCATCTTCATAAACCCACCTGAACTTGCCCCGCCCCCTCACGGTTTCCGGGAGAATACGGGTGTCTTCAATAAAATGGTAACTACTAAATCGTTTTTTACTAATAAATCGTTACTTCTTTTTATGTATATTTCAATACTAATAAATCGTTTTTTATTGTTTTTTTTTTACAGAAAGCGATGTTGCGCCGCAGTTTCAAATCGTTCAAACGGGCGAAAATGAAAACGGACGTGGACTTACTACGTAAGGAGTTCGCTGAAATGGGTATGAATCCGTATGGGTCAGCTGATGAACAGTCGGAGGGGGATGACGACGACGACGACGACGATGGTGATGACGACCTACGTTACGACCCACGAACTTACACTAGGTCTTCAAGTTGTCGGCGTCCCGACGAAAGAGGCGAATCTAGTAGCGGGGGTAGAAGATCGACTGGAGGTCGACACCCGACTACAGATCAGGGTCCGGGTCCGAGTTCAAGCGGTCGACGTCGTCGTTCTTCTTTTGCTGGGTCGGACTACGTTCAGACCGATGTTCCGTTCGATCATCATAGACAATCATTTGGTTCGTACGAGCATCAGCCTAGTCATCAGTCCACCGATAGTTGGAGTCGAGGGTTGACAATTACATCCCACGAGCGTGCGCCGCATCCAGAATCGCAGCACCGACAAAGACGGCGTACGGAACTAAACGAAATCGAAGAGTCTGCTGAGCCGTCATCGGATAGATTAACATCGGCGGGAAAGATGCTCCCCATGTCCAACTTTAAAACATTTAGTCGTTACAAAAAAAAAAAAATGCACTGTTTTTGTATTTGATTTGTATGTTTGATTTGTACGTTATAATTTCGTAAGTTTAATTTGATTCGTATGTTTGATTTGTATGTTTGTAAAAAATATTCTGTATTTTAATTGATAGGACCAATATTGAGTTTTTACAAACCGTAAACCCTAAACCCTAAATTAAAAACCCTAAACCCTAAACCCTAAATTAAAAACCCTAAACCCTAAACCCTAAATTACAAACCGTAAACCCTAAACCCTATATTAAAAACCCTAAACCCTATATTACAAACCCTAAACCCTAAATTAAAAACCCTAAACCCTAAACCCTAAATTACAAACCGTAAACCCTAAACCCTATATTAAAAACCCTAAACCCTAAACCCTAAATTACAAACCCTAAACCCTAAATTACAAACCGTAAACCCTAAACCCTAAATTACAAACCCTAAATCCTAAACCCTAAATTAAAAACCCTAAACCCTAAATTACAAACCCTAAACCCTAAACCCTAAATATTCTGAAATTTACATACAAACCGTACATTTAATGTACGGTTTGTACAGATTTCATGCAAACCGTACATTAAATGTACGGTTTGCATGTATTTTGTGCAAACCGTAAAAGTAATGTACGGTTTGTACCCCTGATTTGTTTTCATGAGTGACGAGACAAAGGAAAGTTATATATGGGCATTGGAAAAATTTAAAGTTACATTGGAGGGGTGTATACTACCTAGGGTTTTTGTAACCGACAGGGAAATGGCCTTATCAAATGCTTTGTCCGTTGTTTTTTCCCGATTCTCATCATATTTTGTGCACTTTTCATATTGCAAAAAATGTTTTGAAAAACTGCCGTAAAAAGATCCCTGATGAGGAGTGGCAAACGTTTCTAGATGATTGGGGTTTATTGGTTGATTCTGAGTCGATAGAGGAGTACAATCATAACCGAACTTATTTCAATTTCTCTTACAAATCGTACCCTGCTGTGATTAAGTATGTAGACAAGCTTTTAAATGATTATGCTGAAAAGTTTGTTGCATGCTATACCAACCATACAACACATCTAGGTAACAGAACTAGCAATCGAGCCGAACAACAACATGCTAAGCTGAAAAGATCCCTTTCCACAAATACTGGCACGCTTGAAACTGTTTGGGTAGAGGTGAATAGAATTCTAGAAAAACAGTTTGAGGATATTAAGATGAAGTTGGATAAATGCAAGTCTTATTTTCCACATTCTGAACGAACACCTCTATTTATAAATCTTAGGTCGTATATCACACACTATGCCTTTGATTTATTATTTCAAGAACATAAAAAATGTAGTGGCCAGGCTGATGAGAATTGTTCTTGCGGTTTCAAATTGTCTCACGGTTTACCTTGTCATCATATTATGAGTGAACATATTTTATTCGGGAAGCCTCTTCCTCTAGAATATATTCATCCATTCTGGAAAAAATTAGACGTAATTGATGATAATGGGAACACCGATGATTATGGGGTAGAGGGTGATCTAGAAGAGTTTAAAAGTGTTTATGTTAGGAAAAGTAATGTTGAAAAACGGCGTATGAAAACACAACTCCGAGAGATAACCGTACCAGTCAGAACATCCATCAGTGACCCCGAAGTGAGAGTAAATAGGGGGAGACCTAGAAAAGGCGACAAATCTAGTAAGAGGGATAAGTCGGGATGGGAGTATGTGGAGGAGGAACATGGTGCTGGTGCTAGTAGGGACAAGGGCAAAGGCAAGGCTGATGAAACACCGGAGGTAAGGGTAAACCCAACTAGGAGGCTGCGAAACCAGAACCCTAAACTCACCCCCAATAGGCCAACCTTCCTGTACAGTGACCAAATATGGTTCATGTTACATAGTTACATCGAAACGGTTTATGATGTGCGTGGGGATGGTAACTGTGGGTTCCGGGTACTTGCAAATGTGACGGGTAAACAACATGGGGAAGATGATTGGTATGCGGTAAGATGTGAGTTGTTTCAAGAGCTGCAGCAAATGAAAGGTGTTTATTATGAGCTGTTTGAGAATCTTGGCTTTGATTACCGGTATGATTATATTTTATCAAGTTTAAATTTTTATCATGCTACAAATCCCGCACCTCTTGACAAATGGATGAGATTTCCGTCTTATGGGTTTTTAATTGCTTCTCATTACAATATTCCAATTGTATTGTTGTCCTTATGGCACAATAATGATGGAGGGGTAAACGTGTGGAACAGTACTTTTTTACCTCTTTATACTGGTCCGCCTCGGGGAACGACAAATTACATCCCGACTGTAATGGTGTTCGTCAACAGTTGTCACTATGCTCAGGTTATTCCTAAAGAAGAAGGGATATTCCCAATGCCAGGAATTATAGCACGGTGGGAACAAACGCGCACTGAGACAGCTGCGCCATGGAAGAAACTTTTTCGACCAAATTTCAAGTTATATATGGCGCTGGAAAAGCAATCGGGAAAGAAAAAAGCAAATGAAGACGAAGCTATAGACCTAAGTCCATAATCATTTTTTTATTTTTAATTTGATGTAAATTACTATTTTTTCCAAGTTGTTGTAAATTTATATGATGTAAACAAATGTTTAATAAATTTGTTTTACGAAATTTAGTTCTATGAAATTTTGTTGTAAATTTTGTTTAATAAATTTGTTTTATGAAATTTATAAGTTCATATTCATGTTCGCATATTGAGTTAATTTTTTTTACGAAATTTATATAATTTATCATTGTTTCATTCAACAAAATTGATGATTGACACCAAATTGACGACTTATTTAATGTTTCATATTGCGTTATACAAGTGTTAAAAACAAACCAAAGGTACTTCACAAAAAATGACGATTTAGTTAATGATTCAATAAATATCAACTTATACACTTGACAAAAATATAACATGTAAAATTTTGAACTTATACAATAAATATCAAACATAAAATTTATCAAATCAACTTTATTTGTGTAAATTTGTGTAAAATTTGTGTTTATTTTGATAGATTATTAGAATATTGGTAATTTATTTTATGTAAAATTTTAAAAATAAGGCATTTAGTTTTTTTATTAAAAAAATCATGTTTAATTTGAAAAAAATATTCAGTATTTTAATTTTAATTATTAGAATTTTTATTTTAATTTTTAATTTCAAAAAATCTGTCAAAAACGCATAAACCGTAGATTTTTTCTACGGTTTACAGTGATTAGCTGTAAACCGTAGATTTAATCTACGGTTACCGTAGAAAAAATCTACGGTTTATGCGTTTTTAAAGATTTTTTTGTTGTTGATTAATCCACCCTCTTAAAACTTATAAATAGTAGGAGTAAGTAATAAATGAAAATGAGGGAATGAGTATAAAAGGCCCCAAATAACAAAAATGTCTGGCATTAGAAAAAGGGTTATAGTTTGCACGATAACTTGAGAAAGTGCTTGCTCATTCACATAAAAACTTACAATAGTAATAGGACTGTAGGAGTAAGTAATTAAATAAATAAATAAATAAATAAAAGATTAAAAAAAAAGAATGAAAAAACGCGTGAGAATGAATGAGAAAAAGGGCCCATCGGATTAAAATCAAATAAATCAGGAGACAAAAATTAAGCATCCAAACCTCCGCCGATCATTCTCTCTCATCCACTGGTCTCTCTCTCTCTCTCTCTCTCTATATATATATATATATATAACACTTTGCTTGTGTATATGTATATTCTCCGTCTTTATTTAATTTAAATAAATAACTGGTATTGAGCTGTTCAGTTTAGCTCTTCGATTGACGGTCAACGTTCCGATTTCTAGGGTTTGTTTGTGCGTTTCATTATCTGTATATATATATATATGTATGTATAATATCGACTGTATATAAATGTACTTGTGTATTTAGTTTTTTTGTGATCTGATAATCATTCAGCTTATAAGTAATAATTTGTAACTTTTTGTAAGGAAAACATTTGTTAACTCAAGTTTTGAGCTGGTCAATGGAATTTAGGAGAAAAATCTCACTAAAAAAAAGATGTCTAAATAATGACAGGAATAGTGACGTTTTTTTTTTTATTAGCGACGATTTTTGTGACAGCTTTTCGAATCAGTGACAACTTTTGGCTCTAACTAAATCAACATTATTTTGTAGTGTTAGTGCAAAAAAAATATACTCTTATATGTGCAGATACTTTGTGTGAGTATCCGTGTTTATTTGATTTTAAGTACAGTTGAGCTGTTTAATTGAATGTTCTTTGTGTGTGTGTATATATATATATGTGTGTGTGTGCACGATATGTGTGTGCGGAGTTTGTATATATATGCATTTGATTGGTGTTTCTTCGGGTTGTGGTTTTTAATGTGTAGTTCGGTATCGAATGGAAAAACACACACCATTTTTCTTTATTTGTTTTTAGACCTTGGAGCTTATTTTGGCGCAGCTTTTAAATAATTGAACTGAATTATTTGTCACTGGTAAACTGTACAGGAAAAAAAATTTGGTACTCTTTACTGTAATTTTGTGGTGAAAATTATAACTGATTCGTTGTTAATATTGTCAATGTAAAATTAGTATGAACTGGGAGAGTGGGAATTAGGTAGAAGTGGTTCAATGCGTTTAATTTTTATATTAAGTGAATAAATTAACGTAGCTGAAGTTGCAGTTCTGGTTTTATTTTTTACTTTCCGTTTAGTTTCTGTCTGGCTGATAATTAATACTTGTTGCCAATTTTCATCACATGTACTCAAATTCCATTCATTCATGGCATATAGGTTCTTACTTATTCTTATGCTTGTTATTTTGTAGCATGTGTTTATTGATATTATCTAGTTTTATCTTTGAGATTCGTCTGTCTAAACTGCATTTCATGGGCTTTTCATGTAAAAAAAAACCCTGACTGACGCTTTACTTAGCATAAGCATATTCGTATATACCTTAATTGTTTCCATGATTAAATGAAAATTATGGACCTGAAGTTTCAATAAGAGGTGCTTCGTTTTTTATGCTCAGTAAATGACTGGAGGTCTTAGTAATTTATACATTGAAGCAAACTATTTTCAAAACTCCTTGGTCCTCGTATTTTATATTTCATAGGAACTATATCAAGAAGAAAGAACAAGTGAACAACTCTCAAAGTTCATTTTGAAGTTCAACAATCTCATACTGTTTATATTTGTTCTTCCACAGGTAAAACATTGGCTATTCGTCTGATTTTTAAAATTTTAGAGCCGCATACCAGATTGCAGATTGCTATTCATCTGCATCTCCCATGTGTCATCTAATTTATATATCGTTGGGCTTTAATGGCCATTTTCATACCGAGATTTCTTCGTAAAACTAAAACCAAACAAACCAACTTCGTGATGGATCGAGTAGAAACCCACAGGAATTGCGAACACATCATCGACATAAGATCTAGTGCAGAAGCTTCCTCGTCCAGTTCGTCTCATTTACCAAACAACACAGTTTCCCAAATCGCACCATCTTTATCAAACGGATCAAATTTAGTAAACTCGTCGTCTATCAGAAGGGAGGGAAATAATCGAAGAAGAAGTCGCCCTCTAAATTCCGGAACATGGATTTTATTTGAACTAGTTTTAACGGTTTGTCAGATTGTCACAGCTGTTATTGTCTTGTCTCTGTCGAAACATGAACATACTCGTGCCCCTTTGTTTGGTTGGATAGTTGGTTATGCTTCTGGTTGTGCTGCGACGATTCCTCTTTTGTATTGGCGTTGGCATTATCGTATCCAAAATCCTGATAATGGTTCTTCTCAGAATCGTCAAGGGTCTGTACAGAACAGCTCTTTATCTTCTCTCTCTAATTCGAGGACCTCGGAGAGAAATGGTCAGCCCTTAGGTTCAAACTTTAGAGGTTCTCATATTGTAAGGGTTCCAAATCCAAGGTATGCTTTCAGTTTCTTTCGGGGTTCTTTTTCTTACATGAGAAAATATGTCAGATTATAACTTTAATTATTGTTATTCTATATCTATAGGTGACATTTTATATTCACATAGTTAGTTGTGTTGGACTGTTGGATTTGAGCCTGTTTCAATATTTATAGACGAATTTTATGTTAATATAGTTGTAAATATATAGTTTATAATTGTTTGAAAAGGTTATAGTATTGTTCTAGTTTATAGTGTGTGTTACATTGACTGTTACAGCCTTCGTAGATGAAGATGATTGGAAGTGGGTGTATCATATTAGGTTGGCTGGTTATGTCTGTCATAGTTTTTTGCGGTTCCTATATATTTGTGATTCAAATTAACTACCAACTCTCTCCTTGTGAAAAGGCTTTTGCAATGGTAGTAATAACTGATAGGGGCCTTTATATAATGATAAATGGGAGATATAGCAAACTCTTCGTCCCAGTCTCCCAGTTTGTTTCATCCTGCTTGCTGTAGAATTAGTAAAAGTATAGCAGACTTAGAAGTGTTAATTTCCTCATCCCTCATGAACCTTTTCTCCTCAGTTATGCATATTTGTTTTTAATAAATATCACAATTTCTTACTTTTAAGAGAAAATAATAGGTGCTCATTGTGGCTAATGAACAATTCAGGGGTAATATTACAAAGATATGGGAAAGCTATTGTAAGATGATTTTGAAAGGATTTACTTGGCCAGTAATTTGATGATACTGTTTTTCTTCATGCTATTTCACTCATTAAAGACAGAAAGACTTACTTGCTCGATGCCGAAAAATTTCAATAGCATATGAAAATAAATTTTGAGTGACAATTACTGTGTCAGCATTAAATCGAACACCTCTTTCCGGCTAGGAATTCTGTCAGAGAAGCACTAGAGGCAGCTCCATATAATGTCCATTGATCAACGCATGCACACAATTAGAATTATTACTGTTTATTTTTGTAAAAGGCTGAGTTACTATTGACCCATGTCGTCATGGACTCATGTATATAGTTGTATGAATTCGTGTATATTTAGAAGTACTATCCCAGAGGGTTTCTGTTTTTTATACCTCTAATGTAATCTTGATTGGGAAAGGACTTAAAACCTTAACAAAACGTCTATTTGGTAAGTGTCTGTCTTATTTCTTTTTCTTTCTTACATCCTATTTTCATATTGAAGTTTAAGTATTCTTTTGGTCCATCATGCTTTTTTGGTTTGTTTACTTTTCTCTTATGTATGATTAAACTGTGAAATAATTGGAGTTGAATAAAAGTGTTCGTAACATGTCACGTGGGCTTAGTAATTTGGCTATGTTAGCATTCCTTGCATGGCTGTGTCATCACGAAACTGTTGAGATGGAAACTTATCTTGAGTTACAGGCTAGTTGCTTGCACTTTTGTATTACAGTCCGTGGCCTCTTTGGTTACTATATGGAGCACCATTTTTGGAAATGTTTTTTCTTCAATCTATTCTCAACTTTTCCTGTACTTAGGTCAAAGACGGTGCTCGCTGATACTACTGCTCTTATCCTTGCTTTTTTATAATTCTCCTAAGCGTGTGAAATGAAAATGCGGGCATTGGAAATAATACCTACCTCTTCGTTTTTTTTGCAGGCTTAAAGAACTTGTGGAGTACTTTAAGATGGCGTTAGATTGCTTCTTTGCTGTGTGGTTTGTTGTTGGGAATGTTTGGATATTTGGAGGGCACTCTTCCTCTTCCGAGGCTCCCAACCTCTATAGGTAATCGAAACTTAATACGGCTAACTCGTATTCTTTATAGAATCCCGTAATTTTAGATTCAACACAATGCTAGGTTTTGCCACAAGTATTAGTCGTGAGAAAGCGCTACTAAGGAAATATCATTCTGTAAACTCTACTCGCATATGTAAAAGCAAAGTCATTATTTTCACTACATATTCCTTTCTCCAATGCTTGCACCATACAGGCTTGTTTGGTTACCCAGTTGATTTACTCTTTTTTTACTCTAAAGTGCAAAAAATAAAATGTTGTTTGATTTTACCCCAAAGTGTATGCTTTTGCAAAAAACAAACAAACAAGAGGATAATTATGAAAAGTATTGAGTTTGGTACCTCTCTCATAATTCATAAAGGTGTACTTTTTTGTACGTTCACGCTACTCCCCATTACTTTTCACAACACCCAGTACAGGAAAACTAAAACATTTTATACATCTATTGAAAAAGTTTCTTTTGTATTTTTGAGATACAACCTAGCAAAGCAATATGTTGGATGCTCTCCTTACTGATGCAATTTTTTTCAAAATTCAGGCTGTGTATAGTTTTTCTTGCATTTAGCTGTATTGGATATGCAATGCCGTTTATTCTGTGTGCCACAATCTGCTGCTGCCTGCCTTGTATTCTTTCCGTCTTGGGGTTTAGAGAGGATAATAATCAAAATAGAGGTGCTACATCAGAATCAATAAATTCTCTACCCACTTACAAATTTAAGATAAAGAAAACCAGTAATGCTGGTGGTAGAGATAACAACTCAGCAACAGTTGAAGGTGGGGTTGTTGCGGCTGGAACAGAAAAGGAACGTGTCATATCCGGAGAAGACGCGGTAAGTTATTTTCTTATTTTTGGTGATCATTTCAGTGTCCCATTGTTTTGGTTGCTGCTTTACTGTTTTTAAGCTTTAACGTTGTTGAAAACTGTTTTGGATTTCAAATCATGTATCGAAAGGTGCTTCGTTGGCGAATTGGTTTGAAATCTTTGTATTCTTTTTCTACAAAAACCATGCTTAGTTAAGAAGCCAAGTATTCTAATATGCGTTTAGCCATAGAATTTGTTTTAGTACAACAGTTTTTTCAAGCTTAATTCCATAGTTAGCAGTGTATTTGTTAGATCATCCCTTTAAAAACTGCAAATGGATGCAGGATGCTTTATTTCAAGCTTTGATCTGCCATTACCGTGAACATATGTCTTAAGTTGTGGCATTCCTTGTTAAAAGTAGATCAAAACCTGTGTTTGTGACATAAATCTGTTAACGATTTTGAGTTCGGATTTAAAGCAGAAGAACTGGAACTCGAACTGTTTTTCATACACAGGGTGTGGTCATAAATGTAATTTCAAGATTATTTCAAAACTTTACCAGTAGAATGTGATAAAAATTGATGATAGCTCATAAAAAAAAACAATGATGCTAAGTACAACAATACTTGTAGTTCTTTTAGTTTTAGATGCTCTCCACTCAAGATTAAAAAGCTGAGACTATCTTTTATTCTGTTAATGTTCTTTCTACACACAGTTCAGCATAAAATTCAGCACATGTGTTAATCATAGTCGAATCAATTTTCCCAAATACCAGGTATGGTGAAGATCTAATGCTACTTAAATCTCAACCAAGGTTCTTTTTTCGAAGTCGATTGGATTTTCTCATACCAAAAACATAAAAAATGAACCCGAGGAAACAATTTTTTGCAGGGTAAAAGAGTTCTCCAAAAACTATTTTGGAACCAGCTAAATAAACTTCCTGTTCTTTATGTTTTAAAAAACCAGCCTAGATTTTCCTGTTAATGGTTGGTTTATCTTTTTACCAGGTTTGCTGCATTTGCTTGGCTAAATATGCAAACAACGACGAGTTAAGAGAGCTTCCATGCTCACATTTCTTTCATAAGGAATGCGTCGACAAGTGGTTGAAGATCAATGCTTTGTGTCCCCTTTGCAAAGGTGAAGTTGGTGAGAGCCATTTGAGTTCAAGCCCAGGAACAAATTCCACCTTCCAAACAAGTGAACTTAGAGTGCAAAATAACTTTAATGTGAATGTGTTGTAAGAATCGGTTATACTTTTATTGAAGGCGTCGACAATGCGAGTTTTTGAATTGCCATATTTCTCGAAGATGGATCAATATGGAAAATTACCGCCCTTGTAAGGGCTATTAGGGTCTCTTTTGTTAGCCTTTGTACAGTACATGATCCCGAGGTAGTATGTATAGTTTGTTTGGTGGTAATATACATATTTTAATGTTCAAATATCATTTTCTACTATCGAGTCATTTGCGTGTTACGTTGGTAAATTTTTTATTTTTTTTGAAATGATTGCAAGTTATCCATCTGTCGATTCATGTTTTTTTCCAGTTTCTCACTTAAACCTCGTTACATGCTAATCGAGTAAAATGAATCTTATACTACTTTTTGTTTTGAAATACATAATGAAAATGTGCTAAATTCTCATCCTTTTACTTGTATTTTACCAATTGAACTTAAAAAATCGGAACTAAATACTTTTAAAATAAATTCGTCAGTTGCGCCTTTTCTTCTGTAAGGTAAAACAAAATATTAATTAGTATATTTATCTTCAAGCTAACTGTGAATGTCCTCCTATAACTGCAATTCTAGCATTTTTAGACCTTCCAATTTGTCGATGCTCGATAATATTGCCCACCACTTAACTAGTCTTGAAACTTGTCAATATATATCAATCGCTAATATGGCCCACCACTTTATATAACTAGTCCTGAAACTTTGTATAACTTTAATCTTCTAACATATAAGTACTCATTTACCAAGTTAATTACTAAATTATTAATTACATTGTTAAGAACTGATCATGGTTCGTATTTTGTCCATAGAAATGCTAAACAATGTGTCCTTGGTATTGATTAAGAATGTTACATGTATGCCATTCAGAGTCTAGCTAGCCGGTCCTTGGGCCAATCAAGCTAGCTAACCGGCTCGAATGTCGGACCGTTTTTTTTTATTTTAAAAACGACTATACAAGAGGGGGTGAGCTTTTTTTGTCGAACCAATGTGTAAGGATGAAAGTTTTCGGCCCAACTAAGGTGATGTGGACATTTGGACCCGCACTGATGTTATCTACATAAAATTGCTTATTATAGTAATACATTAATCAAATTTTCGTATTAAATCAAACCAAATACATAAAAATGTTAATATTGAAATGTTATTAGTATAATTTAGATACAACTAATATTTGTATTAAATATTTGATTTTGAAATCATATTCGATGCCTAAACGATGCGACGGAGGCATTGGTTAACAAAACCCTTTAATCAATATGTTCATAAATCATTCCGTGCGTGATAAATTACCCAAACTGATTGACAACCTGAGCAAAAGTTATACGAGTTTATATCCCCCTTAAAAATTACTAGTTGTGGGTAGGGATGGCAATTGGGCGGGTTTCTCGAAACCCGACCCGACCCGACCCGCACGCCAATCCGCACATAATCCGACCCGACCCATTTATACCCGACCCGACCCGTTTGATCCGGAATTTTTTTGATAAGTCAAATAAGTGCAAACCATTATTAAGCATCTAACAATAACCATTTAATCAAATTAGAAAAGCCTAAAAATCTTATTTTTTCCAAATTTTTCATATTTACCTAGTAAAAATTTATAATAATCTAAATTATTCTTTACAACAATACCCAAAAAAATAAAAGAAAAAAAACTGACAAAAAAAAGAAAATAATAAGTTAAAATAAAATAAGGATATATATATATACTTATATATATAGAGAGAGAAAACTAATACACAAGAGATGACTAATTAATTGGTGAATGTGTCTCTTTTAATATTTTATCGTTGAAAGTTCACATTCCTCATAGGTACCATTTTTTAATTATTTAGTTTATTTACTAAATTGTCATACAAACCAAAATATAATATATATATATTTTATCTTTCTACAAACCCAAAAAAATAGTTTTTTATTTTTTTTGTATTTTGTGATTTTTTTCATTTTTTATAATTTTTTTTGTAATTTTTTTAAAATTTTGTGATTATTTGTGATTTTTTCATTTTTTATAATTTTTTTGTGATTTTTTTATTTCTTTGTGATTTTTTTTATTTATTTTTTATTTTTTGTGATTTTTTGCATTTTATATAATTTTATGTGTTTTTTTTCCATTTTTTATGAAATATGTGTATGGCGTTTTGGTAAATAAAATAAATAATTAAAAAGTGGTACATATAGGGAATATGAACTTATTTCTAACTTGCACAAAGTTGCACAAAAGTGCAAAGTAACCCAATCCAACCCGACCTAAATAATTCTGCACTTTTATCCAACCCGTACCGGGTCGGGTCAAACCAAAACCCGAAATTATGCCATCCCTAGTATGGGGTATATATTTTCCCCCTCTTTTCTTTTCCGGTTGGGGGTGTAATTCTTGTTGGTTAGATTGTCCTTTTATCCTTTGACTTCGAACCAATATTAGTAACTCATAACCTAATTCTTTTAGTTTTTACTCTGAGTAAACTTTGGATTTTAGTCAACAAGAAATCAATGGTATTTCCTAACCTAAAAAACTCAAACCAATTTCTCCCCTTTTTGAAGACTATAAATCTCAACCTTGCATGGTAAAACGCATGCATTGACTCACAACAACTTTAATACTAAAATAATTTTAACCCTTAGTTCAAGAGAAATGGAGGAAACATTTAGAAGCAATTTTTGGGTTGTGATTGTTTTTGTGGGTATAAATATAATGTTGGTACACAATACCAATGCACAAGGAAGCATGTTTGCTTGTTGGGGAGGGTGCTATAATAGTTGTATGCTTCAAAATGGTGTCAACCAAGTTCAAAAAATGGGTTGCTATTCGAATTGTCTTGGGAATTGCGGTGCTAAATCTTTTCGGAAACACCAATATTCATGTCAACTAAGGTGCTCGTACAAGTATTGCAAAAGACATTTCTCAGGTTATACGAGAAACCATTATCTTTTTGTAGATAATACCACTCATAGTCATACCATATCATCTCCACAATGAACGGCCATAAAATACTAACGGGACATTAAAATATGAATGTATCGCACTAATGCTCAGTTTTCACGTGGAAAATAATTAATCCCTTTCTATTTTTACGAACAACTCTCATATCAACTCGAAAATAGAATAACTGTGCTTCATGGCTCATTTTGGATGAATTTTGTTTTGATACATATATGATGTCACTATCTGTGCCTTTAAGATAGTTGTTAACGGAAAAGATATTTAGAGAAACATTATGCAAATAAGTTAATTAAATGTAGCAATTTGCAATTATTTAGAAAAAAACGGTATGCATTCGGCTTTTTATATATAAAAAATTCAGAGAATGCATGGAAAAGAAAACTAACTATATTAAATATACAAACGACTACGATCGTAAATTTATGCCATTCCAAAGTTTAATGTGGGGATCGAGTTCAAAAGATAAATAGTTCATGGGAGTCCATTGCTAATAAGTACTTACTAATCAAAGTTAAATATGAGTATATTTGCATAGCTATACGAGGGTCACTTGAAATTCCGTTACACTTTATCATAACACTTAATTTGGTATTATGGTCTTCTTTTTTGTAAATTCTGCTTCTGATTTAGATTTTCTATTATTTTGTAGGACCAAAACATGGAGCACAGTTGGAAAAGTGCTTGCAAATTTGCTCTAAAAATATCTGCAAGATCGATACCTAAAAGCCTCGTTATGTCATGAGCATATACAAGAATATTTAGTTTACAAACTTGTAGAGTGATCATAGGCATAGCATTCAGTTCTGAGTAATTTCATGAGAAACCTGGCATCATTTTGCATGGGTAGTTGTTTCACATTACATTTTGTCTTTCTGTTCTTGTTATTTCAGTATCCTTTCAACCAAATCCAGCACCCAATGTTCTAAACTTCTAACTAATTAAGATTTCCTTCTGTTGTTGAATAATCATATCATGAGTGTAAAATTCATGATCATTAGTCTATCTTTTTCAGAACAAGCTTAGAAATTTTATTTTGTCATTTTAGTAGTAGTTTTCTGATACGGTTAAATATTAATGGATAATGGCTAGCTTTGGTATACTCATAAAGTCACAAACCGTAGCAGAAAGCCAGAAACAAGGTTTGTTCGGGGTAAACTGTCGAGGCTGAAATTCAGATATGATTCCTAGTTTTGTTTCGAGTACAGATTGCTACAATTAAGTTTCAGAAGTGCATATAAAAAATACTACTCATCTTCTCTCCTAATAAAATTGTGAAAATCTAAGGTCCTTCAGATATTGTGGAACCAAGCATTTTTTTTTTCATCCTATTACCTATAGAGACCGGAATTCAAATATAATTCTTTTGTTTGTTTTATGGGGACCGATTGCTACAATCGAAAATTTTGGAAAGTTCTATAAGCTTATGTACCCTAACAGAGTATGCGTCTGCTTGAGAGTTTTCTACTGGCTGACCAAGATGTAACCCTTTAAGGACTTAAAACCAAAACTTGTAGATAATTCAGAATCTCGAATTAAGGGTAGTCGGTAAACAAGGCCTTATACTTGTCCTTGGAAGAATCATGATAAGATACCAAATTTTCCAGTCTAGTGATTTCCGTTGACATCACTGCGTCAAGTCTATGGCATTAGAAGATAACAACTGGGCTTTCCGCTTTAATTTGCAGCCGAAACTACAACCATGAACAATATTAGGAGTTCTAATAGATATTCCAGAATTTATTTAATGAATTTAGCTAAAATTAAATTATAACACTCAAATTTGATTTCCAATGGGTGTCATGTTTAATCTCATACATCAGCCATGAGAACTTAGTAAGAAGTCCGCTTGATCATAACTTGTGCCCATCATATAGTCCTTATACAGTAAAACGGAAACTTGGGGATGACTCAGATGAGTCAGATTCAGGGTAGGAAACCTTAACATAAAGTATCCACCTCCACCCAGTATCGGAGGCAATAATAAGCATCCGGAACAGTTTTCTAAACTTTATCAATTTGTCTTTATAATAACAATAATTTCGGTCACTAAACAACTTATTTCTTGTAGTGAGATTATTTTAGAGGAACTACAAAATAAGGGGGTGTTTGGCAGACAGTTTAGAAGTCCTTCCTAGCCTAAAAAGCCCGTTTAACATAAAATAACGTGTTTGGTGAGTTAAAAAGATGGACTTTCCCGAAAAGTAGGGACATGCGAAAAGTAGGGACATGGGTAAGCCCATTTTAGATAAGTACAATTTTGATGCTTTTGAATAAGTGCATTCAATCCATTTTCTAAGAAAGTCATAATATTGAAAAAAAACTAATATGCGATAAAACACTCTCACACTTATTTATCAACTCTTTCTCTCTCTTCTATTACCCTAATAGAAGAGAGAGAAAGAGGAATTATTTTCTGGGCTTATATATAGGTAACTATACGCTTACATATAACACATAAAATCACAACACCGATTTTGGACGTGTGTGGAGTTTGATTCATAATCTTAAAGAGAGCTAACCTCCATTTGACTGTGTTCATTCACCCTAAGTACTCAAAGGTTCATATCTCTCTCATTTATAATTTACTCAATTAATTTATTTTAATCTTATATTCAATTAGAGCAAATTTAATCCGATCTATATACACATATATACATGAATAAATATAAATATGTTATCAAAGAATTACAAATATTAGATCATACTTTGTTTCTTATTGCAGTTTTGGTTGGTTAAATTAGAACGAATTGTTTCTGTATTTGTTTGGAAAAGCTATAAGTTTTAAGAAGATAGCCGGGTAGAGATTGTTATTTTAGCTATTTTCTTAGCTTCAAATAAGTCTGCTTATAGTTGAAAAAATTACTTCTTTATAACATGTTAATCAGAATTTAGACACCAACTTTACATATCATCATATCTAAAATATTTTTCACAAACCAATTCAGTTAGCAATTACTACCGTAACCCAACATTTCTTTTTGCTTTCATATACACTACATTTAGAAAACATAGTTATGAAACCTAAATCTACTAATATAGATAGTTTACAAACACCGAAAAAATAAAAATTATAGAATAAGTGTACACTTAATTTTCTGATAAGAGGAGCATCCCAGACTATGGTTATATTTGGCTATATGCTATCTACCAAATGCTAATTTCTTTAGAGGAGTATCCAAAACCTGTTCCAAACTACAATTATCCCTTACAGCATATCAAACTAGCTAAAATCATGCCTCTATACAAAACTAGTAAATATGAATACAATGCTTTACATATGAGATACGAAAAATTATCATAGATGTATTCCTTTTTTAGCGTACACAATAGTTGATTTTCTGACTAAATGAGTACCCATACTATGTTTGGTTATATTTGCTATGTACCAAATGCTAACAAAAAATTTGTTAGTGCTCAAAACCAAAATCACATCAAACGTGTTAGATTAATAATACATGTAGACAGGTTTTTATTTGCTTCACAAGTTTTTATTTTGCTGTTTTTTAATATATTGTACTCTACTTTATCATTTTTTTTTATGTTAGTCGGGTTAGTGTTCTATGAAGTCTGGAAAATCGTTATGTCAGTATGACTTTTAAATATATTCTTATATTGTTCTTTCACTGTAATTGAATAGATGACAATTACAAGTACCCAGAGCCAAAAAATGGTAAAATCTAAGGCAATATGGAATTATGAATTACACAAATCATTTATTGACATGTGTACTAAAGAAATGAATAATAATGAAAAGAAAGACACTTTTTTTACCAAACAAGGGTGGGCTAGAATTTGTAATAGTTTTAATACTATAAATGACAAAGAATATGAAAGAAAGCAGCTGAAAAATCACTGGGACAGTACCAAAGCGGATTGGAAGTTATGGTATGGTACAAACTGAAGGTGTACGAATCTGGACCCGGATGGGATCCCGAGAAAAACACCATAATTTCGGATAAGAACTGGTGGGATGAATATTTACAGGTACTTATATGCAGTGTTTAGTCAATTTTTTTGAGATTTCTTTTAAGTAAAATGTTATTCAGTATACTAATAATAAATACGTTTCATGTAGGTCTGTCCGGAGACGGTCAAGTTACGCTATAAAGGGATTGACCATTCAGAACAACTCACTAATACAGAATTTATTAGTATATTTTTATGTGTGTTTCGTAGTATATGAATTATTGTGGTATTAAGTCATTTCGAACTTATACATATCAAACGCAGACAAAACTTATAAAAATCAAATGCAATTTTCCACCAGACGCTAATTTTTTCTAAAATACTTTTTATATAAGTCACTTTTCAACAACACTTTTTCAGACAATATTTTTTTAGGGAAACACTTGATTTCCAAACAGCACCTAAATTTGTTTACAAACACTCCATGAAATTTTTTATTATGAGAGGCTTCACTTGCTGCATACAATATATTGATCAAGCTGTAGTTACTACTATTATACAGAAGAGCATGATCTCTTAAACAAATATATAGAGCCGTAGTTACTACATGGAAATAATTGCATGTCGGTCAAAATTGCACGTAGATACATAGAACCCCAATATTTTGGGACGGATGGAGTATCATCTTAGCCAGACAGTTGTGACTGCTCTAACAAGAATCATAATTTGTGCTCTCCCGATAAATAGTTAAACAAATTCAAAACAACAGAAGTGAAAACAAAATATACAATAAATTCAGGGGTAGTTTGCACACTTTCCCAAACTCCAAGGCGTAAATAAACTTAAAACTTAAAAACGTCACAACATACATACAAATCTCTCTCTCTGACGAATTATACAACATAATATTACATATATCTATTTATTTATCTCTTATATATATATATATATACATATATTGTATATATTTTATGATCTTCTCTCATTTGGATCTTGAATCAGATCTAAATACATTCATATTAATTTCGTCACTTCGAGCAGATCTGGTGCTTTAGCTCGGAGATTCGCCTAATTTTAGGTACATTAATATTTTAATTTATATAATATTATTATCACACCTTTTATTTACCATTGTTTACAACTAATCGAGCTTACGTCTATCTTATTCTTGTTAATGTGATTAGGAATTAAATCGGGGTGAATTTTTGTTCATTTTTTGTTGAGTTATTATTGGTAGGTTTAAACTAGTTTAGGGTTCAGAAAAATATTATTCATCGTTACTGATGAAATTTACGGTATGTGAAACTCGATCTTCCGTAGATTTGGAGAAATTGTTTGATTAATTTTGTTAAATTAGTCTGTTTGGTGACTGTTTTATATAGGTTTGAGAGCTATTAATGGTGTTTTGTGATTAAGAAAAGTTGGTGAAAATTATTGGTGGTAAAATGGATTTTACCATATATTTGAGTTAATTTAGGGTTTGAAAAGATTTGGGCTTTGCGTAATTTCGGTCTCACGTTAATTGCCAAGGTAGTGGCTTGTGTGGTTTGGATATCATTTTTCGTAATTTATTTTGTTGTTATAACGGATGTAGAAATAAATGATGGAACATTGTCTGTTACCTGAGCTACAAATATTGTAAGACTGTACTTTATGTCAATTTAAAAGGAAGTTGAAATGTTAACATTGGGGATGGCTTGAAAACATGGAGATGTCACTGAATATCATTACGTTTAGAGACATTGTATTGTTATTACGTGATTCTGAAGATTAGGGTGGATTATTGTCGTATATTTGAAATTTTCATATAGTTGAAAGAATTCAGGGTTTGGCATTTCTTGTTTTATTGATGTAATTAAGGTCTAGTTAATTTGCGTTAGTTGATTTCCTGTTGGTTTAGAAAATTTTATTTTGATCAAAGGGATCATTAAATTTGTTTCAATAGTGTGGAAAAAGTGTTTGTCCTTCAAGCTATAAATATTTTAGCACATTTGTTTTTCTGTAGATTGGAAGAAATATTTGATCAATTGAACTTGAGGTAGATTTGAAGATCGGAGAATCAACCGAAGCAACATATTGAAAATGCCGCCCAAAGCTGCAAATTTATCGTTCAGAGACCGAACGCATGAGTTTCAGGGAGTAGCTGAGACGTTAAAGAAGTCATTTTCGTTGTCGCTGCAAAATGGGTCGGGCAGTACCAGTAGCTCGAGACCTGAGGATAAAAGGGTGGCAATTGCTAAGCAGTCTGAGTTCAATAAAAGGGCTTCAAATATTGGGCTTGCGATACACCAAGCGTCCCAGAAGCTATCGAAGCTAGCAAAATGTGAGAAATCCCTTTAGCTGATTAATTATGTTCGTGATGTGCAATGATAGACGCTGTATGTTATTGTACGAATTTAATGTTTCTTGTTATAGGTGCTCCAGGGAATTATTTTATGTCTGGATCTTTCGTTATGTTTTTTTCCCCATGTGTAGTCCTGATTTATAGATTGTGGCATGTTTGATTAGTGTATTTGACTCATGGTTTGATTAATTAGACATGACAATTAAAATGCTCATGTCGTAAGAGCTTATAGTGATAAAGGGAGTGAACTTGGTATTAATAGGTATAGAGAATTTGTAATTTTATGATTTTTAGTTTTTCGGGATGTTTTATTTGTGTGTGTGTGTGTGCGTGTGTGGGTGGGGGTTGGTCGGTCATGATATCACTAGTTACTTTTTGTTGTTTTTGGTTATTGATTGTGAAGTGATATGTGTTATCTTGTTAGCTTATGTTTGATTTGGTAAATTGGTATCTGTCATTCACTTCTGTCTCAGCCGAACTGACTCTTTAAGTATGTTCTGATGGATGTACGGGAATAAAATACTTAAGTTACAAAGTGTGATGAAAAATCGTGATGCCTATCATGGCTCTTTGATCATTTACTTGATATCTTCACCATGCTATCTTTAAGAGGTTTGTTCAAGAAAAAATTGACTGTGCATGAGCCATTCGAGTTCCTTGTACTTTCTACTCAAGTGAAGTTTTAACATTAATTTTCATGTCTTGTGCAGTGGCAAAGAGAACTTCGGTTTTTGATGACCCCACCATGGAAATTCAGGAGCTTACTGCAGTTATTAAACAAGATATCACTGCTCTAAATTCAGCTGTTGTAGACCTTCAACTTCACTGCAACAATCGTAATGAGTATGAAAATATTTCAAGTGACACGAGTAGT
Source organism: Primula vulgaris (assembly GCA_963920805.1). Taxonomy (NCBI): domain Eukaryota; kingdom Viridiplantae; phylum Streptophyta; class Magnoliopsida; order Ericales; family Primulaceae; genus Primula; species Primula vulgaris. The sequence continues at coordinate 14,882,216 of OY987212.1, forward strand.
CATTCGACTACAGTTGTGGATGATTTAAAGAATCGTTTAATGAGCACTACCAAAGAATTTAAAGAAGTTCTTACCATGAGAACAGAGGTATGGCCGCAATTTGTTTCTGCAATGTCATTATTAGATTTATAATGTAATTCATAACTTTTGGGTGAGCAGAACAACAAATTACGTAAATGAATAATCAAATTCTGTTTTGATTACAATGGAATTTATGTTTGGTTGTTACTTTTAAGCAAATAAGCTGGATATTTTGAGTTTGAGGGAAAAAAACTAGATACATTGCTTTAAAATTTATAGCTTTCTAGGGAAAAAAACCCAGAAAAATCCGTCGTTATAAACTGACATACCAGATGCAGTCCAGATTTTAAGCAAAAAAAGCCGAAGGCAATGGGCAAAAAACCTGAGCTTAAAATGTGCAGCCAAACAAGGTGTTAGAAGAAATGCCCAAAAATTTATGGTTCTTTTTTCTTTTCAAAATCTGTCCAACACAGCCTTTGTATACGGAAGAGCTCCAATATTCTCCAAATATTAATATATTGTTTAATTAATGGAACCAAGGCTGAATCAATTTTGTAGTAGGCAATATCTTATCAGGTTTCTAATGTGTTCTTTCTAATTTATTCAGAACTTGAAGGTTCATGAAAACAGAAGACAATTGTTTTCAGCCACCGCTTCCAAGGATGCTGCTAATCCTTTTGTCCGCCAGCGTCCACTGGCGACAAGGTCAGCTGCCAGCTCGTCAATTTCTCCTCCTCCCTGGGCTAATAACGATTCTGCATCTTCGTCCCAGCTCTTCCCAAGGTATATATATATATATATATATATATATGTATATATGTAAAGATTAAATCTCTGATCATGACACCCTTTCTTAGAAATTGTTCAAGTCTTCATGTTTATATTTCCTCATTGGATTCGGTTGAAGCATTTATGCGTTAGTGCGTTATATACGCCCCAGAGACCACAGAGTCGAGTTTTTTCCCTGTGCATAAAATGAAGTACTTGAGTTAAGTTGTGCCTTTTTGGCATTCATTACTTGCATAAGAAAATTAATCCTAATATCAGATGCTTAGTGCTTTAGAAAATAACCTGATCCATTGCATGTAAAGATATGCATTAGTAATCAATTACCATCCAACAGTGCTGAACTCTTAGTGAATTTCTATCTGGTCCTCATAGTGTCAACCAAAACCCATGGCCCTCTTAGTTTGAGTATGTTGCAGTAATAGTCCCCATTCTTTAAGTAAGTTTTCTGAAGTATTCACATGTTTAAGCTGCTACACTCCACAAGAAGGACCACCAGTTGACGTACTGAAACTGCTTGGATCAACACTGCTGATTTGGTACTATACATACCGCCTTTTTTTGTATTTAAACTATGAGGACCAGAAGTGTTGCTACTAATACTATGGACATTAAATTAAATTATGTCTCTAGGTTCGTGGGCTAATCTGAGGTTCACATTTTACAAGCAGGTAACTTCGGACATTAATAAGGCATATTAATGTACCTCCTCTTCCTCTTTTTTTTTCTTTTTATAGAAAACAGGCAGACGGGGAGAGTCAACCTTTGCTGCAACAACAACAGCAACAACAGATGGTCCCTTTACAAGATAGCTATATGCAAAGTAGAGCTGAAGCTCTTCAAAATGTCGAGTCAACTATTCATGAGCTTGGAAGTATCTTCAACCAGCTGGCTACTTTGGTTTCTCAGCAAGGAGAAGTTGCTATCAGGTATTGCTTACAATTACTGCAGTTACGTATAGCAAACAACATTGTTGTTACGTGCACTTTCTCATGAAATGTTTGGATATGCCATTTTATTGACTGAAAAACTGATTACCGTAGGAGCACTGATATTTATCCAATATTTGGCCCACCTATTTACTCCACCAATATAATTGCATATTAGATTTTTAAAATTGTGATCCCTGTAGTCTGTTACATTTGCAATACCGGTTGAACAATGGTCCACGTCGAGGTGGGCTAAAGAGATGCGGCAAAAAAGTGAGGCAACGGTCATTTTCTTTAACGTAATATGACTGGAGTAAGGATTCAAATGTCTATATCTCTCTCTATTGGTTACTATAGTGTATAGGTTATGCGACTATGCCAGGGGGCTCCTGTGGTGGGTTGTAGAGTGTTTAGGACTCTTTCAAAGAGCTGCCCGTACTGCATTTAAGAGATGTCATGTGTATCTGTTGTAGATATCTCCTTCCTGATTTAAAACTATGTGAATAAAGGGAATAAGGGAAACTGTTCTTTCCAGTATTAGTTATGTTTTGTGCCAAATGCCACCTTGATATGGGTAATGCTGGAGTTTTTGGTTGTTATTTTTACACCCGATTGGTCTTAGATTAATAGGTGCTCTGAGAGCAATTCTCATGTGATTGCAAAGACTGTGCTTGCTGAGGGGAGGAAATTAAATATGTGGTTGAGTGCATATATTTGCTGACTTGTGCAAAGATATCTTGGTTGATTGAGCTCTTTATGTTTATAACAAGATGATTATTTTGTGGCAGGATTGATGAAAACATGGATGACACATTGGCAAATGTCGAGGGTGCGCAAGGGGCATTGCTTAAATACCTTAGCAGCATATCCTCTAATAGATGGTTGATGATCAAAATATTTTTTGTACTGGTGTTTTTCCTTATGGTTTTCCTGTTTTTTGTGGCGTAACTGATCATCGCAGGATTGCTAAGTAAAAGGAAACTATGATGTATAATGCAAAACGATATTTTTTCATATAGAGATTGTGTTTCCTGCTAGCATCGGCACAATCAAAGTTGGTAATGATTTTGCGTGACATGAATGTAATTGCTTTTTGTTTATTTGAAGTTTAAGAGAAACTCGAATTGTCTATATAATTCGAGTGTGTACTTGTCTGTAGAAGATGTAAAAGGAAATTAAATTGCGTTCTTACTATTGAATGAATTTTATACTAGTATATATATACATGCTATCATTACCTCTAGAATCAGTTTCTTGTTCTAGTGCCTATTGAGTCCAGTTTTACGGATATAATGTATAAGATTTATGGAATATTTTGTCACATAGGGGATCCTCCTGGTGATCTTAGCATACCCCAAAAAAGATAAGCAGAACAGATGAACAAGCAGAGAGAAAGTGCAACTGTTTAATTTTACCTCCCAATCTGCAAATCAATAATTTTGAAGTACAAAAGCTGAACCAACTTTTTATACATTGATTTATCATTTATAGTTATAGAGTTTCTTAAGCTAATATTAAATATCAGTTCGGAAAATGCAAGTTCAATACAAAATATACATTTTTTAATCATTTAACTTAGTTAGCATTAATTAAAGATTCACCGAAAAATAAACACATTTTTAGAGTTCCAGATGCACGTCGTAATAAAAAATAATGATAGTCTATCAGGGTCAGAATTGTACTTAGTTTTTGCACCAAATAATGTGCATAATATTTCGGTGCTTATATCATTTATATTGTATTATTAAACTGGTTTTAACTCTAAAATTAATTAAGATTACAACTGTTTCGCATATGATTTTTACAAGTTTGTTTAGTAATCAGAGGAGAAACTACCTAGGAACAAAAAAAGCTTTACTCCCCACATACTAAAAAAAAATTGAGCAAGGCTCAATTTTTTAAGTGCGTTTTCTGTCACAAAACTCCGGGGATTGGCTTTTAGTGCTTCACAATCTGGAATCCTTGTGCCGCTCAGTTTTTTTCCTTATTAATCAGATTTTTTTATTTATAAGATTTACTATTATATAATTTATATTCGGTTGCCCGGAATTGAAAAAAAAGAATTTTCACGAAACGCTGGATTTAAATTGACTTGTCTTTCTTCTCGATCACTATGAACCAGTTTATTTGCTTAAAAGTTGGAGTCAACGAGATGCGTTTCAGTTTTAAGTCTGTTTTGGAGCAATATTTTATACAAACTTGTTCAGATGCAACTTTAGAAACTTCTTTTGTTACAAGCTGAACACTGTTTACTTTGTCCGCTTAAAATTGAGGTTTCCTACACTGTTTACTTTGTCCGCTACAAGCCATAATCCAAATTCCAAACAAACTCAAATTGTTGATCATCCTCGGACGAAGCAGTTTATTACCTTGAAGTTGCACGTCATGCAGAAACAAACTAAAGTGAATGACAAAAGGAGGATCAATAAGCTATTCTCAGAATTGTTACACCACTTTAAACTTATACATTAACCAAATTTACAATGAGGCTCAAACAGCTAATTGCAAAATTGCATTCTACATAACCACAGCTCATCAAAAGTAAAAACCAGCAGGCGAAACTCTCTTATCACCAAAATCTCCATGGGTCTTTGTATGGAGGAACATAGTTATCCGTGGGAGGAAGAAGGCGAAACGAAGTTGCAGTTTGCTCCAAATAAGGCCCCATCTATATAGGGGAAAAAACACTCTTTACAAATCATAGGCTAGACTAAGGTAAAGAGCGTGAGTCAAATAACAATCTCATCAAGATCATATCATAAACAGATAAGAATTAGAATCCAATAGATTTTTATAAAACACGGATAAGATCAATATTAGCAATTTGGAACAAAACAATCTTTAATGGTATTAGACATTAAAGGTTTGTTGTTAGAATTCGGAACACCCAATTTGATGCATGTGGTTTGGTAATACCACTTACTAATGTTCAAAGGTTCGATAGAATAACTTTACGGAATTTTTTGGTTGGAACGTTTGAGCTCAATTCATCCAATATTCCCATTTCATACAATAAGAATAAAGGGGTTGTAGACCAAAAAAGTCGATTTGATCCCACAAAAAACAGACTATGGCTTGTAGACCAAAAGAGTCGATAATATCCCACCAAAAACACAAAAAATGGCCTATTCCGAAAGACATGTTTGTCAAAAGATCAAAACACACACTATTCTCATGCAAACTATAAACATACAAAAAAACAAATCGAAGCATAAATTCTTAAAGATTGTAAGTCTAATAGATTTATAAACCTTATAATCTTATTCGTCAAGTAACTTTCCCCTGGTCGAATGACAAGGGCTTGTTCAGAGCATAAAGCAGATATCAATATATCATACATTCAAATGATAAAACACAATAGTTGAATTTTATTGTTACTCTTGACTGTCTGACACATGTTCCATCAAATAAAAAAAGTGTAAGCATGCAAAACAAGAGACTTACATCATTCCATTTTTTGTCAAGAGTTGAAGCGCTTAACGAATACAAAAAACCTGCAATAAAGCACACCTTTAAGTTTACAACTGAGGGGATTTAGCGATCAGCGATTACACACAAATACATGGCATGATGGCAACAATGGATAAAACCACAAAGCCTAAGAAACATCATTGAAAACAAGCCATGTTGATGTTACCATCTAGGATTTTTTTTATTAAACTATCTTCTACTGCACTAAAAATAATAGTTGCTGAATTTTAAGATCTTTTTCTTAAAGCTTTTACGCTCAGGAAATTTGCCTTTTTGTTAATAGGTTCAAGGCATTTGGAGGCCCATCATAAAAATCTGGCCTTTTTGGGTTCTCTACGGATGAACCCAATTCTTTTTTTACCTCAAATAGGCCAACTTATTCACTTCTAAGCTCTAACATAGAGCCATAGGGCCTTAACATTTTTATAATTTTAAAAAATATTATTTCCCTGGTTAAATTATCTAAATACATACAGACTACATATGCAAAAAAGGTACCTACCATCACGTTCTGCTGTAGCAGCAATGTAATGCCGAAATATATTGGAATCATTGACCTGAGAGGAAATAGAAAGCCAACTTGGTTTCTTAATAATCGTTCATTAGATCATATAACTTACAAGAAAACTAGATTACTGCAATTGAAACTTACGACTTTAGTCGGTGATTTGCGGACAAGATACTCATAATACCAGTATGGCTCGCCCTCAACCTGAAAGAAAAACAGCTTCAATACCATATAGAAGTGCCAAGTGCGTATGAAACAACTGGAATTATACAGAATTTTCAGTTTACTTCTGCCAAATGCGCATCAAGAACAGAGCTTTCAGCCATTCGTTGACTTGGCGTGACTCTCTGCAAAAAAAAATAAAAAAATTACTTTGGTACTAATGCTATTTTCCTAAATTCTGCATTGTTTTGAGGGTTAGTTGCATATGTACACAATGCTTCAGCAATTCGTGCACTGCCCCCTACCAACATTCCTAATTTTGTCACTGATCTTTTTTCAGAGTAGATATACTCCTGGATACATAAGTAAGCAGGTAGCAAATGAGATAAGATGATGTACAAAATGTTGAATATGCAGGGATTAGTATACAAATTGATGAATTGTTTGGTGTAAAATATAACAAATTAGCCCTTAGTACGCACATGACCGACAAACTTCCAACTAGATTGACGAAAGCATCTCATTTTAAAGCATGTAGATCCATGACAAAATTAGGAATGTTGATAGAACAGAGTACAAATTGTTAAAAGGTGAGAGATTGGTGTACAGAACTACAGTTAACCTTTGTATTAAAAATTTAAATTACCAATGCGGATTTGTCGGATAATACAGACTCTGCAACATCCTTTGCAGTCCAGGTACTCTTGTCCATCGTTTTCAAGAACTGCTTGTTTGGAGGACCTATCTGAATAGAAGAATAAAAACTAATCAAGCTAAAAAAAGCTGACCCTAAAGAATAACAAATGTGTCGAAATTTAGGAGTTACCGTAATAGAAATGATGAGGTTATCAATAATATCCACACGCTCAGATACTATTCGTAGACGAGCATCAGCTGCATCGTGTTGGGAAAAAAATCAATTTAGTTTGATTTCAATGCATGTTGACTGGCCCAACGATTCTATCCGACGAACACAAAAAAATGACTAAAGGTCTAAAATAGGAGTACATATAAGTTTTAGGTACATATTATACAAAATTCCCAAAATAGTAAGTATCTTCGAAAATCAATTTTATAATGGATAAAATACTCCATATTCTTGTTGAGGAAAATTATCTACTACTTACGAGAGAGAGGTGCAGCAGATGAATAACGCTCTGGCTTGCGAGATTGCACCCTATAACATAAAGCTGTTAATATAGCTGCTCATCACAACGTAATGCTGTTAATGATTTTACAATAGCATGTACAAGGAGAACTTAAATGCATTTTAAGTGTTAAACGATGTGCTAATATCTCAATAAAAGCTTTATTTGTTAGTAAGAGAAACATTATGCTACTTATTGTCTTCAACATTTGATTACTTGTAGAGGCGTCTCATTGGCTGTATTTTTTGTTAAGAATTCACATGTAAATCTAATCCCATACATTCACCAAACGCCACACTAAAAGCCATTGTATCAGTGAGATGTACTCTACTGGGAATTGAGATCTCCTTTTAATCAGTTAAGTTTTCATGTTCTACAACTGAAAAAATTACAATCATCAGGTCAATAACAATTGACAATGAATTAATGGACTGTTCTTAATGTATAAACTTTATAGTGCCTACCATTTAAACTGAAACTTTTTGGTAGGTAACACTGTGGGACATTGATAAGAATATGCATTAATTTCGTCAACAAATGAATCCATTTTTGCTTCATCAGCAGAATACCCTGCATCAGTAGACAGTAGTCAAAATTGTGAGTACTCGGTAAGTAGAATGGTAGATACATAACAATATAAAAACATGCTTCCCTAATAGACTAGAAATAACTTTATTATATAATAATCACTTCTTCACTAGTACGTCCATCTTAAACTATATAAAATTACAAAAAATACAAGTTTTATCAACCATCTGGTATATTTAGCCCAAAGTATCAAATCTTCAAGTAAACTTCCCATCTAGTTTTGCTTATTTAAAGAAAAGGAATAAGATGGTAATAAAATCAACAATAAAGTGCTATTCTAATAATTAAAGAACAAAAGAAAGAAAAGCGGAACCAAGTGTATCAAGGAATAATTTTATCAAACTACAAAAAAGACTAAAGACGTTGAACAATGCAAGAACCACTGCCACCGACAAATATACAAATAAATAATTTTCAATAACCTAAGGATACATACAAAAAAAATCCAACAAAAACTCATAAAAGGTGATCTGTCTTTTCTGAAAAAAATGGCAAACACATTGTCACTTTTCAAAACCAGTGTTAGATTGGACAAATAATTTTTGGCGAGTTATTGTAAGAGCTTTTTGTATTTCACTCATTTTCTTTCTCATAAACTGTAACATCCCGTATTTTTATAAATGATTTTATTTATGATTTAATTTATCCAAAAACGTTTTATACAAATTTTACCAAAAACCGGTCACTCGACTAATTTTTAGCCAAAAACCGAAACTCTTCCGAAAAACATTATTTTAAAAACCTGTTACTAATTTTATAAATAAAAAGGACCCAATAGTTTTGTTTCTAAAAATTTGTTATTTTTGAGTAGTAAAACAATATTTTTGGATTAAGAGTTATCTTTTAGAACTTTGGGGACCAAATAGTTCGCTTCCACAAACTATCTAAAAACAGTTTTTCTAAACCTAAAAATCAGCCCACTTTTCAATTTTTTAAACCTAAAAATCAGCCAAGAGAGAAAGAGAGAAAAAGAGAGAAAAGAGAAGAAGAAGAAGAAGAGAAACCACGTCAGCGGATTATTACCGGAATCATCTCCTCTACACGCTAAGGTAACGGGGGTTATCCATTGCGACTAGACGAGGGTGTATGTTAGGATTTTGTTTTGCGTTTATTAGAAATTGGGGGTTTTTGTCCTTTATATTAATCATGTTCTTAAATTGATAATTGGGATTTAGTTGTTATATCTTTAATTCCATTAGTTGAATTGTAGAGGTTGAGACCTTAGATATATTAATTGCGAATTAATGATAATATTAATGGGTTGAGTGTTATATGCGTTGATTATGTATTATTATGGTTGTTGATAGAATTGGGTAAATTATTGTTGAATAAAGATGAGTTTTATATTATGCATACAAGGTGTTTGTTAAAATGCCTGAATGAGTTTTTATGTTGTTGAAGTGATTGGCTAGTTGTGAATCTAGCATCTATGATTATGGTTTATGTTGTATTACGTTAAATGACGTATGAGCTTATGTTAGTTGAATAGTATAATATTATTGGCCGAGGCCTTAATATTTATACGTATGAGATGGTGTTATTTGAATGATTTTATATTATTGGCCGAGGCCTTGTGATTTAGCTGTAGTGGCAATGGTCTATGTCTCTCCCTAATTCCGGGGACAGAATACGGCCGAGGGGATAGGGAATGACTCGTCTTACGGACCGGGGCGAGTGGCGTTAAAGGTCCCAGTGTGCACTATATTTACTTTTATGTTAGCAATGATCTATGTCTCTCCCTAATTCCGGGGGCATAAGACGGCCGAAGGGATAGGGAATGACTCGTCTTACGGACTGGGACGAGTGGCGTGAGAGGTCCAAGTGCGCACTATAAATCTACTTTTATGTTGCAATGGTCTCTGTCTCTCCCTAATTCCGGGGACAGAAGACGGCCGAAGGGATAGGGAATGACCTACCTTACGGACTGAGGTAGGTGGCGTGAGAGGTCCATGTATGCTGTTGATGTGTATTTAATTTATTTAATTTATCGTAGTTGTAGAATGTCATTATATTTATTTTTATACATCGATTATCGTAGTTGTAGAATTTGTGAGCTCTTGCATTTATGGGATGGAGTGACGGTGTTTGTGGTACATTATAGGTTGATGCGTTTGGATAGGAGCCATTGGAATGCATCACCTGGGTTCGGGGCTTTCGCTTTCTTTTTATTATAGAACAGTTTTGAGGTTGTAGCCTACGGTCAAATTGCATTTGTTTAGTTCTTCTTATATAATTTTGTTAAAACCTTTTGGTCGTGTAGCCGCGTTTGGCAAGCATTTTATTTATTGTTTAATTATTTCTTTAGCTCGCAAGTCTTTTCTTTTACAAATTTTTAAATTCGTACCAACATGTTATCTTTTCTTTGTTTTAAAAAGGTCATGTCTCGATATCCGTGTTCTATGGATTTTGGGGCGTGCCATAAACCATCTAAGATTGAGCAATTTTTATTCCCAAAAATCTTAGCAATTGTTCCAGCAACTGGGGGAACTAAAATTAGTATCAATTAGATATTCAGTGAAGCAAATAAAAAAAGAAAAAACTAAAACTGCAAATATTAACACTTTAACAATCACAAAGTTCATGAATATTACCTGATGGTGGAAAAGCCAAAGCAATTGAAGAAGATAATCCAAAATACATCAAACTTCTTCTGAGGTAAAGCTCTTCCTGTATATTGGTGTTCAGCTGATGATTAGAACAAACCATTTTTTCAAAGTGTCTGCATTTCTTCTTAGGTGAACTAATCCCAGTTCCGAATCTGAAAAGAAAGCCCAAATTTCAGCTAAGATTGTAATCTATTGCACAAAGAAACAATCTTGAAAAGAAGAAGCCACTCTAAAATGATAAACATTAAGGTTGTGGATGAATTTTTTTTTAAATGAACTAATGCCAGTTCTGAAATAGTATTCATAAGTATTAGCCAAATAACGTAAACAAAAACACAAAGATTCTGGAGTATTCATCACAACTAGGTAAAAAAATTGTTAACTGAAATTAATACCTTTTTACAAAAATTCAAAGCTAAAATGCACGGAGAGCTAAGTAGTGACCATCGAGTGCAACGCCACCCAAAATTGTAGTTCTTTTATTTTTGACAGGAATTTTTAATACAAATTGTTGAAGATGGAGAAGTGACACCCCTCATAATCTCCTTTTTCACTTAATACTAATTTTTATGTCAGTTCGGGGACCCCATTTATAATTTCTGGCTAAGGTAATATTGTGAGAAAAAACAATATTTTATCATGTACACTGGAAAAAAAATACCGATTCTAGCGTTTTCAGCACCCCTGTGATTACAAAAAAACAAAAAAAAATGGTCTAGGTCCGCCACAACGGCATATTTTTGCTAGTTATTAGGCCTGAACTTATCTAGATTTCCATATTTTCAGCTTAGTTTCCTAGCTAAAAATGAATCAGGAAGTTTAAACAAAGAAATGCCCCTGCTTGTTTCTCTTAAATATCACACTATACTCGTTTTCTCTAGCTCAAAAACCGTAACGAGTAATTTCAATTTTTTTAGTCACATACATTTTTACTGTATTTGGTTAAAATTAATCAAGTGCCACCCCCTTATTTTTATTACTCGAACTCCGTCGCTTCGGCCCTGACTCCTACTTACTATTTTTTTTCTAGCTCAAAAAATGTAAAAAATAAAGAGCATAACAAAAAGGTGTAATGGGTATTTGAGGAGTATTTTATGTTACCTGAGTTGTTGAAAAGTAGAGAGAGAAGAGAGAAGAGCCATTGCTAAGCTCTCTGCTTCTTTTTCTTCTTTAGCTCATCCACTCGAGCTAAATGGTAAACTAAAGACCAGAGGTTTTAATATTTACTATTTGATTCCATTTCTTTATGATACTGCAAAAATATCCCCCAAAGTATTTGGTTTTGAGTAACCTTGGAGATTAACTAGCTTCGTCTCGAATAATCATTCACCTCCCGAAGAAATCGTGTTTGTCGTTTCCTGCTTCTCGGTTATCGTTTTTGCTTCTTATTATTATTTCATGTGTAAAATTTATCATTTTTATTATATTTTCACATTTCACGTTTCGTTTCGTGCTTCCGTTTTCTCTCGTAACAGTTATTGAAATAATTAATTACGTGAATAACTAGTTTTATACTATAATTTTCTTAGGTTTTTGGTAAGAATTATGATAGTTGTTAATAGATCATTAATAAAGAATAAAATATCAATATCATGGCCTTAAAATCAAAACAATAGGAGTGGTGGGTATATATAGTCTAATATGTTGGGTTTTTGGTATAGTCATATATTATTAATTTTTAGATCAATATTTCTAAAACGAGCTCAAAGTTTTTTTCTGAAAATATTTAAATTCGCACATATAAAAACTTATATTATTTTTGAGAAATAAAAATAAATATTCTTATATGAGGAGTACCCATGTCTTACCAAATTTGGCCGGATCAAAAATAAGTAGCTTTGCTGGGTTGATTAAAAAAACATAGTATCAATTATTATTTTTACGGAAATACAGGATTATCATTATGTTGTCATGTATATTGTTGCTATAATTATTATTGGTAATATAGTGTGTCTTTCTGGTATTCGGTCTATTTCTATTTCGGTATATCTCGGTCATGTTCGGTTTTCGGTTATGATAGGTTACCTCTGATTATTTTTTTTCAGTCGTACACAAATATCATACTATTAATATAAGTAAACCCAAAAAAGTTGAGACTGTCCAATTTTGCTCAATTTTTTCAAAAATACTCTAACTCTATTTTAATAATTACTAATATACATAATCTAATTAATTAACTATTTGTCCTCACTATATTTTTCTAATTACGGATGTATCATAAATTAATTAACAATTCGTTTTAACCTCTATAACTATAATAAATGATACCAAATCTGAATATTATGTTAAAAATAAAATATATTACGAGATTTATGTATCAGCTCGAGAGCTACTAACATTTACATTTCTAAAATATTGAGTTCTAATGTAGAGTTAGTTACAACCGTTTTTTGAAAAACTTAGACCAACGAGTTTCTCGCTGCATTAGTTTATTTAGGAAAAAAAAGAGAGACAAAGACGATACAAATATCTTTCCTTTTTCTTTCTTCCAAAAAATTAATTATCTTTTGCTGCAAATCAATATATATGTATATATATATATATACAAATACAAAATTGTGTTCATATATAAAGATAATAAGGTGAAGATGGGTGTAGACTATTACACGATACTGAATGTGGAAAAGAACGCAACGGACGATGACTTAAAGAAATCGTATCGTAAATTGGCCATGAAGTGGCATCCCGATAAGAACCCTAACGACAAAAAAGAGGCTGAGGCCAAATTTAAGCAAATTTCAGAAGCTTATGATGTACGTGTATATACTAAATTTTAGAATTATAACTATAATTAAGCTATTGCATTGTTGTTGATTTATTAGGACTTGTCTCGTTGCGTTTTCTCAGCTAGATTTTCTTTTCGCTTAACTTTATATTATATTTTGATGACGTGTTTAATACCTGAGGTTTTCTAGGTTTTTGGCATGAAAAATGGAAATTTTGAGCTAGATTATCCCAGCTTTTTTCTTAAAGTCATAATTTCCATCTTATATGTTTGAAAACTGCTATCAAACAACTCTTGGTATGACTAAAACATGAAACGAGTATGCGTATGGAATTAATTATTTTCGCAGCCCTTGTAGATTATTATTTTGATCAATCGTAGAAAGAATTTGTTTACTTTTCGATTATTCTTAAAAAGGTATAGTGGAGAAACATGTGTGCACAGAGGGTCTTTTGGTTTCGGATATGTATTAAGACCTTGTTTTGCAGCTTTTAAAAAAACAAAGTAAGCTTGACTTATTGGACAATGAGAAATAATCTAGTTCAATCCGACTTTCTATTTTTTTTCATGTCAGAAAACAAAAGGATCAAAGTTGGCGAACCAAACACGTTGCAACTATGCGTAAAAAAATTAAATTGAAAGGCAGAAACCGAAAAAGCCTCATTAGTGGATTTTCAGCTTTTTTTCTTTTTTCGTTATAGAGCGTCATGAGATGCTATGATTCAATTGAAGCAATTATAACAGCTGATGGGTTTTCCAAATTTCTCAAAGCTGATTACGCGGTTTTTTGTAATATATTTTTCAAGGTTTTCTAACTATTTACTTGTTTATTCAGATTTTGAGTGATGCCAACAAAAGGAAAATCTACGACCAATATGGCGAAGAAGGGCTAAATGATATGCCGCCACCTGGCACTAATGGAAGCGACGAGTTCCAAAATCCTCGAAATGCAGAAGATATTTTTGCAGAATTTTTCGGAACTAACCCTTTTGTGTACGGATCAGCTGGGGTTGGAAGGTCAACCAGGTTCCAATCCGACAGTGGAGGGATTTCTGGATTTGGTAGTAGCGATAATATTTCACGAAATAGTAATGAAGAAAAAAGTGCAAACCAAACTAAAATAAAACCACCTCCAATCGAGAACAAGTTGCCGTGCACCCTTGAAGAACTATATAGCGGGTCGAAGAGGAAAATGAAGATATCTAGAATGGTTTCTACATCTTCCGGGTACTTTTTCTTTACACCTTGCTTTCGTCTTTTTGCTGGATATTATGGCTAGGTTATTTGCAGCCTTTAAGCTAAAAGTTGACTTATTAGATGTTGCGAAAATGTTGGATGCATCGCGCTTCTAAATTTTATGTTTTTTAAGTCATAAACCAAAATGCTCAGACCAATCACCAACAGATGCACTGCAACGTCAAAGTAAAATTGGTAAATAAGCTGTGATTAAAAGATTAAACCAAACAAGCCAAGCCAAAAAAATGATAATTTGTATTCCCTCTTCAACTATTTGCCCTTGAGTTCTGCCGAAGACTATTTCGGTCTTTATTCTCTGATAAATCCCAACACTGGAAAAAACTCTATCTCCAGGGCCAAACTTGTTACTTATGTTTAGGACTTAAAATACACAATTACTTATTTACTTTCATACGCGATTACTATTTCTCCTTCTTTATTATTTTGCTCTTCTGATGAACCAAAACTTTAAAAGGATACAATTGAGAAATTGAGCAAAAACATGGGAAAAATGCAATCCAGCTTTGAAATATGCATTTTAATTGCCTATCATATTACTGGCAACATTTCGTATCAATTGTTTATTTCCTCCACGATGATAACAATGCTACTTAACATTCTTGTTAAGAAGCACTTTAGCAGCAGCCACTCCCCAAAGAAAATATTTCACTTAAAGTTTTATGTTTTTCGCATTATTTTTTTTCCATGTCTGATCGCTTTCTTGCATAAAGTGGAGAGCAATGCTAGTGCTTTTTTTGTTTGTGAATCGCTGATTTTTTGCCCTTTATCCCCCATTCAATGCAAAACTTGACAGACGCTTAGTACCAGAAACAGAGGTTTTAATCATAGACGTGAAGCCAGGTTGGAAAAAAGGAACAAAAATAACATTCCCCGACAAAGGAAATCAGCAAAAAAATCAGCATCCTGCAGACCTTATATTCGTCATTGACGAAAAACCCCACAACGTTTACAAACGCGATGGAAATGACCTTATCATCAACCACAAAGTGACATTATCAGAAGCTATAGGGGGAACCACAGTTACGCTAACCACGCTCGATAAACGTGAATTGTCTATTCCTGTTAACTGCATTGTTAACCCTGGTTATGAAATGGCAGTTGAAGGAGAAGGTATGCCGATAACTAAGGAACCTGGTAACAGAGGCGAGTTAAGGATCAAGTTCGAGGTTAAGTTTCCGGCAAAGTTGTCTCAGGAACAGCGTGCCAACCTGAAACGCGTCCTTGGGGGCTAGGGTTTGTTTGGTTGAAACTTTTAAGCTTAGTTTTCTATTTTTGCTAATTCTGATTGTTATCAGACTACACCTTCCATTATATGAAAATCTAACATGTATTGGCAACAACTGAGCTTTGTCTTTAAGGATAGGCGCCTTGAAAACTGAAAAGGATAGGCGACAAAGTTTTCTATTTCTGTAACAACTGAGCTTTCGGGTGTTCCCATTGTTTTTTGCTACATTTTGAGAAAATTAATTAATTGTATATATTGTCTGTAAGGATAGGCGCCTTGAAAAGGTTCCAAAATCGGGGTCTCACATACGTCGGCTCTATAATCAAACGTTCGCCCACGACTATAGGAGCTTTTGATGTCCTGTTTAACTGAAAGACTCGCACATTTTTTCTGCATTTTCTCCCCTTTTATTCCTCTGCTAGAATTTGATGGATGATCATATTGTTGCTAGCCTCGGTACAAAATTTTACACAATAAATATCTTAGTGTGCCAAGGCAAGCATAAATGTTGCTCAATGTGATACAAAAGGAAAACCTACATCTTATACGTACATCACTTGACAACAGTTTTATAGTTTATAAATTATTTTTTTCTATCAATTATACCTACATCACTTGACAACAGTTTTATAGTTTTTTTTTATAGTTTACATCACTTGACAACCGTTTTACAATGTTACTTAACGTTTGTAATTTGTATCGTAAGCCCTAAATTATACCAACTCTTTACAAACAGAAATAATTTCATTGATTAGAAAGAAAGAAAAATACAGAAGCAACCATCTAAATCTGCCAGGCATATATACATGTTGTTCAATATGATACACATAATAAAACTACATTTACCGAAAAATAAATAAAAAAAATCTACACCTTTTAATTAAACATCACTTGACAAGTTTATTTCTATTAATCCTCTCTTCTCTCCATATCATTTGGACATTGAACAAGCCTAAAGGTTTGCATAATTCTATTGTAAAGTTGTAAATTATACACTTTATATTATAAACAGAAAAAAAAATCACATTGAATAGGAAAAAAAATTCAAGGATATTTTACTAATTCGTTGCGTGTTTTATCACATAACTTATAAATATAATCCCACGCGATAAGATCACGTGATCCTCACAATGATAATCATTTTCCACGTCACCTGAGCATTGACAAAAATAGAGCTTATCAATTAAATTCAAAGGTTCAATGAACTATGTCAACACGTATTAAATAATGACTTGAATTAGATATGAAGTCCACCTATTCATGTGATGTGATACATTCACCTCAGCTAATATATTTAATACAATATGAGTAGTAAATTCGACACGCAAACCAACACCTTAGATATTTTTGGCTAAAATATAAATATAAAAGAGTGAATGGCAAATAAATCCCTCAATCTTTGAGACTTTGTAATTGTACCCACAAACAATATCACTTTTACAACTTTTATACTTTTTACGACTAGCCTTACTAAACCAATTTTATACTTCCTCGTTCCAATCTACTGTGATGTACAAAATTAATTGGAATAGTGACAACATTATTGTTGTACACCTATTAACCGATAAAGGATATGTAGAGGTGTTGAAAGAAGTATAAATAATAATTATACTTGTATATAATGCATACAAACTAGACCCAATTTGTCAACTTTGTCAGCACAGTTAATATGGATCATTCATTTCCTATATTTTCTTAATCTTAATAGGTAAAAACATGAAAGCGTGACAACCAATATTTGAAAAAATAAACTTTAAAAATGCATCATTTTGTTAGTTAAAGTGAAAAAATAAAAGCCGTGTTGTATAATTTGGTTTTCTAATGCATCACTATAATATGAGCCGAGTGGAGTAGTATTCATTAGCCCCATGTCCCTACATGGGGACTTAAGGCTTTCGCCACAATCTTGCATGTATAAATTGCAATATTTCCAATACAAATCTAATTGAAATAAAGTCAAGAATATTGTGTCATGCGACCCCGTAAAATAGTATTTTAATATTTAGAAACCCCAAAATAAAAATACCAGCTCCATGTCCAAATAGTTGTTGTTACAAAAGTATTTATCGGTTATGTTTATCTCTTAATTACTAACGGACGTAATACGAGATGAAAAGCCATTTGAAGCAAAGAAACTATTTATCTGTTCACTTGATTTGCATAGGTGTAGGTTAAAATAAGAATTTCAAAAACTGAGTAGACCATCGAGCGTAAAGTTTTGTTATCCGAAAAACCAACTCGTAGTTGCCAAGAGTTAAAACAATTTAGAGGGTCCAATTGATAGAACTCAAAGTTAACGGGAGTTATTAACAATCACTCATATCTTATGGACTTTATCACCATCTTACCCTTTTCATTTATAAATTAATTTTAAAAAAGAACACTCTCACTATAAAATGATCTCCAGCTTACAAAATTACTCATATATTCATCACTCTGTTTCTCTCTCTAAAAAAAAAAAACAATACTCGCACGGCGAATCATCGGAGCTCCGGTTAATCGGCGACGTAATCGACAATTTGTTAGTTTGTGAAATTATTTAAGCTCTCACTTTTTTTTAAAATCTGTCTGTCGATTAAGTATTTAAATTTCGGTATTATTATTCACTGCTTGTTTGGATTGTAGGTAAATAAATCACTTTTTTTTTATATGAATTTTCGTATTTTGCACTGTTTGGGTTGGTTTATAGATAAAGAGATTAAAATTAAGGTATTTGTGAATTGTGATTGATTAGGTTTCATTTCAAAAACCATATTTTTTACTATTTGAGTTAGATTATGGTTAGATTGATCACATGTTAGGTTTTTGTGATTAATTAGGTTTCATTTCAAAAACACTCTTAAATCAAAATATTTTAATTTTGTACTTCTCTCTGCGTTAAATTTCCGCAATTTTGGCACTTTTTTGGTCTAGAATTTAGATTGTAGGTAAATAAATCACAACTTGGCTTTTGTATCTATTAGATTTCGTTGCGAGGACAATGCTAAAAATCCTAACGTATTATATTCATTGATCAATAAATTAATCATTAGAGAAAACAAAACTAATAAAAGACTTGGTAAAAGTCGGTAGGACCATATGTGCGTTTGTCTGACTTATTAAGTGTATTGATTAAATTTTTGGGATTTATTGTGATGCTGAAACATAGTGAACTCTTTCGGGGGTTTTTTATCCTGAAAGAATTATTTGTATTTGCATGATTTGTTATTTTATTTGGATATTTGATTTTTTTCCGCTTTTGTCCATTTGGTTTATTTATTATTCATGCGTGAATAATTATGCTTGGTAATTGTTTCATCGTGTATCTTCTGTTTGTGATATATTTTCTGGAATTGTGAGAAATTTTATGTGGTCTTCGAGGTGGTTTCCAACAAAATTACATAAACTAAAGTATATTTAATATCAGTTAAAATTGCAACGGAACAGTTAAGTTTTATGTGGATTGGGAAGTCCAAACACAGCCAAAATTTAAAAAAGTCGAACTTAATAAATGCAAAAGGCTCGACCAAGAATTAAATAATAAGGTGACTAATAAAAGTCCTTTCCCCTCGATCCTAAATCATCCTGGAGAAAATCCACACTTACATTGGGCCTACTTGAGTTCCGTTAGTTTTCCTGCTATTATCTTATCGTTAGGATAGGTAAACTTGTGTGGCTTAGTTGGACCACAACAAGGGTCACATTGTTGTCTATATATCTAGTTGTTTTTGAACTGGATTGCGAAATATGCATAAGCGGAGCTGAAGATTTTGAAAATTGGAAGGGTTGCCGGCGATAAGATTGAGTATTGTCTCCATTGGTGCATTTGCATTTGGAAAGAAAATACATTAAACAGGAGAACGGGGTCAGACAGGACAAAATAATAATAAAAAAGGAAGTGTAGCAGAAGATGAGGAACTCTTTTAGAAAATTGCGTATTGTGTTGCTTATACACTGTAAAAAAGGGTGTCCATTGGATATTTAGCAGTTTTGAAGTTGATCTCTTGTAATTGAGGTTTAGGACTTTCTGTAGGACATGATGAGCAGTGGTTTGCTGTCGAGTTATTAGTTAGAACGTACAAGCCATGCGAAATTTAGCCTGTCACCCGACTTATCGAGCCTCCCAAACTCTCAAGTCTTGCTAGATATTCCAAGCTTGTTAATCTCTTACCATTTCGATCTAGACCTATAGTGATTGATGGTAATACTTTTATTCGCAATGAAAGATAAGCAAACATGAAAGTTTTGTAACCGAAATAGTTATCGTAATTGACGTTGCCGAAATAGTTATCGTAATTGACGTTGCATTTTCGTTCTTATAAAATTATTCCTTTTGTAGATTCTTCCATGGAGTAATTTACTTCTCCAAATATATACTTAGTAGTAGTGGTACTTCTGCGTCTCACATGATTGTCTTCGTATGAGACCTGGTCTTTTTTTCCCTTCACGTAATGAGAGTGCGAGTTTGGAGAGGGTGAAAAGGAGATCTCACCCCTGCTACGTTTTAAAATTACCGGTTTACCCATTTAGTAATACCTTTTATTATGCTTCCCAAACAGTTAGATAACAAGGGATGATTAATGTTGAAGGACATGGATTCTGTGTGTTCTTGTGAAGCTCATAAAAGATGAAAATGGTGGATTTTCTGGATGAGTTTCACATAAGGAAGACGAGGCGCAGAACTGCAGATCAAGGTAGGCTTGTCCTATATAGGAATTACAGCTCACTAATCACTTCTCTCCTCTATTTTCGACAATTTTATCACATCGAAAACGCAATTGATATAGTGGTGTATTGGTTTTACAATAGGTTTGGTATATAATTTAGATGGATGTGGAGACCACTTGAAGCGTCAATCTTGCAATGGTTCCCTTTCTGCCCGTGTAATGCTGATTGGAGCTGTCGAATATTGTTGAAATTTACGTTGCAACATTGATTGGTGTTTCGGTTTTTAGGTGGCAACGGCACTTGATGTAGTGTTGTTTAGTTGGATGGGCACCTAGATATGCCTTTTACTTAACAAATTCCTACATGCAGGTGCATTAGGCTTGAATTCAGCTGATATTTAGTCTTTAGTATTATAAAAAGACGAAATGGTGGGCATAGCTTTGGATCGTTCTGAGGCGGTAACTTTTGAGAAGGAAAATTTTCAAGAGAACATCAGCGTAGAAAACATCGTTGAGAAAAATTCTTCTGAAGACCTTGTTTCGGTAGAAAAACCATCTTTTGACAAGACTACTGGCGTTACGGAATCCTTAGATAATGGTTACATGCAGTTTGGGTACGTTCTCGTCTCTTGTCTTGTTATGTACTTCATTAGTTTTTTATTTTTTTTATTTTTAACAATGAATTTGTGATCCTTTAAAGGTGCTCCCATTATCGAAGACGGTGCCGAATCAGAGCCCCATGTTGCAATGAAATATATGATTGTCGGCATTGTCATAATGAAGCAAAGGTTTGTTGAAATTGATTTCTTTCTTGAAATATTTGTTACGGAAATTATGACAGTGTTTCATTCTGAACTTATTTCATGCGCTAGGAAGATATGTCTAAAGTCTAAATTATTATACACTTATTGTGTCCTCTGAATCATACGTATATTTTTCAACTTGTTGGTCGCAATCACCTCAGTATGTTTAAAGATTCTATCGACTTATGTGAGATACCATTTTGCAGAATAATATTGATATTGAGCAAAAGCACAGACATGACATGCCCCGCCATCAAATACAGCAGGTAGACTCAGCTTATAATTTATTTCTTCATATGATGTTAAGTCATTTTTTCTTGATGGTTTATGAAGTATTATATTTCCTTAAAACTGTTAAGACTTTAACTGAGTTTCTAATCCAACTTCACTTACAGGTCATCTGTTCGCTTTGTGGCACAGAACAAGAGGTGAGTTTTGGATTGGATTTTTACTGCATCAACTTATACTGTTTTCTCAATTATTTTGGATGGCATATATAGCTGTTCCTTAATTTATGTTGAATTTTGTTGTAAGCAGGTTGGGCAGATTTGTACAAGCTGCGGAGTGTGTATGGGAAGATACTTCTGTGAGACCTGTAAGTTGTGGGATGATAATGTAAGTCGAAAGGATTTTTTTTGAGTTAAATAAATCATAATTAAGAAGGGCCTTTCTCAGAGGTCGCATAATCTAAGGATTATGTTTTGCTGATAGACATTTTGCTATACTATTTTGGCAGACATCTAAGTTGCAGTATCACTGTGAGGGGTGTGGGATATGCAGGTACTGTTTCGTATTATTCTAGTATTTACGATACTGTTTCATCTTATCGGAAAGAGCTCATCTAAAAGTAGGCCTCCAGTCCTAATTGAGTACTTTGTGTAGTAGTTTGCAACTAAATCTTGAACAAATGTGTAAAAAATGTGGTCATGGGGATTAATTCAGAACCCTGTGAGGCCGAGACACTTTCTGTAACCTTTTATTACAAGCTTCTTCTTTCATTCGGGTGTTATTCTATAACTGTTGTTGGATCCTGATAATTTTCATATATCTGTAATAAACTTTGGACTGCAGAATTGGTGGCCAGGATAACTTCTTCCACTGCTACAAGTGCAGTAAGTCGCGACTTTCTTTTGACTTTCTACCATTATCACTTATCCCACTTGGTGGTATTACTCAAATGGATACAATATCTCATCATTTGTGTGTTAATTATTTTAATTCAGGATGTTGCTACTCCGTGCTGATAAAGAACAGCCACCCTTGTGTGGAAGGAGCGATGCACCATGATTGCCCAGTTTGTTTTGAGGTATACCCCGTCAGTTAACTTAGCTATATTCCTTCTATTAAATTGGCATCCCCTTAATATACATACCCTATTGAATATTATCTTTGCGCACTCTCTAATATGAGATGGTTCCTGCAGTATCTATTTGAGTCGACAAATGACGTGACTGTAATGCCTTGTGGACATACAATTCACAAGAGCTGCTTAAAGGAGTTACAAGAGCATTACCAGTGAGTGTCAAAAGCTTTATTATAGTTCTTTTTTCTGTTTTTTTTTTTGGCACGTCTTCTAATTAGTTGGTAACTGCATCTATTCATTTTGATAGATATGCTTGTCCTATCTGCTCCAAGTCCGTCTGTGATATGTCAAGGGTTTGGGAGAAATTTGACATGGAGGTTGCCGCAACACTTATGCCAGAAGATTATCGTAATAAGATGGTTAGTCTCTTTTGGAAAATAACAATTCAAAACATGAAAAATCTTCTTTTTTTGTTAACTGAGTAAAAAAATGATAATTTTTGTATTCCACGGTGCTTAGTAAAATCGTTTTAGGTTATGGTAGATATACTGTAGGCAATCTGACATCGGCCAATGTTTTTTCATTTTTTTTGAAAATCAGCCAACGGATCGTTGTTTGTAAATAGCTAGTTTTATCTTCGTCTTCATTTTCTAGGGACCAATTTGTCTTAATTGAAGGATAGAGTATTAACATTAAAGTTTTCATGAAGCAGTCAAATTCTGTTATACTGGGATTTTCTATAGTTGTAGTTAACATAGTCACCGTTTTAAGTTATAAATTACCATTAATATTGGATTTGGACTATAAGACTACTGAATATTTTATGGTTGAATTTTACGACTCACCACCAGTTTCTGTTTTACCTCGGTACTTTCGAGGTTTCTTGTTTACTTACTCTCAGGATAAACATCACATTATCGCAATACGTTTGAAATTTTGAATGCAGGTTTGGATTCTTTGTAATGATTGCGAAAAGACCTCGGAGGTTCAATATCATGTGGTGGCTCAGAAATGTCCCAGCTGCAAGTCTTACAACACGCGCCAAACAAGAGGGAGATAAGAGACGAGATTAAGATTCGTGAATAAAATGAATATGGAAGTTGTTACGCTTGAGAAAAAAAATGATGGAAACTAGAATTTATTAAGAAAGAAGGAGACGGAGTCCTGTTATTTGCATCTTCTGATGTTAAAATATTTATGCCTCTGTTTTCTGTCCATGCTTCATTGTTTGTTCCTCTTTCTATTGTTGCATTCAAATAATCATGTTGATTTCATTTTAATAAATGCAATTTACTTTTAGGGCACATGTTTGTGTGATTGGAAAGGTTTCATCAGGTGGTGAAAGCTCTCTTATGAGTTACGATTCTTATAAATAGACATTATTATTTCTGTCCCGGGTTGAGTAGGTGAAATCTAAAAGTATAGGCCCTCTTTCATAAGTACCTAAGTAAACAATGTGGGTCAAATTTTTTTGGACATTTATTTGATCAAATTTTTATCCCATTCCTGAATTATATGATACGAGTGGCTCAAAAATTATGATTTTAAATATACTGCAAGGCTCTGGAATCTGGGCACACGGTAAGAGCAAAGAGGGCCATGATTTTTCTTCCAAAATACAAAGCACTATTGAAATCTTGATAGAAAGTGTAAAGTCATTTTGAAAACAGATCGTTTGCTTTTAAATTACCACTACTATTATTTTGAGTTGCAGACAAAAAGCTAAATGGGGTTTCATTGTTTGTCCTTTCCCTTCAGCTTTTATTTCCCTTTACTGTGAAAAAAAATAACGAGCTATTTCAAGCGATGTCAACCATGTATAAATTTAAAGACCAATGATGCACAGAAATCATGACAAGTGAATGTAAATATGAACTATATAGACAGATTCATTTCTTTATAATACAAGAAAAAAAATATGGACTTAATTCACGTACACCATGTCGATGTGTAAGGTTTCAAAAATATTAATTATAATCCTTGCATTTACAACTCTGCAAGATTTTCTTGCTCTGTCCCTCACCACTCTTGCTCCAATCTAAAGCGCGATGATTTCATTGTCTTGAACATTAAAGAGCACAGTTAGGAATGGTAAATAATCCTAATCACCTATTAGTTACTTTTAAACAGGCGATAAGTTCACATGCTATACTTGAAAACCATGAATGTGCCTCGCGCAGTCACTTGGCAAATGTTAAGATCTGGGTTTCAACGTGCCGAGTTTTGAAGGTTCTAACCACATTGGACGATCATTTTGCTTTTCTCCTTACTTCTTAGGCGATGTTTTATAATTTCCAAACACTAAATGAATTTATGTCTGCTCTTTAATTATATTGTAAACTTATTTGTTAGTTTGCTTATAAGCTGCAAAACTTAATTAGGCCAGCTTACGCTAGAGTTTTTAACATTATTATCTGGGAAAAGCTGGAACGTATTGAATAAGCTAGATGTTTGGATCGAGAGAAAAACTTCAGATCATCTTATACTTTAAATCGTTCAACCTTTTCAAGCAAATCTACGAGAAAAGCTCAGTGTATCGAACAAACCAACAAAATAATCTCAAGCTTATAAGGAAACGAAAAAACCATGAGCTTATAAGCTGCAACAAAACAAGGCTCAATTTCAGATTCACGACAAGGCAAAAGCACGCATTACCTAATTCTTTTCCAACTGCACATATAGATACTTCGTAGCAGAACAAGCAAATAATTTAAAATAGCATATATTTATATATTTAACTTGCCAAGTTTGGAGGCTTATACATCAACTCCATCTAAAATATTGGAGATCATAATTTAAGATAAAACTTCTCATTTCATATGGGTCCAATTCAAAACCAAAAATTAGTTCATCTTGCATATTCATCACTATGACAATTATCAATAAAATACATTCGCCGAAAGATAAAACAATGCTCACAATGACCATCGAAAGGCTGCTCACGAATGCACAAAAAAGCAGCACTCATAGATACGGATAATCAAGGGCGTATACCTTCGGTTTTATGTATATATTTCGTCGTTCATGGGAATAGTAGCTAGTGAAGGTGAAATGGTTGATAAATTCGGAAGGTAGCTATCCGATGAAGAACATTACAGCCTTGCTTGGCTTGGAAGAGCTGCTTTTGGGGGAAGAGACGGATGCTTTTTTCTCTTTCTCCTCGTCGAGTGAAATCTCATGCAAGCGGCACTCTGCACTGCAAAATGCTATCTCCCCTCTATAATAAAACAAAAAAAAATCATAAATATTAAAGCAGAACTTAGATGATACCAGCTAATAAGCCATTACTATTTTTAATTATTAATCAAACTCCAATTGGTGGACTGACTTATCTTTTTGTTTTCTGACCAGAATAAGCTAGAAACTTTAATTGAATGGACCTAGAATTTATGAACAGAAAACGATACAACTTATTTGCTTAAAAGCTATACCCAAAAAGGCCTGAACTTTAAACAGAAAAAATGCGCTCACGTGTGTAACTAACCTATACATGTATATGTCTTTGCCCTCCAGCATCTTCTTACAATAGTAACACAGGATCAAAAAGTCACTTGGGAGAGATGAATTTGGAGCTTCCAATTTAATCTTCTGTTTTTCGATACACGATAATTTGGTGACATTATTATGGTGACATTTGAAAACATAGTCACCAAAAATATGAGTAGTTTTCGGGTTAGGACCAAAAGTTTTTACACAGGTATAATCCTCAGAAAGCTCAATCTCAGCAGCCGAAAGCGACCCAATAAAATCAAGGGCTGAGCTAACGGGTTCAGAAACAGGATTTGGCTCGGGTAGAACTTGGTTTTTATTAATCAATTTAGGATTTGAACCCAATGGGCTCATTCTTGTTTTAGATCCAAATTTTTCAAAACTCGAATTGTTACAAAAGTTAGTCAGCCTAGACTTGCCAGAATCCAATGAACAAGATCGAAAATTTCCAAAAGACCCAGCCTCAAAAGGGTTCTGAACAATTTCACAATCAGAGCTACCCTTTTGAAGATTGGACGGTTTAATTTGTGTACTTGTAAAAACTCCATAGTTTTTCGGCAGAGAATTAGGTGCGTCGGTAGAACCATACAGAAACGGTTTTTTCGTAAGAATATTTCGAGTATTTGATGATGGTATTGCATTTATATCATCAAGAGACTCTATAATGCTTAATCCAACTTTAGAGCTACCCCATTTTATATGAGGTGATTTTGGAGATTTAACAAAGGGGTTAGCTAGATTAGTGAAAACCCAAAAATCCAGAGGAGAAGTTGGGCTTCGGACTGAGTCAGATTCTGAAGATTTAGGACTAAACCCTACGAAAAGACCACCGGCATTGGATAAAGATTGGCATTTGTTTTTTTGTTCGAAAAAATCGGTTCTTGGATATGAATCCGAAATGGAGTTTGCTATGAGATCACCCATTCGTTGATTTGACCTAGCACTCGACCACTTTGGAACACACCAAAGAGCTGTACCTGAAAATCCATTTAAAGGATCATTGATATTAGCTTCACAATGTACATAACATGAGTTAAAAATGCAATATTTATGACATAATGATCACTCAAAAACTAAAAAGGGTTAACTTTCATGAATAATGGCAAGTCATAAGACACTAAAAAATAAAGGATCTGCAATTCATTGGGATTCCCCCATTAAAAAAAAGTGTAGACTTGGACTTGTTTGGTTGCAACTTTTAAACTCAGGTTTCTTTTTTTTTCCCGTAAAACTTGGACTGCATTTGGTTGATCGCGTGATGAATTTACTAGTGTTGTGGCCTGAGAAAGCTTGAATCTTTGACTTAAGAGGAAAACAGTTTTTTTCTCAACCAGAAAAAACGCAAGATATTTGCTTAAAAGATGCAACAAAACAAGCCCATAGAATCAAACAAGGTGGGAAATTGATAATTAAGAGTGATTTTCTCAAAAACTTCTAATCTTTATAATGGGTAATGAAAACCAAGCTTGAGTATCCAAATTCCATAGCATATTCTGCACTAACTAATAAGAAGCTTGAGTAGACCAGATATCATATTAACATCAAATCCTAAAAGATCATGGCTATAGTATAAAGTGACTAAATTTGGAGTACATGTAAGAGTTGTCCAAAAATACAATTTACCAGAGAGAAAGGGGCAAAATGATGATCAAGCTTTATTAATAAATAAATAAATAAAATAAATCCTGAAGGGTCGTCAAAATTAAGCAAATTTCCCCCAAATCAATGTTATAATCTGCTTAAATCAAAGACCATATCACCAAATGCCCCAATTACAATGTAACAGAAATAGAGAACCAACTATAAAGCAAAGTGATGAACACTCAACACTGGCTCAAACAAAGGGGAAAATACAATCAAGGGAAAATCCAAAGAAAAGGGTAAAATTAAAAGCAGCACTTAAATAAAGATTGAATTTTTCCAGAAAAAAACAGTAATCTCAAATATTGTCAATCATAATCAGGCATGATTTTCACCAATACTGAAGAGTGAAAAGCCTACTAAAACACTTATTAAATTTATTTATTTCCAAAAATCATGATAAGATGTATAATTTTTATCTAACATAAATTTTCACGCCAAAAAACAATCTGATCATCAAGATTGAATTCTCCAAAAAACTAAAAGTGAAAAGACACCTACATAGGCACTAAACAAAAAAATCAAACTAATTTTCCCAAAAAAACAAGAAACTAAAAATAGATAATCACAGTCAAGCTTTGTTTTCACAAAACCTCAAAAGTAAAAGGCGCATTATTTCAGTAATTAAGTAGACAAAATTATTGATCTTTTGGGGAAAAATAATTAGACAAAATTATTTCAAGTTAATGAGAAAAAATAACTAAATGATCATGATCTCATTTTTCCCCAAAAGATCAAAGATACTATAGTCAGGCTTTAATTTACAAAAAAAAAAGTGAAAAAAAACCTGATCAGGCTAATAACTAAACTTGATTAAAAGAAAATACCCAAATGGGGAAACAAAAATGTGAAAATAAAGATGAAAGTAGAAAAAGGTGAACCTTGATAGCAAAGTTGACTCAAATGACAATGAAACCCATGGATCAAATTAAAATGTAGAAAAAAGTATATGATAAATGATGAGTGGGATATTGAAAGAGATATACAAGATAGAGAGAGACACCTGGGTTTTTGCTCTGTAAGCTTCTTCACAGGGGTCATGATAATTATTACTATTACTAAATAAAATAAAATAAAGCAAAAAAAAGTATAAATTCAGTGATTACAAATGCAGTAAATAATAGAGACTTTGACAAGACCCCATCTTTCTCTCTTTTGTCTTTTTTTGATAGGAATTGACACTAATCATCTCTATAGTTTTGACCTTATTTTATTTGCTTCTCTAATATTTTATTGTCAATTTCAATTTGTAGTCTTAGTATAAGGTTTAAAATTATTATTTTATAGATACAATGTTCAGTATTTTTGTTTTTATAATTTGTTTAAATTTAAATTATGGTCATGATTGTGGTAATGGTAGTGACCGGCGCTAGGAATTTAGCACATCAGCCCCGTTAAATTTTCGTCACCAATTTACTTATCTTAAAGACTTCGAAAAAAAACTAACTTATTGTTCATCTGACATTCCGTTGATACCTAAACTAAGGCTTGATATGAGGGCATTTGTGATAATACCTCACATTGAGATATTAATTATATACTATAATCTAAACATCAATAATGATTTTACGTTTTTTCATCATGATAGTGGTAAACGAAGCCTGAAAAGAACCACATCACCCACTGTAGTGAGAAAACCCCAAATTTTGTCCATGTTTTTATTGAAAGGATTATTACCTGCATATTACAAAAAAAAAAAAGGTATGAATATGTTATTAGCCCATTTATACATACTAAAATCCTAATTCATTTATTGTTTTCAAGTTTAGTAGTTCTTTTTATCAATAAGGTTATTAATTATATAAAAAAAATACTATTATTCACTAATATCGTGTTTTCTTTGTTAACAACTCGGTTTATGGTCGTTTTTAAGTAGCAGATTGAACATGACACGACGTTGTTTATTTGTCAATAGTTCGGTTCCTTAAGGTTTCAACAATTAAAATCTATTCATAATTATTATTAATAAAAAAATGTGCAAATAAAAAAAAGTTGATGATGACATAATTTTTACAAGACGTCAAAATTTTAAAAACTCAAATAAATATAATAATTTGTGTATGCAAACTATGTTAACAAATAGCAAAAATCATTTATAGTATGATGATAATAATAATCGAATATGTCTGATGTAAAATTTGTTTTTAGTCTCTCCTACATAAATTGATGAGTTAGGTAGTGTGGTGATGAATCTATTAATCATTTTACTGATTACACTTCTATCGTTTTCACTTCCAGCTTTTACTTTTCCCAATTTATTATCCCATATCTTTTACAGTATATTTTGTTTGTTGCAGACTTTCACTATTACAAGTTGTCATAGTTTCGACTGTGACAAAAAAAATCATAAATTTCATTGTGATTTCTTCAAAATTAACAAATAACTTAATTGCAAAAAGAAATAAATGGGAGCAAATTTTAACTACCGTACTATAAAGTCTAGCTAACCTTTTATGATTGATATTTCACCCACTCGTCATTTTTAAATGACTTGGGTTCCACACAAAATTTTAACTTTATTCATGATGTTGATTTTATTTGTATGAATCGAATTGACACCTTGAGTACTAATATTAATATACATAATTTGTATACTCCAAGTAATCATATATTGCTGATAGATAAAATGAGATTGAAAATCACGCAAGGAGAAAACTCTAAGTTAAGCAACACAAATAGTATCATACAAGGCTAATAAGCGTAAATTAACTATGCATTAATTTAATAATATTACTTAATCATACTCTATTCAAATAAAACGTACATAAAAATACTAACTTTATTTTTGTTTTAGATAATATTTTAGGTACAGCAGCTCAACAATATAGTAATAGTCTTTAATTACTCCGATATCAAATACATGAAGTTCTTTAAAAAAAAAATACATGAAGTTGCTTTTCTAAGTTAAAAAAAAGAAGTTGCTTTTCTAAAAAAGTAAAAGTTAAGAGTATAAATAAGTTCACAATCAATTCGTTTCTGTTTTTTTTTTCTTTTCGTATGCTGTCATGTGATCTAACTTCAAAGTATCAACTTACTAATTTTTTTCCTCACTCACTAATCGTATTAAGGTCAACTGCACAAATGAGCCCCATAATTTCTAATTGATATACTTGGTTCCTTTATTTACAATATAAGTGACAAAACGCATATCCTAAGTACCACCTCACTATAAAAAAAAAATATCAATCTACCATCAGATCGTCTGTTGTCAAACTAATGGTAAAGTAAGTGTCGCTAAATAAGCAACAGTAACAGCTGTTTTTATAGCTAAATTGTTGCTAAAATTTAGTGACACTCACTTTACCAACAGCTTTTAAAAATCAAACTGTTGTTATCTTAAATTTTGCTTGTAGTGTCGTCTTGTTTCCCTTCATTGTTACAATCTTAACCTAATATCACATTTCCAGATTTGAAAATATAAAAGCTATAAGCACTTATATTTTAAAAGGAATTGAAAATCATATTACCATCGAATTTATACTAAAAGCCAACAATGTTAATAGTAACACGACACAACTTATGCAAGTAATGATAGGAGTAAAGTTTATTCAATTTAGGAATCTAAAATACTATATACGTAAAGTGTCTATATATATATATATATAACTTCTGGTTTAATTGCTTCTTTGCTTGTGAAGTTTATCAACAAAAAGAATGCTCGAAGAAGACGTGTTTTTTCCCCTCAATTTCCTTTAAAATAGTTATAGGTGAAAATAGAAAAAGCTACTACTAACTAACAAAATAAAACCAAATAATCACAAAACAACGAAACATGACAGGTATGAGAGCCACTGATCTGAAATACGCACTTTACTGGAGAACAGTAACAATGTAGGGTGCTCAATCAGACTAATTGTCGAAACAGTTTTTTATTTAATTTTTATAATTCTTTTTACACTCCAAACAAAACAAAAATAAAAGACAAAATATAATACTTATGGAACCCTAGTTGACATTTTCCTAAACTTAAATATTAGTTAAAAATATTTTAAAATTTTAATGATTTTAATATATTTTACTTGAATATTCAACAAAATAAAAACTAAAATATAATATTATAGAACCTTATTTGAGACTATCTTAAAGTTAAATATCAATTAAAAATATTAAATATATAGCCGAATAAGAAACTTTTAAATTTCGGGATGAAAAAGAAATTATAAAATTACATTGATGATTGATGTGTTGAGAATCTAGCCGAGTGTATCTGGTTCGTTAGGATTATTGATCGTAAAACCATATAGTTTTATTGAGTGACCAAGTGCCTAAATTTGTAAAATTGTTGCAAAATATACGGTTGTATTATATTGTGTTATAAATGCATATCTGGGTAATTGTTAAATTAAAAATTTTAGGGACCAAAATTTGTTAAAAGAGTCTTCAGATTGAATCAGTTTTAGTCAAACTTAGTCAAACTTAATATGTATGTATATATATATATATATATATATAGAACCGCGTGAGTTATAACCCTTTATTACCCTTTTCAAAGTTTTTAACTACAGTCAATGTAGGCGACTATCAGTAACTAGACTTTTCATTTAACGATATTCTCTGGTTGCAAATAATGTAGACATTTTTAGCCATCTGAACACTTTCTGTAAGAAAAAAAAGCAGTCTCTTGATCTTTTATGGTTCTTTTTAAATTTTGTTGGCACATAAGCGATTATTGTAATCAAATTCATGAGCCGGCTTCAATATGTAGTGCTTACATATTTTATTAATTATTTTATATATATAAAAAACACTCATTCAATTTGATAAATCCTGGTTGGGTTTGAAGTCAAATTTTTACGGTGCATATTTTTTTTAAAATAATAATATTTTGTTTGATCTTTTTTCGTAATAATTTAAGCTCAATTAAACTAATGAACGAGCATCCAACATGAAGTCGATGGTTCGCAAGGCTAAATAAGTAAAAGTTTTGGGCAACTGTTTACAAAAAACACATGTATCCGCAAAGTGGCAAGACCATGTATGGGAGACGAACGTCTAGTAAAGATAAGATGTCCTGGTACACTTTATCTCAGTTAAATCAAATGTCAAATATTTTCTTGTGAATTTAATCGGATCTATCGGTCTAAATATGACAGAATAAGAGAATAAATCATGTAATTGTTTGTAGATGTGACGAGCGATTTACGAAATAAGATGAAAGATAGACACGGAGTAGTGAGACACTAATTATTAGACGATAAGATTGAGATATTGTGTTTTTGCTCGATGAATTTACTAAATTACTCCATCCGTTCCTATTTAATTGTCCATTACGAAACTACGTGCAATTTTGACCGGCTTATAACTTGTATCAAAACTGTCAAAATGAATTTTTTTAAATCTAATTATAAAATTTAACATTTGAACTATATGATCAACTTTTGAAAATTTTTATTCCGACAATTTTGATACAAGTTCTTGGCCGATCAAAATTGCACATATTTTCATAGTGGACAATTAAATAAGAACGAACCGAGTATTTTTTAAGTTTTTATTTATTTATTTTTTTCTATGGAGGGAGTACTAGTACTTCAACGGTTGAACCAATAATAATAAAATAGTTTAATATTAGTACTCCAATTCAGATATAGGAGTATATTTTATCTTAGTTTCACTTTTTAGCACATCATATTATTTTAAAATTCTAAGTATCTAACAAGAGTTAAACCCACCAACTACATATCATCATTCTCTCTTTACCATTTTTATAAACTTTTTAAGAACTTTTCAGTTTTCGTGTTTTTGTGTGACTCAAAACTTTTACAATTAAACATACAGAAGCCACGTGTTAACTGTAGAACCTGATCTCAAAGCCCATCTGACGGCTATTAACGTAGGCATACTTTTTCGTGGTAGAAACTATTCACAAGTATTTAATTTTACTTTTTCTTCAACCGTACAATTATGTCATATAGACTTATATGAGTGAATTTATAATAAAACAGTACACATGGATATAAAAACAAAATAGATAAATACGTATTTACTCGATATAGTTTATGGTCAAGAGCCTCCTTGCATGTGTGTTTCAAATGTAACCACTGGTTTTCTAGAGCATTAAATATTTTAACAATTTTACAATTTATAAATTTAAAAGAAATTTTTGGCATTTCTTGAAATTCGAATTGTATTGTTGTAGTGAAATTGTACGGTTGCAGTTGCACCTGTATCGTGACTCGTGATATATATACGCACAGATCCCTTATAAAATTATTTTACTCCATAAAAAATTATGTAGCCGTTCAAATCTCAATAATGTGGAATATGCAGGATGGTTTAAGAGGTACTGACACCACCCCTCGAAAATATGTTGTAAAATGAATTATTTGGTGCATGACACAATATATAATGCTCATTGTCTTGGAATTTAATTTTTCACGAAGTATTTTAGTTAAAAATGATTCAAGTCTAGCCTTTCAGATACTATATGCATTTAAAATCTAGCATTTTAACGTGAATGATCAGCTTCCAATCTAATGGAACAATCAAAAGCGTTGCGGATTTAACAAATTTGACTATATCAACTTTATGTCATTTTTTTTTTTTTGCATTTAGTGAAAATATATATAGAAGACAAATTAAAAGTAGAATATAATCGTACTCGATGAATTCTTTTGAAATTGCACACCGACCAAAACCAAAAATGATAATTTTAACTTTAAGCAACAACATGCATTGGGAAAAATGAACTTGACGGATCTAACCATTCAAAGCCCGATTCAACATGAAGCATATATGTTATCTGTACTTCATTATCTATAGAGAAACAATTTGAAACTTATATCCGATTTTAAGAGTTTCATCATGTCCGATTCAACATTAAGCAAATATGTTAATTATCAGTACTTCATTATCTAGAGCGAAAAATATAAACTTATGTCCAATTCAAGGGATGTCCGATTCAACATGAAGCAGATATGTTAATTATAAGTATTTCATTATCTATAGAGAAACATACTTGAAGCGTATGTCCGATTCAACGTACATGAAACAAATATGTTAATTATCAGTCTTTATCTATAGAGAAACTTATGTCCCATTCACGGGTGTCATCACGTCTAATCCGTGATCGTTTGATTCCTAATCTAAAACCGTTATGAATGAAAATGATCAGTCTTTTTAATTAAATTGCAGTCGAAATGGTTTACCAGATCGATCTGAACTACTATAGTTCAGCCCTGATCATTCACTAAAGGTAAAAGTATATTCACCAAGTCAAGCTTAGTGGTTGTAACTTGTAATTATAAAACAATGTTAATGAAGCACCCTTAACGATACAACACTGCTATTCTTTTAAGTGAAGGCATGAATGAACAAATAAAGAAACAATAACATTAATTCTTCAATTTTCGTCTTTTACCTACTCGTCTCAAGGCATAAAATTGCAACAAGACAACAACACACGTTTGCTTGTGGGGCCGTAACACTGCTTTGCATGAGTAGTTGGAAATTTTCAATTATTTTGAACATTGAACCATCAACTTGTTTATTTTTCACTGCTCAGCATACATATTCACACCTTGTTCCGTATGAATTTACATACACTTTGGATGTATTATTTTCTTATCTATAGTACTAAAATAAAAATTTTGAGAAAACTTTTAAAAAGTTAAATTTAATTTGAGTATATAAAAGTTTTTTCAAATTTATTATTTTAGCAATTTTGTTACGATTATTTTTCATATCAAAATTCACGGACTCTCATTGTAGACAAGTAAATTGGAACGGAGGGAGTATCTATCAAATAAAGAAGAGGTCCGAGGATGATCAGATTGATCTAACTAAGGGATGACGTGATAATTTTTTTGTTTGAAAACACTAACTTATAGTTTTAATTCCAAGTAAACAATTTAAAAGTGCAGAGCCGATCTTGACATATGACAAACATGCCGACACATCCCACTTCACTTAATTTAAAGTTAAGACGTAGTTTTTTTTTCTGAATTTATTTATTAAGTTAGCGTTATATATTAAGATGACATTTCCTTTGATATAAATTTATTTATTAAAGACGTCGTTTTTATGCTGTGCTTTAATGCTTATTCTCTTGTACGATCTTATAAGATCTCAATGTCTGAAACTTTTGTAATACAAGTCTTTTATAAGATTTTTGCATAATTTTTTTGTTTATTTCATGCTGATAATTTTAGAGAAAAGTTGTAGAATTTTATGTTCAACTTAAACGCTGAATAGGGTTTTATTTAAGATAGCTTTATGTCCATAAAGAGGATCATTATGTCATATTCTCAAAACATAGATACTAACGCAGCTGCAAATTATTTATAAAGGCATGACATATTTTTTGTCGAATTCATAGAGTGTAATTCACCCTTTATTCATATAGTGATACAATATTCCTATAGAGTAACGACAAAGATTTTATGCTTAAAATAAAATAAATTGATAAGCGAAATAACAAATCCTAGGTTGCTTAGAATTTTCCCATCAGGAAAAAGGTAAACCGTCCAAAGTGTCTTTGAAATTAGCCACCGCGAACGTTTAAAATACTGCTTAAAGCAATAGTCTATTAAAATTACCAATTATTTTATTCAGGCATGTTATGTTACAAGTAACGAAAAATCCGATTAATAACACATAAACTAATCACTACACATAATAGAATATTGGTTTGGTTATTATTTTTTATTATATTGTGTACCAGTGATATCTTTTTCGGGAAGCTTGTCAGATGGTCACTATCATATTGTTCATTTGGGAAGGCAGAAGTAACAAGCATAGAATAAAATCAACCAAAAATAGGAAAAAGTTGTTGAAAAGTTGAATTAAAAGTCTTTAGGACTTAATTCTTACTTATATTTTCTGCTAATATCTCTTCTTTTTTTATCTCTCCACTTATGATTATTCTGTAATTTATGCTCTTTTGAGCAGAAACAAGCCCAGAAAAAGCAAGTATACGAGAGCAACTCTGTACCGTATTTTCTTTTACTTTTGACTTTTTAACAAAACAAGGGCAACCTAGTTTCTTCTAATTTTTAGCGGAACTAGTGACCATGCACCTATTTATTGCCCAATATTAAACGTTGATGATCTAAACTAAAATATTTAATAGTTTTGGAATGAGTTTATTGTTTTTGGGTAGTGTACTGAATGAACCACATGCAAAACATTTAAAGGGACTGATATTGGTTTTATTTTATCCAGTATAAAATATAAAAATATGTTCATAGGATGCTTTGGGAATTTTTTTTCCGTATAAATCTTTGGGGAGCTCAGTTGAGTTATCTGAATCTATCTGACAATTGAGGCATAAAGAAACTGCAAACATTTGTAGCAGGACCATCCTTTTTTTCCCTTTAAATGCTTAGTAGGACAAGTTCGAAAGCAAAAGTTTTGGAATGAACTTTGGCCTATTAACCATATGCAATAAATTAACAAAACAAAAATGCCTTGATTTTTACTTGTACTAACATAGAGAACAATATATTGCAGCTGAAGCTCTTATAGTCTAGATTTTATTTGGTCTTAATTGGTCAGCAAGGGCCAAGTATTGATTTTAGTAACGGACTGAAGGTAAATTCCAAATTTGGTAATGATATTGATTTAATTTCAATTGTAATACTGACAACTCGTTTGAAATAGTTTCTGTGATCACTAGTCTAATATTGAAAAATAAAAAATGTATCCCATTTATTCAACAAAAAACTGAAAGAAAACCCTAGTATTTATACCACTGGTATTTCATCTTTAAATGTAAATCTAGAGAGGTCTTCATGCCAGATTAGAGAATCGAATTAACACATCTGTGATAAAGAAAAACACATTTGTGAGAAAAACAAATTTGTGTCCAGCATCCAGTACCACTGAGTCAGACTCATAATTCAGTATCATAATTGACAAATCGTTTTAAAACTATTATATATACCATTAGTAATTCATAATCAAGGTTAAGCGACTTCTTTACCTCCGAACTACAGTAAGAGATGATCATACAAAACCAAAAGCAGAACTACAGAAGAGTGATTAAACAATATTTTAGAGTCCTAAAGCTAATACAATTGTAGTTAAATTTTGTGAAGTGTTGTAATACACCAGGTCCATCAATAAGCACGTAAATAACTTTAGAGTTTAGATTATGACGCTGCTAATTATTCAATTTGTGCATTGGTCTAGCATCAGTCACTGTCTGGTACACTCATTCATACACTGTTTGTGAGAAGAGTGAAGACAAACACGCTAAAAGAGATAACTGTATTTTTTCCCTCCTTTCAACGAAGACCTTCGACCAATACGACCACGTCTAATCATCACACGGCCAGAATCCATCACCATCAGGGAGTTCATTCGTCCTCCGCCTCTTCCCATCTCTTCCATTCTTTTAACAGATCTATATAAATAAATATTTATGTATACGTATGTCTATTGTTCAATTCTTGTATTTGAATATATCTATATGTATATATAACTGTAATTATGTGCATAAATGTAGATATATAAATAAATAGTAGATGATATAGAAGTATGTGTATTTATAAGTGTAGGACAATTTTAAAAGTAAAAAGAATATGAATGACAGAAGTACTCGTAAGAATTGCACATGCCAAGCATATGCATAACAAAACCCGAGTTGAATTGACGGAATTTTGCCAATTGATTAAAGTTTGGTATCAAAATTACGAACAACGCTAAGTTGATATAGAAATTGTTGAAAGATGATAGCGGTAATGGTAAAATGATAGCTAATAGTACTACGTGCTGGTATGATAATAGTATGAATAGTAATGTCACTTGTTCAAAAGAGATTTAAGTATGATGAATCATAAGGAACAAACACTGCTTTGTTTTACAAACTCTAAAAGCATATACAGGCGTGAAGCTAAGCAATATATGTAGTGATGTTTTGCACAATCAGGTCAATTATCTCCATGTATTGCAAGCTTCAAAGCCCAAATCCAAAAAGTAATCTAAGAAATTAGTTAATAATTTCTTTCTTAGAGATGAAAACTATCTGTATATCTTATCCATAACTCATATAATAAGATTTAAAAATCGTTGAAGCGCACAGAGGCATACAAAAACCTGTGTAACATTTGTACCGCAAGCAAGAGCTAGCAGGAGATGCATACATAAATAAATAAAAAGTGCCCTCACCCAATATATGCCTATAATATAAAAAAAGCGCCCTCACCCAATAATATCTGAAAGTTCAAAAATTTTCATAGATAATTACAGAAAAGAAAAATTCTCTGCCATTGAGAATCAGAAACTCACTTTGTCATCTATATACACACATTTACATGTGTTTACAACATTATGCTTTCTTTTCACTGGCCTTCTCTAGTTTTTTACCAAGCAGCGTATAAGCCACTATAGTATGCCTTTGAACTTGAAGTACCTTTGAGATCCTTGTTAACCCACGTATCTGGACTTTTACATTGTCAATGAGCATTGCTTAACATCAACCTATTGCTTCAATGTTCAAAGATCACCATCTTCTGTGATCTGGTTTTCACCAACTTAAGATGGTAACCCCCCCCCCCCCCTCTCTTCTTCCCTCCCTCTCGTAGTTTTTGAAGTTCTATGTTTGATTCAGTTTGACTACCTGTAGTCCATTTCATCAAATATTCACATGTATTGGGCCAACCATTGCTTGCACATGTCAAGAACAGGAAGTGCATTTGCGTGTAGTGCCTGCACAAACTGTCACATATGACAAAAAAAAAAAAAAAAAAGAAGGAACAAAAAGTTTCAAGGCAAAATGAATTGTCAAAACCACTAACTTAAATTGCCTTCCTTTTTTATCCCTATTCATTCCAATTTGGTAACTCTAATTTCAGAACAAGATGCAATGTATATTATTTACACAAAATAGACGTACAACCTACTTGTACATGTAACCAGTATGAAGTGTATTCAAGTTAATGTCTGCAATGTTAAAAGTTTTGAATTTGGTTATTGTGTCTACAACCAAGGAAATTAACAGGTATAGTTACGACTCCTCGAACACGGAACAGCTGAATTATGCAATGTTAAAAGTTTTGAATTTGGTTATTGCGTCTTTAGTTGATTTTTTTCTTAAATCATAAATAGCAAAAGATGGATACGTATAATTATACGAAATATTATTATAACTCGACTGGGACATTGGTATAACTCCACCTTTAAAGATAGCTTATATTGGGCATTATTAACACAACTACACATATAATGGTTAACTATAGGCTATAGACATATCCAAATGATATGTACCAACAACACTTTTCACAGAGGAAAAAGGTAAATCAAACATAAGGGATGCAGTTAAATTTACTCAGATAACTAACACAAGGTCGTTGTAAAGTATCCACATTCAAAAATTTGACAACCACATCTTCGAGACTGTCATTTTCAACCCTTTTCCAAAGGATAAAATGAAAGTTCCTCGGCAATGATTAAATCTCATTTGTTTTCTTTATACTATCAGATTTACAAATGGGCCAAAATTATGATAATACAAGGTAAGCATGGAAGAAGAACCTGATGGGCTACATATTGAACATCTGCTACACTTCCACTACGAGAAGCAATCTGGAAAGCACTTTTAAGACGACCACAGACCACACAAGCCAACACCTTCCTGGAAGAAAAGTAATGTATACGGGAATTTAGTTTTCACGTTATTAATCTTTTAAAAAATAGATTTGACAAGAATGGCACAAAGACCAATAACCCTCCGTACAGCACCATAACTAAGATTAACTCACTAGGGCTAGCCTAGTGGGCCAGAACTCGTATTCTCAACTAGGAGGTACATGGTTCGAATCTTATTAAGCGGGTATGTGTGATAGCATTTGATCCCCTTAATAAGGTTAAAAAAGAAAGATAAATAAAAGAGAAGATTCAATAAGTTTGTGCTACACGCAATTTTTCATCACTGATGCAAGTGAAACCTATCATCACAACTCAACGGCTCCCTTCCCCGTCACTTTCAAGAATTTACAGTTTTTGTGATCAATCTAAGAAGCAAACAATTGGAAGGTAAAAGAAAAAAAAATGCATTTGTAGAAAATAGAAAATCGTGGTTCCCATTAGGTTTTCCTTAGTGAGTTATTTTGAAATTAAATATACTTGGTACATTTTGTCACCGAGATTTTGTCGAAAGTACATGTTTGGTGCTGAACCTACATAACAGGCTGTTTGGTTTTAGTATTAAGGTTTGAGTATTTCCTATTAGAAAGAACTCAAATTGAGAACCACACCGAAGAAATATATACTTATACGACAAACATAACATCTTCACATAAATATATATATGGCACAAAGCCAAGTTTACCTCTGAGGCAATAAGACAATAATAGTCATAATCAGAGTTCTTCTCACAATGAGAGAAAGTCCATCTTGCGTAAGTATAAAAAGTGGTAAGAAACTATCGAACATGTTAAAGGCAGCAGCGATCGACAAATTAGAGACCGAGGAGCATTTTTCCGTGGTGTACCACATAATTACATGTATTATACTAATATCCAATAAAACATACCTACTTTTCTTAAGACAACTTAATGTTCCTTTGGCGCATCTTATCATAATTCATGGCCAAGTTTGTAAGCAAGACAGAAGGGAAAGAAGCATTACCTGTGACTACTAGTTAACATATCTATAAGGCGGTCTGGTCGCTCTTTGTGTTTGTTCGCATAAACATTTATTGCAGCCCCCAAAACCTACACGAAATTGCAAAGCAATCATTTAAGTTTCTATCGGTTGAGAAACCAACAGAGAGAAAAAAAGGAACAAAGTTATGACTTATGATGAATGGAAAAAGAGGACGTAAGCTTAAATGTTATAACGGCATTAAAAAAGTTTCTGCGAACTCATCAGAAACTATATAAGATTATTCTCCAGTGTTTTAATTGGGAAAAGTTATTCGAAAGATTCCTTATTTTAGTCATCTTTCTTTCCGTGAGAAAACCCAGTTCAGTCCATGTTTTAAAAGTTATTGATACTTATCCCAATGTCTAAATAAGAAACTATTTTAAGTTGGCTAATATTGACATGTATTGGCTAAGGAAAATTAACAGTATATAATTCATTTACTAGCCATACTTTTCTTTAAAATTATGTAAAGATCCATACAGTAAATAGGATGATATTTAATAAAAAAGAAATCTCTGCATGAACCTATGCAGTAAAACATGACAATTGTTAGAATATCTATAAATTTGATGTTTCTCAACAAATGCACTAAGCGCTTAGCTGAACATAACACCTTTCAAGTTTGCCCTTCCGACTAGGAAGAGTACTAAAGTAAGCAGTAGATACTTCCATAACTTTGCTTCCTTGTGCAAAAATAACATGCATACAAGTAATTGATTTCTCTTGAATGTCATTCCAACATAGGTCAATTCAAATTTACCTACTCCACGTAAAACGGGCACACACCCATTAGATAAATGTCCAATCCAGATGTATTTTTCTTATTGGCATGGGACGTTGATTTACACAACTAATGCATGAAATTGACATCATGTACCTCATTGCTGAAATCGGTAGAGTTCGGCAAAATAGTTACCTGGTCCCAATCATCTTCATCAATAGTGCCTTTGATATTCCTGAAAAATTCGGTCAATTGACCTCCCTTTTTCCTTTCAGCTAATGATGCAGCAACACCAGCATATATATCAACAGCTGAGACATAACTCAAATCTTAATATGAGTAACTCCGAAAATAAGTTTGTATAAATAGCTTATTTAAAAGGAAAGAATATAAGACAAGGCAAGCCAATATGACTGATTACCAGGAAGATTGAACTCATAGATCACTTGGAATGCCAAGTCAAAATTCTTCTCGGCAAGAGTCTCTGCAATCTTGCACCTCCTCCTGCATAACAGAACGAAACTGAAGCTATTCCCAAGATTACAACTAATAAATAATTTACCATTAATTTAACATATACTACGCCTGAGCATTGACTAGCATTTGAAATGTGGGACTTAACAGAAAAATATTAAATCTTTAGCAGGAAACAAATTCAGGCAAATATTTGGAAGTATGAGAAAAACTAGTTTACAAATCCAGAAAGACCAGAATATTTTTCTCAACTTCCCAAATTTTAAGTCAGAAGTGGCAGGATGCAGCATAGAAACAATATTATAGGCAATGCGAGTATGGTCATTACCGCATTTTAATTAATCCTGAAACTTGCATTTCGTGCAAAAGAACGAAAAAAGAATTAATATTTAAGGAATTTGGTGGGGTATCACCAGCGCCGGCCCATATGTCAGCCAAGACAGACGGACTGTCTGAGGCGCGGCACGGCCCAGACCATTTTTTTTTTGCATTTAAAATTTAATTGCAATTATTGGAGGCTAAGGGGAATTGAACCCCATACCTCTTTGCAACCAAGTCAAGCACTCTTCCATCTTAACTACACTCACTTTGTGTTTAGTAATTTCAATTTTTTTTAGATAACTAATAATATTGGGTTATGGAGACTTTAAAAAAGAGAGATTGTAGGGAAGTTTTAAAAAATAAAAATATATATGCTATAAAATATGCTCTTATATATTAATAAATAAAATCTATATCATCTCAATTGATTATTTCAGTGTTTATTTTATTTTTTACTCACTATATATATATATATATCTTTGGCAAGATGGGGAAAAAAAAATTGGGGTGCAAAAATATTAATTCGGCTGAGGTGCTCATAGTCCGTGGACTGGCACTGGGTATCACTTAAAACAGTGACAAAATTAAGGTGAGTGTATAAATTAGTACAAGAAAGCCGTTTCTAACTCTCGTTTTTTGACTTGAATAAAGACAAGCTTCCATCAATTTGAGGAAAAGGGAGTCCCCTTGGCAATAAAACATAAAAAAAAATTGTAGTAAAATTTAATACAATTGTTATACAGTCAAGGCTATGACATTAATTTTGTACAGGAATGCCCTGTAATGCTCGCTCTCTAAGGAAACAGATTGGAACGAGTTGTTTCGGTTTAACTATCGCCAAATATTTGCTGAAAACACCTTCAAGCACTCTTCCAATTCAGCACCTCATCACATTTGAGATTCTCTTAAAATTTTGGTACAGATTGATAATTAAAACTCACACGCATAATGGATGGTAGACAACACACAGTAGCTTGATTTCTAGAGACTAGCAATCACCTTGTTCAATCCATTAATACCGATTCAGCACCTCATCACTTTTGAAATACTCTTATAGTTTTGATACAGATTGCTAATTAAAACTATCACACACATAAAGGATGGTAAACCATAGCAACTTGATTTCTAGAGACTAGAGATCACCTTGTTCTGTCCATCAATACAAATGAAGCTTTACAGAATTAA
This sequence comes from Primula vulgaris, assembly GCA_963920805.1. Lineage (NCBI taxonomy): Eukaryota > Viridiplantae > Streptophyta > Magnoliopsida > Ericales > Primulaceae > Primula > Primula vulgaris. The sequence continues at coordinate 14,925,809 of OY987212.1, forward strand.
AAAAAATGACAAAATCAAAATGCATATACCTGAAGGTTTCAGGATCATTGGGATTTCCAAAAAGAGAAAACTTCCATTGCGGCCCATCGGAATCATTATATGATTTAACAACATCCACCTATTAGAGTTTTAGATATACGGAGCAACCAAACCATTGTTAAATCAATACGACAATGAAATCCATATCACTGACTGCTGAAAGCCAAAACTTAATTTCCAATTCAGCTAGGCCAAAGTATTATGAATTGATCATTGCTCATAAGTATAAATCGATTACCTGGATTGCAACCCGAGCAGAGAACTTGACAAGTCCTTCTTCAGTAAGCTTTTCTGAAGCACTTTTTCCTCGTGTGCCTTTAGTGACAAGCTTAGTAGATTCCCCTGTTTTATACCGTGCTGACAATCCTTCATCAAAATGCATCTGTTACCAGCATCAAATGTAATAAAAGAAAAACCAATTACAATAAACTCAAAACTGATTTTACAAACAACATGAAAATGTTCCTAATGATCAGTGTTCTGAGAAGTTTATCTGGAAAAGAAGTATATACGTGCACGTCAAAGCTGGACCAGTGTGACAGTGGTAAATTGTTTTTAACTTCTTAACAAATACGAGTATTCATCTCCGACATCAACATGGATGATAACATACCCCAACCAGAAAGTGACTGAATAAATAGGTTAATATGGAACCAGAAAAGAAAAAAAAAATAGCAGTGTAATGATCAATACTTCCTAACCCAACTAGGTATGCTGGTCTCTGACTCTCCATGACTTTATACATCATCGAAATTTGAACTTATTTAAGTCGAGGCTCTCCAATTTTAGGCTTGTAGCGGAAGTGATAGCTTCATGACTAGGAGTGTTAAATATACTGCTTCTGTTAAATCATAACTAGAAACGTTGTTACTGAATAGCTTAAACTCTTACCGAAAATTTAAAAGAAAAAAGAAAACCAGGAACAACAATTTTCTGTGTATGGTTCACTTTCAATCCACGAGATAACATCTTCACGAAGTAGAAGTGATCCCGGAAGGAGCAGAGTGCAAATAACTTTCACTTTGAACGGCTATAGAATGTTAATGTTTCATAGCCCACGTTTCAATTTACATAATTTTTATGGAATTAACTATAAAGAATACAGATTTATTACTCCTATGTTTAAGTCACTGAATAAAGACGAAAAGATAAGGAGAAATCCATGTTAAGCTGCACACATGTACTGATTCTTAGTTTGCTACAATTTGATTACTCTATAATTTGTTCAGATTAAACCCCACACATGGAAGCAGTGTCACATAACAGGAGTAGAAAGAGAAAATTAACAAGCCAGCAATTCTATACTATGAGTTTATGTAAAGTAAAAGTGTTTGCGCTTTCACATTATATATAAACTAAAACCTCAAATTAAAGCAACTGAAGCACTGGTAGGAAAATGAATTCTACGGGTCTTTCTTTTAACCTCAAAAGAAAGCAGCAAAACATTCTGCTCGAAATAAAAAAATAATCAATACGAGTTTCTTACCTTCATCACAATATCATAACCTTTTATGTAAACCATTTATTATGCAGTTTTCTGGCAGTATTTGGAATGTTTCTTCTGAATACAGAGCAACAAAAAGTTTAAGATATTAAAGCTCGGAGCAACAGCGAAGTGAAAGGATTTACCTTGGCATTCTCCAAATGCTTAATGGCTACATCAAGCAAAGAAGAGTTCATAAATAACTGAATGCAACAAAGACCAGCAGCCACATGGTCCTTCTTGATGACCTGAACCATACAAATAATTTTTTATAAATCACTACTTGTTTAACAACACAACATTACACACACACACACACACACACACGAAAAGGGACAAAAAAAGAGGAGGATGGAGCCTGCGGCTAACTACTAGTCAAGGAGCTTAAATATGAGAGAGCAACTACCCTTGAACAGAGAAATCCAGGACAATAAAGCACAAGTTCTTGCTCCCAAACAACTTAAAGATTAAAAGGGTATTCAATTCTGCTGAGAAGCATTTGAATTGAATAAATGCGGGTATAATGACAGGAATGGGTAATTTAGACCTGATTATGGACAAGTATCAAGCTATTAAGGTCTGAATATCACACACAAAACAGTGTAAGAGAGTGAGATAAAGTTTTAGGCAAGGACTGAAAAATGAGACCCTACATGAGGTGACAGAGACGATCAGCTAAGCAGGGGATCCATGAGTTGCCTAAACTACAAAGAAGTCCTCAATTTTCTTCTTGCCAGGTTACTAGGAAAACGCCGTGGATAACATCGATCAATAATATTAGACGTTCCTGTATCTACTGGGAGAGGGAGCATTGTTCTCTAATTTCTCCTAAATAAAAACAGAAAACTATTGGTTTTTTTTTTAATAGTTTTGTACCCCAAACTACACATTTTTCCCGATTTTGTACCCTAACTGTTTTTTAATTGATACTCTAACCTATTTACAATCAACTAACTGATCATTAAACGTTTTTCATCTATCACCAAGGGTAAAATGGTCTTTTCACGTGTAAATGAAAGGGAAAAAATGCAAAATTGGTAGCCAACATATCAACTTTTAGCAATTTAGGACCCAACCCCCGGGCTGGCGCCTTTTTACACCTAAGCCGTATAATATTTTGGGAGCTTTTTTAAATCTATTGGACAAAAAAATCATACCATGCTAAAAAAATCAAAATTTTATAACCAAACATTTTTTTTTTTTACAAGTTCTCTACTGCAGACGCGTTGTGCTCAAAATCCAACCGTGCATAAAAAAAATGAAATATTTATAACCAAACAAAAATCTATTTAAGTTCTCTACTGCAGATGCGTTGTGCTCCGGTTTTTTACTAATTGATTTTAAATTTTCTATTATTTATTGTCATTTTATACGTTTTTGCGTGTAATTATCTTTTTTTTTTTTGTAAAATATGTAAAACCACGGGCTGTTTTCATAAATTTTAAAAAAGGGAAAAATTACATTTACTACCCCAACCTATCTACGGTTAACGATTTGGGTACTCACCTTTCAAATTTACCAATTTAGGTACCACACTAAATAAATTTCCAATTTAGGTACCACCGTCTTAATAAATCACGAAATCATGTCACGTGACATTTGACAAACATTAATTTGAGAGGCTAATTTGACAATTTTGCACAAAAATATGTCATCCTAGAAAAACTTTTACCCCAATTTCACACATAAAAAAATTTAGCATATAATCCAATTTTTTGTTATGTGTGAAATTAGGAAAAATAGGATGACATATTTTTATGCAAAATTGTCAAATTAGCCTCTCAAATTAATGTTTGTGAAATGTCACGTGATTTCGTGATTTATTAAGACGGTGGTACCTAAATTGGAAATTTATTATATAGTGTGGTACCTAAATTGGAAAATTTGAAAGGTGGGTACCCAAATCGTTAAAAGCAGATAGGTTGGTGTACTAAACCTATAAAACCCCTTTTAAAAAATAAGGAATAATTGGTAATAACCTACGAGGGAGAGCCTTGGCACAACGGTAAAGTTGCTGCCTCGTGACCCTCACTGGTTCGAGTCGTGGAAGCTGTCTCTTGCAGAAATGCAAGGGGAAGAGGCTGTCTACATTAGGCCCAAAGTGGCCCAACCCCTCCCCTTGTCTTTCTTCTTCTATCTTTCTGTTAATTTTCTTAAACCCCAAAATCACTTTTTAGGGGTTTTCTTTTTCTTTAACCCAAATTCCAATTTCTTTTAACATTAATATATAAAACCCTCTTTATCGATATATAGACCTTTTAATTCAATGATTAAGCTCAAATTTGTGTCCTTTTGTATATTTTTTTGTGCCGATTCGTCGGGTGGCGCATAAGTTGGATGGCTGTTTTGGCTGCCCCTAGGGCCACCCCTGCCAACCTACCTACTTTTCTAAATTGGTACCCAACCTTAATGTTTTATCTTCAATCAAGACACTCTTGCTTGTTGCCGCTTTATTTTCTAATTCGAAAAAACTGTTAAATACCCTATACTACCATCTTTTATCAATTTGGTACCCAACTTACAATACACGTGACCAAAATAGTACCATTTATTACCAACTTTCACCAATTTGGTACCCAATCTATAATGCTTAATTCGATGGGGGTGCCTTGATTGGAGTTAAATCACAAAGCTCGGGTACCGAATTGGAAAAGCAGGTAGGCTAGGTACTAAATCGTTAAAAGTTGATAGGGTATGGTAGTGGATAGCATTTTTCCCATTTTTGAAATAAGAAACTCGCATACACCCCAGCTTCAAAATAGATCAATACACCAAAGACTGTGAGAGTAAACAGCTCTACGGACGGATCAACTTAGAAAATGTGCAGTTCACACTATGCCCTTGTTTTTTCTATTGTTGTTTTATTAGTATGCTACTCTAAAAGCATAAAAGATTTTGTATTTTTTGTATTTATATTTTAAATAATTTATAAAATCATACTAGCTACTATTTATAATCTACGTACTAAATTGTATTTCATCAAAACAAACTTTTATTGTAAGATTATTGAGAGAGATGCTGCCATTGCAGTGTAAAAAACACAGGACGGAGTAGTGAGTTAATACTTTTAGTAGGTGGCTCCTAACAATAAACCTAATATAAAGGGAGATAAGACTAATGCTACTAAGTCCACAAAACTTACACCCCATACACTTCACTTTAACAATCCTACATGGCAGTGATTGAAATGAAATCACAACAAACTCAATAATACATAAACAAATTTTCTACGTTGTTCTTCTAACCCTGCCACAGAGGACAGCTGACAAGGGAAGTATGTCCTGTGGGAGTTGTGTACATATATATTTACTCCTACTGGAAGGTAGTTGAAAAAAGACAAGGTGGAGAAGAGGATACCAGTATATTACCTGAAACCGATACAAATAATTAAAATTCCGATGTGCTTCGCAATAAGTGCATATACGAGCCAGTGCTGCATCAGTATGCTGCTTCACTTCAAGTTCGTGCGGAGACGATATTCTTGTTGATAGCACTTCTTCCAAAACAGGCATAGCACCATAACCAATGCAAAAATCGCATAGTTCGTCCATAGTTCCATAATCAGTTGCTAGTGGGTCTAACCTTTGAGGTGAAGAAGATGAAGTAGATACGCTAAGTAATGATGGTTCTGTAGACGGGGGAACTGTATTGGGAGGGAAAAATAGAAGACAAGCCTCTTTATAGTAGCCATGCCTAAACATAAAGCCGAGCAAATGCTGGCGAGCATACTGCAAAAAACAAAATGTTTACATCAAAACTTTGAACATGGGAAGGAGAAAGAAAACTCTCCTTCTGTCCCCCATCATATTTCTTTATGTTCTGATGTGACGTCATTATCGCTATATAGTAATATAAAAGAAAAGGAGCACTTTCTGTTTAGATTATCTTTTCATGGTTATAAATATAATGAAGGCATGGAATCATCCCAAGTCCTTATTTCCTCCGTCCCCTGGCTACTATGGCTATACAGGTGACGAATATATGAAGAACGCATGTCCCATTCAAAGAGTAAATGAAAATTATTCACTCCAATTTGAATTTGTTTTCTTCCCCTTACGTATCCTGCTATTTCTCCTCCTCGTTTTAACTCCAAGAATTAAAGATCCATCATAAGAAAGAAAAGGTTAATCTAAAAAATAAAACAGGTAAACAATACTCAACCAAAATCATATGCAAAATAAGGACATTTAACAAAGGAGAAACCACTGCCTGCTTAAATAAAGAACCTAAGTACCTGGCTAAATAAATATAATATGGTGAACAAAGTAGAAGCGTTACTTTGCTAAAAAAAACATTTTATATACAGAAGTAGCTTACCTCTTGAAAGTAGTTAACGCATTCAAGGTATCTTATGCTATCAAGGTTGCTTCTTGGTTCATCCTCGTATTCCAAACTATGTAATGGATCATCGCTCGCTAACTCTAGAAATCGTGTGTACCTCTCCTTACGTGGAAATGTAGATGGCATGTAGAGAACATTCAGGTAGGAATCAGCCGATAGAGAATCATCTAGAATAGCCGGCGCACTTTTTGCCAAATGTTCATACCTTTGATGGATACATCAATTAAGTTATAAGCATCTATAGAAAGTTGGTCAAATAGGATATAGAAAAAAGATTTAGCAATTATATTCAGCAATTTAGCAGGTCATCAGTGCAAGTCAATGTCAACGTCGACCTAAAGGAAATTAAAAAGTCATAGATGCTAGAATTGAGCTACATGTAAAGTACAACATATGTGGCGCTAAAGGCCTAATGCTAATGATGCACAACAGAAAGGCAAAAGAATCACATTTTTACTCAAGAAGCAAGCGGAAACCAGCCTGTACAAGATGTGTTACACTGACAATTTTCTACACTGAAGCCAAAGAACTTTTCAGATTTAAATTCATTGTATGAGAAGTACATATATGATACAGGTATCAACTAAACCGGAGGTGTACAGGTATAATACAAAGTACACCTGGCTGGAAGAGTTGAAACTTGAAAGAACCGAGATATGATTTGGAGAGAGAAGAAAACATTACTTTTATCTTTTACATTTTAACCAAAGCCTCTATTGATAAGTGACAACTCATTATTAATTAATTTAAGCACATTTCAGGTTATATTTCTTGACAAGTTTAGCTCTAGCTCATCATGGCCGGTCAGTGTGAAAAAGTATTTATACCAATGGTTCATAAAAAACTTATTCGAAGATATAGGAAACATATGATTATTTTATTGTGTAATAGTGTATGCGGGTACTAAATTATGTTACCCGTTTGATACACATTTATAATTATAAAATCAGAGATAAGAAGCTATAGAAGTTACTCAAGTGGTCAAACGCATCCCACGTAAGAAGTCTAGTGTTTTTTCTTTAGTAACACTAACAGTACATAAAGAAGCCAAACATAGCTTGCTGTTTTTCCCACCAATTTATTTTAAAAAAAAACAGCTTGCTGTTTTTCCCACCAATTTGTTTTAAAAAAAAAATAGCTTGCTGTTTTTCTTACATTGACCGAACTGCTGTAACATCAACAGGTGGACCTCCTTCAATCGTATTGATGATCTCCAAAATTACTGGTGCAATATCACCTTTGTACAATTGAAGAGCTTGCCTGCAAAGAATAATTAAAGAATCAACTAAAAATCAGAATTCCAAAATACCTAAAGACGTGATAGATTCTGATAGTTAGTTATTGCCTTATTGGATTGGAAGAGAAAATAGACTTATCATACTTGAATTTCACACGAGCTTGTGCATAGTGTTCCATTCGAATCAACGCATGTCCCCATGCACTCCAGACGGGGAAAACATCAATCTGACAAAAATCCGCAACACAGACTTTTAGTTACTACAGTGCATTTATCTGCAACACGGACTTTTAGTTACTACAGTGCATTTATACGCAACACAGACTTTAGTTACTACAGTGCAAATGTTTGATATTTCTCAAGGACAAATATTCCACACAAGAAATAATAAACATGTTCAATCCTTACTCTAGCACATATTTATTTTATATTTTCCCTTCAGTTAGTACCAACATGGAAACCTATTAATCCACAAGCAGGACATATGTCAGTAACCCAAAATCTCTTGTAAAAGCATAAACACATTAGGTGCCGATGGTTGAAAACTAAAACATTCACATTAATCATGATCTTCTCATGTTAGCCTCCAAAAACAATCCCATAAACAAAAACATCTTACGTCCAATGGTCCACAGTTTTTTTTTGTTAGAAACTGAATGCAGAATGAGCATCTCTACTCATACTTGTTATGCTTCCCAACTACGGTTGCTAAATACTCCCAACCACCGTTGTGTAAGAATTTAAGAACTGAATAGTATTGACGAACAACTTTGCTGGGTCAAAATCAACTGAGTAATTAGAAGAGTGTGCATTGGGCATGTAAGTCCACAAACACGGAAGCTCATAAAGACGTGTGTTCTGTCGCAAAAAAAAAATCTGTTTACTGGACTTCCGATCTGTATAGAAACTTTTTTTTACCCTATGATGTGACTTATATACTACTGGACTTGATAAAACCAAATGGGCTAACTGGAAAAAACCTAGTTTCCAAGTAGTTCTATTGGATTAAGCCCCATATACTATCTAATTTTTGCATTCAACCCCCATATAGAAGTTTCAAATTGCATAACTGTATGCAATACTCCAGAGTTCGTTGAGATCTATACATTGCCAAGTAGCCAAATGCGGGTAAACACCGTACCGTGTCTTTGTAAAATAAAAAAGGAATAGTTTTCCAGTTTAATAAGCCTGTTACATAAAATTGCTTCGAAACTAATGCACGTTATTGAAAAAATACATGCGCAGAAACAACAATCATCCAAAAAGAACCATCAAACACAAAGTTAAACTGTTTTATTGGCTAGGAGAATTAATTGGAAAAAAAAAAATTGTACGTGTTGGTAAATTGCAGGTAACCAAAATTCTCGGTGTTATGTGCAGAATGCCCATACATGGGATGATGGGAGAGTATTTGTAGTTTACCCGAACAAAAATGATGGAACTGTATGAATATAAGCAGGCACTCTACAGTAACACCAGAAATTCTTTACGGTTGATTCCAATTTGTACACTAAAGTATCGCCAAATTTTTAATATTTTTATACGAATCTATAAAAACAAAGCATTAGTACTTAAAAAATATTTTTTTCAGTTTTGTGCACTTCACAGGAAAAGATTCATAGTTTAGGAACTAAAAACAGGAAACATCTGATAATATAGATTACAAATATGAAAAAGAAGTGGTAAGATATTGTACAAAATAAATGGTACTTTTTATTAATTAGAAACCCAACCTATGGTACCTTTTCAATTTGGTACTTTGAGTGTACTACTGGATCATAAGAAATGTTTTAATAGTGTACTAACCGCTAATATTTTGTAGAGTAATGTACTAAATCAAAATCAGATGATAGGTCAGTGTAAAAAACAACTTTAATTAACTCCACTCTTTATCTCAGTATAATATATACTTACTTTACATTTCCTGCAGGTGTACACAGCCATGCTGTATTTTTCGTCCAAAATCAAGCGATCACGAAGACGTCCAGAAGATTCTTCATCGGCTATATCATCGAGAGCAGCAGCAATTCCCGATCCCAATAGACTTTGTAACAGCTCAGCGCGTCCGAGCCAAATATCAGCCTTTTGTGATAATAAAACTTCAGAGAGCTCGTCAGTGGGCTTATTACTACCAACACTAGAACTTCCAGCATCAGAGGAAGATGCATCCTCCGAATCCTTACCACCTCTTTCATTACTTGGCAACTCAACTGCCTCGGGAATTTTCCGTATCTGGGATTTAGCGAAAAGCAGACCCTATGCCAAAAAATATATAATAGTATTTATTTCCTATCCTCTGTTTAATTCCAGGCTAGATTACTTGTTCTCATGTACAGGGACGTGTTCCTCTTGCGTATCGGAACGTCACTTTTAGTGCCCTGACATATCTAATATGTTATTAGGTCTTTTTGATGTAAAAAAATCACAAAAGAATAAAGTTAATTTGATTTAAATTAGCAATAAATTATATCTATTTCTAGAAATAATTATTTTACACTAATTTACGATCATTGCTTTGTTTTTGGAGTTTTTGAGAAAGGGGAAAAGGTATTAGTAACATTTCATATAGTAGTTCTCTATTTCAGAGAAGTGGCCTACCATTATAGGAAATCTAACTAAGAATAGTTCCCACACAATTTGGGACGAGAGAGTAATATAACTAAGATAGACTAGTTAAGCATTCTCCATGTTTCAACTGTCTATCACTCACGAGCTTACCATAGCCAGGAACATTGCAGTTAAGCCTACCCCAGTGTATTATTGCGTTTCCACACCCATACCTAAGGGCACGCGACCCAAGTAACATTGGGCTACATATTTCAGTACATACTGGTATTACAGAAAAACTACTTGAAACATCCTTGTCATTTTAATACAAATACAAGTCACTGGAAACGTTGAGTGCAAACCTGTACAAATGCTTCTGTAGCATGATATGCACGGCCAATAATTTCCATAGATGCACACTCAGGCAATTGTTGAGAGCTCAACACACTTTTCATCTGACAAATGCAAAGATCTAGAGCACCTCTGGCAGACACCAATTCATCAGAACACAACGAGAGCAATGCCTAGAATCAAAACAAGCAAATCCATGAGCAAATTTTTAAATTGAAGGAACATAGAAAAGAAAACCGAGAAAAGATTGAGCTGCCAATAGATACCACACAAGTAAACTTATCAAGTGGTGCTCTAAACTGTTACACCTGTACACTTTCACACTTCTAAGTTAAATAAATACATACATATATTCATATATATGCATACATATATTCAACCATACAATAGTTATGAAGGACCATATTGATGTGGTTTCTTACACAACTCTCCAAGTTCATGTGAATGGCTATTATTGTTTATATAATAATCCATACGGAAGCACTTGAGATGCAGATTTCAGTCTACACTTGCTTTTCAATTGAAATAGGCGAAGGAACAGCTTGTATTAATTTGGACAAGATACAGTGAGGAGGTTCATGGACTATTTTACTTACCTTGGCTCTATTTTATCATCATACTTTTGTGTTGTGATTAATAATATAGTTTGAATATTGTATCCCAACGAATCCACTTATCACGTGGACCCAGAACTAGTAAATTACACATGGATCAGTCTGATCTTACTCTGAAAAGAATGTTGTCAGGAGCACTTTCATATCGATGGGAAGCACGAACAACATCATCCTTAACCGTGTCACCAGTGAGAATCCACTCTTCAGCTATGGATATAGATGTTAGTCTTTCCTGTCCATCTATAGGATAAGACAACACTTGATCCTCTTGTATACCAGTCATTGCCTCCCAAGCAACTCTTTCAGATGGTGCTAACCCGGAACTTTTTCTCTTTCTATAAGTTTCTTTCGGAACACTCTTATTGTCGCTTGAGTTACGTGGCGTCCATGAAAAAGCTCGACGAGCCTCTTTTTGAAGGTTACTCAGACTGTTGGTAAAAGATGACTTTGTAGGTGTGCCTGTTCTTGTCTTCTGTCTTGCTCGTGGGCCTGACACTGATATCCGAGGCTCCTTCGAAGAAGATTGGACGTTAACGGTGATAGCTTTAGCAGCGTATTTGAGTATAATGTTGTTGTCTCTTAAAGAAGGAAATTCTTTCATTATCTAAAAGAAAACAGCATACACTAGTAAAAGGATGGAAAAAATAATTGTCATCAAATACAGCCTTTGCTGTTCGGCTGAAAATCAAACACACTGCACACTTTGAAATTCAATCAATATACCCCCGAGGTTTGGATACGTATCGTCGGCACTTCTTAAGTTATTTTGTATAAGTTTAAGGTAAAAAATATTTCTCCAGCCTTTATGTTATAATTAGCACTCTTTCTTACAGATGTTTACATAACTATTACCGAAATTATTGTTGTTAGTTTAGGGATTAAACAGATGTTCTTTTAACCTTTTTCACATATATATTCCCTTTAAATAAACATCGCTTTGGCTGATTTAAATCCAATTTGTATCAACTCAAGTTTTTATAGAAAAGGGAAATATGAGAGAAAGGATAAGAAAGTTTTTTCATCCCATAAATTTACCCACAAAAGAAGCCTACTTTAGAGGTAACAATGACATATTTTGGAACCTCAGCGTATTTGGTTAAATTTCAAATGTGTAGGTTTGTTTGAATTCTACTCAAACCTGAAAAGGATAGATTTGATGATTACTTAAAAAAATATATGTGCATCAGTATAAATAATGTTTCGTAGTAGCTATTTGTATTACAAATGAATAAATTCTAGCAAAGAGGAAAACCTGAGACACAGATTGCAACTGTTTTCTCATAAGTAGAACCTCTAAGATCAGATGAGGATGTTCGTGCAGGGAAGAACATCTTTGTTGCCATGGCAAAGGCAAAGCAGCTAAAACTCGAAGACCCAAAGCCCATGAGTTGAGCCGTGAAATCTCAGTCTCCGACAAGTTTCCATCTTTTCTTTTCAGGAAAAAGTGAACCTTCAAAACAACAACATATCACATGAGATGACTAATGGATTTTAAACAGTTTCAAGAAAGGGAAAACACCACATTCGTACACCATCCCATCAGCTTTTGACAATTAGTACACCATTGTAATAACTCACAATTTATAACTGAATCAAACAAGTAGTACACCAACATTAAAATCTAGCTTTTAGGCAAGTTAGTGTACTAATTCTTCCATTTTGTGTAAATTGGTAAGAAATAATCAATTTTGATTGGTGCACTAATTTTTCGATGGTGTCTAACATTGTGGATGCTTTTTCACTAATTGTTAAAAGTTGAAAGTTGGTGCACTAATTGTTCGATGGTGTCTAACATTGAATGCTTTTTCACTAATTGTTTAAAGTTAAAAGTTGATACATTGGTGCACTAATTGTTTGATGGTGTCTAACATTGTGAACAAGTCACAATATCATTAATTGTTAAAAGTTGAAAGTTTGCTGTATAAAGTGATATTTTCTTGATGAAATGCTTTTTTTCAAAACTTTTCATAAGAGATAAGGAAATAAAACTGTATCCTATTAACTACCACTGACACTTACAAGGAGCTGCTTTGACCGCAGATTTGGCAAGAGCTGCATTGCACCCATAGCTACAGGGAGGGCATCATCAGTGTCACGCAGAGAAGATAGAAAACGTGAAGCTTCTGCTGGACCGCCGCCGTTTAGAGGGTCAGCAACAAGTAGCTTCACGAGCTGGCGGCCTTGCAATTCTCTCCTTAAATCAATTGATAATCCCGCACTTTCTGCTACTTCCAAAGCAGCAGACACAGCTCCTTTTCCAGCTAATCGCAGAGCAAGACCCTCAGGATCCTCCTTGCACTCCATTTCAACCTGACAAGTTTGAAATTAACGTCACATCTGAGAAATTTTATACAAACCTCAAAGAGTTAAAAATTGGGTAATTTGCAAATAACCCCCACGTACTGTGAGTGTTTTGGAATAACCCTATGTACTTCCTATACTTGCAATGAAGCTCGATGTACTCTTTTTAGTTTTGCAATCAACGTCCATGTCCTATTTTATAATGACATAGCTTTGTTACCTTTGGTCCGTTTTGTATAAAAAAAATTGTGATGCGCGTAGTTTGTCAATATTTACGCATATAAAATAGCGGACAAAAAAACAATTGTTTTGAGCAGTCTTACTACAAACAAGTAAATTAAGATGGAAAACTATGTTTCTACCAAAAATCGGAGTAAACTTGTATTTGGTTACTTGCAATAGTATAAAGAACAAAAAAAGAATCATCCAAAACAGACAATTGAATGCAAAGTTATGCCCTTCTAAAATAGCATATGAGGATTGAGTGCTACATGTGGCTTAACTGAAAAGGTTGGAAGTACATGGGGGTTATTTGCATTCTACTCTTGAATAGTATATGCTTTTTTTTACCTCTTGCCAGCTGTTGAAGTGATCATCCGCAGATAGAATGTGTTTGTATCTTAAGAGAGCTTGTCTCATTTGAACTACCTGATAGCCAAATACACGTGCGGTTAGCATGACTCGGTAAATCCATTAATACAACTTCTGAAGTCACACACATAACTAATGCACCATATACCTCATTCTTAACTGGATCACCATCAGGTAAGTGGCAGCTACACATGATGATAACATCTAGGGCAGCATCCAAATCCCATCTGTGCAAATATCTGCATAAACAGTTAAAAGGACATTAAAAATCATGACCAATATCCACCTAAATCAGAATATACTCTCAGAGATTCATTTATCATCTATGTATACGAGATGGACTAAACGAAATATACGCAAGACACCACATGAAAAGTATAAACAACTGAAAGCTATCGGTCCCAAAAAGAAGTATAGAAGTAAAAGTTCCGAAACTGTGTTCATACACAAATATACCCTCCTTCCCAATTTGTTGGTTCACTTTTATAAAATAATATACTTTATGATACCTTGACCTTTATAAACCTTTTCTCAGACATATAAATTTAAGCAATTACTGTCATGAAGGCTAAAAGTGTAAATTCAATCCAAATAGTATATCACCAATAATAATGTTTCCTCATTATTTCTCTTTCCCCCATACATCTCATACAAAAGTGGGACAGAGGGAGTGGAAAATCACTTTAACTTCAGCAAGTGTTCATGAAAAAGAAGACGGTCTATAAGTACGTACTTGAGTGCAAGTCTAGCTGCAAGCTTTTTGTCTTTCAATCTCAGACAATATTGCCAACTATTGCTCCAAGAGCTAAGCCCTGAAAATTCTTGAGATACCCCAGAAATTAAATTGTTTTCTTCACCATGTTCGATAAGGATCTGTAGTAACCTATCAGATGCTCCATTACGTAGACAACGATCGGAAACTGCAAGTGCATCCATAAGTTTTCCTTCCTCAATTGACCTGTTTCAGCATATAAACCATTTAGTTTCTTTTACGGGTTTATACACCGCTTTGTGTATGATCACGAGTTATTATGAAAGTCGATTCTAAAGAACAAAGTAAGAAGTGACCCACAGAATTATTAAAAATGAAAAAAAGAGGGGGGAAAAACTAGTTAAAGGTGAAGACTAGCTAATTCAATGCTATATACTAAGGCATAAGCCATTCATAAATTTAAACCCGACACATGTTCCTAATGCAGACACATGGAAACTATAGCCTATATTGTAAGATGCATCATCATGGAAGCCGAAATTGTTAGAGATACCCAATGATCGAACTTTTTCTCTTCTACACAGTGGAATTTATCTACGTTTATAGACAAAAGTGAGAAAGTTGCTCTACTCAGATTTCCTTTTCGTAACTTTAATTTTGTAAAGTTAGTAAAATGAAAGCATATGAAGGCAGACATCCTGCTTCCCTTTATAATAGTTATACATATGCCTTGATAATGTGCCTCTGTCGTCCATGTCGGATACAGTGGGCGTGTTTAACAGGATACAATAAATCTAACGTTCAATTATTCTGTAAAATTCTTGGACACCAAAAAAATATGTGCCGTCACGTTGCCAAACAGATTTAATACCTATCAAATGTAGCAAACTAAAATACATAGTTCATTTCACATACCTTATATATGCACACTGTTTTACTAGCAAATTTTCTCCCAAAGGACATGTAGTATGTGAATATAATCATTTGCTTGGTACTCATGTATAATGTTTGTACATTTGCTTCTTAGAGTATTATACAAGTTTGTTTGGATGGTCATACGGACTCCATCTGTCCCTTTAAACAATTGCAACACGTTAAACTTTCCAACTTCAAGTTAAAAGCTACTTACCCTCCAAACGAAAAGTTAAAAGCTACTCATAAAAAGAGACACGGAAAAGTCAATTGATACGACTAATTAGTACTGAAAAGAGTTATCTCATCCCTTGATAGTAACAACATTATTTATTTTATAAATTTACCAAAATATTGATTATCTAGAAGACGTCACTAAGATAAGTGTTTAAGCCATTTCTACAGCTACCAATAATATGTATACATGCTTGACTCTATCATCAATAAATTGACTTAAATTCAATTGCCACTGTTTCATAGGAATAAGTGTATATAATCCAACTCCTTTGCTTAACTGCCGCAACAACCCCATCATACAACAAAACATGAGGATGAAAGTATGAAGTTCCGAAAAAGACATTATAGTCTTATCTGGTTGCAGACTTTAAGCTGAGATTATTTGCTTATTCACATAGAAGATGGAAGATATTTGGTTGACGATTTTATAAGCTTTTCTGATACTCTTGCCCAGAAGAGCTAAAATTTAAAGCTGGATGAACCCAGTTTTTTCCCCAATTTTTTTTAAAAAAAAATCAGCTAAATTGCCAAACAGGGATCATAATTCTTCATTGAGATGATACGAGATGCTCCTAAGACAAGGAAACTAATATTACCTTTCAACTGCTTTCTCGTAAGGTCCCTCGTTATCCCAATTAAGAGAGAGAAAATTCCTTGAATCAATATCCACAACACCAGATTTCGGTGAATCATGCCAATTATCGGAAGCGGCAAATGCTGAATTATTGAGATCAGGCAACCCTGTTGATATATTAGCACCAACAGCTATATCTTCAATCTCCGACTCTGTATCACTATCAAGTTCACGAACACGCTTGATAGCATTTCTTGTTTCAGATTTAACCAAACCTTTCTCAGTTTCATGTTCAACTGTTTCAGCAAATTCCGCAACACGCTGTAGGTTTGCCTGCATTTGTATCCACCGGTTCAAAGTCGGGAACCTGTATGGAATAAATAGTAAATGAGGAAATAAACACAGGAATCGAAATAAAGGAATTTTCTGATTATCAATATTTGAAGTTAATTTAAGTTCTATACACCCTGCTACAACGATCTTTGGTTCTATACACCCAACTAAAAACCTTTTAATTAGTCCACCAGACCTTTAAAAAAGTCTTGTTCCGTCATATTGTCCGTCAAGTTGGGTGAATCAAATTGGAGAATCAAGATAGGTGGGTATACCGAAGTAACAAAACTGTAATTAATCTTAAAGAAAAAATCCACGCCACATCACATGGCATTCAATTTGACTGAAAAGGTCGCGGAGTGTACTAAATGAAGAAAAAAATGAAAGATCGGTGCACAAATTAAAAGAGCTGTTGGCTTGGAGTGCTAATTGAAAATTCGTGATAGGAGGGTGTGAAAAAATGTAAATTAACCTCAATATCTTCTTTAAAAAATAAGCCTCAATATCTACTAACACATACCTCTCAGACTGGTCAAGGGAAAATTCATAAAACAACCGGTCATCATCTGGAGCCTGAACTAATCCATCACTTAAATAATTACCAATAGTTGAGTCACTGCCACGATAAAGTATGCCACTACCAAACACACACGCTAAGACTGCTCTCACAGGTGAGATTTTCACAAGATGTTTAACGATATCAAACTGGAGTGGATATAGAGGGATTCCAGGTATAGATGAGGACCGACTATAAGTATTAGGTTTAGCATCTCTAGAGGAAGGGGAAAGTAGTTTACTATCTGGAATACTTTTAGGAGAGAGAGGAGTTACAGGAACGCAAGCCCAACCATGTGCAGAACGTGGAGGATAGACAGGCGGCACACATGCTGATATTACTTCATGGACAAAATCTGCAAACATTATCTCTGCTACCTTTGAAGCTGCATCAGTGCTGCCTTGTTCAAAAACCAAACGGGTCAAAAGCTGCAGGGATGTGACAAGTAGAATCTATCATTTAGCAGAAATTTCTAGTCATAGTGCGCTATGTTAGCCAATTAAGTTGAAAATTTGCAGCAGCGGTAACTTGTACCACAAAGCAAACGAAGTGTTTCTTATGAATCAAAAAATAAATAAATTAAATATAAATGAGATGTACCAATCGCCATCGCCCACTAAAAACTTATAAAACCGTTGAGAATAAAAAACAACAACAAAATTCGAGAAACAAAGGTGCTACAATTTTTTTGCATGATGAAGCAACCATTCCTATACTTTTTACTCCATTCATCTATAACAAACAAAAGAATATAAAAAGAGTGAAAACAGTGACGCAGATATAGCGTATTGATAGTGTCAAGGTAGTAGCTACTACCTTACTTTTTGTACATTAAACTATTACATGCTTTACCATTCCATAAATCTCTTTAGTCCTTCAATTTCTATGGTATTGCTCATGTAAAAGATGGTAAAGCGTCCCACGTTGCTTGTGAATTTATCTAGTTTTTTTTTTATTATAATAGATTCCCCCTCCTTCCCCTAATAGGTATATGTGATTGAAGCTATTTTAGTCTGGTTTAACTCCGCAATTTATATAAACTTATTGAGCGTTCGTTGAGTCAGACTTCAATTGGGGGTTTGGAGTTTGTTAATACCCCGTGTGTATCGATTTAGCCTTGGTTTATAACGGGATCCCCTCTTTCCTAATAGGTCCTTCTAGTGAGAAGTGTGTGAGCTTAAATAACTCCAGTATCAAATAATCATAAATGTTTTAAGCCATACGCCTAAGGCCTTTAGCACTGCAATACTTCTTCAAAACTAGAAAATAATCAAAGCAAAGTGCCGGGGCCAATCTAAGAAATGTGTGCTCATCCATGGGATGAAATTTAAAAACACCAAAAAAACAATTTATCAGGCTTGCAAAGAGTAAAGACCGTTGTGAGCAAGATTTAAATAAGAAAATTTAATACAAAGACAGCTAATTTGCAAGATAAGAAAGGTAAAAGGGAAGCATAATTCTTTCACTTACATCTTTTGGCCACTCATACACGAGCGAGAAATAGTTGAAATCATGAGTAGTATCAGTGCCATCAACTATGTCTCCAATTGCAGCAATATGGAGAATAAACTGTGAAAGGTGTGTTGTTGGCTTGGCATTCAACGGACCAAACATTCTCTTTCCAGAATTTGTGGCCTCATCTTTCTGAACTTTAGTTTCACCAGCTGTGGAATAAATAGATTCATGTTTTCTAACTCTTAGTCCAAGGCCAAGGACCCCCTCTTTGTCAGTATTCATGAGTTTCCTCTGAGGATGTGAGCTTTCCCCTTTCATATAATCTTTCTCCATCTCTTCGTCAGCAATAGCTCGAGCAACATTATGCAGCTTACCTAAAGTTTACTAAACATGTGAGACTTATATACCCCGCAGACAGGGAGTAAATTTGTACATTTACCAAATATTTGGTGGCATAAAATTTGACCTAGTCACAATAAGGCTCGATTCTTAACCCAATACCGAAGAAAGGGAAAACACATAGGTGCTCAAATTGAACGAGTGAATATTATCACGGTTACTAGAAATATAGAGGAGATTATCATGGAACTGAGGGCAAACAAAATATTAAATTGGAAGTTTTCAAATAAATTATATTTTTAATTTTAAGGGAAATTGATGAGAAGAGTTGAAATATACAGTTTTCTTATTTTACAAAGGAAACAATCTAGGAGCTGTAGAAGACAGGGAAGTAGAAGATGGGGAGATAGAAGATTGTGAAATTATTTTAATTATAGATGTTTGAATAGCGTATATGATAAAGCAATAACTTTGGTCAGTGGCGTTATGCTTTTCAACAATAATATAATAAGTAGAAGATATTAAATATTGGACACTTCGTTGGTATTTCTTATTACTCGGTATTATTCTTGTTCGGATTACAATTTTTTATTACACTTGTGATCGGTATAATAACTTAATATTGGTCTTTATTTTGATCTTGGTCTTTATCTTGATCTTGGTTGCTCGGTCTTTAATCTTGCTCGGATTGCTTTCTAGTGAGATAAGCTCTGACAGATTTCTCTCTTTTATCTTCTTCTCTCTATATTTTTCAGACAGATTTTTTGGTCCTCCTTCCAGTGAAGGTACTTGGCTATTTATAGGCAATTATGCCTCATAGGATGTTGACAAATGTCTCCATCTCATGCGTCACTTCATGGGCTTTTCCATTGTGGGCCTTTACTAATTGGGCTAAGATAGTTATTGTATAATTGCCCATCCCTAAGTGTGGAAAGTACTCTTATACCATGGGTTTTATTATTCAAGCATTGGATACCTTCTAATAATGTTTGGGTTGATTCATACCCGAATAGATATATTCGGGTCTAATTTTTGGGTTCTATCAATGTAATATATCCAAAGCTCAGCGGCTGTTCTTTTGAGGCTTTCTTTACGGTAATGCTGCCTCCATCTTTTGTTGTTCGCTACAACTTTAATATAAACTACTGGTTTTACCCCAAAATGAGAAATAATGGATTTGTCAAGGTTAAAACTACCAAAAGATTAGACATGTTCGGAAAGGTATCTATTTCGGGCAACATAAGGTCCGCCATGTTTTATTTGTTTGTAGAGAAATCTTACAAATTTTTACTTCAAATTACTTGATTGATGTCAATTTAGGTAAGTACCTAACAATGTGTGAAACCTGAGAAGAAGTACAGGGCCTGGGAATATCGTTTTTAATGCAGGAATAGTTAACAATTGCTAATTCGGTAATTCCAAAAATAAGGATGGTGAAGTAGCATTTTTCTTTCGCATCAGTAACGATTGATTGCCCAGAAAAATTAGATGAAAGTGTAAAAAGTTGTTAAAATATTACCACTCAGAAACTGTCGCTTCCCCATGTGAGCATCTTCAATCATCTGTTGTAACATAGCCAGAGCACGATCCCTATACTGCTGAGATAACTCCTTTGGTGAAAGAGCCACAATCTCCTGAAGAACCGGAGGATTATCCTGAAACAAATAAATATTAAGGCTAAGGCAAAAATAACAATGTATTACAGGTTCAAAAGAAATTTAGGATTCTTGTTTCTTTATTTTTGGGTTTAATTTAAGGATTAGGGAATTTTTCTATAAGGGATTGGTTTAAAAACTGGAAATTGGTCTAGTACTACTAATATAACACGATGGAGGAGCTAACTTGGAATGTAAATTTAATAGAGTGCAGCTTTGGTAATCACGCCATGAAAAAGCAGTTCATTCTTTTATCAGTTTTAGTAGAAGTACCATAGCATGGTGTTAGAGCCAGGTTGAGGTCCTGGCATTGATAGCAAATTAAAAAGTTTATTCCATTTGGTTGGATCAGAAAGTAGGCTCTTGTTGAAGATATAAAATGTATCAATACGGTACTTTCTAACAGCTTGGAGTTTTGGATGTGATGACGGTTTAACCTTGTCCTTCTCCAGAAAACATCCGTGAAGACCAGGAGAACAAACTATAAAACCATAAGGAAGCTATTTGAAGACAAAAATCTGATAAGTAGAAACTAGTTACAAAGCAACTTCTCCAGTGTGAAATGACCACTTGGTCCAGAACAAGATGGGAAAATAAAATAAACACATTTGCTAAACTAAACCAGTATTCTATTTTGTTTTATTTTTTGACATCTATGCTTAAGCGCTCCGCATTCTTTTTTAGAGTTATGCAATCACTATAGAGTCCTACGTCAGAAAAAGACTGGTCAAATAGTTGGTTTATTATGCATAAAATATGTTTTAGGTTAATAGAAAATCAACTAAGATTAGAAATATTATACAGCTACATTCAGAATGCTAACACTGATGTCTCCAAGAGGAAAATATATCAGCTATTCAGATTATTCCCAAGAAATCTACATATCATGTGTCCGCATGTCTTCCTGCGAGCCGCTTACGTATCTGTTTCTCATTTCTATATTTTCCCAAGTTAGAGCACAATCTTCTTTTCCTAGACAAGAGAATTTAGTCCCAAATGATGCGGCCAATTTTCAGCAAAGCTTAGCTATAGTGATTTTGGTATTTTAGCTATCATGTTACTATTAACATTTATACTCTTACTTTCTGCTTAGTTCAAAACTCAAATTCTTTCTTAGCTCTGAAGGGTTCCATAAAAGTCTACAAACTATGTGAATAAGCCAACAACAGTATATCCTTAAGATTTACTTCTTACCTACAAAGGAGACTAGTGTTTTTCAAGGTATTGATTAATACAATCAATATGAACATGATGTGAAACACTTGGGCAACAAACGAATAATCTATATATACTCGAATCTAGACAAACAAATGGCATGTTCCAGTTCACGCCCATCTCTAGCTCTTTAATATCGAAGAAAACATTACTTCTTACTTAGAAAAAGGGTAATCTGAATCTAGAAGGACAGTCTCATAGAACGTGGTGATGAAGTTTCATGGACGAAGCAAAAGGAAAAGTTAGGGTTTCATTGGAGGTGGAAGCACATATAGAAGGGAAAAGGAGAAGAGAGACAACTTCGGAAATTCTTTACAATTTAGACAGCCAAACACCCAAACTTACGGAAAGTCGAAACAAAAGAACACAACTCGCATGGACTTCCCAGGTAAAGGACAAGCTTAGATACTACTTCTTTATACCTAGTTAAATTGAATGACACTGCCTTAAAGCTCTTGGATTTTTAACTAATTCATTTGCATTATTCATGAATAAGATCCACTAAAATAAATTCTGATGTTTTAGGATTATAAAACTATTGGTCTTCTTCAAATGAATAAACCGTGCAGTAAAACACATGCTATGTGTGACGTTCCCCGACTTTACCTGCTCAAGTAATTCATGCAAACACTTGAGGACACGTCTGGCGACGGAAATAATGCCAACTTCGTGAATTTGATCCCAGTAAGTTGAACCAGATTTTGGAGCACCGCCAGGGTATATTTCGGATAGCATTATCTGAGCCTGCATGTGGAAATATCTTTTTGTTCAAATATATTTGAATGAGTAACACATGAGAAACATAGAAAACAGGCAGACAAAATAAAAGTAAAAAATATACAGTCCATAGCTTGCTTGGTTTTCTAAAGCGATCTTTATTCATGTAAAGCTCATACGTTGCGACGACTTTATGTTAAGCAAAACTTAAATGTATTATATATCTGGAAAAAATGAAGTTGTGAATTATCTTGGAAAAATATGGACTCTTTAAGTACATCCTCAGATTTCAACAATTAGTTTACTAACACTCATGTGGAAATGTTAATACAATAAATTTCTTCACAATTTTTTTCTTTCAATATTATATCTTTTGAATTCTAGAACTATATTGTAGGGATGTAAAATATTCCTGGCCGGCAGGCCCCTTCAGCGATGGGCCCAACACAGCCTCAACCGACCAGCCACCCGGCTATTTTTTTTCACCATTATTATGCACACACACACACGCGCGCACACACACACACACATATATAATATAGGAATTACTTATTAAGACATAAGATCTGAATAATAGTATAAATGTAACAAAAAATTATACTTCTGTTTGATCATTTACAACTAAGGTGCTTGTTAGAAAAATCTTGTTGATAATGTTTCTCTTAATTACCCCTCCAAAATAGTTGATTTCTTTACAATTTTTTGGTTTTCAATTACGATAATAACTTTTATAAGGGTTTCAATAGGAAGAGGTTGGTGACTAGGCGGACTCTAGTAGCAGGCAGGTTCAGCAGTCATATTTTTATTTTTAACAATAATGAACCCTCACTTTGGAGGTACCAGGGATCTGACTCTGGTGGTGAGAGGGGTATACTAAGGTCCTAGCCACGCGGGGGAACCCACTTTGCTCAGGTATAGCAGTCAATCCGGCAAGTGATTTTACTGTTTTCTCTTTATGCACAGAGATATTACGAATGTTTTATGTCTGATATGGCTAACATTATACTTACAAAAATCAAAAGAAACCTACAAGACAGGGAATGTGCTTGCGTAAAAACACTTCATAATGTTGGCTTAGAAGCCAATTTACCTGAGCCAGAAGCTTTTGGGACATAGTTGTAGACTTGGCAGAAGATGCAGCAACATCAATGCACAATAGAATCTGAAGGAAAACAGAAAGATTATCAGCCAGGTGGATATCATCATATCACCCACTTGTAGACCAAAGATGGGGCAAAAATTACCATCTAGTTGAGATAAAGAGATGAGTGCGACCATTTACCACAGAGAATGAGATACAAAAAAATTGCCATTAAAATCACTTACAGCTGCAAGAGGGCCTAACTGAGACCGTAACGAAGAAAAGTCTATATCTTGGCCAGCTGCTGTATCATCAGCTGCACGAGACACTGCATCCTCCACCTGTAAAGGCAATACCACTGCTCCATGAGAAAGAAAAAGTTACGAAGAAAACATTTCAAATGCCATTAGATTTATATACAGGCAGGGTCCACCTAACCACCTCCTTTTAGGGGTATTTCGAAAAAAGACAACAAAAAAACTGACAAGATATAAAAATACAGTCCTTGGAAAATTAAAGAAATGGAAATTGGACAAGCAACCACACTACACTATTATTTAAATTCTTGTAAAAACAAAAAATCCCACTCCCACGCGTAGTCAAACAATTCAAGATATTTTAAAAATCAAAGTCATGTAAAATGCAAATGACCTACAAGACCGTCCCTCGGACAAAATTCTGAGTAAATAAAGCAAGTTTATGGACGGTGGCGGCGTAAATAATCTCACCAAGTATAACACCAAATACAAGTTCAGGTGCCAAACAGTCCTAACAAAAAGAACCAACAGTTTATATGGGGAAAAAACATCGTGACAATTTTATATGAAACGAAACAAAACTATCAAATTCTGAGAAAACAAAATTGTTCTTTTGTTGGGCGAGGATAGGTTTCTATGCACAGATGTCCACTTGAATAAATGACACAGGACGGATTAAACACTCCAACCCACTAATGCAAAAACTGAAACAGCAAAGAAGGAATACTATGCTAAGACGTATATGATGTGTTCCTACTCCTATTACGATTACATAGCAACGCATTTGTTATGGATATGCTCTTAGTTTCTTCGTGGATTTGGAATATAAACGAACAATGCAATCTGTGGTTTTACACTGCAAGCATTTATGTTAAATTAGTTATAAAGTGTGAATTTTACATTACATGTATCCGGATGATTTTACTATCATTCCATATGCATCCCTATAGAATGATCTTGTTGACTGAGAATCTGGCTGTTGAAATGACAAGAACACACCTCCTAAAGAAGATCTATGATACAAGATCGTCTGTCAACAGCACCACGAGTCCACCTCATACTAAAGCCACTTTGTAATAAAAGAGCAAGGAATTTTACAGTACTTGTTATGACCTTTTTATCACAAAACTAATGGCATAATACAAGTCTAACGTTAACAAATTCAACATTCTATTAATCGTAACTTTCTTGGTTTGAGATGCACAAAATCAGATTAGGGTACTAAGGCGATCCCTCTAATAGTTTAATGGGTAGGGAAAGATTGAAGTCAATATTTATCAACTTCGACATCCAAGATAGGTAAGTCAAATAATATGAGCAACTATACGTTCCACACTTATCATCTTAGGTAAAAGATATCATGGATCTCGACTCACAAGGAAAAAAGACTAAAACGAAGAAAATAGAGAAAACCATGATTAAAAGAAATTGGTAGAACATCTTATGCATATCCACAAAAAAGGAGTACAATAAGCTATAGATATAAGACCGTAGTTTCGACTTACAGATGCTCTTCTGAAGGCACCAGCAACCCACTCAGCTAATTCAAGTGTTACTTTATCTTCTGGAGGTAAACGAAATCGATGAACAGCCTCTTCGCCTATGTCATATTTCGCTCTTTGCATGCAACTGCAATTATAAAAACAACTACATGAAAAGGACGCTTCTATCATATCAGAACAGTAACAGAAGCAAGTAGGTGGAGAAAAATATGGTTAACCAGAAAGAAGAATTTAGCTCATTAAGGCCACTTTTGTTTATTTCTGCATTAAATAATTATCTTAAGTTAAAATCTCATTAAGATAATAGACTGAGATCTATCAAAAAGAAACAAAAAATACTGAACTAATGGTAAGTTCTGGAAGATTAAATCGTGCGTCACTATGAATTTCTAACATACTGTTGCCATCTGTACATGTCAAATAGAAGCTTGCACCGTACTCAAAACATTTACCAATATCAAACTTGGTTCCTAGTTCACAAGTAACTAAGAAAGAGAGACCACAACAGCAAGGGCCAGAGTAAAAAAAATTTGAAAAATGTTTAGATGTCAAAGAAAGGGAAAACTCTATTCGACGAAACCAACTAGAGCTTACACACTACCTGATCCATCCTAAACCCATATATAATGCATGAATATGAAAAGCAGAATTTAAAATCTTCTGCAATGTATTAAATTAAATTAAAGCAAAGCAGAACTTACAGATTGAGTAACTTGGATGGAGCGGCACGTAATACAGTCAGGGCCTCCTTCCATCTCCATTGCCGTTCCGATAATGGTAGAAGTTGTTGTAAAATTGTCAAACGCCATTCCCAATCTTCAATAAAGCGTCTAGCATTTAAAATTCTCCAATCTAAAATGTGTATCCCATGAGGAGGTACATTACCGGTATCCGGTTCACATCCAACGGATGGTAAATTCTGCATTAATATATCTAGTACCATCGATATAAATGAAACAACCATATTGTGTTCCCCTTCAAATGATTCGGCATATTCCCCGGTGTATAAATTAGACGAAAGATATTCTGTCAAATTGAGAGAGAGGTCATCCATATTTAAGAGCGAGATCACAATGCTTACCATCCATATCTGCAAATGTTCAAGTACATTACACTGAGCATATCAGTGATACTGATATGTTACGTCTTCGACAACTAAGTTGGGGAAGAATATCGCTTATGTACATCAACCTATCAGCTTCTAACAATTGGTATATTCTGACTATTTCTTTTCACAATTTAGACATAGGTTAACACAAAATCAAAAAGTAAGCAATTACTACGCCAGTATTAAGGTCCAAGACTTTTAAGCACTTTTAAGAGAGATGATGCGTAGATTAATGTTCACAAGGTGAATAATGGTATGTAGTATACTACTTGTTCAGTTTTGTGTTAGATATTTTTCTAAATAGTGAAGCACCGAAACTTATAAAAATGAAAAACTGATTATTAAAAGCTGGTAGTAGTCTGGAGTACAGACGTGATGCTCCCTTATTTAGGTTAGAGAAGCAACACTTTCTGACCTTAAGAACACGTATTGGCGAGATGACAGCAAAATTAGCAATTTAAATAGTGAAAAGCGCACACAACCTTCCGCGGAAGAATATTGATAGCTTCTAGATGAATTTTCAGGTCTTTTAGAAAGAATAAAGCCATTTGGTGATGACTTCCAGCTTCATCTGTTTTTTCCATGGCTCCTAGGGCAAGAACAGCAGATTCAAGAGCATAACGCATATGCATAAGCTCAATATCTTCCATCCTACTCAGCATAATAAAAGAGGAGTACGAAATGTGTGATTAGAAAGGAGAAAATAACACGGGGCGTAAGAGCACTGAAAAATGAGTCATCCACGTCTGGCAATAATCATCATATCAAAGATACACATCTGATAACAAACATTTCCCATACACAATAAAGGGTAAATTCAAAAGAATACAACAGCAATTATAATTTAGAAGCCTTAAAGATGCAAGGAGAAATGTTAAATGAGCTGAATAATACGCCAGGCAAATAATGATGATCCAGCATACTGGTTTGCTTAAAACTGTATCTCTTTCAGCCAACATACACAAAACATGATATTTTGTCTGACCAAAATTGCCCATGCATTTAAAAAGGGAAAATCAAGAGTATAACGACATATAATATATACTGAAGTTTTCAAGATGCACAGGGAAATGTTAGACTGAACCTTGAAATTAATGATGAATTAACATACCGGTATGCTTAATGTTGTATTCCTCTGAGCCTAAGTATGCGGAACATTTTGTCTAAAATCGATTGCAGCAGTTTAGTAAGAATCTAAATAACCAATCAGATATTACTTCATCTATACCTCTTCCAGGATGCTATTGTTGAAGTAACTGGCTGCATGCTAATCAATTCAATTGCATCTTTGAATTTTATGCCAGGAACTACATCGAACAAAACCTATTAAGACGGAAAAAGGTAAGTACTTGCTGCAAATAATAAGATCTGAAATAATTGAAATGAAGCAACATATAGAAAATTGTGAACAGACACAAAGTGGTGTATCATAGGAAACTAGGGTAAGACCGTAAGACAAAGGAGTACAAGTAGACGGACTGGATTCAATTAGTGGATTTCTAGGATCTTTTTCTAGTCAAATCATAAGAACTACAAAGTTGATATCTGAGTAGAGTTACTAGAGCATTAAGGAACTAAGTCGGAAATGACACTTATTGGACACTAACACTAAGGTGTTCTATGAATTGATTGTAATTTTCCCACATGAGGCAATCAATGGATACTTGAAGTAAGCTGCTTCTCATTGTGAACAAGGAGTCAACTATAAGGAAAGTTAAGCACCCACCAGAGCTCATCATAGACTTGATAAAAAAGACAGCGTTACACTTTCCACATCGCCAAGAAAATGAAGCACAAGCAGGAACAAAAAACCTTGATCTTGGAAAGGTAAGATAGTTATAGACGTAGATGGTCCAAGAGGCCTCTAGTTTATCAAGTAGTACATTTAAGGCCTATGGAAATATAGTTACTAAATAAGTTAAGATTATTCACCTATTAAACTTAGTTTGATTCACAAAATGGTAAAATACTAAAAAGCCAAGTTAGTAGGAAGTTCTACAGAGATGTATCCTCAGTTTCAAAAAGACTTCTAAGACATGTGCCAGTTTATATACTAATGGTGTGCTTCACTATATCGTAATGTTACAATTTCAACAAAAGCAAATGAACCACGAGTTAAGTCTTACCCGCAGAGGACCTTGAACAGATAATCTTTCCAGCACAAAGTTTTCAACAAAAGGATCCAAGTGATAATTGTCAATCACAAATGGTTCTGTTCGAGACAACAATATCGATGATTTTGAGCTCCAAGATTGACCAGAATTGACACAGGCAACAAAGGAGGCAATATCAAGCTGATAACATAGAGTATCACATAAATGCTCAACAGATGAAACCTGTCACATAACAAAGGAGAACAATTTTACGCTGATGTTACTATGAAGGTCTTTCTTCAAAGTACATGAATTGGCACCATCCATAACAAAGAAGGATCAAAGGAAGTGAAAGATCTGTCACTCTGGAGAAATGTTGATGCCAAGTTATGTTTAGCATCCAAGATAATAGCTTAAGCTTTAGATGACCCACATCTGGCTAGCTAAATGGTTTTTTTGGCTAATAACTAGCTATATCATATATTAGCCATGTACCAGGCTAGTTCATGCATAGCTAGATTTAATACACTAAATTGGATAGCTATTTTAACATAGCAAAAGAAGTATAAGAAAGCTAACTATACTTCTTTTTTACCCAAGTGGACCCATATATTAAAAACACAATTCAAACCATTGTATTTATGTAGGCCCAACAAATAATGAATAAGCAAATGTGGAAGGAGTTTTTTTTATAAATAAAATAGAGAAAGTGAGAGAGAGCCTGAGATATTTTGTAAAGTTAAAATGAGTAGCTAAAACTAATAAAGTGATGTTTTGTGTTAAATTTGAAGAGGATGATACATAGGCTGATACGGATGCTCATATTATAATTATTTTCATCATTCCCCTCATGGAATATTCTTACCCAAACGATTGAGGTTCAATTGGGTAGTAGTTAGACTTGACTACAGTGTGACATCGGTGTGACCTCAGTGTGCTCTAATCATGTTAAGTGATGTGTATCACTGTCATCTTACCTAGAAGCTTAATCAATTAGGGAGCACATCATATCAAAACCATTTAAATTACTTAAAATCTGTAAGTTAATTTTTGTAAAGATGATACTGGTAGAATGAAAAGTGAGAACGAGAAGACAACCACAGAAATCTCCTAGAAGAAGTATAAGAACGGGCCATATAGCTACTAACTTATAGAACATAACTGAAAATTTTACATCTTACAAGTGATGTTTAAATTACACAAAAAAAATAAAAATTCTTAGGTATGAAACAGAAGAAAATGTGTAACCCAAAAGCTTACCATAAATTGATACCTCTTCCAGGTAAAATAATAGAGGTACAAAACCACATCTCACGTATAGTGTGGGAAAAAGATTTACCTCATCCAATTGATTCCCATACAGCGAAGACTCTTGCAGCCGCAAAACTTGAGATTTACTTGTCCACAGGACTTGCATAAGTTTTTTCCTCAAAGTTGTTTTTCCTGACAATAAGTCCCAACCCATGGCAGCTACCAGAGGTTGCAGTCGTGGAAACAACGAAAGGACCTATTTGGAGACAAAAACAAAACAGGCACAATATTATTGAAAAGAAGCACAGATATTAAGGGCGGAAAAACATGAATTTCAATTTTTTACTGGCTCACTTGACATGTAGAGAAAAACGTACAGTGCTAGCCTCTTGAAGATTCTCTCTTTTAACAGCAGAAAGGGCTGACTCCATTACACATTCTAATATATGCAACCCCGATACACGGGCGTAATGGTACATGTCTCTCATGCACGAAGAGGATGCTATTCTCAACGATGAATCTATTTCATCTAAATTTGTCTCGGTTTTTAAGTTTAGAACAAAACTTCGAAGATATTCAAGGGGTGGTGGAAGGTGGCTGTCATCTGAATTTCTAAAGACCTCAATTTCTTCAATAAGCAATTCATCATGAATAACCTACAGAAAGCCAGCTGTTTTGCATAAGAAATACATCAACAAAATAACATGTAAGAACCAGACATGAGATGAAGCCTTTGAATTGTTCTAGCGTGTAGACTTGATGTAGGATGTCATGGCTACATGTCTGATTCTCTACAAAGTAGTGTAACCGTCTGCACAACACTATCAATATATGAGGGTACAACAATTTTCCTTCCAAATCAAGGGTTTGCAATACATCAATAATTCCGGATTAATATGGAAATAATCACTTTTATTATGCTTTCCAATCAAAATTCGCTTTTATATAGAATAATTAACAATTTTCCAACTAATCCAGTATCTAAGCGAGACGCTATATTTTACTTCATTCTACATTTCTCAAGATTTCAAAAACACAAAACGGGTACAAAATAGCAAAACGTGGTTACTTTGGGGTACAAAACAACAAAAACTCCTTGTCAGAATTAATTAACTGATAATTTTTATATTGTTAGTAAAATCTTCTTTTGTTTCTTTAGGGTAGATGGGGAGTATCTTTCTTTGCAACAAAGATACATAACTCCCATACACCATTAGGCATTAGCATAATGGTATCTTCCTATTTGAAGCCGAGTGAAAAATAAGTAAAGAGCATGCTCATTGGAAAAGCTAACATGAACAGTTCAATAAAAAAACTGGGCTGTTTGAAAGTCAAAGAAAGCAATAGAAACATGGTTCCAACCGTTTTAAAGAAAATACATAAACCAAAAGTCGTTTGGATTAAGGCATTAAACAACCTGAATCATTTGAACAAGATGGGTGCAGCTAGATGAAATGGCTTCTCTATAAATCGACAGCAACCTCTCTCGCATGGCAAACCATGTTTCTCCGTATTTGTCCTTCCTCATAACTAACCCCTTCAATAGATCATGCATAACCATTCTACAGATAATATAAAAGAAAGGTGAAGAATTAGTCTAAAGCAGAAAGAGAAGTTCAGATAATTAGTATGTTATGATTGACGACAACAAACTGCAATTGCAGCATACACTGAACCCTTCTTCAAAGCCTCACGATAATTTCTTTTGGAAGGTTCTTTACTAAAAAAGACATTACATAACGGGGCTGATCCATTACAAAACCACAAAAGGAAACAAAAGAAGAATAAAGTAACGAAAACTACACCCTCAATTCCTTCACAATCCGAAGGTTTAATATTCTAAGTACACTGGATGGTCAAATTCCTGCTGATGCTAGCAGCCAGTAGCGAAGCCAAGAATAGTACATCGGGGGTGCAAAAATTCAAATTCAAGAATAGTATGTTACGGGGATGCCGGGGCGGTGGCACTCTACCTCATTACCTAGTTCTTTCTCTGATAGCAGCATTCCCAAATCTATTCCAACCGGTTGACACAAAATAATCTGAGACAAAATATAATGAGCACCATATCTTCTAAAGTTCCATTCTCCCCAAATGACATTAATTTTTTATGACTTTAAATTGTTTAACTCATACAAGCCTACGGATGGTAGATACACCATCATAATTTGAAATGATTTACGGGCTCAAGAAACGCAAACACAGAATACACATGACGCAAATACGTACTGGCGTCTAGTCTTCCTTCAAAACGTATTCCACTACGGAAAATATGATTATAACAAGGATATTCAATAGGAACACGTAAAAAGTTCTAAAAAGTTCAGGGATAGAAAATGCAACACAGCCTGAGGTGATTACAGACTACAAGATGTAAATCAACACGTACTGTTAGTTTTCTTCAAACCGTATTCCCGGTGGAAAAAAAATATAACTGAAACAAGAATTGTATGGCCTTACAAAAGGCAAACACTGAATACCAATTATGTTAAAATCAACACATACCGGTACTCGGTTTTCTCCACACCATGTTCCAAGTGAAGAAACCGAATGTGGGAAAACGCCCCTTCCACATCATCACCAACCAAACACCTTTTTATAGCATCCAAATGAGTAAGCTGAGTTGTCTTTTGCACCAATCTCAAAACTCTCACATACTCTTCCTCCTCCACGTTATCGTCATCTTCAAACTGCTTCTGAATATTCTCACACAACACATGAAACAAATCAGTGTTTTTCGGTACCAATTCCCTCAAAGAATCAATCTCCTCTTCATTTATAACAAACTCGCTATTTGAACCTGAATCTGGACTCAGTCTGATCAAACCTGCATATCACAAGGAGAATGTTATTTTTGTGTACCTCTATATTATATCAAGGGATGACAGAGAATGTTATTTTTGTGTACCTCTATATTATATCAAGGGATGACCCTTTTGTGTATCGAGGTATTAATGGAAGAGGAAAATATCCTAATTACTAAGGTTCGCCACTAAATCAAAACCAAACTGAACCGAGTAGCATGCCGATGAAAGGTTTGGTTTGGTTTGGTACAAATTTAAAATGTTGAACCGGATTACAGAGGGTTATGGTTCAGCTCAATTTTTTTATTTTTTTTGAGACGGAAAAAAAAATGGCGAATAAACCGATTTCCTTCACGTATAGCAACAAGCATATAACCGCAATTGATGTGCAAAGGAACCGTCATAATTTAAAAGCATGACTAATTTGTTGATCAAGTAATGAACCGAACCACTATTGCTTTGGTTTGACAGAAACACATAAAAACAACACGTAAACTAACAATAAACCGTGCACAGCCTTTCTGATTACAGACAATTAAAATGCTGGGAATCGGCCTAAACTAAACAAAAGCTCAAATCAGAGCATGAACAGAAATAGATCTAACTCTGACAATTTATCCAAAATGATCTATTGTAATTATAGCAAGAACTCAACTCGCTTCGCAAAATTTAGCACTAATTACATATTACCAGTCCTCAGATTAAATCACCTCAAAATCTAAATGAGAATAAGTTTAGAAAGAAACCTAATTCTTACAATATATCCAAAACGATTTACTGACGGAATTTAATAATTCTGACTAACATCCAAAAATATCTACTGTAATTCCGCTACATTTCTCACCAATCATCAAACATCTTATCATCAGAATAAACAAAATCGGCTGAAAATCGTCATAAGCTAATCAATAAATCAAATCGGAACAGAAACTCAACAAGTAACCGTAACTATGCTAAATTTCTCAATTCGCACCGATCATCAAAATCTTATCATCAGAATAAACAACTGAAAATCGACATAAACTAATCAAAAAATAGAATCGGAGCACGAACGGAAACTAACCTTAATTTCAGCAATTTCACCAAAACAACACGCAGTAAAGTGTAGTGAGAACTCAACTCGACATACGGAAAAACAAGGGGAAAAGGCTGTTTAGTACCTGTACTGTTGATTTTTACCATTTTGATATTAACTTTTCCTAAATTAGATTAATTTCATCCAAATAGGGGACTAAGCATACAAATGAAAATAAAAAACGAGAGCGGGTTAAAAGAACTAGCCTAACCGAGCCAACTTATCCAAAACCGCCAAACCTGATCTCCTCAACATTAAGCAAAAACTCGACACGTAGCCTCAACTGATGAGCCGAAAAGGGCCACAGAGAGGCGGGGTTGGGGAAGCGGAGGAGGCCGAGGAGAGAGAGGTAGGAGAGTAGAGAGGGGTTAAGGAACCTAGTCCTGACTATACATCCAAAACTATATACTCTAATTACGCTAAATTTCTCACCAGTCATCAAACATCTTATCATCATCAGAATAAACAAAATTAGCTGAACATCGGCATAAACTAATCAATAAATCAAATCGGAACAGAAACTCAAACTCAGCACGTAACCACAAATTAAAAGGAGAATCAGTCTAGAAAATAACCTATTCCTGATTATACATCCAAAACCTATCTACTCTAATTACACTAAATTTCTCACCAATCAACAAACATAAGAATAAACAAAATAAGCTGAAAATCGGCATAAACTAATCAAAAATTCTAATTGGGACAGAAACTCAACACGTAACCGCAAAAATAATTTCATAACAACTATACATCCTAAACTATCTACTTCAATTACGCTAAATTTCTCGCCAATAAGTTTAGAAAACAACCTAATCTTGAATATACATCCAAACCCATATACTTCAATTATGCTAAATTTCTCGCCAATCAGTTTAGAAAATAACCTTATCGTGGCTATACATCGAAAATTTCTCGCTAAACTATCAACTCAATACATAGGCGAAAATATGCACAAAATGTAAAACAAGAGCGAGTTAGATAACTAACCTAACTCGGCCAACTTATCCAAAACGGATGATTCCGAAACCGTCCCACGGATCTCCTCAACATATAGAAAAAACTCGACACGTAGGCGGAGCTGGTGAGCCGAAAACGGCCAAAGCGAGGCGGGGTCAGGGAAGCGGAGGAGCTCGAGGAGAGAGAGGTAGGAGAGTAGAGAGGGATTAGGGAACCTTCCGGGGTCGGCAACGGAGGTCTGGAGGAAAGAGCGTGCAAGGTCGGGGTTACGGCGACGGAGAGAGAGGAGTGTGGCGCGGAAAGGCTCGAGCTGGGAGAGAATCAGGTGGTTCGCGGCGGCGCGTGAGAGTAACGCCGTGTCCTTATCATCGTCCATTGTAAGTTTAGAGAGAGAGAGGTTAGAGGTGTGGAATCATGGAGTGGGGGGGATTAGTGATTACACGCGTAGCTACGACGAGCGTGTATTAAAAATGATACAAATACTTAATACGAGCATTGTATTTTGGTAATTTTGGGATGAATAGTACAACTAAAATATCTAATAATTGCGGGGAAAATTAAGAATTGTTTTTTAAATTTTAAAATTGCCAAACTTAATTGCGGGGAAGATATTATTATGTATTATATTTAGTACGGTGAGATTATTTGGTTGAAAAATAAACTTTTAAATTCAAGGTAAAAAAGTAATTATTATTAAAAAAAATTATAAACCAAACAACAGTTACAATTGAAACCGGAAAAAATTATTTATTTATTGAGTTTATTAATTTATCGATAAATGAATATTTATTATTTTAAATAGAGTTTTTCAATATAACATATATACATTGGCCTTGTTTGGTTGCACTTGATTTTTAGTTACTTTTACTTTTACTTTTACTTTTACTTATTCGTAATGTTGTTTGGCTGTCAATTTTTAAGTTTACTTTTAAAAAGTAAACCATTAAGTATACTTTTGGTTTTACTTTTACTTTTACTTATATTTAGTTTGTTTGGATGTCATCTCATAAGTATACTTTTTGTGAAAATTAAATGTCTATAAGTATATTTTTTAAAAGTAAGTTTGATGATACTTTTTAAAAGTAAGTTTGATGATACTTTTACTTTTGATGATATTTTTAAATAGGTTTTAATCTGAATGTGTTTTTAAAGTACAGTTCAAAACCTAGTTCCTATCATCATTATATTTTCCTAATTTTGTATTTTTTAATCTTTAAATAATAAAATCTTTAATCACAAAAAATATAAAAAATAACAAAAAAAACAAAAAATTATAAAAAATCACCAAAAATTATAAAAAATCACCAAAAATCACCAAAAATTATTAAAAAATACAAAAATCACAAAAAAAATATAAAAATTATAAAAAATTTAAAAAATTACAAAAAATCACAAAAAATGAAAAAAATCACAAACTTTTAAAAAAATTTAAAAAAATATATATAATTTTTTTTGTCAATATAACACTTTTTATACCGAAAAATCAAAAAAAATATATAAAATGACAAAAACTTATAAAAAATCACAAAAAATTAAAAAAAATTAAAAAAAAATTTGTAATTTTTTTATTTTTTTTTGTAATTTTTTTAAAATTTTGTGATTTTTTGTGATTTTTTCATTTTTTATAATTTTTTTTCATTTTTTTTCATTTTTGTGATTTTTTATAATTTTTTATAATTTTTTTCATTTTTTTTGTGATTTTTTATTTTTTTTGTGATTTTTTTTATTTCATATAATTTTATGTGTTTTTTTTCCAATTTTTTATGAAATATGTATATGGCGTTTTGGTAAATAAATTAAATAATTAAAAAGTAGTACCTATAGCGAATATGAACTTATGGATGTATCTAAGAGTAATATAAGTTCAAAAGTGGTACCTATTGTGCATTATTTGAATAAACAATTCATTTTCACTCAAAAAGTAAAAGTAACATATTTTACCAAACAACATTTTTAATGAAAAGTATACTTTTACGGTGTTCACCAAACAACATTTACTTACTAAAAAGTAAACATAAAAAGTATACTTTTCAAACCACTTACAAAAAGTATACTTTTGAACATAAAAGACGCGACCAAACGAGGCCAATATTGTATATATGATAAGAAAAATGAACACTACAAATATTATTTGAATCTAGAAAAACTTACATTTTTTTGTGGAAGTTAATGTATCTAAAAATTAAGTTGACATAAAAATGAAAATATTTATTCTTAACCTATAAAATGTAGATGTTTGGATGACATTGTGAGTACATTTTTTATTTTTATGTTACAATGTATTCTCATCATTTAAAATGAGTAAAAAAAATCAAATTTAACCGATCAAAAAAAATTTCAAATTTAACCGATCAAATAAGGAGTGCAATATGCAAGCATAAGAAATATAATCCAACTATTGGCTAAAAAGATTTTCAAGCATGGGTGGAATAAAAATTTGATTTGTCCATTAATCGGTCAACAATATTGAACACTCTCAAAAGGGCGTCGAAATATTTGTCAGATGAAATGAAAAATAGAGATGTTAAAAGACACAAATTGGCAAAATACTCTGAGTTAGAACAAGTTTTACATGAGTGGTTTCTTCAAAGACAAAATAAAGTAAATATGTCCGGATAAATTATCCAAGAAAAAGTAAAAAATGTATGGTGAAATTAATCCATAATTCAGTTTTTCCGGTGAATGGTTAGAACGTTTCAAGGGAATATATGGAATCAAATATTACCTACGTTTTGGTGAAAGTGGTTTGGTCATCATGGAGAACGTTGAAAATGTTTTACCTATAATACAATAAAAAGTTCAAAACTATACAAGTTTCAATTGAAGGATATTTAGGATATGGATGAAACTGAATTATTTTATCGATTGGAAGCTGATAATTCACTTGCTACCAAGCAGCTCGAATGACGTAAATATAATTAGGGACGAAGATATTATTACGTATTTGGTTGAAAAGTAAACTTTTAAACTCAAGATAGAAAAGTAATTATTATAAAAAAATTATAAACTAAACAACTTTGAAATATCAAAATTAAAAGCCTGTAAAAGTAAGCTTTATTTGGTGTGCCAAACATGCCCACTATATTATTTTTTTAGTTTTTTTTTTTGATATACGTCTCATTAACTAAAAAAATAATTGGAGCTACAAAACTGTCAATACAATTTAAATTAATCTCGTTTTAGTATATTTTACTTTCATAGTTGACCATAGACTTTTTTAAGATCCAAACATATTTTTATTTAATTATCTTCTATATTATTTACACTAAGTTCGGGTGGTTGGTATTTGTTTTGAAAATTAAATCTCGAACATACTTCAATACGATTTAAGTTACGTCATCACAACAGTGTAATATTAAACCCAATCCAACTAACATCGGGTTGGTTTGGATTGCGGTTTGGTCTTGACAACCCCTACCAGTAATCCGGAGTCGGATCGGAAGGATGGTTTTTTTGTTACAATGGTCATTTGTACTACTATTTTTTGGTACATTTGGCAAGGTAACAAAATATAAAACGAGGGCACATTTGATATATTTTGACTTTTTCATATGTTTTCGTAAAAAAAATTTAATATTTTTTCTTAAATCATCTTTTATTTTATTTATAAAGTATTAATTTAAAAAAACATGTAAAATTTGACTTGATATAATTTTTCTGGGTATTTATTATTATTAATATCTTATAAATTGTTAAAAAAAATAATAAATAGCCAAAAAAATATATAAAAAGTCAATTAAACATATTTTTTTTACAAACACTTTAAAAATAAAATAAAAAATCAATTTAAAAAGAAAATCATGAATACATGAAAAAAACAATAAAAAAATTTGACCAAATGTCCTCATTGTTAAAACGATATTTATTTGTTTGGCATATAGCGATACAACAAAATAAAAAATAAATGGCTAGCAACAGTAGCGATAACGTGAGAGAAGCTAGACGGCGTCGCATAACGGAGAAAGGTGCAGATCGTTTAGCACTCATCACCGGTCGCATCCCTTCTC
The DNA here is from genome assembly GCA_963920805.1 of Primula vulgaris. Taxonomy (NCBI): domain Eukaryota; kingdom Viridiplantae; phylum Streptophyta; class Magnoliopsida; order Ericales; family Primulaceae; genus Primula; species Primula vulgaris. The sequence continues at coordinate 14,964,153 of OY987212.1, forward strand.
TCTCCTCTGCCACGTCATCATCATTTCCCTCCGATTTAGCTCCCCCGCCACTCGCACATGGTACTCCTCTCTCTCTCTCTATATATATATATATGTATATGTATATATAGCTGCAACCACACAAGGTCTTGATTGAATGTTTCTCATTGTTTTAAAAAGCGCGCTTCGTAGTGAAAAAGCTCGATTCATAGCTTAAAAAAAGTGTAAAAAGTTCGCTTTTCCGCTTTTTGGGCACGTTTAGAATATCTCTTGTAAAAAACGCTTTAGCTAAGATTTCGCTTTTTAAAACATTATTTCTTATCTAATATATTAGTTTAAGACGAGAGAGAAAGTGAAATAAAATGGAGATTGGTGGAATATAATTTACTGTTGAGATTTAAGTTTTCGATTAATTGTTCAGCTTGGTTGGATTGTATGGTTGTGGTGATTTAGAGATGGACCTGAGCTGAATTTGATATGCTTTCTATATGATTTTATGCTGTTTTTTTATTTGATTTGATTTAAGATCACTACTATAGACAAGTATTTAAGCAGCTTTCGTGTTCTGGAAGAAAGATATGAATACAAGTAAACAAAGAAGTTGAGCTTAAAACTACGATGAATGTTATGAATCAAAGAAGTTAAGCTTAAAACTATGGTGAAAGTTATGAATCAAAGAATTTAAGCTTAAAACTTTGATGAATATAAAACAAACAGGTTGAGCTAAAAGCTGCAGCTACACGGGTCCTTAATTGAACGCCCCCTTGTCTATTTGATTTATTAAGAAATCAAACACTCATAAAACGCTTCAGAATGTTAAAACTACATACAGTTCATTCAAAGCTGGTGACCATGGACCGAACCCGATTTGTTATGGTGAACCCCAAACTACATACTGTTGAGATTTAAGTTTTCTATTAGATTGGTTGAATTTTATTGTTGCGGCGAACCAAAGATGGACCAAACCTGATTTTGTTATGCCTTTTTATATTTATATGACGTTTTGTTTAATTTCATTTTCTTATTTGATTAAGATTACTACTGTAGACAAGTATTTAAGCAGCTTTTGTATCTCGGAAGAAAAATATGAATACATGTAAACAAAGAAGTTGAGCTTAAACTATGGTGAATATAAAACAAACAAGTTGAGTTTAAAATTATGATGAGAGTTACAAAACAAATTAGTTAAGTTTAAAATTATGATGAGAGTTACAAAACAAATTAGTTAAGCTTAAAGCTATGATAAATGTTACTTATAAAATGGAGACGGTACTCCCCTATCTCTATATATTTATGTATACTGGCCGTCCAGCCCATGCGATGTGTGTGGAACAAAAAATAGATATATTAAAGAAGAATTATAATACCTGATGTAAGACGCATCAGAGAAGGAATGCTCGTGAATCTATTAACCAACCAATCCACCCACGAAACAAATTACTCCATAAATAGAACCAAAGAATAGAAAAGAGAGAATAGAGAGACAGAACAAAGAGAGAGGCAGAGGAATAATAGTAGTGTTTATTTACAGGGGGAGAGAGAGCAGTTACTTTTTTTTTAAGTTTATAACCGTGTGTTTTAGTATTTGCTTTATTTGTAATTTGTGTAATTAGAGGGGGTTTTAGGTAATTATTTGTTTCAAGGCCTTATAAGGGCTCTTGACATAAACTAATAGTATAGATGTATAAATATATATGTATATGTATGTATAGATGCAACCACACGAGACCTTGACCGAATGATTCTTATCTATTCTATTAGTTTAAGATGAGAGAGAAAGTGAAACAAAGTGGATATTGGTGAAATTTAATTTACTGTTTAGATTTAAGGTTCTTAATTGATCAGATTGGTTGGATTAATTTTGTCATGCTTTTTTTCTATATATAATTTTTATGCCTTTTTTTTTTTTTTTTTCTTATTTGATTAATATTACTACTGTAGACAAGTATTAAAGCAGCTTTCGTGTTTCGGAAGAAAAATATGAATACAAGTAAAGAAAGAAGTTGAGCTTAAAAGCTGCATCCAGACAACTCCTTAACTGAACGAACGCCCCTTGTCTATTTAATTTATTAAGAAAGCAAACACTCACAAAAGGCTATAAAATGTTAAAACTACATAAGAGTTCATTCGATGTTAGCGAACTGAAATTGGAGCAATATTATGTACATGGGTGGCCCTGACCCAAGCCATAACATCCCTTTAGCTTAGGTGCCGACAGATTGCCAGGTAAAATAATTTTATAGGTAAGGAAATAGGTGAAAAAAAATTAACCGGGCGAAGGTGCTAAAATAATAGAGCCGCCACTGATTATGTACATACTTAATTATAGTGACTATGGGATTAGAATTACATTGTATACATACTTAATTATACATATTTGGTAAGTATTGATAAATTTGATCTATGCTGCAATACAATAAATTTGGATCCTGCGTATACCTTATAACTTTCTCGAGTAAAGTACCAGAAAGTGTACCTTTTTTAAGCTATTTAATCAAATTCAGTCCTGGTTTTAAGCAAGAAAGCCGAAGAATATGGGCTTAAGAGCTGCAACCACACAAATCGACAGGTGTTTTATATCGTGATAAAATAAAGAGTATTGTTTGGCATACAAATTTAGAAGATTACATAATCTAGTTGACAAGGTCTCTTGACTCTTCCGTTTATTAAGTAATCAAACAAAATAACAAAATGATAATTGAGAGGTACAAGGACCAATGTTGACACCATAGTATATACGTACGTAACTTCGGTAGCTATGGGACTAGACTTTTGTTTTTCGTGTTTTTGACGAGTTCCCTTCTTAGAGATAACCCTTTTGATGTAATTTGATATTGTTTTTCATCTCCAAGGTGATACATAAATGATAAGTACTGCTAGATCAGATCTGTACCGCAATATAATAATTTAGATACAGCTTGAGGCTTTATTTATCGTATTTTATACAGTTTATGAATCTCTATTATTTTGTTTTTATTTTCACCTTTTGCTTTTAATTGAGTTTGGGTGGCATATTAATACTTGTTATACTTTTGAGTTTGAAAAAAGTATGAGAAATAGCAGGTCTACTTGTTTTTTTATTCCACTTAACCCTGAATTAGCAATGCAAATATTACTCTGTTACCAAATAAACCACAATGATTGTGAGTTACAGAGGGTACATATACCATTTAATCCGTTTCGCAAAAGTTTACTTCTACACTTGGTATGATTAACTGATGCTCTTTTCGTTGCTACAGTTCTGCCTCCCATTGGATCAGACAATAATGGCAACAATGATGCTGAAAGTACATCTAAATTCCCAAAAAATGAATTTTCATCCACATTAGATAATATCGACCCTAATGATGGTGAAAGTAAAGCAAAAACTAGTTCCTCAAAGTTTGATATGAGCAAGGATGTCCAATTACAATCATCTTCTGAACTGCCATTAGTTCAACAAGATAACCGAACCGACTCTCGATTTCACGGTGTTAACCTTTTCACTCCTAAAAAAATAAATTCCGCCATTTCAGCTACAGAGAGTACTCGAGTATATTGTTCAATAGCAGTGGCTATCTTAGTTTCCTTGTGTTATATTGGGTTTCCCATTTTGGCGAACTCTATCACAAGGAGCATCATACATTACAGACCTCTTTATCTCGTTATAATCACAGGGATATCAGTTGTACTGAAGAGACTTATTTTAGATGGGCAAGGTGTGCAAAGGCCCAAACGAGAAACAAGCGGAGCCCCTTTAGTTGGTGGATTTGGATCAGCACAAACATTGGGCAAGATTTTGGAGTTGGGTCTTTGTTTCAAGAATATCACGAATGCACTATTTATGGATTTTAGCGTTTACGCAGTTGTTTTAGTTTGTTGCCTTGCATTTGCTCAGAAACTTGGCAAGTGAAATGTTTTGGTTTTCAAGAATTTGTCATTTTTATACTTTTGCAAGATGTGGCCCTTAATGAGCTGGGCCATTTTTGGTTTGTATAGTTCTTTTGAGTACTCTTCTTTGCTGCGGTAGACCATTTAATTTTTGTATTTATTTTTTGTTTGTTGATTTTCATATATTTGTATCTTCCAATTGAGCCCCACTGTATATTTGTCGATGTTCCATGAGTTCTAATAACATACAAAGCTTGTTTAATACTACTACTGTACAGTGGGGCTCGTTTGATACAATCTTTGAGCTCATTTTTTTATACTTATAAGCTGCAGTTTATTTAGCTTGCAATCTGTATTGTTTTGCTTTTCACAGTCTCGCACTTAAGCAACTCATTTGCTGAAATCCGCTGACAATGAGAATCATTTTTTTTAGTTTTACCATGGTGGAATATTGAGTAGTGAAGAAGTAAGATTGTGCTTAGGCACTGTTGGAGGGGAAGGATAAAGAGGGATAAATAAGATCTGCTTTTTATGAAACTTTATGTCATGTGTATAAATGTTCAGTTTACTTCTATGCAGAAGTACATGTCACTGCGACAATGTCCTATCATAGATAAGTAAGTATTCGTACATTTAATATTGATGATAAAATTTCCGATGTAGTTTTTAGGTTTGGAACAATAATGTATGATGAATTATTCTGATGGTGGCTTAACGACCAGTAAATTGGTTCAGTGAGTGGCAAAGTTCACTGCATTTGGTGCCACAATTTTCTTCTCCAACTTAATTATCTTTTTTCCCCTCATCATAACTAGCCAATTAAATTACTTATCTTATGCTAGAAAACACAGTAATCAATATACTGAAAAATAACTCTTCTAAGTTCTAACCGTACTGTAAACAACATATCTTATTGATGCTATATTACCAAATGATACTCAAACCTCCTCCACATACCGACATACATACGAACTACACATGTGAACACTATAGTTACACAGTACATAGCATAAAGAAAAACATAATACGGGTATAATACATTATTTGTAGGATTTGTAGTTCCACGTAATCAAGATACAAAGCAAACAAATTTACTATCAAGCCAAGTCTCAAACCATGACATGTCCTTTAGAGATCGAATAAACCAACTCTAATTGGCAATCCAAACAATGTGATCTTCGGGAAGATAGTGGCAAATGGGAACGGTCCCTGGTTGAACTTTGAGTACTTGGAATGCTAAGTGCTTCGGGTTCCATGCTGACGTGTCAGTGTGACAACCTACAACTGCATTGGAGTAGGTTCCATCGGCACCGACTAGGGAAACTGTATAGGCTCTGGTCGTGTATGTATTGTGGCAATAGAAAACGGCGTAAGGGTAGGCCTGTTTGTGGCACACCACAGCCTCGTTGCCTTTCATCTTTTTCACTCCCTTGATGGTGTACTTTTGAAGCTTGGTTTCCTTGTCTACCTGTTGGACGAAAGTAATTAATTAAAAGTGATATCATAAGTTGGAAGAGAAATGAGTTTTCATAACAGGGAAACAATACAGCTCTGAGATTAAGTGGATCAAACTATGGTCCAAATTTCTATTACAAAGAAGAAAACAATATACGATAGTTTGGAAGATGTAACCAACATTCTCTCATTGTGAAAAAAATATTATTGGCTAGAACTTTCGAAAATATGTGTGTTACTTCCATTTACTTCAATAATCCCAACATAGATATTCAACTATTATATACATTTAAGCCTCAATATATTAGACCACGCATGTGACATGTGAATATGGTTTGGATCTAATTAGTTCAGTTAGGAATTCTTAAACTCTAAATGTTCGATTAAAAAATTGTTTGGTTATAATAGTATGTTCTACAACGCCATCCAAAACATTAATTTCTGGGTCTTGCAGACCATCTAAAATAGTAAGTTTATGTATTAAACAACCTTACTGAACATCAGTATATATAAACACACAATTTATGAGAAGATAACTGTCGTATTTATTGATATTGGAGTACTGACCATTTTGATACTACACTCTGTCCCCAAAAAATAATCTATTCTTTTACATTCTGTCCCAAAACGATAGATACAAATTCCATGCTTCTTTAAGGACAAAATTTATGAAAGTGGAATGTATGTTTAATATTGGGAGTAACAATTTTTTTTTATTTTTTTTTGATTTCCAACTTAAAACCGGAGCAAAATAAAATAAATTAGCGGCACTTGTGTAAATAAATATAGTATATTCTACACGTTTGTAGACCCACAAATAAATGATCGGTTAACGGCCAACTACAATATTGATCACAATGAATAGACTGATTTAGTTAGCTACCTTGTCTGAATCGATATAAGAAAGTGAAATGATATTTGCTATTACATATATATATATATATGTTCAATTATTTTTGCATATTCCTTAGTTGGTATTATACTCCACTTCTTTTGAAAAAAAAAATCTCTAGTATTTTGGCCTATTTTAAGTTAAGTATCGCGCCATGCATCTTAACAATTTGCGTCCACATATGTATAAAAATCTAAGTAAATAGAGTTAGTATTGACAAATGATTAAATTATTAAGAGAACATAGAAAAACAAATTCAAAAGGTGATAATTATGATTTAGTACACAAAGCTTTTAATGGTTAGCGTACTGCATCCATAGCCTTGAAGATTAATTATTACTAGCAAATATGAGTCCGTTAAAAATTCATTCATTTGCATACAAGTGATAGTCATGTGCATACTATGTGTGTTTCTTCATTACTAAATTTTAACGAAATGTTTAATTAGGTGGAGATGTAAATAACAAAAAAAGAATGGTTCTTTTTATAATTCATTCCATTTTTTTATTGCAATTTAAGTGATTTTTGATACATATGTATATGCTAATTAATAAGGAATTTTCATACGATATATAATTCGCTAACCGCTGAAATATTGGTGTACTAAACTATAATTAACTCATTCAAAAATTACCTCGGTCGAGATGGCTTGAACTTTCTTTCCGAGCTTTAAGATACTGAAATCAATCATAGACTCTAACGAAGTAGCGCAATACTTGTCTTCCCCTTTAACATCGGTCTCTGCACACTGTTTCACGTTACAAATATCCGAATCATTAGACATTTTGTTGGATGAAAATTGAATTTTCTCTGATTCTGAACGGGCCAAAAAAGTAGCGTCCCCGCCGTTCTTAGTGAATGCTAACCTCATACTCATCCCAGGCTTCAAATCATTTTCTAAGAAGAAAATTGCGCGACTCGTGCTATCGTGGAGCTGGGTCTCAGAGGCACGATAATTGTAGTTGAACAGGTCTGAGCCAGGCTTCACAAAGACGTGTATGGGCTTGCCTTTGTGTCCACTCCCGACACTAACGCCACCCTTTCCGACTCTCACATTTGTACCTGATACATATGTGAAAATAAATGAGATTTGAGACATCATTAAGCATATCCCTACAGAAGTATTACCTAAATTTACATACAAATATGTGTTGAACCAATATTCAATTATACGATATTAAGTTATGTTTTGATGATAACAAAATGCAATTTTATATACACAACAAGTATCATCGTACTAGTATTTTCAACGAGTTTATTTCAGATTATTACAGATAAACAACTACACTAATAAGAGGAAACAAAAGTGGTATAACCAAGAAAAGGACTGCATTATCAGATAAGAACCAACTAATTAGGACTTAAAAGTTATTTAAAAATTAACTATACTTGGAAGAAATTGTTAAATCTGCAATTAACAATTTCAACCGGTTGTATAAAAAAATAACCGGTTGGATATAGTGTTTATGGAAAGTCCATATGCGTTTTTTGAATACTTGGAAACCAATTCAAAAAACTAGCAAAGCAAGAAGTTTACGTTGGAGGAGTTACTACACAATTAGTAGATTATTCCATAAGAGATGATTAATGGTCATGAACTTCAACCGGTTGGACCTTTTTTAACCGATCGGAAAGGAATGAATTTTGAAATTCAAATAGGAAGCTTTAGCAACGGCTATTTTAACCTCCACCACTATAAATAGACCTCAAGAGGTCAGAAAAATCAAACCACGCTATTTCCAACTCATATACAAAAGCCTTGGTCTCACATTTCATTCAGCGGCTAAGCCCTACCAATTTGATTCTACACTGACGTCGTCTTGCCTTCAAACCAAGTTTTATAACTCTGAAAGATCAGTAGTTAAATCATATTATATTGAGTGGAGAGAGTACTTTGGTTGAAATATTTATTTGTAAACATTTTATTCTTTTGAGTGTGTGTGATCCAACGTTGTTTATACCATCGATAAATTGGTTTTAAACAAGGTTGCTATAAGTTTGTTGATTTTGAACTTGTGTACAACTTCAAGTAGAAAAACTTGCTTGGATCCTGGATCCAAAGTCTCGTTGTGAGAGACAAGTTTTCTGATTACTTTATCTGTTAAGTAAAAGGGAAAAAAATACGTTTACTGTATTGTACTATCAGTGGTTAACTGTTGAACCATGTTCTTCAAATCGATTGTTTTAATGATAACAAAATGTGTAAAACATAATAAAAGCTCATTTTGCGTACTAATCATTTATTGAGTGTATTAAAGGTTCAAAAGGATAGAATACGTAATTACGAAGCCATTGGTTCAAGCGGAACCTAAACCGGAGTTGGAACGAATTAGTTACGGGGTTTCGAAGTTTGTCGAGAAAACCGAAACTAACCCAGAACAACAAAAAACGACTGATCATATACCTAAACGATCGATCTTAAATGTGCGTATTTCTTCTAGTAAGCTCAACCTAAAAACGACCGATCGCTACCCTAAAACAACCGATCGTTTTAGGCAGAAATCCTTCCAGTGAGCATAGAACAAAAACGACCGATCGCCAGCATAAAACGACCGATCGTTTTATGGATGATTTCTTCCAGTGAGCACAGATGAAAAACGACCGATCGTTTTTCAGAAACGACCGATCGTTTCTGTAAAATTTCAAATTCCAGCTTTTAAGCTATTCCTGAAAATGGGGCAAACTGCTGCAAAACTGCATTGAATGAACTCACCAACCAGCAACGGTCTGAAATTAAATGCTGCACCTTTTGGCTCTACAAATAGCCCCAATATTCTTTGAAGAAAGGCATCCAAGTATTCACAACTCTTAAGCAATTATTACTAAGAAATTCTTCAAGCTTATACTACTTATTTCTCACTTGTATTCATAAATATTCTCGATTATATTCTCATTGTAATCTTATAAACATCGAGATAATATTTGTTAGTGAGTGATCCATTCTTGTAAAAGAGTATTTTATAAACTCATTAGTGAGCGATTGATCGGGTAGAAGCTTTTCAAGCAAGTGTAGCTTAAAAGTTCTAGGCTTTTCATTCGGGATACTCATTAAGTGAGGGGGAGCTTAATCGGGTGATTAAGCTCGTTAGGTTGTAACCTTGCAACGAGATTTTAGTAAAACACTCGGAAGTGAAACTACCGAGGAGAGGACGTAAGCGCGTTTTGCCGAACCTCTATAAATCTTGCGTTATTTCTTTTCCCTCAACTTTTACTTTTCGCAAATTATTATTGCTTATATTCATTGCTTGCTTAGAGTAAATTAGCAATTATTTGTTAACGAAATTGTTTTAGTTATAAAAACCACTAATTTGTTTAGTTAATAACACATAGATTTAGGTACTGAACTATCACTTTTAACAATTCAGATACTAATCTATAAAATTTGCCACAATTAGGGGACTAACACCATAAACTGACGAAACTGCAGTCGCTATATCTCACTTTTGGAGATCTATTTTTGATGTATGTTGACAGAATTGTACTCACCATGTGATAGGCAAAAGAACGGAGGTGCAATTTTATCATTTTTTTAATGTTAGGTCCTCAATTGTGACAAATTTTATAGATTAGTAACTCAGTTGTTAAAAGTGGTATTGCAGAAGCTAAATCGTAAACACATGTAGTACAATACATTAAACATGTTTTTCCCCAAGGAAAAGTAGTTATGTGGGTAATTTGTTCTTGAAGAAGAGTGATGTAAACGGTAGATTTGCCTTGAAGGAACAGTGTTCATAAATGGTACACTGCCCTAAAAGAAGTACGTGTGCAGATATAAAAGCTCTATATTCGATTGGACTTGTTGATAGCACGTAGTCTCATATTTAGGCGAATCTAGATAATTTTTCGCGTCAAGTACTTTCTATCATTTACTTTATTTATCAAGAGTATAATATTGCCATATCACTAATATAGCTTGATAGATATTTATATTACTACACATATATATTAAAATTGCATATTGACTTAGAGGTGATCACATTCAAAGCAAACACTTAGATCAATCATTTAATTAATAGATGTATTTGTCGATAGCTGAATAATCCGAAACAAACAAATTTAATTAACTATTGAGCTAATATTTTCATTTGTTGATATCTTGACAAATGAGTGTGCATCTAAAGTCAACATGTGTTCATAACCTAGCTGAGTATTAATATTAATCTTCTGTTGTTTGGTTTTGTTTGGCTGTGGGTAAACTGTTAAATAATACTTCATCCGTCACTAAACAAATGTCACGTACGAAAATATATGCAATTTTGACAGACAATTTTTTCATATCTTGATTGCCGAAAAAAATTATTTCAAAAGTTAATCACGTGGTTCATGGTTAGAACTATATAATAAAATTTTCAATTTTTTTATTTCGACAATTTTGATATGAAAAATTTGATGATCAAAGTTGTACGTATTTCGTAAAAAATATTTATTTAGTGACGAATGAAGTATATATTTGTATAAACTTTACAACCAACACAGACCGCTATTTTTATTAACTAATTTTTTTTTAAAATCAGTCAGACTTATTCAAACGCATTCCTTTCTAGGTTTGACATCAGATCTAACCATACGTATATACACGTTTGATTCAACAATATACTGTGTAGGTCTAATCACCAAAAGAAAAGTTTAGACAAGAATAGTAACACGTAATGACGATTTTTTTTTGTTTCACTGCTTAGTTTGATTTTATTATTCAAAAATGCTATGTGCATCGAATATGCCCGGATTGTGCACATTATTATAAGTTATAACACGTGTATGGTGGATAACACGTTACCAATTAAAATCCCTTAAAACATGGTACAAGAATCTCATCCATATAATTCAGGTCATCTATGTGGGGTTGTGTAACAAAACTGTTTACAATTTAGTAACAACTTTTGCATAAAATTGGACTGTCGTAATCAGGGGCTACCCAGGGGATTTTTTTTTTTTTTATGTGTAATTTAATTTTTTTTAAAAATATATACATTAATGGTTCCATAATTAAACAAAATAGTTGTTAGTGTAGTAGTAAAATTGTCTTTAAGGCAGTGGAAACTTAGAATTTCAAATCGTATTAGTAATTTTTTTCTAAAAATTTATGTTTTTTTATCTTATAATTACCAAATTTCGTAAATGACAATTGTATTTTTCCAAACAAAATTACTAAAAAAATTATTTTATTGTCCAATACCATTTGTATTAAGTTCATATTTATTTTATTTTATGTTAAAAATAGAAAAAATTCTTTATTTTTGTATTAGATTTTATTTATTTTATCATCTATTCGACATATTTTTTACACCACGACCTTCCAAAAAACCATCATGGTTCCGCTCCTGATCCTAATGTTAGTGTTTTAGTAGTTAAACCACTTTTACATCGAAAATGTGTTACTAATCAGTGCTAAAAGCAAAAACTTAATCAAAATGCCTTTTTTAAGAGTTAGCTAAAAGCGCAGACTTATATTGGCGTAAAAAGGAAGAAAACAAGCTTTCATGATTTTCTTTAAGCTTTGAGTCAACTGTTACGGAGATTTGGATTTCCCCATATTTGGGTATGCTTGGAATTTAAAAAATGTCATGGGAAAAAATAGTAAAATAAAAAAATAATAATTTGAAATCATTTTTGTAAGTTTAGGAAATTAAGAGAAAATAAAAAAAAAAAATAGGAGAGAGAGAGTTCGTCCCACTTTTTCTATTTGTTTTTATTTCCCTGTCACTTTTAAAAGAAAAATGGTTACTCTCATTATACACACAAAGTTTTCTCTCATTTTCTTTTCTTTTCTTTTCTTTTTCATTAGTTTTACTATACAATCAAACATAAGAAAATATTTTCTCGGATTTTTTTTTTCATTTTCCCATGATTTTTTCGGTTTCCAAACACACTATGAGGGTGTGTTTGGAACCCAAAAAATATAACGGAAAATAAAAGAAAAATAAAGTAAAAATAAAGAAAATTAATTTGAAATAATTTTCCAATCATGTGTTTGAAAGGTTATGAAATCAACAGAAAATAAAAGAAAAAAAGGGGAGAGAGAGTGAGCTAGTCTCATTTTTTCCATTTGTTTTTATTTTCATGTCACTTTTGAAAGTAAAATGTTTTCTCTCATTTTACACACAAAGTTTTCACTCGCTTTGTTTTGTTTTCTTTTTTCATTAGTTTTATTATGCAATCAAACATAAGAAAATATTTTATCGAGAAATCATTTTTATTTTTTCATAAGTTTTTCGATTTCCAAACACACACTTAGTCTTTTTGTAGTGAATCGATTGTTATATAAAAAATGTGTTATCAATAAGTGTTAAAAGTGAAAACTCTGTTAAGACGTGTTTTCCAAAAGTTACACTCGCTCCGTTTGTTTTGTTATAAAATAGGTGATAGAACATAAAAATTAGACCCGAATATTCTATTCGGGTAGCAATCGACCCACACTTCAAAAATGGGTATCCAATGCTTGATGGGTCATCACATGCCTTTTCTAGATATTAGAGGAAGATATTAATAAAAGCCCAAGCCCACTTAACTAGGGACCCATATCTAAAAAACCCCCTAAGATGGAGACACTTGTCAACATCCAAGGAGGCGTAGTTGCCTATAAATAGCCAACTACCCCTCCTACAACAGCCCCGAAAAAATCTATTCAAAAATATAGAGATAAGTTGAGAAAAGAGAAAAACTAGTCAAAGCTTATCCAGTTAAGAAACAAACCGAACAGAGAAAGAGCCGAGCATCGAAGAAGAAGGAGAACGACCAAGATAAGAGTTTAAATAGTTAAATCGAGCGCAATTGTAGTAAGTTAATAATAATCCGAGCAAGTGTAACAATCCGAACAAGTGTAATGACCTGATCAATAATAAAGACCAAGAAGTGTTCATTACTTACAGCTAATTTATCATTATTTTATTGTTGAAAAGTCTAACGCGACTGACCAAAGTTATGGATTTATCAAATGGCGCCGTCTCCGGGAATCATCTAGTCCCCAACTAGTTTAGAATTCGAATACCAATACTCTACCAGACGAGCGACAATGGTGACCAATGTAGAAGAAACCCATCCCGAGATAGTAGAAACCAATAACCAAAACGCGCAAATCAGCCGACAAGACCTCGACGATCTACTCGAAATCCGTGATAGATATGACGCTATCCAGCCCGGAAATCAACCAACAACCTCCTATATCAACCAAGAACCACCCCAGCAACTTGAAGGGATTGTTGAGGAACCCTCCTCGTCCTCGGATGACGAACAAGTCATGCCCGTATTAAGGCGTGCACGAAGACGCCAACCCGGATCCCAAGCAGGGCCGAGCTCAAGAGTCCCTTTGCCAACAGCCTCGGTCAACTCCGGCGCTCGTTTACAAACGAACGAAGATCACCGATATGGTATGCCCGGGGGTCATGTACTTGAACAGTTGTCCCGACCACCGACTCATCCGTCGAGGATAATTACACCATCCACGGTGGAAGTACAACACATTGTTCCATCAGCCGATGAAAGGAACTACGCCCATCTGCAAGCTCAACTGGCGGCATGCATGACGGCCATGACAGCTGCCGGCATCGCATTGCCAATTACCCAGCTCGCCAATACAGACAAAGATCTACGCCGTGAAGCGGAAGATTCAGCTTACAGGGCCGCCCTGGAAGCAGCAGGGCGACGAACCAATACAAGAGTGCCCCATCAAGGGGGCAATGTCCCGGAGATGATCCCTCCGATAGTCGTCCACCCAAACACTCATAGGGAACGTGTCCTCGATACCCACACGAAGGACGGTAGATATCCCGAACACATGATCGGGGAAAGTTATGGACCACCACCACATCAGCGGGGATACCCCCCCTACCAAGCCTCGGATGACGCGTTCCAACAAGCATGGAACGTATGCCAAGAAACCCCATGCGCCGAACAGATCACGAGATATCGCAATCCGGCGGGGTTCGTCATCCCTGAGTTCAGGCTTTATGATGGAAGGAGTTGTCCTATCAACCATCTAAGGCACTACAAGACGAAGATGGAATTGTGGAGTGATGACCAGGCACTCATGTGCAAATTTTTCAAAAACAGCTTGGGCCAAGAGGCTTCGTCGTGGTATCACAACTTACCACGGGGCTCCATAAGAGACTGGGCAGAGCTGCTAAGAGCGTACTCCACACGATACGCTGCCTATAGGAAAAAAGAAGGTTAGCATCGAAACCCTTCTGAAAATGACGATGATGCCGAATGAGAGGCTCAACGACTATTGCATACGCTTCATCGACGTAGCAAACCAGATTCCACAATACGCCAATAATATAGCCATCCAGAACTTTATCAACTCCATCCCTAATGGCTATTGGGCGAGAAGGAAGTTTATAGGCAAAGACTTTCCGACCGCGGATTCTCTGCTGGCCTACTACACCCACCTCACCGATAAAAATGATGAAATTCGTTTCCTCAACCGAACCCTACCAAGAAGAGAAACGGTTCGGGAAGCACAGGTGGGTCGCAAAAGAGCCAGGAACAACCATGAAGAAGCATTCAAACCGACCAGGAAGAACAAAGGTCCCGAGGTCCACAGGAGGGACGAGCGACAACGAGAACCTGAGCCTAAACCGCTCCAGATCGCATACCCGACCCCGATCAACGAACATAAACCGCTCCAGCTCACTTATCCAATGCCCCCCAAACCGCTCCAACAAGGTCGGTTCCAAGAGAGGGAACGCCGAAATAACTTCGGACCGGTCGAACTACGATACACTTTCAACATGTCCGCTGATGATATCCTAAAAGATATATGCTGGGAAAGTTGGTACTCCCGACCACAACCGATCAATTCTCCCCCCAATATGAGAGACTCCAAGCTTTTCTGCACATATCATGAGGATCACGGCTACCTCACCGAGCATTGCCGTCACCTGCGATGGAAAATGAACCTGTGGGGTGATGCGGGATACCTAGCTAAGTTCATCAAAGGCGCGGGGAACAAAGGCAAACAACTGGCCATCGAGGGAGCCGACAACCGGCAGGGCAAAACGATCAACGTCGTTCACATGTCACGACCCAAGGGAACAGGTGGAGAATGATCACGACAGCGGCAATTGGCGCACTTTGGCCAGGTAGCCAAGGCGTCACAAGCGTCGACCTCTAAAAGGCAATGCACGACCCGACGATATCCACCCATTTCCTTCTCGGGTCATGACGAGGAAGGGGTGATTTATCCCCATGGGGACGCCATTAATCTCCGTGTTCAAATTGGCCTCGACACGGTCAGCAGGGTGCTTATCGACCAAGGAGCCTCTTGTGACATCATGTACAGAGAGCTATTCGACAAAATGGAACTCAAAATACAAGATCTCCAACCTACCGATGTCACCTTGATCGGGTTCATCTCCGAGACGACTAAACCTTTGGGTAAGATCGTCCTCAACGTCACAACTGGATCCGTTTCAGTTCCCGTGGAGTTCTTAGTAGTCAACGACAACTCCGGCCACAACGCAATCTTGGGCCGACCTTGGCTGCATGCCATGCGGGCCATACCCTCGACCTACCACCAAAAAGTCAAATACCCAAATGACAGGGGAGAGATCGAGACAGCCAGAGGATGTCAAGAAGATTCAAGACGCTGTGAAGACATTACCGCAGCCCTACAAAAACAGCTGATCGTTGTCGAACAACCCACCAGCACAAAGAAGCTGATCAACCAAATATCCAAAACCGAGAGGGTTGTTGAAGAACAAGTAGGAGAAACACTTAGGAAGGTGTATATCCCTGATATGGACGAGGAACATTACTTCCTCCTCGGGAATAGCCTTCCAAAACGGGAATCCGAAGAGTTGGAAGCATTCCTCTTCAGCAACGTTGATAAATTCGCCTGGAGTCCCAAAGACATGCCAGGCCTAGACCCCAAAACGGCATGCCACCACCTAAGTGTTAATGCCGAGTACAAGCCGATAGCTCAAAGGAGCAGAAAAGTGTCTGTACAGCACAGAGCAGCTATAATCGCTGAAGTACAGAAGCTATTGGAGGCTGGAGCCATAAGGGAGGTTTTCTATCCGAAATGGTTATCCAATCCAGTCGTCGTCCCAAAAAAGAACGGAAAGGAAAGAGTCTGTATAGACTTCACCAATCTCAACAAAGCCTGTCCGAGGGACCACTTTCCCCTTCCGAGGATAGATCAACTGGTGGACGCGACTGCGGGAGCAGAAAGAATGACCTTCCTCGACGCATATTCAGGATACCACCAAATTTCCCTAGCCCGCGAAGATCAAGAAAAGACGTCGTTTATATCGCCTTTGGGAAACTATTGCTACACGGTAATGTCGTTCGGTCTGCGCAACGCGGGAGCAACATACCAAAGGATGATAACGAGGGTATGTAGAGATCATATAGGGAAGACGATGGAGGTGTACATAGACGACATGGTCGTCAAAAGCGAAAAGGCTACATCCCACCTCCAAGATATCAGAGATGTCTTCAGTACGTTGGGCGAGAACAAATTGAAACTCAATACGAGCAAGTGTGCCTTCGGAATCAGCAAAGGAAAATTTCTGGGGCACATGGTCAGCCGACGAGGAATAGAGGCAAATCCCGACCAGATCACAGCTCTACAGAACCTGGCAGCGCCCAAGAATAAGAAACAGGTACAAGAGCTCATGGGAATGATGGCCGCTTTGAGCAGGTTCATCAGTCGATCCGCAGATAAGGGACGACCGTTTTTCGAATCACTCAAGAAAGATAGAAAATTCGTGTGGGACCCGGAATGTGAGGCTTCATTCAACAATCTCAAAGAGTACTTGAGGACGCTGCCACTGCTGGTAAGGCCGAACAAAGGAGATATTCTGGCATGCTACCTAGCAGTTTCTACTACAGCTGTGAGTGCAGTCATCCTCAGAGAAGAGGGTCGCGAACAATTTCCGATCTACTTCGTCAGCAAAACTCTGGTCGAAGCCGAAACACGTTACCTACCCTTGGAAAAGCTGTGTCTGGCATTGGTACACCATGAGGACAGGGGTACACCAATTCCGACCACGCTCGATCCGCCAAAGGAACCTTCGTGAAATTAAGCGCGCGCACATGAGCACAATAGACGGCGAAATTAGCCATCATTGCGAACTTTGTCCGCTCCTCCGCGTGCGCCGCTTTTAGAGCGGTCACCTCAGCCTTTTCGGCTTCAACATCCTCGGCCAGGAGCAGATTCTCAGCCTCTAGTTGGTCGTACTTATCGACCATACTCTCTTTTTCATCCTCCAACTTACCGACATCCTCGGTCAGGCGCATGAACTCCGCCGACAGCTCGTCGTAATTATCGCCCAGGATTTTATTATCAGCGACGAGTTTCTCTTTCTCGGCCACCAGCATCTCTTTCTCGGCCACCAGCTTCTCTTTATCAGCCCCAAGCGCTGCCATCTGATCCCTCAGCGCCACGGTACTCAAGACAACCTGTATTTCACAACATCAGATTCCGGCCAAAATATGAGCAGCATGACATAATACAAAATACGCGCCCAACATACCCGCAGCGCATCAGCGTTGGCCTGCTCTATAACCGACATTGTAGGCCGAGCAAATATTGTTTCTGCATCCTTGAAAGCGAGGGGTTTAAGAGCAATGTACCCCATCTTCAAGGCTCGGGGTTTCTTCAACAGCTCACCCCCACATCGGTCAATATAACGGGTCATTGCAACCCCGTCCTCCAACCCTTCCTCCGATTCCTCGGCAACCCCATCTTCACCACCCCTCCCAACATCCACGGCAGTCTCTTTGTCAACTTCCACTTCCACCTCCTTCTCCGAAGGGCCAGTCTCAGGGGCCATGTGCTCGCTCACACCCTCAATACGGGTGGGCGAGACAACAAGCGGGTCCATCATCTCCTCAGTACGAATAGGCGAGATCGCAGGCAGAGTCATCGTACTCTTGCCCATGTTCACCATGAGGTTGATATGTCCGAATATGTTATCGATCGACCCCTGAAACACAATAATATCCATAGACCGGGCAAGAGCGAGGGTAACCAATGGAGAAGCCATTTGTACGATAATAAGGAATGAGCTGCACAAAGAATACAGGGACAGTCCCCTTTTATAGGAAGAAACAAGGGGTAGACCAAAGGTCATCTCGAAAAAAGACTAACCCTCTTGAACTTCCCAAGAGCATTTATGGCTAACTACAGCAGTTCAAAGTCCAATTAGGTCATCCCATAAGGTATCAAGAAGATAAATGGACAAGAGCGAAAATAAAGAAACATTTTATTAATATTTTCGATAATGATAACAACAGGGAAATGATATCTAATACAAAAGAAATCACAATATTTAATTATTCCGAGGAAGAGCCATCTTCATCATCAACCGAACTCGGTTTAGACCGAGCATGCAACTCCTTGAAGGCAAGCCTATAGGCCTTTTTTGCTGCCTTCTGCTTAGCCAGAGAAGCCTCGAGCCTTTTTATACGCTCGAAGGCCCAATCCCTATCAGCCATGGTCATATGGTGCTCCGCATCCATATCAGACAGCCTCTTGGTCACGTCCGCCAATCTTTTTTTCAGGACGTGAACCTTCTTGACCTCATTCTCCAAGTAAGCAACGTAATCCGAAGAGTTGTCTCATGTCGAACCATTGGGAGAAGCCATCGTGTCACAGTCGAAGTAATAATAATGGGATAATGGGGGAAGGGGCACCTTTATAGTGGATAAATGTGGGGAAGATCAAGGGTTTTTTTCCTCGAAAAAGGGTACCAAGATTGGACCTCTTAATAACCTCAAATGGGGCCCAGGGAACAGTCGTGAACCTATCACATTTCTCGATGTAACCTTGGGAACAGCAAAACCGAAATAATATCTTCGACCAACCGATCATGACTCCCTCGACATGGAGACCACGCCGAGGAAGTCAGGGAGCACTTGATAGAACATAAAAATTAGACCCGAATATTCTATTCGGGTAGCAATCGACCCACACTTCAAAAATGGGTATCCAATGCTTGATGGGTCATCACATGCCTTTTCTAGATATTAGAGGAAGATATTAATAAAAGCCCAAGCCCACTTAACTAGGGACCCATATCTAAAAACCTCATAAGATGGAGACACTTGTCAACATCCAAGGAGGCGTAGTTGCCTATAAATAGCCAACTACCTCTCCTACAACAG
Source organism: Primula vulgaris (assembly GCA_963920805.1). NCBI lineage: Eukaryota > Viridiplantae > Streptophyta > Magnoliopsida > Ericales > Primulaceae > Primula > Primula vulgaris. The sequence goes on from OY987212.1 coordinate 14,983,459, forward strand.
CCCCGAAAAAATCTATTCAAAAATATAGAGAGAAGTTGAGAAAAGAGAAAAACTAGTCAAAGCTTATCCAGTTAAGAAACAAACCGAACAGAGAAAGAGCCGAGCATCGAAGAAGAAGGAGAACGACCAAGATAAGAGTTTAAATAGTTAAATCGAGCGCAATTGTAGTAAGTTAATAATAATCCGAGCAAGTGTAACAATCCGAACAAGTGTAATGACCTGATCAATAATAAAGACCAAGAAGTGTTCATTACTTACAGCTAATTTATCATTATTTTATTGTTGAAAAGTCAAACGCGACCGACCAAAGTTATGGCTTTATCAATAGGTGTAAACAAACATTGACGGTTAAAACAGATTTTACGGATGATTGATTTATACCGTAAAATAATTTTTTTGGGAAAAACGATTACACCGCAAATAAAGTTGGAAACGGTTTACGAACACTTTTTCTATATTGTTTATAATACTAGTATAGAAATTATAATTAATTATAACTCCCATATTTCAAAACTATTTAATAATTAGTCCAATTATACCTAATTAACCATAAAATGGACAAAATAACAAAAAATGACAAAAAATCTGGAAAAAGCCAAAAAAAAACTTTTAAAAAATCAATATTATTTTACATATACATATCTATCTTATTGAAAATAATTTATAATCAACGTTTTATCTTTTATACTTCATTTGACGAGTGTATAGGTTGAAAATTAATTTATAATTTATTACAAGTGACGTATATGAAAGAAAAATATGGGTTAAGTTAAGGTTTCCTAAGCACGTTGATATTTTTATTAAACAATGATTTATTTGTTAAAAAAAATTTGTAAAAAGGGAAAATAAATTGAGTTTGTACAAAATTTTGAGGTGAAAAACTTTTTATGCACCAATAATGAAAGGTAAGCAAAAGTTTTTAGTGTCAAAATTTCTCATGAAAACATTTTCCCCGCATAAATTTTGTACTACGAAACAAATGGAGGGCAAACTTCGTGTAAAAAACAAAAAACAAGAAACAAGCTTTTCTAATTTTTTGAAGCTTTGAATCGACCGTATCAAACTTTTCAAAACAGTTATATACTTCAACGCCTCCTTTCCCAACACCAACATTTGTACCTTTCCCCGTATGAACGCCAACGCCTCCTTTCTCAACACCAACATTTGTATCTTTTCCGGTGTGGAAACCGACTCTGCCTTTCCCAACTCCCACATTTATACCCTTCCCGTGTGGATTGACATTTTATTTATGTGCAAATACAGATGGTATTAACATTTTATTCTCGTCGTATATATTCCTTATTGGTGTTCAAAATCATTGTAGAAGTGAGTGCACAAGTTAAAAGGGCTGCGAATCAAAAACCACTTGATTCGTTGAAAGCTCATCCTTATATTAATTAAAAAAACCAGTTCCGTCACAATGATTAACACAGACTTTTATAGATTATGATATCAAGTACTCTAAAATTTCCTCTACAAGATTTATGATCCTTTATCCGTTTTTAGTCTCTAAGAGCAAACGAATCAGGTTTCCTTATATGACTTATTTATCTTAAATATGAAGAGATTGTTCTAAAATTGTATACGCATAAGTTCCTTATCCATTGCCTTAAATTTACATGAATTCAAATACCCTCAAATATAAGGGATCAAAATGTTCACTTATAATTAAAATAATAATTTCTCTCTTTTACTTTTCTCTTATTTTCTTTCATTTATTTGTACTTTTCACATATAAATTAATAAAATAACAAAAAGACGAGTTGTATAGTTTTGATAGAGAAATTGATAAAAAAAACTGATAATTTGTATAAACCAAAACGTTTACTTATAAGTTGTAAAAATATACTTTTTACTTTAAATACGAGAAAACTTGTAAATTATTTAATGTGATTTCTCTAGTAAATTAATTTGGTTTGAAAAAAATTGATAGAAGTATATTAAAATATAGTAATATTTAGTTATGATAATAAATTTGATAGAGAAGCTGAAAAATGTATAAAGTTAAACTGTTATCCTAAAAATATAAAAGTGATATTAATTACGTTAAATAGGAAGAAAAGTGTAAGCAAAGCGGTACACATAAATTATTCCAAAAAGTTTGTGAATAAATTAATGAGCAAGGGGCTGCCGTGTCTCCCGAGTCCTGAAGTTACAAGTGAAAACAATCGTAATATTTCCTGATCACACATTGCGTGCATCTAGTCCCGGGGCTAGGAATTTATAATGAGATAATGTAATTTTCAAAAATAAATGAATTCAAACGCATAAAGTATATGTGAGGTGATAATCCGATATATCAAGAAATTTGAATGAAAAATATGTATTGAAGTGAGTTTTTAAAAATATTATGGGGGTCCTGTAAGTATCCTCTCCCAACCTTCGCATAATTCTCCTTTTAGTGGTAGCTAGCTTTGTGCTAATAAATGTGCTTTTTTTCTCAAAAACATTATAATATGCTAATATTTTATAACATCAACATTAGCTAGGTTATCAAATCGATCATATATATGTGCCCCATAACTTACATTTATTTTGACACTAAAAAATAAATGAACTATATCACAAGTTAGGATGTAGAACGGACCAGGGTTTATAAGATCCTTGACGGCCTTCGGCATGACTGTGTTTGGCAAAACCAAATTCCAGTAAGCTTCTGGTGATAGAGACGCATGGCTTGCCACAAACAACAGCTAACAAATGAAATATATTTGCATTAAACTAACACGAGACTGTACGTACGTTATAAGATTTACGATTCTGGCAAGTTTACAGACATAAAAAGTTGTTCATTCATCTTAACAACTTTCAACTTGCACACTTCACAACAAGCTTCTAAGCATAACTATAGACTATAGTATTATTGTTCCACTAGTTTATGTTGTGTGGAATATGGATTTCACCTTGTATATAAAACCTTGTAAATTAGATTTATAGATTTTTCGATAGTGAAAAGAATAGCAAAGAAGGCAAGGTTATCTAGCATATCGAAAAGAAATAAAAAATTAATGTTAGAAACTCACAGAAATAATAGAGATGATAGGAAGGAGCTGGGACTCCATGAAGGCAGGCAATAATTTGCAACAAATGAAGAAAAATATAATGTATCACAGAAGTAAAGTGCTAGTCTGATAGATGTATTTATGAAGTGGGATCTGCACTTATTTATAGGCAAACTTATCGAATTAAGCAAATGAAACAGTATATATATACATGTTTGGTATATATTCTTATTTCAGCTTTTTGTTGTCCTAAATTGTAGACATTTATTCATTTATTAATTTACTTTTAATACATAGTCATATTAAACAACTAGATGACAAGTTATATTAACTATCCATATTCAATTTTCATAATATTTAAAAGTTTTTTAAGTAAAATTGTAGACATGTAAACTGTTATAACCAATATTTCTTCATATTGATGAAAATTAGGCGCTGTCTCTTCTTACTCTTTATGCTTAACTTAATGTTCAATGATTTTAACATTATTACGTACCAATTCTGAAACAATGAACACAAATTACAGTTTTTAATTAATAGTTAAGTCTGAAATCCCGTATTAAAGTACATTAACATTCCCCTTCAATCCTTCATGAATCTATTTAATCACAAGCCAAAAAATTGTAAGTTAAGAGTGGAGAAATCCACATAAACAAAATAATTTCATATGAAAGTAAGAATAATATGCATGTCAAATCGACATTTTATAAAACAATTATTAACATATCTAGCAAAAAATAAATTTCATAGTTATGGAGGGGGTAGGTACATTCATTACATTTACCTCCCCTGAATCCTTTTCTATGTAGCTAATTTTAACACGTCATTGAGTAACGTACATTGACGACTTGTTTTTATTACTCCAAGTGACTTTATTGATAGTGTTGATATTAATTACAACCCAGAAAATCTACGTAAAACTCTTATCCGATTAGTTGGCTTATCTAGTCATATTCATACAAACACTATTATAGATATAGCTCCATGTAAGTCTAAATATATGAGTAATGTATTATAAATATTGATAACCAAAAATACAAATTAAGAAAAAATGAATAAGCGATAATTGTATTTTAAAAAAGAGTGTTGTTACTCGTTATTGCCACCTTCAAATTTAACTCGCTGATTTGCATTTTTCTAATCACACAATACATAGGGTAGACTCATAACTTACACACAACTTATACACTCCATAGGCTAATAAAATACATATTTATCCGTCCAAATATACATAAAATTATATAATTTGATAAATCAAAATATTAATATTCACATAATAAAAATACAATCTACTAAAAACTCAAATAAAAATATACTAAAACTCTATTTGAGTCTACAATGAATTTAAATATTAATTAAATATATATATATATATATATATATATATAAACTCAACCCACTAAAAACATAAATAAAAATATAATAGAACCCTATTTGAGCATACCCTAAATTTAAATATTAATTAAAAATAAAAAAATTGTTAAATATAAAACCCAGCCCACTAAAAACTCAAATAAAAATATACTAGAACTCTAGTTGAGTATACCCTAAATTTAAATATTAGTTAAAAAAATATTAAATCTAGTATTTATAACAATCAAAACCATTGATTATGTGGATACGTCATGTAATGTGACACATCAGCAGATTGATTTTTTGGGTAGGAAAAATGTGTGAGCAAAGACATTTTCCATTTTTCATAAATTATTAAATTGTTATCATTTAACATTAACAATTAAAACTCATGATAAGTGGATTTGTCATGTGTAAATGCCACATCAACGGATTGATTTTTTGATAGAAAAATAGATGAACAAAATCATTTACCTTCTTGATATACCTCTTCGCACGGACCATAATAATAACAATAATAATAATAATTCAGTTTGACTTTTTAATAAAAAATTAAAAAGTCTCCTCAAAATGCTCCTAATTAAGAAGCATTGCTTTTTTTGCAAATCATAAATAGAGAAATTGATATCCATATTTATTAATTCAACTAATTTTAACCAACTTGTTTTAATATTCTGAAAATTTTTATTGATTATTTTTATGGTACGGAACTAGCAGTAATGTATCAAAGCCTAACCGTTGGTCAATAATCCAAGTAAAAGAAGATGCATGGTGTGCCACATATTAGTGATCAGAAAGGGACAGAAGAACAGGGTATGCTTTGTTTTTTGTGTAGAAATATTTAATTGGCAAACATGTTATTGAGAAAGGGACGGAAGGATAGGGTATGCTTTGTTTTTTGTATAGGAATATTTAATTGGCAAACTAGAATTTCAAGTTCAATAAAGCAAATTATAATTTCCGATCAAAAATATATGATGACATCGACAAGTATGTGAGTTTGTAAAATTATGGTGATTAATCATGTTGGTTCTATTTCTTGATGGCTTGTTTCATTTTAGTTTTGATGTAGCTACGTAAATTTTTAATATATTTGGTTGATTAACTTTGAAAAATCATCATTAGTACTATATAGGATTACTTTATACCCCTCAAACTCTCTTTTGAAAAAGTCAAGTTAATTGTCAAGTGATGCAAGGATGGTGCGTGAGACTTGAGAGAGATGAAGTTAGCGGATTTAGATTCTAGACATGTACGTAAATACGTTACATTTACGTAAAATCGGAAAATTGAGTCATCTTTTTTCACCAACCTAACAAGTAATAATACCATGCAGTTGGTATGGTGCAACGTGCAAACGAATTAAACAAAGTTGCTACATAAAAATATTATTTATTACAACTACATTATTATTAACACATGTTTAAGCTAATATATTTAGTTGCTTAATATCTCATAAACTCATATATTTTTATTTGTTGTAAGATATTATTGGACTATTGAGCTTGTACTTTATGGGCCCAAGTGGGCTTGTAACCCTACCCCTCTATCTATATAAAGAGGGTTAGGGGTCTTCTATTTGATGATTCATTCATACATTCTGATTAATAAAGACCTTGTTGTGTCTCTCTCTATATTCTCTCCCTATATCTATATACATATATATGTGAGCTAATATGTCACACAACACGTTATCGGCACTTTGCTCGCGGAGACTAGGATATACGCTCGTGGGTATTGGAGATTTTGGGTAAACGCACGGATATTGAATATCTATAAACCTTGAGGTTTAACCGGGTTTTATCGGATTATTGTTATATCGACCTTCACCAACATACCGTGAGGACGGTACATAAAATCCTATTTTTTTTACTATATAAAACTAATACCAGAGCATCTAAGTAAAGGTTACATGAAATACAAACATGACTGTGAACATAATTGTCTGACCGTGTGTATAATTTATTGCATATAAATAAATTGCTTGTATCGGTGTACACTTGAATTAAAAAGATTCTGGAATTGGCCCATATATACTGTAAAAATCAAACCATGTATTATTGTGAACATAATTGGCACGGCTTGTCTGATTATTACTATAGTTTTTAAAAAAATTTACATAGTACATGTAGTAAACAATATGACTGAATATGTAGTAAACATGTAGTACATATGGCTTGTCTGATTAATTGTAAACATGTAGTAATCTGCCGAACTGAATATGTTATATACTGAAAACAGTATGACTGTTTTGTAATTCGCTGAAACTTGTCTGAAATTATGGACTGAAACTGTAATAATGCTGTAAATAGATATATAGTTTGCTGTAATTACACGGATAGTCCCTGTAATATATTACATGTATAAAAACAGTATATATGTGTTATAAAAGTCAATATTCGGTCTAAATATTCACCCACATGCATATATATATATATTTATTAAAAAGGCAAGTGAATAAAAAAATTGCATGTTAATTGAATAAATTGATATGTTTCCATGTAAATTTAACCTTTTTTGCATGTTAAAATATTTTTTTACCATATATAGAATTGATTGGTAATTAAAAATATATTGCTTGCTTGCATGTTAAAACTACCATGTATAGAATTACTTATATGGCAATAAACCGTAGATAATTGATTGATATCTTATTAGTATAATCAACATATATTTTGATATTACCATAGATATAAATATACCATATGGCAGTTAATTGATTTGATTTGATTTGGTATGATATAATTTGTGTGATTGATAATCCTGAATTGATTTAGTTTATCACCAAATCTACTGCATGATTAGATATATATCATGAATATATTTTATACTGCCTTGTATATATGTGGTTATCTAGAAAAGATATACCTGTTATTTATTGCCATGAATGGTAGAATTGCGAAATCATATATTTTCACATTTAAGTTGGAAAAATTATGAACCTTCCCTAAATAGGCTCACCTATTTGGATACGATGTCTAGGAAAGATATAGGCGGAAGTCGATATCCTAATGAGGTCGGGTTTTAAGTGGCATTCGTGCCCTCCACCCTCACCGTCTTTCCTGGTCGTTTTTCAAGTAGAGCTACCGAAAGGGGTTGACTAAATAATAATTTTCCCGAATGTGTTTATATAGTGATGTATGTTTCGCCGAATTGGTGTCTCAGTATCGACCCGTCGTTCGATCAATGAGAACCAATTCACATTAAAAGCAAAACTATTTTCGAACCTGTCGTTTCGAAATTAAAGTTTGTGCTTGTGCAAACCATAAACATATAAACCAGTCGTTTTATATGAAAAATAATACAGAACTCCCAACACATGTTGGATGCCATCTATGATGAGAAAAATCGCAAAACATACTTGCGAAATGACTATTTAGACGTTGATGTTATTCCGTCACCACATGTTAGTCACCCTGATGTGTGAGCATGTGATACCCAAATTATTTGGATGTCATCTTTGATGAGTAAAACACGAGTTTGTTGTTACCCTCGAGATGAATGCTAAGGCGTTGATTTTATTCCGCCGCCACATTTGAGACGTGATGACGTCTATGGTGAACAAATGTCTGAAATTGACATATTGGAGCAATCCTTCACCAAAATACTAGCTTGGAAATTGCATTCCATAAGCAGTATCGTGAATTTATATTCACCATGTTCCTTTATCGCCCATCTGTTATTGGATAAGAAAATTACCCCGGTGAGTAGTTTTAATCCTATTGGGTCAATGGCGAATTGTTTGCCTGATATTAATGCTCTTCGTGTACATTTTTTTTTCCACGAATCGAGAACCGAGAAAAGTGTTATTTGTCTCGAACTGTCGCGATCCTGATGAATCGCCTAGCCAAGGGAGATTTTAGACAATCGTCAAAATCGAAAACTTGTGGCTCCAAGACAGTAATTGAAAGGAACAATATGGGCCGTTGTCACAAAGTAAGAGATGATGCTCAAGGAGCCAACTCTATGCTATAAAGACAACGGTCATGCACGGTTACTCCTTAAATAGTTCACAACTATTATAAAGGTGGAAAAACCGATGCTAATGTGGTTAAAGCTAATTGAAAGGAAACTCTTGAGACCCCCGATTTTGTGGCTCAAATGAGTTTGACACCTTTCTTTATTGATTTTGATAAATCATTGAGCTATTTTTTCGCTCATCTGGATTATGTTTTTCCATTTGGATTATTAATTTTCCATTTGGACCATACTTTTGGATTATGGTTTGCCTGTTTACTAAATTTCTCGAAATAATTTAAAGTGTTTTGAGCAAATTCCTTTGACAAATGTGACCAAACTTTAAATTATGAAATTTTAGGCAATACTTGTGGTGTAGTTGGTTTTTTGGAAATAGTGGGTAACCGTGTACCACATAATTTCACCAACTACTTGCCTAAAAGAGTACTCAGTGACAACGATTCTGGACCTGTCGTTCCAATCGAAATCTTTGGTAAAACCAAATTGATTTGTCAAATATGAGGTCTTATACTCATGTAGGTCCTGCCGTACCTTGTTGAGTTATAAAATATTCGAGAAACCAGTGTTATCTGGTAATAGCTCATGAAAGAAATGAAATTTCTTTACATAGCCTCCACTCAAAAACGTATTTTAGAGGAGTTGAAATGTCTTTCAAGTGGTTGCTACCACATTCTTTAAAGCATTCAAAGTTACCTTATCATTTCGCCTGTCGTCGAATGATAAATGATTTAGATGCTAAGACATGATTGTCTGTACTATCATTCGCCTGTCGTCGATTGATAAGAGCATTCTGATATTATGGCATTGACCGGATGAGATATTCCCGGGTCAAAAGACGATGCTTGATTTATAATCACATAGCATTTGGATTCTCTCTGAGAATATATTTCGCGATTAATCCGAAATTCATGCCATTAATGCTCAAATTTGAAAGACTAGTATGTGTAAAGATCACGAAATGAACTCGTAGAATTCTTGCAAAGAATTGAAGGAGTTATTGTGGACTTATCCAACCATAAGACGGACCATAAATATAAATGGTTATGGTTGATGCATCGACAATATGGTCACATTTTAATGTTGTCCACATAAATGCAGCACTTTCCAAACTATTAGCCCTATCATTAAGTTGATGGCTCATGATTCGGATTATCCTGAAAAGTCTAGTCGACTTGATAATTCCGAAGAGTAATAATCGAAATTTCGATTTGAATTACTTGAATTTGGAAATTGAAATTGAACATCCTGTCGATTATGTTCAGACCCAAATGGACTCACGGAAAGTTTGATGATGCTACTGCAAATGATTGCACGCATTTCTTGGTTTTGCGCACCAAGATTTATATTTTCGTGTGGGGTTATGCTATTTTGCTGCATTGGTCCGTTATGAGGCTCATAGACACTCAAACACCATATGCGTACCAGCTGGTTACTGGTTATGAGCCAGAAGTCTCATATTAACGCGTGTTTAGAGTGATTAATTAATATTTTGATTGAGCCGCTCTAGCGTTCAAAATATGGACCTCTGAAGGGGAGATAAGTCGATTATGAATCTCCTGCCTATCATTTGATAGAGTAACCTTGGCAAGCGATCTCTTTACCGCATGATATGCGAAAGTGACATCGCTAAGACTGTTCTCCCCATCGTTAGGGGGAGATTTGCACGTTACCGTTGATAAGGAACGACGTGAAATAACGTGACATAACCCACTCAGTCTTAGCTTGATCCCCAAAACTGTACTTAGTGATAAGTAAGTGCATAGACTCCCTCAAGTCTAACTAAATGCCAAACGCATTTAATGACTTTATGATATGTCACGACATCATTTATACCTGCTGCAAAATGCTTGCAAGGATAGACGTCCCTGTCGGACGCCGTGTTCCTGTCGTAACACGTTGCTTTGGCCGAACCCGCCAAGCAAACGACGCTGCCGTCGGCCGTCAGTCTGTCATCCTTCCCAAGATATGAGGAAGTTGACCGGTTCTTAATTCGTTCAGGCCCAGAGGTGGTGAACTGAAACTCGTTTGTCGCACGAGATTATAAAGGATCAAGGAGATGTGTGATTTCCTCCTCATCCTAAGAATCTCGAAATATCTGTCGATCATGATATCTTAGACGATATTGAAGCGAAACGAGACTGTCATTGATTACTTGTTCATATATTCGGTGACGACTGATAATATGAACAAATTATGATAGGGAACCATGTACCGTTGCCTGAAGTCAACGTAGAATAGACTGTACTAATGGAAACTTGCAATCCAAGTAGACTCCTTAGCGAAAGTGTGTTCGGACCTGTAGCTCCAACGCCACCAATGTTAAACTAGTTTGTTTATTTGGTTATTCGTAAGGAAAAGTGATGAGAATAATGAGATTGTAGAATGCTCGCCTAGTAGCGCAAGGCTTCTCTCACATCTTGGAATTGGTTACGAGATGGGTTATTTCCTCGTAATGGACGTTATAACGGTCCCCTACTTTATCAGTTTAGTAGTTTCCCAAAAACTGATTATGCAGCATGTGATTGTGGTCACTGTTTTATCTCTATGGGGATTTAGACAAAGAGATATAGATGAAGGTCCCTGTGTGACTTCATGTGCTTAAATCAAGTAGTTTCTGACCATGGAACACGATCTCAATTGACTGAGACGTTCACTATATGGATTAATATAATCCGAGCGGATGTGGTATACCGCCTAAGTGAGTACTTGATTATCTTGGGATACTTGAACAAGTACTATGCCCTTGCGTGTTTTATTACGCGATCCATTTTTGGATTTGCCTTCGAGATGAAGGATCTTGGGAAGACACGGTAGTGACTCGGCCTGATGATCGAGTCCCGTAAAGATTGAATCTAAGTCCATGATTCAGACTACACTCAGAAGGTGTTATGACGTTATAGTCATCATGATGCTAAGTCGTCAGATTCTCCCATGATCGTTCGATCACTACACATTGATATAGACCCAGTCTATCCCTGATGTGACGATGAAGAGATATTGAACCATGATTTTCATATCTAAGTACAATAAGCACATCATTGTACTTGGTCTAATGTACTAGGACGGACATCTTGTCTGCTGTGAATGGTATAGCTCGACACAGCATCGCGCTAACACGCTGCCATCGAAATGGCATAAAAGACATTTTCCCTTACCTTATGGTAATTTTGGAAGTGGGCTAGTTTATCCCATTTGCGCCATCGAGTGTACCTACCCCCTTCGGTACTCGAATTAACGCAACCTTTTTTCGGTTATACCGATGCCGGTTACTTATCAGACCCGCATAAGGGATATCCCTAACATGGTCTGTCTTTGCCATTAGGAATAAGGCAATATCTTGGAGGTCTTGGAATGACTCCAAACGAATCACTCTGATCTACTCGTGCTCTATGAGACGACTAGAGAGTGTATATGGCTTCGAGCTCGTATTAGCCATATTTGAATTGCATATGCTCTGTCTCAAGATCTAGATAAAACACTTGTCTTATTTGAGAACAACTTGTTGTTATCGATCAAGAGAGACATGACTAGATTATGCTATTTAGCATTTCTTGCCGAAATAAATCTTCACATATGAAGTTTTAAGAGCATCCAGTTGAATGCTCGTTCTATTCCACGTTAGATTTTCTTGCATCCAGTCGTGTGCAAGTAAATGAGGCATCTAGTCGAATGCTCGTTCTCTTTCTTGGAATATGAAATCCTTGCACCCTGTCGTGTGCAAGTGAGGGGGAGCATCCAGGTGAATGCTTATTGTACTAATTACTACTTAGTCGAAATCCTCGCACCCTGTCGTGTGCAAGTGAGGGGGAGCATCCAGTCGCATGCTCGTGTACTCTTTTTGTCCTTAGACCAAGGTTTTTTCCCACTGGGTTTTCCTTGGCAAGGTTTTTAGCGAGACACGTTCCCATTATATCTCACTTAAGATTGCCGAAATTAGGGGGAGTATCCTGTTGTATACTTCTTACCACTGTGTACTCTTTTGTCCTTCGACTAGAGGTTTTTTCCCACTGGGTTTACTCTAGCAAGGTTTTGATGAGGCACCTGTTTTGTGGTTGATCCCCTACTACTACCATTGTTGCACTCTTTTTCCTTCGATCAGAGATTTTCCCATTGGGTTTGCTCTGATAAGGTTTTGATGAGGCACACTGTTTTGTGGTAAGTTACTTACATGATATTTCGGCCTATATCATTCGGCTACACAGTTTCTCGTAGGTACCGGTTTTGTCCCACACTGGGTTTTCCGGCCCTAAGGTTTTTTATGTGTTTAGCACTGCGAATGAACTCGACTCAGATCGACTGCATGAAGACGAAGAATTCAAGACGTCCAAAGGGGGAGTGTTGTAAGATATTATTGGACTATTGGGCTTGTACTTTATGGGCCCAAGTGGGCTTGTAACCCTACCCCTCTATCTATATAAAGAGGGTTAGGGGTCTTCTATTTGATGATTCATTCATACATCCTGATTAATAAAGACCTTGTTGTGTCTCTCTCTATATTCTCTCCCTATATCTATATACATATATATGTGAGCTAATATGTCACACAACATTATTGATATTTTCTGGTTTTACTTATGAGTCTTGATATAAGAATTTGAAAAATAATAAATCGCGTATTTATATATATAAATTGTTGCGCTTTGATAAAAAGTTTATATATGACTTGCCCCGTTTACTCAAAATTCTGCTCGAAATGCTCCTAATTAATGAGCATTGTTTTTTTTTTGCAAATCATAAATAACATTACTATATTAAGGGAATATATGAGAAATTGATATCCATATTTATTAATTCAACTAAGTCTAACCAAATTGTTTTAATATTTATAAAAATCTAAATTGATTATTTTTATGGTACGGAGGTAGTAATAATGTCGGTCAATAACCAGAGTAAAAGAAGATGCATGGTGTGCCATTGCCACATATTATTGAGAAAGGGACGGAAAGGTAGGGTATGCGTTATTTTTTGTGGAGGAAGATTTAATTGTCAAACTAGAATTTCAAGTTCAATAAAGTAAATGATAATTTTTGATCAAAATATATGATGGCATTATGGTGATGGTTTATGTTAGTTCTATTTCTTGATGGCTTGTTTCGTTTTAGTTTTGATGTAGCTACGTAAACTTTTTGATATGTTTGATTAATTTAACTTGGAAAATTTATTATTAGTATTATAGCCTTATAGGCTTACTTTATACCTCTCAAACTCTCTTTTGAATGTCAAGTTAATTGTCAAGTAATGCAAATACGTTGTGTGAGACTTGAGAGAGAGAGATGAAGTTAACGGATCTAGATTCTAGGCATGTATGTATAAACGTTACATTTATGTAAAATTGGAAATTGAGTCATCTTTTTTCTTCAACCTAACAAGTAATATTACCAGCAGTTGGTATGGTCCAATGTGCAAACGAATTAAACAAAATTGCTACCTGACACTGTTATTTATTACAAATACATTATTATTAACACATGTTTTACCTAATATATTAGTTGCTTAATATATCATAAACTCATATATTTTTATTAATGTCGGTTGATTTTACTCATGAGTCTTGATATAAAATTTGAAAAATAATACATCCCGTACTTATATAAATACATTGTTGTGCTTTGATAAAAACTTTATATATGACTTGTCCCATTTATTCAAGATTCTAGATTCTAGATTCGTCACTACTCCAAATGCTCCTAATAAGCATTTTTTTTTGCAAATCATGGGTAATGTATAACATTACTATATCAAGGGTATATATACGAAATTGATATCCATATTTATTAATACAACTAATTCTAACCAAGTTCTTTTAATATTCATGAAATCTAAATTGATTATTTTTATGCGTAATGTAACAAGGCCTAAGTGTAGGTCAATAACCCAAGTAAAAGAAGATGCATGGTGTGCCACATATTATTGAGAAAGGGACGGAACGATAGGGTATGCTTTATTTTTTGTGGAGGAAGATTTATTTGGCAAACTAATTCAAGTTCAATAAAGTAAATGATAATTTTTGATCAAAATATATGATGGCATCCACAAGTATGTGAGTTTGTAAAATTATGGTGATGCATTATGCTAGTTCTATTTCTTGATGACTTGTTTCATTTTTGTTTTGATGTAGCTACGTAATTTTTTTGATTTATTTGGTTGATTAACTTGGAAAAATTATTATTAGTACTATAGGCTTACTTTATACCCCTCAAACTCTCTTTTGAATGTGAAGTTGTCAAGTGATGCAAGGACGTGTGTGAGACTTGAGAGAGATGAATTTAGCGGATCTAGACATGTACGTAGGAACGTTATATTCATGTAAAATCGGAAATTGAGTCATCTTTTTTTTTCTACCTAAGAGCATTCTCATGAGTAGGTACAAATCTGTTGTACAAATATAAGTTTATGATTATTTCAAAAATAAAATAAAAAAATATAAGCTTATAAAGCTTTATAAGCCAAACAACCTATAAGTTGCACATCAGTTCCTATGTAACCTCGTATATATCTAAATGAAATAATTACTATTCTTGTAATTATTTTATTATTTTAATTTCCAATACATTCACATGAAGATTTTACCTTTAATCTTAGTGGGCGAGGGTATTTTTGTATTCCTTCTCTATTTATTAGAACTGTCTAACGGTATTTATTTTATACAAAACTGTACTGCATTTATAAAAACTGTTAACCATTTCAGCCCGATTAAGAAAAGCCCAAGTGAATAGTAAAACCTATTTTAACCCTATAAATACTAATATTTTCAGAGGGATCAATGGGCTTTTTTGGGACTCCTTCTCTCCCCCCTCTTTTTCTGGTCAGAGAGAGGGCAATAGATATAAACATATATGAAATATATATAGAGATATAGAGATAGAGATAGAGGCTGAGATATATACATACGAACACATATATATAGACGATATATACACCATCAAGGACAGGTGACGAGATCTCACCAGAGTTGGGACCGAAACAGCCGCCTCATCTTCCGCGGCGCCTTGTGAGCGCCTGTTACCAACCGGCTCCACTGTGGGTCCATATACAGGCAACTATAGTCATGGTTACTGCCTCTTTCTCTACATTTATCCTTACACGTATGATTACATACATACGTACTAACTGTACAGGAACGGATAGTACAACAAAGCACACCTCATGTTCCCTGCCATATACTTGGCTTAGAGGTTTATTTACTCAGTCAACGTTGACCAGCTCACTGATTACATATGGTCACTAGCTTACTATCTTAGTAAACCCATTTCAGTGTCTCTGACTTCCATTGCTAAAAGGTAATACATATATTATTGTGTCCCGACATGTGCCGAACCGTGCCTGTTAACGAAAAAGGTCCAATCGAACTATAATAACAATCCGATAAATATACCCAAACAGACAGGAACTCGGGAATCATCGGAACGGGCCGCCGTACCAACACCATACGCGGCTTCCTCCAACGTTCCAACGTTCCGACGGACCCATCTTTCTGATAAAAAAACACCAACCCCCTGTACCGACATGCATAATATATACGTTCTTATATTATCTCTGTTATTGCACTTCTCCTTTGTAAGCTTGGTACAGGTTAGGTGTCGGAGCGGTGCAGCCTCGGACGGTAAATGATATTAAACAGTTTTATTGATTACTGCTATATTATCTGGTCAATTGCTTTAGTAGGGCCCGATGGGTGTTTAGCGAATAAAATATATAAGCCGAGTGTAGGAATAAAATAGGCCCGCCACTTACAACCAAAGTCTTGAATATATGGGTCTTCACTCATGGTAATAAACATATATTAATGAAACGGTCAATTATTTGAAGTATTAACTTAAAGACTAAGGTTGCATTAGTGGATATAATTAAAAAACGAGGGTTAGGATAGATCCATTACAAATTTATGTGATTTAGAAATGATGAAAAAGTTATGACGAAGTAGGGTTAGGAATATGTTAAAGTAAATTGTAGTTTATTGACATCTCCCAATTCTCCATAGATATTTTGTGAAAAACTATAGAGAGAGAAGGGAACCAGACAAATGAGGAAGATGACAAATACTTTGACGTTTTGTTTACTGGTGGGGCCCATTTAAATATTTACCAATACTCTTCTTGTGCAGAGAGAATGGTAAATATGTACAAATATTTTAGTGTATATAGTCTCAGAGACTCATAAGTAACAATTATTTTTTATATGTATAACTTGATAGATTAATAACTCTTGTTGAGAATGCTTTAACAAGTAATAAGACCAGCAGTTGGTATGGTGCAACATGCAAACGAACTGAACAAAGTGACGGAAGAATATATGTTTATGTTCGGCTTGTAAGTATTCCGGTTTTCTTTCTTTTCTTGGGTACGTTTAGATAAACACAATAATTTCTACGGAAAAAAAATGGACAAATAAACAGAAAAAATGGTTTCCTCAAATATATAAATATCAAATACAAGATTTAACATAAAATAATGTAAATGATACCGAAATGGACTAAACTCCGAGACGACCTAACTGCAAACAGTTTTTCTTAAACGATATTTGTCCCGCCACCTCTGCTTCTGGCTAAATGGGGCAATTCGTTCCCAAGTTACAATGTCTATCACATGTGACTCGGCAGAAACGACACCGAGTCACGGTCGGGCCGTTGGTGGTGCGGTACTCTCTCTATATGTATGCATATGTGTTTGTGTGTGAATGTGTCTATGTCATGTATTTTATTTCTCATAAAAAGCTTATTTAAAAAGTTTCAATAAAAAATGGTTGGAAACCATCATTTTATGCATTTTTATTGTAACTCTTTTTACAATTAAAGACCCACATAAATAGGGGAGAATGAATGGTTTTTATAACCACTAAATTAAAATAGCATTCACTCAAATAAAAACCACTTGGTTTTTTTCCAACATTCTTTCTATAGAACAAGCCGCTTTTCCCCCCTCATACAATACAAGCTCATACAATACAAGAAGAATCCATTTCTTATGAAGGTCTATTTTATGTAAGATAAAATACAATTTTGCGTTTTTATTATGATATGCTTTTTCAGATTCTTTTACTATCCTGTAATTTGTTTACTGGTCATAACATGATTTTTTTTCTTATAGAATTTAAAAAAGGCAGAAATGTTACACGACTTCGGTGTAAAAATGCGCCGGCCGGACCCTGACTATAAAAAGATGTTTCTTCTTCTTCCCGCTTTCTCTGGTCTGAAAACCTAGAATTCTGGACTTGGGATTTACACTTTTTTACTCATTATATATAAGCAAGAAAAACCAGTTTTTTTAAAAGTTGTTCAAAATGAACCATGATAGGGATTAGGGAGTGTGTGAAAGTGATGAATAGATTTTGACAAGGTGGGGTAAGGGTTTGAGAATGATCAGCACTCAGGTAGAAACTTTAATATGAACAATCAATCACCAAAATTAATTTGCATGTAGCCGGAAGTTGATGAGAGATAAATTCTGTGATCACAAGATTCACAACATCTCATTTTTTATATATAAAAAAAACATTATTTTAAATCATAATCGTAACTGAAAAAAAAACATGTAGTTACCTTTATTTGATCCTGAATATATATATATCAATTTTT
The DNA here is from genome assembly GCA_963920805.1 of Primula vulgaris. Classification (NCBI taxonomy): domain Eukaryota; kingdom Viridiplantae; phylum Streptophyta; class Magnoliopsida; order Ericales; family Primulaceae; genus Primula; species Primula vulgaris. The sequence goes on from OY987212.1 coordinate 15,001,366, forward strand.
TTTCTTTTGTATTGAATTAGTTCATCACCATGAGATGTTGCCATTCAATAATTCGACCATGATTCTGTATATTTTGTGTTACAACTTCAATAGTTTTGCTTTTCATACTCTATACGTTAAAGTTAGTTAAAGTGATAACTGATGAAAATAGTATAACATAACACGTTCCGACATTTAATTAATTAGTTTGTTTACTTCGTCATGTTTCTTTTGACTCGGTCATAGTTATTTACTTACTCTATCCATATAAATATCATAATTTTTGTTTCTATTATTGTGAAACAACTTCAAAAAATCAACAAAGCCTTTTGAAAAAAAACCGTGTTCATCCAGTACAACCGGCCAATTTCTTTTCAGTAACAAAAGCAAAATGAGTTTCTTTTTCAAATAATGAGATATTTTTATTGATATAGTGTACGAGTACAATAATCAGTAAATAACTCAGAACAGGCTATAAAGAACTGAAATAAAGTGAAAATTACAAGACCAACGAGCATACTATTGCGAAGAAAACCCACAAGACAACCGATCTCCCCAAATCCTCCCACCTTAAGTTAGCAGAGAGAAACCCCTAATAACACAATGTATAACCGAGAATGTATCGTTTATCTCTCAAGTAGGACTAGCTATAAGTGTCTAAAAATTAACAAAGTGGTAATTTAGAGGTACAGGGACCAATGTTGACCCAATGCTATGTACGTACATAACCTCGGTAACTATGGGACCAGACTTTTGTTTTTCATGTTTTTGAAAAGTTTCCTTCATAGAAATAACCCTTTTTTCATGTAGTTTGATTTTATTTTTCATCTCCAAGGTGATACATAATGGTAAGTACGGCTAGATCGGATTTTTGCCGCATATAATCATTTAGATACAGCTTGAGGCTTTTTTTATCCTATCTTATATATATATATGGATCTTTATTATTTTGTTTTCATTTTTTGCTACCTTGAGTTTGGGTGGCATATTAATATATATTTGTTGGACTTGTTATACTTTTTGAGTTTGAAAAAAACATGAGAAATAGCAGGTCTACTTGCTCTTTTATATTCCACTAAACCTTAAATTAGCTATGAAAATTTACTTTGTTACCAGATAAACCCACAAAGATTATGAGTTATATATATATATATATATATATATATATATATATATATATATATATATATATATATTATATAGAGGTACATGTGCCATTTCACTCATTATGGTTTTACTGATACTCTTTTCATTGCTGCAATTCTGCCTCCCATTGGATTAGATAATAATGACAACAATGATGCTGAAAGTACATCTAAATTCTCAAAATATGATTTTACAGTCACATTAGATATATCAACCCTAATGATGGTGAAAATAAAACAAGATGCCAAGAACTAGTTTCTCAAAGTTTGATATGAGCAGAGATGTCCAATAACGATCATCTCCTGGACCGCCATTAGTTCAACAAGATAACCGAGTCGACTCTCGGGTTTGCGGTGTTAACCTTTTCACTCCTAAAAAAATAAATTCCGCCATATCAGCTACAGAGAGTACTCGAGTATATTGTTCAGTAGCAGTGGCTATCTTAGTTTCCTTGTTTTATATTTGGTTTCCCATTTTGGTGAACTCTATCACAAGGCGCATCATTTATTACAGATCAACCAATTTATCTCGTTATAATCACAGGGATATCAGTTGTACTTGAGAGGCTTATTTTAGATGGGCAAGGTGTGCAAAGGCTCAAACGAGAAACAAGCTTAGCCCCTTTAGTTGGTGGATTTGGATCAGCACAAACACTGGGCAAGATTTTGGAGTTGGGTCTTTGTTTCAAGAATATCACGAATGCACTATTTATGGATTATAGCGTCTACGCAGTTGTTTTAGTTTGTTGCCTTGCGTTTGCTCAGAAACTTGGCAAGTGAAATGCTTTGATTTTCAAGAATTTGTCATTTTTATACTTTTGCAAGATGTGACCCTTAATGAGCTGTCAATTGTGGGTTGCGTGGTTCTTTTGAGTACTCTACTTTGCTGCAGTAGACGATTTGATTTTTGTATTTTCTTTTTGTTTGTTCTTTTTCACATATTTCTATCTGCCATTTGTTCGATGTTCCAGGAGTTCTAAGAATAAAGACCTTTAATCAAAAGTGAAAAGCTATATAGCTTTTATATACTGTACAGGGGCTTGTTTGATACAATCTTTAAGCTCATTTTTTTATACTTAGAAGCTGCAGTTTATTTAGCTTGCAATTTGTATTGTTTTGCTCTTCACAGCCTCATAACACTGGTGTTTAAGTACATGAACCAAACGATTTGCGCACTCAAGCAACTCATTTGCTGAAAACTGCTGACAATGAGAATGAGATTTTTTAGTTTACTATGGTGGAATGTTGAGTAGTGAACTCGTAAGATTGTGCTTAGGCACTGTTAGTGGGGAAAAAGATAAAAGAAATAAATAAGATCTGCTTTTTATGAAACTTTATGTCATGCGTATACATGTTCAGTTTACTTCTATGCAGAAGTACATGTCACTGTGACCATGTCCTATCATAGATAAGTTGGTTTGGCGAGTTTAAGCCAACGTATTTGTACATTTTATGCTGATGATAAAATTTCCGATTTAGTTTTTAGTTTTCCAATAATGATGTTTTGATAAATTTTTCTGTTGGTGACTTAAAATACCAGTAAATTAGTTCAGTGAGTGGCAAAGTTCTCTGCATTTGGTGCCACCATTTTCTTCTCCAACTTAATTATGTTTTTTTCCCTCATCATAACTAGCCAATTAACTTGCTTATCCTATGCTAGAAAACACATCAATCAAAATACTGAAAAATAACACTTCTAACCATACTGTAAACAACATATCTTATTGATGCTATACATGTGAACACTACAGTACATACTACATAGTACATAGCATAGCATAGCATAGAGAAAAACATAATACGAGTAACACATTATTTGTAGTTCCACATAATCAAGATACAAAGCAAACAACTTTACTAGCAAACCACTATCAATTCTCAAACCATAACAAGTCCTTTTAGAGATCTAATAAACTCTAATTGGCAATCCAAACAATGTGATCCTCGGGAAGATAGTGGCAAATGGGAACGGACCCTCTTTTAACATTGAGCAATTGGAATGCTAAGTGCTTCGGGTTCCATGCTGATGTGTCTGTGTGACAGACTGCAACTGGATTGGTGTTGGTTCCATCAGCACCAACTAGGGAAACTGTATAGGCTCTGGTTGTGTGTGTATCGTGGCAATAGAAAACGGCGTAAGGGTAGGCCTGTTTGTGGCACACCACGGCCTCGTTGCCTTTCATTTTATTCACTCCCTTTATGGTGTACTTTTGAAGCTTGGTTTCCTTGTCTACCTGTGTAGGATGAACACAATTAAAAAAATGATATTATAAGTTGAAAGGGAAAGAATAAGACTAAACACGCGACTAGTGCACAACTAGTACATTTGACGTGAGAGTAAGCCGAAGGGGAGTATCAATATTTGTCTAACAAAATGTATAAAATTCATATCGCATTGAATGCACGAGTTATACGTTTAAAATTTAAATAGTTTTGGAATTCTTAAAAATTATTGGTTAATAGCGGTATGTTTTGTAAGGGTCACAAGGTCATCCAAACCAATTAATGATATTCACACAACTCGTGCATAATTCGTGCACTCTATGTGCTATGAATTAAAAAAAAATGTTAGAAAATATTATACACTCGTTCGAACCACTCACGATATGAGTGGTATACAAGTTGTGTATTTAGCATTATTCTGAGTTAATTAGAACATATAAAAACACATTTGTAGTATTACGAAAAAAAAAAAAAAACACACAAATTTGTAGACCCGCAAATAAATGATCGGTTAACAGCCAACTACAATATTTATCACACTAAATAGACTGGTTTGGTTTAGTTGTCTGAATCCATATAATAAAGTGAAAATGATACTTGCTACACACATATATTCAATTATTCATGCATATTCCTTAGTTCATATCAGTTCTTTGGGGGGATTTCTACTATATTGGCCTATTTAAAGCTAGATATACTGCCATTCATCTTAACAATTTGTGTCCATGCCTGTATAAAAATCCAAGTAAATAGAGTTAATATTAACAAATGATTAAGTTATTAAGAAAACATAGAAAAACGAATTCATGAACAATTACCTCGGTCGAAATGGCTCGAACGTTCTTTCCAAGCTTTGAAGTGCTGAAATCAACCATAGACTCTAACGAAGTAGCACAATACTTGTCTTCCCCTTTAACTGCGGTCTCTTCACACCCTTTCACCGTCTCTGTCATCGCCTGAGCCTCTTCAGATCCGGTGTTCACGTTGTAAATCTCTAAAACATTAGACATTTTGTTGGAACAAAATGGAATTTTCTCCGATTCAGAACGTGCCAAAAAAGTCGCGTCCCCGTCGTTCTTAGTGAATGCTAACCTCATACTCATCCCAGGTTTCAAATCTTTTTCTAAGAAGAAAATTGCGCGGCTCCTGCTATCATGGAGCTGGGTTTCAGTGGCACGATAGTTGTAGTTGAACGGGCTTGGGCCAGGCTTTACAAAAACGTGCACGGGCTTGCCTTTGTGTCCAGTCCCGACACGAACGCCACCCTTTCCAACTCCCACGTTTGTACCTGATACGTAAGTGAAAATAAATGGGATTTGGGACACATCATCAAGGAGCCGTAAAGAAGTATCAACAATGATATTTACACAAATTCATGCACAGATATGCATATAGACATATGATTCAACAATAAACTGTACACAGAATCGATGTCTAATCACTACAAATGAAGTAAAAATGCAGACAAGAATAGTGACAGGTAATGGCTATTTTTAGTTTTACTGCTTTTTATCATTTAGTGATAGCTTTTGAACAGATTTGGACTGTCCGAATCTTATAGTCTTTTAGTAGTTAATCCACTGTTAATCAGTGTTAAAAACAAAAACTTAATTAAAACGTTTTTAAAGAGTTAGTTCAAAGTACAAACTTTTTTTGGCGTAAAAAGGCAAAAATGAGCTTTTCTGATTTTTTTAAGCTTCGAGTCAACTGTTATCGAGATATGGATTGTCCCAATCTTATTCTTTTTATAGCGAATCGACTGTTACATAAAAAAGGTGTTATCAGTCAGTGTTGAAAGCAAAAACTTTGCTAAAATGTTTTTGCAAGAGTTACGTTAAACGCACAAATTCGGCCTAAAAAGCAAAAAACGAGATTTTCTAGATTTTTTTAAGCTTTGAGTCAACTATCAAGCTTTTCAAAACAATGATATAAATCAAATATTCCCGGTATGAACGCCAATGCCTCCTTTGCCGACACCAACATTTGTACCTTTTCCGGTGTGGACACCGACTCCGCCTTTCCCAACTCCCACATTTGTACCCTTTCCAGTGTGGACGCCTACGCCACCTTTCCCAACACCTACATTTGTTCCTTTTCCGGTGTGGACTCCCACGCTTCCATGGCCTACACCAACATTGGTTCCTTTGCCGGTGTGTACTCCCACGCTTCCATGACCAACATTCACAGAGGTGCCGCTTCCTTTACCGGTGTTGACGTGTACGCCACTACCCTTCCCCACAGATACCGAAGTGGTTTTCTCTTCCGTCCATTCTGGATAAAAAAAGGCAAAATAAAATCACTACAAAAAAATATCTAAATAATAAATAGTGACATGAAAGGTTACATCTATTTTTGTAACGAGCTGTTTAGCAACAATTTATTTGTGACAAGTTTGTGATAACTTTTCGAAATAACGGCAGATACGATAGTTTTTGACCCGTCACTAAATAAACGTTATTTTATAGGAACAATTGATTTGCAGCTTATGGTTGTTGGGCGTGAATGACGAGTGACATTTTATTTATGTACAAATTAATACAGGTGGTAACTTTTTATACTCGTCGCTAGCTACATGTATTATATTCCCTATTAGTATCCAAAAACATTTTTGAATCGAGTGCAGAAAAGGGCTGAAATAAAAACCATTTGATTCGTTAAATTACATGCTCATCTTAAATAAAACCAGTTCGTTGCAATGATTAACACATAATTTTAAGGATAAATCTCCATATGATATCGAGTATAGCTTCTACAAGATTTATAAATCGTTTTAGTCCCTTACACTAGGATTTTCTCAAAAGCAAGTTTCCAAGAACCCAATATGCATTTTAATTCTTCTTGCGTATGTGAAATTTGTTCCGTAATGTTTGTGAATACCAAGTGGCTGCCATATCTCCTCAAGGTACAAGTGAAAAACAATAGTAATATTATCTGATAACAACTGTTAATATAAGTTTCATAATTCAAAAATTAAATTACACTTGTGATGATGAACTTTACACAACATATCGTGTGGCGGGGCTAGAATTTTATAATGAGATAATGTAATTTTCAAAAATAAATGAATTTAAACGAATAAAGTATATGTAAGGTGATAATCCGATATATCTAGAAATTTGAATGAAAAATATATATTGAACTTGAAGTGAGTTTTTAAAATATTTTGGGGGTTCTGTTAGTATCCTCCTAGCTAACTTTGTCCATGCGTGCATCAATACATAATTCTTTTTTTAGTTGTAATTTTGTGCTAAAGAATGTGCTTTTATTAAGGACGTCCTTATAATATGTTAATATTGTATAACATCATTAAGTTATCAAATCGATCATGTACTCATTACTTACATTTATTTTGATACTAGAAAATAAAAGAAATTACAATTCACAAGTTAGGATATGTAGAACGGACCAGGGTTTATAAGATCCTTGATGGCCTTCGGCATGACTGTGTTTGGCAAAACCGAATTCCAGTAAGCTTCTGGTGATAGAGACGCATGACTTGCTACAAACAACAGCTAACAAATGAAATATTTCCATTAGACCAACATGAGAATGTACGTTATTATAAGACTTGCAATTATGGCAAATTTTAAGGACATAAAAAGTTGTCCATGCATCTCAACAACTTTCACTTGCACATTTCATAACAAGCTTATAAGCATGATTACAGTATTATTGTTCTACTATATTGTTGAGTAGAATACGGATAGATTTTCGATACTTAAAAGAATAACAGAGCAAGGTCTATGCATATCGAAAAGAAATAAAAAATTAATGTTGGAAACTTACAGAAAAAATAGAGATGATAGGGAGGAGCTGGGACTTCATGAAGGCTGGCAATAATTTGCAACAAATGAAGAAAAATTTAACGTATCACAGAAGTAAAGTGGAGCTAGATGTATTTATGAAGTGGGATATGCACTTATTTATAGGCAAACTTATTGAAGCAAATGAAGCATTATATATGCACATGTTAAGAATATAATCTTATTTCAATTTTTTGTGGTCCCAGCTCCCAAATTATTGTACATATTTCCATTTATTAAATTACTTTTCGATAAAGAAGTTACATATTATAATTGTTGACATATAATATTATATAATTATTGACATCCCCTAATATTAGACATCCATAATCATATAATTATTTAAAGGGTGTACATATTAGTAGAATTGTAGCCATATTAACTATTTTAACAAATATTTAATGAAAATCCTAATGAGAGTATATTTTTGGGACGGAGGGACAGGGGCGGACCCGGGGTGGACCCCCGACGGCGATTTTTTTTTATTTATATGGGTAATTTAATTTTTTTTAAAATATATATATTGATGGTCCCCCTAATTAAATAAAATAGTTGTTGGTGTAGTGGTAAAATTGGCTTTAATGTAGTAGAAGGGTAGGAGTTCAAATCATGTTAGTTGTTTTTTTCTAAAAATTTCCGTTTTTTACCTTGAAATTACCAAATTTCGTAAATGATCGTTCTATTTTCCCAAACAAAGATTATTAAAAAATATATTTTATTGTCCAATACCATTTGTCTTAACTTCATATTTATTTTATGTTATGTTAAATATAGAATTTTTATTTTATTTTTGTATTAGATCTAATTTATTTTATAGTTTATTCGACATATTTTTTATACCATGACCCCTTCAAAAAAATCATATTGGTTCCGCCGTGCCGAGGGAGTACAAAGTTTGAGATTTAATTATCATAAAACATGGTTAAAATCTATCTTAAAAAAGGTACACATAATAATGATTAGGGGTGGGTAAAAAATCCATAAATCCGTCCCGTAACCCAACCCGTATGGATTGGGGCGGATTAGGGTGGGTTGAATGTCAAAAAAAAATCAATCCGCCCCGCCCCAATCCGTTATATATTTTGCGGGTTGAGTTAGGGTTGAGGTTCACAAACCGCGGGTTAATCCGTCCCAATCCGTTTCAACCCGCAATATATATATATATATATTATGTGTATTTTAAGATACCAACATTTAATTATTGTTATATTTTAGTTTTATTACTTGTTCGTAAATGTTTTAAACGTACTTTGATTGTGTTTAATTTATATTTCTGTTTGGAATATTCAATTTATTTTAAAATTTGGGTTGATTATGCAAAATATGAAAAATAAAGGACCAACATAAAAATTTAATAATCAATCTAAACTCAACCCGCAATTTATTTTGCGGGTTGGATTGGGTTGGGTTGTAGTTTTAATTGTAACGGGTTGGATTGGGTTGGGTTGATATTTAAATTTCATCAATACGTCCCAATTCGCCCTGCCATTTATTTTACGGATTAGGTTAGGATTGAAACAAATCCGCCCAAATCCGTCCCGTGTGCACCCCTAATAATGATAATGCTCATTCTTTTTACTACAGAATATTTATATTTAACTTCATGCTCAGTGATGTTTAAATTAATATGTACCAATTCTTAAACAATATATACAATTACAGTTTTTGATACATTAACAAAATAACTTAATATGAAAGTAAGAATAATATAAATGTCAAATAGCTACTTTTATAAAAGTATTATTAACATGTATAGCAAAAAATAACGTTTTCATAGTTATGGAGGGACGGTACATTCATTACATACCTCCCCTGGATCCTTATATCTAGCTAATTTTAGCACGTCATTAGTATTTAGTAACGTACATTGATGACTTGTTTTTATTGCTCCAACTGCCTTCTTGCTAGCTATATTAGTATCAAAGTCTATGTGTCGGTCGATAACTCAAGTAAATTAAAGAAGATGCATGGTGTGCCATATTTATTGAGAAAGGGAGAGAAATAGCTGGTGTAACGTGGGGAAACTAGGATTGGTGTAAGTGGGGCTAAATTAAACATGTACATTATTTTCTATTAAAAGGTGCTGAAAGCTTATAATATTTAAAATTTTAATAAAATATATGAAAATTTTAAAATGTTTTTTCAATATGGGAGTGTTGTAGCCCCAATCTAGCTAGTCAATGGCCGCCCGTCAGACAGTCCAGTAAGGCTGGAGCCTCGGGCAATGAAAATCTAATTTTTTTAAAAAAAAATTTAAGGGCAACTTCGCAGCCCGAATATCTAATTACTAGAATATTAATGATTAATTCAATAAATATTGTTATAAGTGTTTGTGGTACGGTGATTAATAATACAAGTCAAAGTAATTTTTTTACTTAATGATCAATAGTTTGAATCTTTTTGTCGTCTAATTTATTTTTTTATTATAAAAAACAAAATTTAGGGCAACTAATTTTTTTTTGAGCCTCGGACAACTCAAAGTAGTGGCCGCCCTGTAGCTAGTTACTCCACTTCACGGAACAATAATTTATGCTTTATTTTTTGTGGAGGAAGATTTAAATGGCAAACAAGAATTAATTAGTTGAAAGCTCAATAAAGTAAATGATTTAAATTTTGATCAAAATGTATGATGTCATCGACAAGTATGTGAAGTTTGTAAAATTATGGTGATTGATTGTGTTAATTAATTCTATTTCTTGATGACTTGTTTGATTGTAGTTTTGATGTCGTTTTTACGTAAACTTTTTGCTATATTTGGTTGATTATAACTTGGAAAAGATTATTTATTAGTACTAGACTTATTTGGTAGCCAAATCAAAGTCTCTTTTGAATGTCGTCTAATTGTCAATGAAGTGATGCAAGAACGGTGTGGCATGTCAATTAGGGGATCTAGACACGTATTACGTTACATTTATGGAAAATCGGAAATTGATTGTTGTACATTTATAATCACTAACGAAGACTCGGAACTTCCCAGCATCAGAAGATTTTATTGTGATTTTTTCTGTTTTTAGTTGTTAGCACAAGTGTGTTTCCGAATTTCCATTCCACATTTTCAAAAAAAAAAAAAACATTCCACATCACTGCCATTTTGTCGTCCGATATGATGAAAGCAAAAGAATGAAGACGGTAATTTGTGGATAAGTTTTTCTCTGGCCTCAAAAACCTAGAATTCTGGACTTTGGAGTTACACTTTTTTACTCTTATTCGAAGAAGACAAATCATTTTTTTTAACAAGTTGTTCAAAATGAACCATGATAGGGGAGTGTGTGAAAGTGAGTGATAGATTTCTACAAGGTGGAGTAAGGGTTTGAATAAATGAGCGCTCTAGAAACTTTAGACCGATTCAAACTTAAATTAAATTATGAACGATCAACCACCAAAATTAATTTGCATCTAGCCGGAAGTTGAGAGATAAATTCTCTGATCACAACACCTCCGTTTTTATTACTACTCGTATATTTTTTTAATTAATTTAATTCAAAATCGCAACTGATAAAAACATATGTAGTCATACCTTTATTGAATCAGTTCATGTGATTTTTACGATTCAATAATTCAACCGATGATTCTGTACATACTTTGTATTACAACTTCAACAGTTTTGTTTTTCACATTTTATACGTTTGTTGACAGCTCGACATACTGGGAATGACCAACGAATGTATATGAGACTTGTTGCGTTCATTTTGTTAAATGATAACCGATGAAGATAGCATAACATGCATATCACGTTCCGATATTTAAATTAAGGGACAATTAACAAAAACATACCTTACCACTATTATATTACAAAAAACATACCATAATAATTTAAATTACCAAAAACATACCATAATAATTTAAATTACCAAAAACATACATATGTATACTTATTATTTCTTAATCTAATCTATCTCTCTAACTTAACATATATCTCTCTCACCTAACATCTCTCTCTAATCTAACATATCTCCCTAAGCTAACATATCTCTCTCCAATCGCACTTATCTCTCTAATATCCGATAATCGCACCTCTTTCTAACACGTGCTAATCACCCATCTCTCTCTAAAAATGATTAAAAATTCACAAAATATGCATATACTAATTATAAAACGTCATATCCTAATTTTAAAATTTCATACCATGATTTCAAAACTTCATACCCTAATTTCAAAAACTTCATACCCTAATTTCAAAACTTCATACACTAATTTTAAAACTTCATATCTTAATTTCAAAACTTCATACCCTAATTTTAAAACTGCATACCCTAATTTCAAAACTTCATACCCTAATTTTAAAACTTCATACCATACGTATGAATTTCTCTCAAATATTGTACATATGGATTCTTCTCTTTCAACTTGAAACACACAATGTTTACAATAGTCTCAAAACTCAATAAATAGAAAACAATCTCATCAATTCCATATATTTTTTATATTATGAGGTATAAAATGGTGTAATATTTGTGTATTACGTATGTATATATCTGTATTTATATGTATATGGATATCTATATAATCTAAATGGTGTTCGGTAGTTAGTGATGGGTTTTCGTGGTGGAGGAATGGAGAGAGATAGAGTGGGATATTAAAGAAAAATACATAAAAAAAATGAAGGAGAGAGAGAGTAAGATCAAAGATAAAAAAAAAATTTATGAGAGAAAAGAATAAAGAGATACAATTGGTGAGAAAGAAAAATTGAAGAGAGAGAGTAAGATGAGAGAGATAAAGAAAAGAATAAACAACATTAAATTTAAATTTGTTTGGTATGTTTTTTATAATGAAAAGTTGTAAGGATATGTTTTTTATAATTTCGTTTAAAAAGTAGTATATTTTATTAATTGATCGTTAAATTAAGTTTGTTTACTTCGTCCTATTCCTTTGACTCGATCATAGTCATTTACTTACTCTATCCATATAAAATATCATATTTTTTGTTTCCAGTATTGAGAAACCAATATATTACTCTGATAAGTCCAAGTTATTCTATTACACCTCTTAGAAAGAAAATAACTTTAAAAAAAATACTTAATAGCATAACGATACATTTATACAAAACTTCTAACCGGAGTATACGGAATGGAACCATGCAAATACAGTCAAATGAAATCCAATCCACAAAATAATTTGATCTATGGACAACTTCATTGTGGTAAAGGTCGTAATCCAGGGGAATCATTACCGCAGGGCATAGAGGGGGATAAGTATGTAATAGTCACGCTTAATAAATCTGGTAACATGATAGATGATACCATATACTAATTTTGTTTTTGTTTTGTTTAATAACTTTAAAACCAACAAATGTGGCTTATATGTTTGTAGCTTTTAAGAGAACAAGTTGGATAATTTGAAGCTTTAGAAAAAATCCTTGTTTATCCACTAAGTACAAATCAGTCCAATATCTTTTGAGCTAAAAGAAAAAAACTGAGCATTAGGGTACAACCCAGCAAGACCAAAATGATAAAGTTCCCTTTTGAGGAAAATGTAATACCCGCAGTGGTTGTTAAACAATACCAATTTCTTAAGCTAAATTGTCGATTGCAGTACCTCCAAAGTCCAGCCCCTACAAAGTATGGCGAGTCGAAGCACTAGGTGGTCACACCGTGAAAGAAGTATACCAATGATAGTGTTAATAAAATTGAGCCTTTGCTTGACTGAAGATTTTTTGCTTATTTGCTTAAAAGGCTAGACCATGTTTGGTTGACCAGCATTATTAAAAAGCTCTTCTAGGTTATTTTTGCCTGAAATGGCTAGAAGCTTGAAGCTGGATAGCCTAGCCTCTTCTGAATCTCAAATTTTCGAGCTTATTTGCTAAAGACTTCCGATCAAAATATGACTCAAGTCTACTTATCTAAAAGTATTTCACAGTAAATATCAATGGTAGTAACACTCGCACTGATCAAGCATAATAATATCGGCAGGGATATTAGAACTGGTTCAAGAACACCCATTGGTTGCAACTCATACCCAAAATTATTACTTAACGGTAGTAGCTTCGTGTAGTGTCATCATTACAGAATAGATCCATGTACTTGATCTAGAATGTATGCTAATGTGGATTATATTGTATTCATCACTAGCAATACCTTAATTTTGAAGGGTCTGAATATCAATACCAACTGGCCAAAGAAACAATTGCCAATTAACGTACAAAGTACATGCGATAACTGCAAGTCCTAATGATAACTTTTTGAATCACTATTTGTGGAAGTAAGATATCGTCAAACCATAGACTATTTAGTGTATAAATTTTAGTTTTCCTCAAACTTTCAACGTCAATGCAATTTGATTTGTTGCTGAACTTGAGTTCCACCGCACAATTTGCAAAACTGTTGCTAGAATTCTAGCCATTGAAAAGAACCAAGATATATAAACACTAAAAGTAGAATAGAGGGAGAATTTTTTTTTAGAACAGATCCTAAAAAATGATAAAGTTGAAATATATTATAACAAAGCACAAGGATTCAACCTTTCAAAAAAAAAAAGCACTAGAATTCAGATGAAAATAATTTTATTGCCAAAACATTTCCCTAGACTTGACAAGAAAAACTCTCCCAATTTGAAGCTAAACTAACTACTCTGAAAACAGTTTGTCACTTCAATCGCAACTTGAAGATACAATGTATTTTTTTTCTCCCAAGTTTCCACAAACTCTCTTGTTTTCTCTTACAATCCATAGTGATCACCAAGTTCTTTCGTAGGAAAAAAAATAAAAAATAATACAGTGGGGAAATGAAACTAACCACCATGGCCTCCTTTTTCTTCAACTGCCAATAAAGAATTTAACCATTTTTTCCAAGCAGCATCCTCTTGCTGCTCGACCCATGAAAGGAAACAGCTATCCAACAAGCAGAAAAAGTTAACGTATAATAGTTGATATCTTACCGGAACATATCTAAAATTTGCAACTTGAAGAACTGGCCAAATGCCACCTTCTAAAATAAAGGCTGGGAGAAAATCCCTTTTTACGTCGTCTTTAACTTGTTTGGCGCTCTTTCCGGCAGAGAAACCCATATAGGTGAAAAACACAAGCAAATCCAAAGGACCAAATATTATACCATCTAAAGCAACTTTGTACGCAACAAATCTAAGAGATTTTGGTTGTAGTAGTAGGCGAGACTTCATGAACCGATCCAACCCTTCATACCTAACACGGAAAAAGAACGATACTTTCAAGTAAATCAAGCACATGTTGGTATTTCTGTAAATTGTAATCATGTGATAGCTTAAGTTATTTTTTCTTGTAAGCAAAAGGGCTCACATCTACCAAACGAATGTGTAGTCGTAGCATTACGCAATCAACTACTCTGGTACTATTTCATCCACAATACAAGCAAGTGTTACCTCGGCTTATTGGGGAAGTCAATAGTTGAGGAAAACATTTTTCTGATAAATAATATATAGGAAATAACAATGGCATCAAGGCGTTCTCATTTGCTAAGAGAAATAATTTGCCCTACCACATTTTCCTATAACTCTGTGAAATCCACGGGATAAAGCATAAGTGTAGGTCCTAACTTAACTCTAAATGGTAACATAGGTGAACTAACAAGGACTACAATTACAATGCTATAACAGGCTGGTAATTTTCAAATTCATTGTATGCTCAGTACACTATGGTTATCTGAACTCAACAGATTACACCAGATCCATTGAGAGCTGGATTGCAATTCTACCAAAAAGGCATGAAGATAGAAACAGTCGACAAATTATCATTAAGTAAAGTCAAGAAAACAAAATAAAGTGAATACCGAGCGATGAGTTACATTAAACTATCGAATGAGAAATATATACTTCTTATATATCCAACCTTCCAAAGGGAAAAGGCTGATTTTCTATAAAAATGTTATTCGACTCTTATGTTTTTGAACCCGGCTTCTATGAATGGTTACAAATGAATCTGTCGTGCTAAAATTCTTAAGCATCGACAAGTTTTTCACGCTTTAAAATTCAATTCTAGTGCCAAGTAGTACAACATAACATGAAAAAGGAAAGTACCAAAACTATATAGCATCTTTCAGGCCATCTGTTGCCAAAGCCACTCAAATTTGTACTATCAAGTAGATCTGAGTAGATGCGATTTAGGCAAAAATCTACAAGTGGCATAATCGTTATATCAGTAATTAATATACCTTTGAAACCTGAACTTTAAATAAAAAGTTAGCTTCTTTCCTCTACTTTAAAAAAAAAAATTAGACTTCTAAGAACTAGAGAGTTGCCTCTATATATTTTCCAAGCAAGCATAGAGAGCATGTATTATATTTTCCAAGTTTCATGTCAGCTTTCTAGGCCAACCGACTCTTTCTCAAAAGGTATAGAAAGCATGAAAGTTGAAATAGAACACATGTTTTTATTCACAGAAAATCGTAATTATTTTTCTGCAACATATCATATCTAAAGATTTTACAAAGTGTTCCATGGATAAGCATTTTCACGATTTTGATAAAAACCAAGATTCAATAATTTATAGAAGCACTAAACTGATCTCAAATCATATTTCGAAGTTATAGAACACTAACCAGAAATGGCCTACTGGTCCAATAAAACCAAACCCAAACAAGCTTGTTGTAGCCACCCTCTTCCAGTTTATCTTTTTGTCTTCCTCTTTATCCTGCCATGTCAGGAAGAGAAAGACATTCGATTATTCTTAATTAGAATAAACATATACAGACCAATGTGATCTATCATATATGTCAGAAATGTTAGATTATGCAAGTGGAAGAACAAATGATCAATCTAAGGTGGAAGTTAACATAAAAATTGCATTTTGCTCTTTTGCCAAACCACAAATTAGAACATTACAGATGAAACAGGTAATAAGAAGATAAGGTCAACGATCAAAAGGCATACAGAATCAAAATGATTCAATACAAGATGAAGAAAGAGTCTAGGACAAGCCTCAAAAATTTCAAAAATTCTTCTTTTACCCAGACAAATACGCAAGTCACATGTGTACTAAATTATAATAATCCCTAATAACAAAAAATAAACCAAAATGGAGATAAACCCATTTAATCGAGTAACGGTAGAGGCTAACAAACAAGTCTGAAAGAAAAAGGCAAAAATAACAATATGGTAGATTTGTGTTGGTTCATGAAAAGTAGATGGTGCACCAGTATAGTTTTATGCCACATCATTATTATGAATTTTTGTTTGCATGCCAGTCATTTCTCCAGTCATATTTCTGCAGCAACCATATACTCCAGCTAAACAACCTTATGGAACTAAGTGAATGCAAGTACAGGATGGCTCGCAATCAGAGGAACGCAATCATTTTATACATTTCAAGCGTATTTTCTGTTTAAATGTAATTTGAATTGAGCAAAATTATAAGGCCGTTTGAGATAATTAGTGCACGATTCTCAAAGCCGCTATTATACAAAAATAAACTAGGCGAAACAATTTTACAGTTTTTGTACACCGGTGGTAAAGACGTTTTCTTTACAAGCAGCACTCTATGAAATACACTTGTGCACGAATGGTTATGCACATACAGAAAACAGATAATGTGCACGACTACCTAAGGCCGCTAGTGGAATATAGTTTACTATCACCGATGTATCGAGCAAGGAAATGTCGAGAAAGTGAGGAAAAGCTATCCTATTCTCTTGTTTGCTTATGGATTATAGGAAATCGTCTATTTTTCACCCTGGAATTGTAGGGGGAAATAGTTGACACTAGGAAATCATAATATACATATTGTTCTTCGTGTTAGCAAAATCTAAAAGCTCGTTTCAAGCTCTCTGTCACTTTCATTCCTTTTTTTTTTGTAATCTGATTTCCTTAACGAGGACCGCTAATCATTGAAAAGTATAAACTGAGAAAACTTATTAAGAGATGATTCTCTCTGGTTTTTATATTTTAATGAGCCTACAGAGAATGCTATTTATAGGCATTACATAAGTCTAAACTAGGAAAAGAATAACTAATTAAGGGTAATTCCTGATTTACAGCTATACAATCAGCAGTAAACATTGCATAATATACTTCATCATTATTGCTGAATATCATTGGTAATATTGCATAATAACTCCCTGATATTGCAACACCCCCCTCAAGCTGGCTCGAAGATATCTTCTATAGACAGCTTGCCAGTTAAGATGTCAAATTGCTTCTTCAGCAGTCCCTTTGTAAATATGTCAGCAATCTGTTCGGTAGTTGGAATATATGGCATACAAATCAGTCCATTGTAGAGTTTTTCCTTGATAAAGTGTTTGTCCACTTCTACGTGCTTGGTTCTATCATGAAAAACCGGATTGTGGGCAATTGAGATAGCAGCTTTATTATCACAAAATAATTGCATTGGCGATGGATTGAAAACCTTTAATTCTTGTAACAGTTTTCTAATCCACATAACCTCGCAAATACCGTGGGCTGCTGCTCTAAACTTAGCTTTTGCCCTACTTCTCTAGCCACCACATTTTGTTTTTTGCTTCGCCAGGTCACAAGGTTTCCTCCAACAAATGAGCAATACCCGGACGTTGATCTTCGATCTGTTATACATCCAGCCCAGTCCGCATCGGTGTAGGCTTCAACTCGGAGATGTCCACGGTTTTTAAACAGCATGCCTTTTCCAGGAGTACCATTTAAGTATCTCAGAATTCTGTAAACTGCTTCGAAATGCTCTGATACCATGTAGAAGCCCATCCATTTCCCACTAAAAGGCCTATTAGTAAGGAAGGAGAGTGACATATATTAAGACTTGGCTATGATAATGCTCAAGTGATGTGGGATAATTCCAACACTCCCTCTCACTCGTGGGTTGGTCAATTTCCGAGAAGCCCAACGAGTGCAATCAACAAATCGGGTGGAGGTGGCCCATCATACTTATAACTTGGCTAGCCTTTCGATGGCCCGCTCTGATACCATATAAACTGAGAAAACTTATTAAGAGATGATTCTCTCTGTTTTTTATATTGCAATGAGCCTACAGAGAATGCTACTTATAGGCATTACATAAGTCTAAACTAGGAAAAGAATAACTAATTAAGGGTAATCCCTAATTTACAGCTATACAATCAGCAGTAAACATTGCATAATATACTTCATCATTATTGTTGAATATCATAGGTAATATTGCATAATAACTCCCTCATATTCCAACAAAAAATTTATATGTACATAACCTAGTTGGCAAGCACTCATCAACTCATTTAAAAAGAAACAACCATGAAATGCCTCAACTACTGACATTCAAAATTATAAAACTGTCATCTGTCTTTTGCACCATCATTAATTAAAAATATAATAGCTTTGTATCACTTTTGCTTGGTCTAAAAACACAGCTCATTTTCTTTAAAACTGCAAATAAAATCCCAGGGCTTGAAAACTGGAAATGACAGTAAATATATGGTAAATTTAAACAACATCTAACCTAGAGCAATCAATTCATCTACACATCTTAGTAGTATACAGACACAAGCTAAAACATAGAAATGCATTTTGAATAGAGAGACCATGTACCGATGACAAATATGTAAATTTGAGCACATTAGTGAATTTTCATTTGAAATGACTTCAGTGATAACTTTATATTCTAAATGAGCTAATGAAGTACTTGCCAACTAGATCATATATATCTACAAAATTTTGTACTACGTTTGGCACTATCCCTAAACTAACTGCATATCAAATTCAACCTGGGGTATTGAATGAGAAAACACAAGACTCAGCAGTTAAGCCGTAATTACCAGTCTTCGGCACATCTAAGAAGACGTATATGTATACGGTATATCTGCATATATGTATCTATTCTATATAAATATATAACCTATGATTTAAAAAGGGAAAAGGACAATAACTGGGTCAAATTGGACAATGCTAAAGCCATAACTACCGGTTCATTAACAGATCTAAGAAACGGTATATATATGCATATTTAAATACAAGCTAATAAAAATTGCATTGTACATACGGAGATGATGAGGCAGCAGTTAGCGAAGGCGGTGGAACCGTTCACGGTTTTAAGCTCAGATTATTTGCAGCTTTAAAAAAAGTTATTTGTGTTTTCAAATTCTACATTACATTTGGCTGTCCAGACTAAAACACGACTTCTCTCATGTTAAAGTTAAAGTAGATGAACACAGTTTTCTAACTAAATCTAAAAGAAACCGGCATTGTTCAAAAACTGGATTGGAGAAGCTCTAACTACATCCAGTCATCTAACGATAGAGCAGTTAAATCAGCACTATAAATTCATCAACACAACTAATTTCTACACAAATACCTACATATGATATATGATAAATATAGGCTAACGGAAAGCCGGAAACTTATATAGACGTACCGTGGAGGTGATAAGGCGGCAGACGCAGTTGGCCAAGTCAGTGAAACGAGTGATGGATTAATTGCCGACAAACAAAAATTAATATGTAGTCTCTCTGCCCAGTTTAATAGGAATTTTCCGATGAAAACTTTTTGTTCTTTGAAAAACTTGAATTTTCCAATTTCGACATTAAAGAACAAAAATCTTGCATCCTAAAATTGCAAGATCTCCCAAAACTCCAACCATATTAGGACGGGGGGAGTATATATATACATATAATTGAATACACGAATAAACTTAAAACCTAAGGTCAAGAAATGAGACAAAACAAGAGTGGTGACATTTACCCTCCTGTTACTCTCCATGCCACACTCCATACATCGCCAACATGGGTTAAGATATGATATAGTAGTAAAATTTTCTTAAGTTTTGATGAGTTGGATTTAATTTCAAATTGGTCCTGCCACATATAGTGACATAGGGTGGAGTGTAAGGAAATGAATCTATGATTACTCGACAAAACAATAACTAGGTCAAATCAATTAGAAGTTATAAAAAAACTACCAATACATACATATATCTATATATAGAGGCTGAGATAATATTTTCTCAATAAGTAGCCTACTCCAAATTCATCCTCAAATATATAATATAGCATACAAGTAGCAGATACATATTATATTGACACAACAAATTAAAACCTAAGGGTCTAGAAATGAGACAAAAACAATAACTAGGTCAAAATCCAGACAAATCAGTACATAAGCACAAAAAGAATCACAAACATATATCTATATATACAGGTTTTTGAAAGAGGCCGAATCAATATTATCTTAATATGTAGCCTACTCCAATTCCTCTCCATATCATACTATTATAAAAAGCCAACCCAAGAATTGGATGAGACTTCCAATTTTCGCCATCATTTTTCCGAAAATACCCTCACTCTCTTCCTAATTACCGATGTACCATAATCTAATTAACAATCCGTTTTAGCCCGCATAATTTCAATAAATGATACCGGATGCGATTATTGTGTTCATAGTAAAACACATTTACGAGATTTATGTCATTATACGTGTGGGCCAGTGTTACTAGTATATATATGTATATTCACACACACAAGTAGCAGATAAATATTACATCAAATTAAAATGTAGGGGTCTAGAAATGAGACGAAAACAATAACTAGGTCAAAATCCAAACAAATCAGCAGTTACCTATCAATACAAAAGCACACAGAGAATCACAAACATATACCTTTATATACAGGTTTTGAAAGAGGCCGAATCAATATTGTCTTAATATGTAGCCTACTCCCATATCATACAATTATAATAAGCCAACCCAAGAATTGGATGAGACTGCCAAAATTTGCCATCATTTTTCCAAAAATGCCTTCATTCTATTTTCCTAATTACCGATGTACCATAATTTAATTAACAATCCGTTTTAACCCGCATAATTTTAGTAAAGGATACCGAATGCGATTAACGTGTTCATAGTAAAATACACATACGAGATTTATGTCATTATGTGTCGCGCATGTAACGCATGGGCCACTGTTACTAGTACCTCTATAAGCAAATACTCGTTTCATTAATAACCACTCTAAATTAATATACCTTTTCGGCCCCGACGTGTGCTAATAATGTGTATGTATTGAACTAACACCTATAGGGTTTAGAAACGAGACAAAAACAAGAAGTAGGTCAAATTCCAAAATCAATCAGCAGCTGTACAAAAGCTATCGATACATCAAGCACATAAAATACCTTACATATACAAATAAATATTCCACGTGTGCTAATGTACTAAAACAGTAATTCAGTTAATTCGTAACTCTCTAAATAAATAAAAATGCATGGTCCTAATGCTATTATCTGTAGAGGATCTATCTATCTGTATATGTATATCTAAATATACAGTTTTTTTTTATTAGAGGTTGAATCAATATTATCTTAATATGTAGCCTACTCCGAATTCCTTCTACCTCTAGAAACTAACGCTCGAATAATTATTAACCTCCCTAAAGTAATAATTTTCCCAGTCCCGACGTGTGCTAATGTGCTAAAACAGTAGTAAATCAGTAAATTCATAACTCTGTAAATAAATAAAAATCCATGGTCCTAACTCCTAATGCTATTAATTTGCAGAGGACCTATCTATCTATCTATCTATATAAATAAATAATTAATTAAAGAAGGAAATAGGGGAGTAGAAATGGGATAAGAGCAATGACTAGGTCAAAATTCAAATCAATCAGCAGCTGTGTAAAAGCTATGGATACATCAAACAAATAAAATACCAAATGTATACAAATAGAAATAGATATAGATAGATAGATACGGTGAGGGTGGTGGAGCGATTAGCGGTGTAATGGGTGACGGATTGAGCAGCGATATCACCGACTCCCCAAATAACACCTGAGCTTATTATCTGAGTTTTCACTGGATGCTCTGCTAACCTTTTCTGGTACCATTTCCATACCCTCAACATCACTTCCCTTCTATATAGTCTCCAAAGAGAGGTACATATATATATATATATATATATATATATATATTTAAAGAGAGAGAGATTTATTTGTTTGTTTTTGTTTTTTCTTTCTTGTAGGTGGTAGTGTACTGTGATTGGTTGAATATTCTAATCTTTCTTTTTTGTTTTGTTTATTGGGTTTAGTGTGTTTTTACCTATTATCTCATAAAACTGAGTATATCCATAAAATAAAATAAAATAAAGTGACTGAGTAGTGATGATCATAAGTTGCATAATTCAAATACGGGATTGGTCTGTGGATCCGATGGACCCAAAGTAGTTTGTTTGGTGGGATTTTCACAATACCATGCGTGGTAGTAATAAAAATAGTCTAATTTCGAATGTATTACTTTGTTTTCAATGCGATTTAACTTATGATATGCATCAAATGATGGTAAAATGATATATTTACAATAGTATATGGTTGGTATAATATTTTAGTCAGGAGTGGGATTACTTGTTCGGTATTATTTTCAAAACTCATTCATAATCCTACCGAATTGTTAGTACCGCTATTAATGATCCCACAACCAAATTGAAACGGCAAAAATTTGATATTGTGAAAGATTTAGGGGGAAAAAAACATATCAAAAACTTTCATATAATTATGATGAATTTATGAATTACACAACAATAATGTGAACTCATTATCTCATATCTTTTGAGATATAATGGATAAAACTTAATCAAGTCAACATATAACTTATACAAATATTAAATATTCTGTATTTAGTAACTTGATCAACATCTCGTAATACATTTTTTTTCTAATTTAGTATAAAAATAGTATTGGAAAAGTTAAGTTAAAGTTCATTACTCCGTATTTATATTATTAGAGTTGCTAATTATGAAATTATTTAAGATTTTACAATGTTTCAATTAATTAAGTTTCTTAAACATTTCAGAAAGTTTTACCAAAAATCTTAATACAAAGCGAAAACCAATTGGAGCAAACCACAAGGGCAGTTGCGCCTGCCGAAAAACAAAGACCATATATATAGAATGAAAGTGGGTGACGCTGGCAATATACATAAAAAAGATCTCTACAAAGACTGAAACATCTGGATTCTATTTAAATGAACATCTGGTTTCTATTTAAATTAGCTAAGCCTGTACCGACAAAGGGATCGGACAATGTTGAAACGAAAAGAAAATAATAAATATATATACTAACAAACTTTACGAAGAGCAAAAAAAGAAAAGGGAAAGAGCCGGACAGGTACAACAGACTGCATTTTCAGTTAACATACATGTACGTCACTCGATAATTAAAATCTTCCGTGTATAAACCACTTAAACCCAAAAATAAGTGCCTCGATCCCTTCCACGACATATCTCCAAGTTCTTTCGAACACAAACACATTCTTGATAATCAGATTTGAAAAAAGATAATCACACTTTTTGTCTGTTAGAGTTCGAACGAGATATAACATGAGGAGCTTCTAGATAATCATCTGGATCATCTTCCTCATCAGATGACAAGTAAGATGAACCCATCCACGATTTAAACCCTTCATTAACACGTCTCTCTACATCTTGCGTAACTTCAACTGGGTTTGATTCTAACATTTCTAAACCGATATTACGACCAGAAAAATCGTTTTCATCGAGAACTAAAGCTGCTTTTCTTCTTAGGAAAAATGCGGTCGAGCTGTATAAAATGACTAAACCCCATGAGGTGATCTCGTAGCACCAGAACAAGGGAGATGAACAGCTGCTCCCCAATGTGAGTAGGGTCGAACCGAGAAATAACGCAAGAAGACCGAAAACTATGGCGAATACAAGGTTTAAAATGGCTAAGCAGCGAACTCCACCTGTAAATTATCATTACGAAAATTACATTATGCAGTTACAATATAAAATTGGTCGCTGAAGGCAATCCAACGCTCCCAAGGACCCAAACAAATAGGGTAATAAAAATTGATTAAACTAAACCAGTCACTTAAAAAAAGGTGGTAAGATTTGGTTCAAGAACAATGAGTATATAAACTTCTTGTTTAGCTTCGTGTTGGTAAATGAAACATTCACCATAAACATGACTCTACTATTCTCTATACAAAAAAAAAAAAAGGAAGTCATGCACACCGATGTTTTACAAGTAAAGGAGAAAACAATAGCAAACAAGTGAAGCTTGTTTCCTAGAAGCAGCTATGTAATACAAGCACAAGAAATAGAAGTCCCAAAGCTCCGTTGTGCACCTAAGTGTAAATAAAGTCAAATGACATAAATCTAAACAATTTCTTCCAGAAAAAATTCTTACTTATATTATTAAATATCAAATGACGAAGTCACGTACCCCGTTTTGATGCACAGTAGTTGTTCTCAACAACCTTTAAAGACCAATGCCTAGCTGGAGCAGTATAAGCAACAGTGATTCCTGAAGCATATAAAACCCAAGAAAACTGGTAGTCAGACGTGCAATCAGTTAGAACAGATCTGATAAAATAAATATGACAAATCAGGAAAATGATTTTATGTTGGAGAACACCAACGGATGGAGTTTACTATATGAATGGCTTAGTAACTGTATTTGAAATCATATCTAAGTTCTTTTAAAACAAGATGACAGAAAGAAATATTATTTAATACCAGCAAGTTCAAACATTATACACGGTTATTCTCTATCACGCTGACTAATTCTATTCCATATATTCTAACTTTTAACAGTTGATGCAAAATGGAGACACTTAAACTTGCCAACCACAAAAACCCATATATGCATTACTAATTTGATATACATGATGATTACAATATTCGCAAATACTTACAACAAGATTCTTCTCAACATGCACATTGATCTGATGAAAATCCATAGTTCTTTCCATGCTATAACAATTTATATGTAGTAAGCTGGTAATACAACTTGTATACTACTTAGATGGACAAAGAGAGGCTGAAAAATCAATACTCTACAAGCTGGAAAAAAAAAACAGAAGGAAAGAAAAAAGCCTAAACTGGGTGGAGAACCTATCATCAAACCTCATGCCATATCATGGTCGTAACATTACAGTAAAAACGGATATTATGTACTTGTAACCTATGAAGAGAAGGGAGTCACTATACTGGAATCTAAGAAGAGCTGTACAGTAACCTCTTCCTCTTCATGTTCCTTTTCTTTACTCCTCTCTTCCAAAACAATTAAGGTAACATTGGACGGTTAAAAACAAATTCTGGTAAGAGGTACCAAAATCACTGATAATTTTCAGAAATTAATACTAGTTCTCGTCCCTTCAGGGACATCCAATAAAATTGGATTCTTTTACTCTTCACTTCCAAACACAACAGTTAAGGTAACAATAAGAAACAAATTCTAGTGGTAAGATAATAATATTTATACAGAAATCCAATATCAGCATTCAATAACCAAACTGCTGCAAGATATGCAGAGAGATGAAGAAAAACAACACCAAATGACACAAATATGACCACTATGCAGAGAGATGAAGAAAAACAACACCAAATGACACAAATATGACCACACGGTGACTACTTGTTCATAACCCTCTTTACTCCCAGGGTGTATAATTACTTCTCCACAAACTAATTATATTCCAAATGATGATTCGTCCCTCTTGGCAATACGTTAACCAATACCTCGTTGGTTTCACCTAATTAACATATAACAACAAAGTAATTGACAATAATATAAGGAATCTTTGAAGTTACAATTCCTACAAAAGGGTTTATCTCAACCCAAATTAGCTGAACAACATCTCTCTTTAAAGAACCAAATACAAAATATCCGCAGAGAGCCAAGTGAAAGATACTGCAAAAAACAAAGCCAGCGGACAATCACAAGCAATGTTTTGATTGTCACAAGGCAGGTTTAAGGCGGAAATAGCTCACCTAGCGACTAATCTTGTCTAATCACCGCCTAGTCCTGTCTATTCTCTCCTATTTATCGTCTAATCTTGTCTAGCACCTAGACATCTAATCTCTCCTTATTTGCCAGCTAATCTCGTTTGCCTATGCTCTTCCTCGACACGTTTATTAGAACACTGATCACAACCACGACATATAGGGCTGATAAGCATTTGACCTACTCAATGTTTTATGCCTAAGAATTATCAGGGTTTGTTATTTCTTGCTATAAATTACTTAGAACCCCTTGCAATAGAACTAACTTTCAAATCCACATTAGCAACACTGTGTCTTAGAAGGACCAAAATTTAACCAACCTACTGCGACAGAGGCGAAAGACACGAGAATATCCTTAGTGGACGATACAAACACAGCCATCTACTAACTTATATTAGGCTGACACCCATTCTTACTATAAATTAGCAAAACAAAAAAAGTATTTTCATTGAAATTCTTCACAAACATTAGAAAAGCACAAGTTGGTTACCAATTAACTTCTTAATACATTAGCAAAACATGAAAGGTTAATGATTAACTACTTAATTCACACTATCAAACATGATCTCTGTTCAGAAAACCAAGAATTAACCAACCCGCTCTGAGAAACGCCACATAGACAAAAGAAAAAAAACTCGGGAAATCCGTACGCGACCATCCACGAACAGATATTAAGCTGACAACTATTTATATGATAAGAGTAATGACATGCAAACAAGTCATTCAGATAAAAACTGGCAAAGAAACTAACATGACAGCACTAGCAGTCATTGAACCAAAGACCAATTGCTTTTCCATAAACTAAGAAATTGCCGACACATCAATTTGTTTGCAACTTGAAATCTGAATAGTTTATTAGAAACAATTGACTTCTTAACCAACATCAGAAAACCAAAATCAACAATCAAGAGAACCAAAAATTAAAGAGACGCGTTGCAAAATAGGCGAAAGAGAAGACGGAAAAAAAAAATCCAAATGGACGAAGAAAAATGTCAGGTAACATATGTTAGGCTGGAAAGCATTTAACATATACAAGTTCTATTGGTAAGGGTTATTAGGGCTTGAGACTTGTTAAGCTTGTAGACTTCAATTCCTACAAAAAGCTAACAAAATTTAACTTCTTAACCGCCTTAAAAAGAACAAAAATCTCTTGAAAGAACAAAAATTTAACAAGCCATTGTAAGATAGACAGAGGAGACACGAAAACCAACTGAAGAAAAGAACATCGAGTATAAATTTAACAGTCAGCGACCTATGCCTAACAGCAACAAGAACTTGCTAATTCTTGCTATAAATTACAACTTCTACCGAACGAATTAACAATTTATATCTTAACCCACGTAAGCAATACACTATTTCTCTTAACATGACCAAATTTTAACCAACCCGCTGCAAGATAGGCATAAGAGAGAATGAAAACCAGAGCCAAAGCCACAAACACAACCATCCGGTATTAATCTAATCTACAGTCTCCCGATCAGTCAAGAAAAAATCTCCCATAGAATTAAACACCTATATAATCAATAGTACATACCTAATAGTTACTAGACCTTCCAATTTCTTGCTATAAATTAGTAAACCATAACTCCAAACCAAAGGTCCAGAAACAACCATCCAGTAATATATTAGGAATCTACAAATCAGTAGTCCATGATCTAGAGATTGCAATTGCTCGCTATAAATTATTAATCCTACAAAACAGTATTAATAAATACAGCAAATTCTTGATCCACATTACCAAAACACGATGTATCTTTAAATAACAAAATTTCAAAACGACGAAAATCCAATTGACAGTAGTTAACTATATCTTGTATTTTTTGCTGTAAATTGGTAAATTATAGTGCTTCTATAAACGGGAATTATCAATGAATTTCACAAACCACGTTAGCAAAATCTAAATTTATATTTAAAAACCAAAAATCTAACTTAGCACACAATAAGATAAGCAAACGAGACAACGAAAACCAACGCCGAAGGCACAAACACAAAGATCTATGCCTAAGAGTTACTAAAACTTGTTACTTCTTGCCAGTTGCTATAAATTAGTAAATTTACAACTCTACCAAAACTATATTAACAAAATCAACTTCTTAAACCATACTAGCAAAACACAATTTCCCATAAAAGAGCCAATATTTAACCAACCCGCAACAAGAAACATGAACGAGACAACAAAAACCAATGTGAACGCACAAACAAAACCATTTATCATATTCAATGATCAATACCTAAGAGTTACTAAAGCTTTGCTACTTCTTGCCAGTTGCTACAAACAAGTAAATTTATAACTCGGACAAAAGGGAATTGGCACTAATTAAATTCTTAAACCATATTAGCAAAACACAATTTCCCATAAAAAAAATTCACAATTTAACCAATCTGCAGCAAGATGGGCTAATGAGACAACCAAAACCAAAGCCAAAGACGCCAACACAATCATTTGATCAATGATCTATGCCCAAGAGTTGCTAAAGCTTGCTACTTCTTGCTAGTTTCTAAATAAAAAAGGTATAACCAATTAAATTCTTAACCCCCATCAGCAAAACAGAATTTCCCATAAAAGAGCCAAAATGTAATCAACATGCATAGAGATACGATAAAAACCAATGTCGAAGCCACAAACCCAAACATTTATCATAATCAGTGACCTCTGCTTAAGAGTAATTAGTTGCTAATACTAACTAAATTACAACTACAACAAAAAGGGGTTAACAATAACTAACAATTAAATCATATTATAAAAAATAAGATATTTAATCAACAGCAAAATAAAAGGCGAACGAATAACGAAAACCAACATCGAAGAAACAAACACAACAATTATCAAAATCAGTGATCTATGTCCTAAGAGTTACTAAAACTTGCTACTTCTTGCAAGTTGCTATAAATTACTGTATTACAACTCTTACATAGTAGAAAAACATATTTTTTTCAAAAAAAAAAAAGTCATTAACACTATTCAAAGTTACCAATTATCATGATCAATGATCTAGCTGCCACTTCTAAAAAAGTTGTTATAATTTAGTAATATTACAATTAACTTCAAAACCCACAAACCCACAATAACAGAACACAATTAGATCTGAAATATAACCAACCTGCAACAAGATAGGCAAAATAAAGAACAAAAAACAACGCTGAATTCATAAACACAACCATTATCATAATCAGTGATCTACACCTTAGAGTAACTAAAGCTTGCAAATCTTACTAGTTGCTATAGTTTAGTACATTACAATTCCAAATAAAAAAAAGGGTATGATTTATGAACAATAACTATCATCTTCGTTGATCTATGCTTAGGAATTACAAAAGGTTTCTAATTTTACTAGTAGCTGCATTCACATTTCACAATAATGAACATTCGAAACTAAACTAGAAAAACACAAATCCTCTTACAAGACCCAAAATCTAACCAACCTGCAGCAAGATAAGCGAACGAAACCCCAAAAACCAAAGCGGAAGGCACAAAAACCACCATCCAGTAATAATCAACCGTCTCCTGATCAGTCAAATAAAACGCCCCGGGAAACACATCCGCCGATGCTGACGTGGCGTTCTCCACCGACAGCGCCTGCATCCTCGGATCAGCACAGAACGGCCTCTTCGACCCCGGAGTTGGGAACACGATGGATAGGCTTACGTAAATAGAGATAGATATAGAGAGAGAGAGTACTATAAGTGTGGAGAGGAGGAGGGGGCGTTGAAGGCGGAGGAAGGCTCGGTCTTCTTCTCGGAGGGTCTCGTACTCGTGCTTCGGCATGAAGGCTTGCCGGAGGGCGTCGGAGAGGATGGCCATTTGATCGGAGCTTGATCGGAGAATGGGAGGAGGGAGAAGAGCCCTAGTTTGAGTTTGAGATTTTGGGGGAAATTTTGTTAGTGTTTTGAGTAATGGGGTGAGATTCACAGTTAATGCTCCGAATTAAGTGAAATTTTGACCTAATGGTGGAAAATAAAAAAATTCAAAATTAAATTATATAATTTTATGTTTAAATCATTCATTTTTAAAAAAAATTATTTGTGATACATTGCACGTAGTTTAGTAATAGACAATTAATTGAAAACAGATTGAGTAGTAGGTTTAATATTTTAGGAAAAGTGATTTATTAGTTTGATTAATCTTTTAAAGGCGCAACACTTTATTTATTTGAGGTAAATTGTCCGTCTAATGCGTAATCCCGTCTGATTCCACTTAATCAAGTACCCGATGGGCTAGGCTTTTAAGGTATGCTTGACGTCTATGCTCCGCCAAATTTTCATTCGACTTTTAAAACACCGGTAATACTAAGTCTGCCTCGTGCTAGCTGTGCACTAATATTTTTCTTGTGTTTTAATAAAATTTGTTAATGTAGTTAAATATATATATATATCGTTCTATTATAATAAATCAAATGAATTCTGTCCAATTTAATCAATTTTTTTTAAAAATACCCCTATATTTTTTTATTGATTACAATAATATCATACTCACATAGAAAAAATATAAAAAGTAATAACTAATAACACTATTTATCCATTTTTAACAATCAAACATTCTTTTAACTTTTATCATCTTATACTATTTTTTTTTTATTATCTACATATTTGTATCATAAATACATTTATTTTCTATATTTCGATTACACTGGGCGTCGGCACGATTAGCGGTGTATATATATATATATTTGTTTTTATCTTAACATTTAACGAATGCATGTCCCATTAAATAAGATAAATGTTACGGTTGACTACAAAACTAATAAACAAGGGTATAAAGGTATAATCAAGTTTAAAAGAAAATTGCACTAATATATTGAGACGGAGTAAAAAAATCAAATTGGATTATTATTATGGAAAGGATGGAGTCAGTACTACTTATATTTCCTATTTCACGCATTTAGTTATCGTTTTTTGTTTGTCGTTATTTCGCATATTTTTCTTCTTCAAATTTTTATTCCCTTTACCCTTCGTGCAATTATGCCCTGATGTGCCTAATTGCCAAATATTTTCCCTTTTTTTTACCTGATTTCAGTGTTAAATTCTAACAAAAGATGAGATAGAATTCCCGCTAGTATTAGTTTCAAGAAGTTGTAATCTTCTCACAACAATGTTAATTCATAGATCAATAAATTGTAAATAATTCTAAATCTATGTACACTAGTATAAGTGTATATTGTAAATCAATTATGTCTTTTCATGATTTGTTCTTTATTTTATTTAGAAGTATAACATAATTGTCGTTAGTAGTCTAATGAAAAAACAGTATCATATAATCATTTTATTTTGAAGATATTATTCGATGTCAAAAAAATATATACAATGTGTTTGTATAAACTCTTTTCAATTTCCGACGAAATAGTATACATTTTATCAATTTCCGACGACATAATATACATTTTGTGATGTGTAACGGACTTCAATTCCTAATTATACTTATTGATTCTAATATTTATTTACCCTGTCGGGATTATGAGTATCAAACAACCAAATTAACCCATTTTACTACGTTTACAAATTTTGTAACATTATGTATGCACTTTAGATCAATTGGAATGCAATCAAATTCGTGCATATGAATTATTTATTTGTGCTAAAACAGTGCATACCCATCATTTTAAAAAGATAGTCACTTCGTAATATTAGATAGGCACTTCATATCAATTGATATACCAACTGACATTCACTCAAAGACCCAAACCATTTATTTTTATCAGCAATTCAAATTGTTAATTTATGCAGTAGAACCCATAAATTGAAAGCTATTATTTTACTATAGCATATCAGTCGGATTAAACTAACTTAACTATTTCTGATATATGTATCCATAGTGGATCACATGTTTTGTTATATGTCGACGACAATCATTGCATGTACGATTGTCCACTCCAACCTTCGGAGTCATAGGAGAAGTGCTTCTTCCCTCAACATGCTACAAACCTACCGAACAAATACTTTTTAACATTGTCCACTCTAGAGCAATGTCGTTACATCCAAATGTGAAGCCCCAATCGATCAAATTAAGCTTCTCCCAAATTATCGTCGATGGGTAAAGAACCTTCACATGCATTTTGGACTTTCCTTGTATCACGAACGGGGGAAAAGGGACGGGGATGTTTCTTCAATATAATGGATCATGACATATCACAATAATTTGATAAAAAAAATAACAATTCAAATTGACCAAAATTCTAGGATTTAAAGTGAATATCAGCTTGCACTTAATAACATCAAATACACACTTCTTATAAATATTTATACTTTTCAAAGCAATGCCTAAAAAACCTGTCGAGCATATGTTGAAATGACAAGTGTGCTAGCCGCGGAGTATATATCTCACATATTCAATCTATAAAGTGCATAACAATTGTTATACACTTCAAAACTCTAATTGTTAAGGAGACGTTCAACTTGTTTCATCAATCTTAAATCTTGTATCGTTTTTTAACAAAAATAAAACAAAAAACTCAACTTTTAATTTTGACGAATGTACTACTTCATTGAATATACATTTCATATATAATAATAGTGATGCACTTCATAAAAAAGGATTATGCAAATCATACTATATTTCTAAAGTGCGTACCAATGAGTTTGAATTTCAATGTAAAGTCTAAACAATAAGTGCACATTTCTTTTTAAAAAAAACAGCATTAACAAACAAACAATCACTACAAAAAAATAACCAAATAGCGACGGGATTAGTGACGGTATTTTTTGTTACGAGCTTATTAGCGACGGTTTTTGTGACGGTTTTGTGACAGTTTAATCAATTTGCGACAGATTTGTGACAACTTTTTAAATTAGCGACAGGCTTGTGACAGCTTTTGACTCTCACTAAATCAAGCATTATTTTGTAGTGAATAGTACTGAATTTTGGCCTTTTGTCTAATGAACTAATAACCAAACTCTACTAGATTTGGGATCCAAACCAACGTTTATAGCACTTCGAATTTCAAATTAAACATAAACAACTAAAACTATAGAGTATTAGAGTGTAACAACAAATATGCTAATGATCAAGACCCATGTTTCTGTAATTTTTTAAAACACGACCTTTACCATCTTATGTCATTAATTGGACCAGCGAGATGATAAGGAAACTCAACTTTTTATTCAATCATCTCAAGCTTCAATACACTGATTATTAGTTTTTTCACGGAATAAACCACATTTGACTTGAGATAATAAGAAAACTCATAAGCCATTCTCTTCTCGTGGGCAACTTTATACGTGGTACTCTTTTCGAAGCTCGTTTTCTTTTCTCATGACTAACTTTATATGTGGTACACTTTTCGAAGCTCACTTTCTTCTAGATCATTCTTTTCCGTATCATTTTGCACTTCTATCAAAATGCTTCTTCAAATGGCTCTCCAAAGACAAGGTTGGTGATTGGCCGAACACTTCATCGATTTGATGGTTGTTTTTGCCATCACCTTAGTGACCACATCAGTCATGGGAGTGTTAATTTTCTCTAATACACGCACCAAAACACCACCATAAGCTTCAGCATTTGTGGTCTCCATCTCGTTTAGTTTCAATTTCAACCGTCCCAACTCAAGCAAATTCCAAATTAAGCTGCTCAATTGTAAACAACATATTTTAGTTTGTAGAGAAAGAGTTGGTTTGAATTTGAAATACAATAAGTGCACATCAATAGAGTATGTATTTCATATTCAATTGAGTATAAAGTGCATAACTATTGGTATGCACTCCATAACAATAGTTATTCATTTGATAATAATGATTGACATGGCGTAGAAATTAATATGCACTTCAAAAATTAATTTATTCAAATCATTTAACCGAATAACGAAATTAGAAGTGGCATAACCATGTAGTATGTGGTCAATTATCGATTGATAATTTTTCTAATAAAAAACAATCAAATAATGCTTCTTAACAATTATAAGATGTACAATGTTAATCCAAATAACTACGTTTATAGAGGACGGTGACAGAGATGGAAAATATCGATCAAGATTAATGATAGGTATGAGAATATACTGGCCATTTGCCTAATTGCCTCCAACTACATGGAATGTCTTCTGTGCTACTGCCAAAATTTGTTGGTTTTTTATACGAATCACATTATTGTAGTCTAAGATAATATTATAAGAGATGGAGGTGAGAGACAGGTTAGAACCATATGAGATGGAAAGTGAACAGATCTCGTTAGTACTTGACAGTAGTTTTTTACAAAAGAACCAAACGAGTGATCGACTTTGGTCGTCTATGCTACACGCAGATTCTGAAAAATATCCAGTGGAAGCATCACTAACAGAAATATATATAAATCAATCATCGATTTTGAGAGAAGAAATGTCATTGTGATCGGAGAAAGACACCGATACTTTATAAATATTGAACGATGACCAATTAAAAAAAAATAACACGGAGATGTATTCTATATGAGTAAAATACTAATTCTGGAAATAAATATTACGGTATCACTTTTTAGGAATATGACCCCAAAAGTAGCACTTATCTGGAAATAAATATTACGGTATCACTTTTTAGGAATATGACCCCAAAATAACATAAAAGAGTCGAGAGAGATATATGGGTTAAGTGTAGTGTTTTTACCCCCAACTTTTTAACAATTTTGACTTTTTACCTCTGATTTTTATTTTTTCTTATTATTACACTTAAATATAGTGCTTCCAGGATTTGGAACCTCTTCCGATTAGCACCCTCAACTATACTGTTCCCCATCCTTATGCAGGGGTAGTTTGGTCACTTTAAAAATTAAATTTTATGAGCCATTGTAATATTATGAAGTGAAGTATAAAGTTTTTTTAATCAATGTTTACAATTATGTACATGGCTATATCTAAATATTAGTAATAGTAACTTTTTCTATGATATCAAAAAATATATGAGATATTATTCACGCAATAATACATACATACACATATACATATACATATATATATATATATATATATATATATATATATATATATATATATATATATATATATATATCTTATTAATATAAGTCAACCCAAGAAAAAGTGAGGCTGCCAAAATTTGGCCATTTTTCTCAAAAATGCCCCCACTCTTTTTTACTAATTACCAATATACATAATTTAATTAATTAACTATTTTTCCTCACTATATTTTTCTAATTACAGATGTACCCTAAATTAATTAACAATTCGTTTTAACCTCCATAACTATAATAAATGATATCAAATCTGAATATTATGTTAAAAATAAAATATATTACGATATGTATGTCATTACGCGTCTCACACGCAACGCGTGGGTAACTTTTACTAGTATATATATATATATATACATACATATATACATATATATATATATATACAATTTACATTTGAGGATTTCCTTAAAATACCATTGTTGTATACTAATAAATAGAAAATAAATATAAGTGTGAACCAATTGAGTTACTACATGAAGATTCTATGGAGCCCGTTACTAATGACAATTATTTTAAAAATAAAATTTAAAGAAAAATTATTTTGATCACTAAACTACCATTTACATATAAGTTTTCTGTTAATCACTAGTTCATGTAGTGTTTAATTATCCATAAGGTCGCCTTTTAAATGTCTCTCCTTTTGAATTAGTTTAACAAAATGCTCCAATAAAATAATATTAACAAAAACAATAATAATAATAGTATTTTTTTTTATAAGCCACTAATAGTAATAATTACTAATACAGAGAAAACCCTTTTAATGAATTTTGAGGCCTCGACTGCACAAACAGATTGGAGTTTAGAACTGTATATTAGTGAGCTGTTTAATGAATCATCTAAAAATAAATAAATATAAAACCAAAAAGTGCAATTTAACCTTCACTAAACAATTATTCCATGATTACAAAAAACAATTAGTCCATATAGTAATCAACTAGACGTATGTTAAGGGTGTGTTTGGGAACAAAGTGCTTTTCGAAAAGTACTGTTTGTACAAATGCTGTTAGAAAAATGGCTTTTCGAAAACCACTTTTGACAAAAAACACGTTTAGCATATAAGTGTTTTTGTACATAAAAGTTTCCTGTAGTGTTTGGTGTCTAAATACTTAATATATACAATTTTAATGTCAACTAAAATTATAGCATTATTATAATCCAACAAAATTACAAAAGTTGATTTTTTTTGTAAAAAACGTCAATTTTTCTAAAAATAAGTCACTTGTATTGAAGTAAGTCATATTCGTTGCATGAAAGTCATTTTTTTAACAAAATTATTATTTTTTAAGTGAGTACTTTTTGTTATAAATAAGTTACATTTATCGATATATGTCTTTTTTTTTAATATAATTTGCTCTAGTTGAAAATAACTTATTTTGTTATAAAAAATAAGTCAAAATTTTGAAAACAAGCCATTTTATATAAATAATTACTGTAATGAGACCTTATAGAGTGGTTGCTCATATATGTGGATAATTGTATGTAACAACTTTTGATACTTATAGTTCGCGTGGTTAACATAAAAAAATAAAATTTCCGATTTTATTTGATAGCATGATGATTCTGAGAGATTTTAACATATATATAGTGCTACTTATGTACACTTTTCTATCCGATCAAGTGTAATTTTTTAAAAATAAGTCATGTTTTTTATTGTAAGTTTTTATAAAAATAAATCACTTTTATTGAAGTAAGTCATATTCGTCGAATAAAGTTAGTAACTTTTTTTAGAAATAAGTTACTATTATTGATATAGGCTTTTTTAATGCAATTTGCTCTTATTAAAAATAATTTGCTTTTTTCAAAAAACAATACATTTATTCAAAATAAGTCATTTTTTTTTTTGAAAACAAGTCATCTTTTTGGAAATTAATCAATTTTTCTTTATAATATTATTTTTTTATCAACTTATGTAAAATAAAATGAAAATTGAGATAACTAAAGAAATGCGATTATTTTATTTCATTTTTTTGTTCCAACTTTTCATAAACCACTTATGAAAAGCAGCTAATCCTGACTTCTGAAAACATAAATATCTTACCCACTCATTTTTGGATGCGGCATAAATAAAAGGCCCTCATGATTTGCGGGGTACTGGAAAACTATACCTAACGCTAGAAATAGTTTGTTGCTAAAACCGATTTAGGGCATTAATTAGAAGACTCGAAAACTATATACTAGTGGATCATTTTCGTAAAACCAGTTCAGGCACAATTGCATAAGTGGTGATTACAAAGTACAAATATTATCTATCTTCATGTATACTGTATTAGATCAACAAAAAGTTAAAAGAAAAATATCCATCAGGCATTTTTTTTTTTAACCTGCATAACGCACATGGGTGTGTGAATGGGATAGTGACCTAAAATCAGTTTGTCATAGGAGTACCAAAGTTGTTGAACAACTGGCAAATTACTATTGTTTGCTAAGATTAAATTGAAAAAGAAAACCTAATCTGTTGTGATTTGGGTTTTGAAGGAAAAGTGGCCCTTCTTTAATATAGTATTTGGCTAAAGCCAAATTAAGCCATGCATCAAGTGTACATCACATTTTTCTCCCCTTTTCATAAATTAAAGCTAATTTTTGAAAGTTTTAAACACTTCAAACGCTTTTTTTTCCTACAAGAAAATCAATGTAATGTCGTTAATTCAGAATTTGTTCAAGGAACAATTAGAGTTTATTATTATTAATGGCATTCATTATCGGTTTCTTTCTGTTAAATTGCAGCTATTTAATGCTGGTTTTGCAATCAATAGTAATATTCGTATGGCCCCACCACATCAGCACATCTGTATTTTTTAAAAACTAAGTAAAAACAGAAACTCAGCTTGGTAGAACTTAGCAAGATATATATATATATATAGAAGTGAAGGCATTTCATGAGAACCGTTTTACAACCATATTGTTTAATGTTCATCGTAACTAGCTAGTTTCAGCATATTAAGCTCACACAGCCACCAATTTTAATTTTAATTTTTTCATTCTACGGTTTGTGTAAATTAACCACCGTCATCTTGAGACTTTAAAAAAGTAAAAATGTCGGGTCGAATACTTGTCCGCACGACAACATTCCATTTGATGTGTACAATTTGAGTCTCGTTTATTGGTCTGTTGACCATGCAAACACTTTCGTGGACATGCATTGGACACTTTCGTGGACATGCATTGGACATAATCTAAAACGTCATGGACACTTTAAGACATGACAAAACACAAATTTTACCAAAAAAAGTTCTTGAATTTTCAAATTTTATATTTTTACCTCAAAAATTAACAAAACATTCAAGCAAAACAAATTAAATCATTACTAAAATTTGTAGGTTGTAATAATTAATATATTTATAATTCATCTTCTTTTGATAAATTAGATATATATGAACATAGCTATTTAAGTAATATATTTATAATTCCTCAATTTGTGTCCAGTACAAAAAAAATACTCAAATAGCGACGGGATTAGTGACGGTATTTTTTGTTACGAGCTTATTAGCGACGGTTTTTGTGATGGTTTTGTGACAGTTTAGTCAATTTGTGACGGTTTTATCAATTTGCGACATGCTTGTGACAGCTTTTGACTCTCAATAAATCAAACATTATTTTGTAGTGGTCTTAACCCGTGTCGTATCATAAAGTTATATATTTTTTGTTGTGCCGTTTTCCTGTCGTGTTGTTTTAGACAAACGTATACATGTCCATGGTAGATAAGGTGAAATATGAGAGTTTTGACAAATCACTAAAATTGATGAAGTTTCGACATGTTTGTTTCCTTGACCTTCTCCAACTTCAAAAATCTTTCAGCGACTAAATATCTATTCCCGATGATGTAAGAAAAGTGAAGAAACTGCTTGGTCCTACTTAAAGAGAGCTGACCTTGTAGTTTAATTAAGAGGAATAACTTTTTAGTCCTATTCCTTTTGTTTTTATTATTTTCTCTTCATGTGTTTTAGTCTACTGCTATGCTACACTAAGGCATATTAATGCCACTAAAACCAAGAAATTAATGAAATTAGTGGGAACTTTCCTAATTCTAATTTTCTTTTTTATAAAAAAACTGCTTGGTCTTATGTAGTTTGGGCACCCGCAACTATATATGTTGAACTTTAAATATTAATTCACGGCTGCTGCTGCAACCAGAGTTGTATGGATAAACCGTAAACGCGTGAATTGTTTGAAAGTGAAAGACATTGCTAGCTTATAGCATGTAGATTGTTTCAATCGCCCATGGAAATAACTAGCGAACATAGATAACCCATACCTACGTACACCGGCGATTATAAAAAGATTCACTTTAGAGAATCGTGTACCAAAATACACGTATCTGTATGCACTATGAGTAACCACTAATTTGAAGACAATTTTTTTTGGAAACAAATTAAATCGAAATTTGTTTCTAAATGGTAAAATTAGTGACAAAAATATATAGGTTCTTGTAATTTGTCACCCCAAACTAATTTTTTACGGACCAAAATATATATAAAAAAGAATTATCTATATAAAGATAATCTCATACCAGGAATACAATTTAATTTCGTACTTGTCTAAATCTAGTTTGACACAACATCAGTTGTACTCTTGCATCTTGGTATAAGAATATATATGGGGACACATTTTTTTATATATTTTTTGGTCATTTTGAGATAAAAAAATTATTTTGGTTCATAAAAATTAGTCATTCTATCTTAAAATATTATGGTTCTATGTATATACGTGTAACTTTAATCAGCAAATATATTGCATTTAAATTGTTGAAATATAAATTTTAAAAATCTGTTCATATAGTTTAACATTTTAACCATCTGATTAAATTTTAAAAATTTCGATTTCGATAGCTTAGATATGAGCTATTTTTTGGTTAAAATTGCACGTAATTTCGTATGCCTAGCCCAACAATTTAGCACGGAATGAATACTTTTTACAGATAAATTTAAATTTTGTATAAATAATTTACCTCTAAATACTGATTTTGTCGATGTATGTATAAAAGGAGCGCAGCGCACAGGTATATATGGAACTGTCACTTTGTCAGGGTTTTATTTTTCATGAATTAAAACCTATCTGTGAATAGTAATCGTTCTATGGGGCCCGGCCACTAGATAACAAATTTTAGTTTTTTCATGCATAAAACTTAAAAGTCACGAAATATACCCTGCCTATTTTGGTTAATGAGTTATACATATAATATTTAGTCACATTTATAATTATTAAATTAAAAAATAAATGGTTAAATGATACATTTCTAATAACTAATTTAATTTTTTTAATTTTTATTATATATTAGACAAATTAGGATTTAATAAATTAAAAATAAATTTATAACACAGTAAAACCCAAATAAAAATATATAACTCTAGTGTATATTACTCTAAATTTAATTATTAATCAAAATTTTTTAAAAAATAACAATTAAATATTTATTTTTGAAAACGAAACTTTATACTGTCGACTGTCTAGGATTTCCCTAATTGATTGCATCTTGATTTTTTTTATATAACCGCTAGCACTACAAACATAATAGTCATAAATTGAACGAATCTGGTAACAAAATTAAATCATTGCATTTTTTTAACCTACTCGGTTTTATTTTTGGAAGTGGTTTTCTATAGTTATTGCGTGAATTAATAATAAGTTAATCTTAAATCATTAAACTGGTTTGAAGAATGTGACTTGTCATATTGTAAAAGACAACTCGACCGGTACTGTATAATAAGGGAATGCTTGAATAAATCTCATATAATGACAGAAATTAACCTAGCGGCCGTGAATAGTATATATCATCGATAGAATTGACTAACGAATACAATATTGTTATACAATGATAAAGATATCTTAACCATGCTAGTTATCTGCTTTAAAATATATGTAAGTTGTTTCTTCATCCAGAGTGTAACTTATTATAACACTACAAAAAAATACTCAAATAGCGACGGGATTAGAATCACTATTTTTTGTTACGAGCTTATTAGCGACGGTTTTTGTGACGGTTTTGTAACAGTTTAGTCAATTTGCGACAGATTTGTGACAGCTTTTTAAATTAACGACGGACTTGTGACAACTTTTGACTCTCATTAAATTAAACATTATTTTGTAGTGTAAGGACGAAATTGATCAGTCATTAATTAATTTCCAATAGTTAACGATTGTGTATATATATGCTTGTGTATCATATTTGTCCCGTTACTGATTTTCATAAGAAATTTCAAAGGTAATAGCTAGAGGGCTAATTGATTTTGTCCATTAAACATAAATGTGACTTGAGGAATTACAGCTATCGTATGTTATTATCCGAGCCACAAACCATTAACGCATAAATAAATTCTACAAATAAAGGAAAATTTACGGTTTAGACTAGAAAAACAAAATAATTTAGCCGTTAGGATATCTCCAAAACATATTTAAGTTTTAGACTATTTTTAATGAATTTATTTAGGTTTTATATATCATACTATTAATATAAGTCAACCCAAACATTTTGAGACTGCCCAATTTTGCACAAATTTTCCAAAAATACACTCACTCTAATATTGTAATTACTCTTAGATTCCATCACTCAATTCAAATACATAAATAACTTGAAAAATATTATTTTCCACACATTTATATTGCAAACAAAATCGTTGTGTATTTTTTTATAAGAGTAAAATATTATGTTACTCTTTATATACGATTGTTAATTAATTATATTTAATCATTCGATATTTAAATTTAAAAAAAAATATTAAATTTATTTGTCGGGATCATATCTATGTCACTACGTATCACACACGCAACACGTAGGCAACGATTAGTAGTATAAAGGAGTTCAACTCAAGTTTGGTCATTTTATACAATTATTTTCTCTCTCTAAAACTTCATCCTCGAATCTATATACAACTTCCTATATATATAACTCCGTCGCCGCTACTCCATCGATGGAGCGTAGCCACACCAACGACGGGCAAAGCCACCGCCAATGATTCTCTTGCTCCATTTCTCTCTCCTCCTTCCCTCCCACGATGTCTCCGCTAATGGATATGGCTGTTGATCCAAAGCGTCAATTTGTCAATTTGTTTTTACTTAATGATCTGTTTCATTTTGTCTTCCTGTTGTAACTCTCTATCTTTTGTATTTCTCTCACTTGACCTGTTGCATCTCTTTGTCACGTCTTTTTAACTTTCCTCCGTATATGTTGAGTCCACCGATGTTGTCATGTTGGTTAGTGCACAAACTATTTTCAAATGACTATAGAATCACTACAAAATAATGTTTGATTTAGTGAGAGTCAAAAGCTGTCGCAAGCCTGTCGCTAATTTAAAATGCTGTCACAAATCTGTCGCAAATTGACCAAACTGTCACAAAGCCGTCACAAAAACCGTCGTTAATAAGCTCGTAACAAAAAATACCGTCACTAATCC
The DNA here is from genome assembly GCA_963920805.1 of Primula vulgaris. Classification (NCBI taxonomy): domain Eukaryota; kingdom Viridiplantae; phylum Streptophyta; class Magnoliopsida; order Ericales; family Primulaceae; genus Primula; species Primula vulgaris. The sequence goes on from OY987212.1 coordinate 15,043,482, forward strand.
CGTCGCTATTTGGGTATTTTTTTGTAGTGAATGTTTTTCGCGGGTCATTATTGAGTGTATTTAATTTATCGTTAGTTTACATTGATTTGGAAAGAGTATAAAAGACGTAAAGTGTTTAATTTACGGTCATTTGTGGGGGTTTTCTTTTGTGCAGTCAGTCAATTGAACGGCACAATGTCCCGTTTTCAAAAATAAATATTCAATTGTTATTTTTTTTTTCAAATTTTGATTAATAATTAAATTTAGATTAGTATCCACTAAGGTTCTATATTTTTATTTGAGTTTTTATTGTGTTATAAAATTTATTTTTAATTTATTAAATCCTAATTTGTCTAATATATAATAAAAATTGAAAAATTAAATTAGTTATTGAAAATGTATCATCTAACCCTCCATTTTTTAATATAATGGTTGTAAAGGTGACTGCACATCGTACAGTCTAACTTAATGACTATACAAAATGGAGACCCTTATTTGTCTAGTATATTTCGTTATATAGATTGTTTCTTCTGAAATACTTTAAATGATTTTTTAGTCTCATGAATTTCTTGTGATTATTTTTTATTTTAAAAGTTTTATACTATTTTTTGAAGATTTTCCTGACTTTTTTGTCATTTTCCCAAAAATTGTTAGTGAATTTATGATATTTTTTTTGTTGGGGTTGGGAGGGCCTGCCCTTTCTAAACTCTTTTGCCTTTTTATGATTTTTTCAGTTTTTTATTTTTCTTCTCTGATTTTTATGATTTCCCCCCTATTTCTTTTTAAAATTCTAAGTTAATTAAGAGTGAAATCGGCCTACAATAAAAATAGATTGAGAAATTGATCTAAAACTTCAAATAATTTCAAAAGCGAAACCTACCCAACATTTACCCTAAATTAAAACTAAATAAAAAAGTATATAACCCAACCCTTTTTTCGGCCACTCACTTGTTAGCATACAATGTGGGCATACAGTCACCGACAGCTTCATGATTAAATAGGGAGAAAACACACACACAGTACTTTTGTGCACTTTATCATTGATAAAATGATAAATGAATTTAATACCTTATACGGTACCATTAGTAGGACCAATCTATTTATTTCAAATTACTTAATCACTCTGTTTATATTTAAACGTTCATTACGAAATTAGTTGTAATTTTGATCGATAAAAAAATTGTATAAAAATTGGCGAAATGAATTTTTTTAAAAATTGATTATATAGTTTAAATATTAAATTTTATAATTAAATTTAAAAAAAATTCATTTCGACAATTTTGATACAAGTTATAAACCGGTAAAAATTACACGTAATTTTTTGTAGTACACAATTAAATAGGAACAGAAGCGTACAATATGATTAGGGAAACTAACTAAGATTCGAACAATATCAGTAAGCGGTTGAATTTTTTAGATCAAAGATAAAGGATTATCAGTGCTGTTACTGTTTAGTCACGACTTAAATCCCAACCAATGCACAAGGAATTGCTAATTTACTTGATAAATAACCAATCAGTGTTCTCTATGTACAAGCATCTTTATGCGTATGGATTGGATTAACATGTAAAGAAAAAACAACGAACCAATCGGTTGTTTCGTTTAGATACATAGGTTTAATTTTAATTTTTAGTGTTTTTGTTTTGGATTATAAAATATTCCATCCATTATTAATGCTGTGTGCATGGCGAATCTAGGAATGGTTTATGCGGGGCCAAAATTTACATAGAATTAGGAGAAATTAAAAAATGAAAGGTGCAAAATCATCATTTTAATCATATTTTAGTGGAAATACATATAGTCGAAAAATTTAAAAATCATAATTTTTAAAATTATAAAGGGTGTTATCGTCCCTGTATGCACTTACAGTTGTGTTTAGCTTACAACATTGCCGTGGTGCATTGCTTTTGTTTCCAACTTATGATGATTTGTGCATTTAACTTTTTATATTTGGCTATTTTATATTATTTTTTAAAATGACCTTTTAATTTGTTAGTCTCGTTAGCAGATGGTGTGTGTTAATTTTGATCGTCTTTTTTCGTGTATATGCTTGTGCTTTTGTTTAGATTTATGTGATTTTTGTAGCTTTTTACTTTTATTTCTATTAAATTTGTTTATGTTGCAGATTTCATATTGTTTATAAATTTTGAATCTGCAATTTTGAACCAAACCAAACATTTGGAATGAATATACTAACGGCTTTAATTATTTGGTTTCAAATTTTTAAATATATATGAGCCTTTATAAATTAATAATCGGTAAATTAATAAACTCTCAAAAATAATATTTTTCATCGGTTCCGTCTTGGGCCAATGTGAAAAATTACTAATTTCGATAAATTAAATCCAGAAAGATCCTTATATAAATACGTGGTTCCCGCAAAATTATAAATTAATAATTATTCAAACAGTTTTGTGTCCGAGAAATTGTTTAAACATTAAATTACTTTTCTAATTCAAGTTGAATTTAATACAAATATTATTGCATTTATAATATTACATGATGACATATGTACCCTAGCATTCACTATAATAAAAAGTTAAAACAGCAACAGTTTACTGTTTGAAAGCTGATGGTAAAGTGAGCGTCGCTAAATTTTTGCAATAAAAACTGTTGCTAAACTGTTGCTAAATTTAGCGACACTCACTTTACCATCAGTTTAGCAACAGACGCTCTGATGATAAGATGGTATTTTTTTAATGATTTATAAATGAATTACTATATAAAATCAAGTGCAATAAATACCATATATGTAGAGACTGCATTTGTTAGCTTTATAAGAAACCTTACTAGCAACGTACTAGTTTATTTCACCACTAGTACGTTGAATGTATTAAATTAGTGTACAGTGAACCAATAATTGTAAATGAGCTGTACTTAATTTATTTAATCAATGATCAAAATTATACATTAAATATTATTTGATGGGGAAAGTATGGTATTTGTTGCAATATGTTATTTGTTGTAATTTATTAATAACATTTCCATAGTAAATCAAATACATATATTTGGCAAACCCCCCTTGTATAAAGGCAACAATATTATATTAAATGCAACTTGAATTTGAAAAGCTATTTAATGATTAAACGATGCACCGGAGGCACTAGTTAGCCAAACCTATCTAACGAGTATTATTAGTAATATATAATGAGTTTTATGTTATTAACGAGTATATATATCGAATCGATAAAAAGCTATTTAAAAATAAATTATTAATTGATCGATTAATTAATATATCCCTAAATTAATAAATATACATGGTCTCAACAGTACAAATTTATATAGATTTTCCTGTATATTGATTTGGTAGAGTGTTACGGACCTTCGTCTTAATCCATACCATTTACATCGCCAAAATGTTATAAGTAGTAGAAAAAATTGCCATTTTAATGTAGAAGAAGGATTGAGGTATTTTGTGTTTTGTTACTTCTGTAGACATTCCTTACTGAAATTAACATTTCCATTCCAAAATATCGGTGCAAAAATCCATTAAATGGCTTTTTTAATTAACTCGGAGGAACTTATACGTAAAAACTGTTTGATTTGAAAAACAATAGGCAAACAAACACATTTGTACGAATTCTATAAGATAAATTACCTTAGCAATTACTAAATCACCCTTATAGAAAGAAAATAATTTTGAGAAAACTGTTACACTGAAACTTATTTTTTTGGAAGATAAACATATCGATATTTATATTAAGGAGGCGAAGACTTGCAAAATTAAACGAACTACAAGCTACTTAATACTAACTCTACTTTATGCAAGACTAGTTACCGACAAACTCAGGACTTAGTCTCCAATGTTTACCAATAAATATATTCCTAGAATTATTTTTTACATTACATAAAAGATTCATTCTGTTTACAACATAAAATTCTACTATTTTCATCACATGTCCGGGCGTTGAAACTTTTCCGTCTTTCACTCTCGTGTTTCTTTCTCTCAAGATTTTAAAAGTCACTTTCCTAACTTAGCGGAAGGTCTTTTACCTTTAAATGTGACTAAAGCCCAACATAACCACTCTTTTACCTGTTATACTTAAACTTGCTTGAAGGTTATGGCCACCGAGAATATATTTTAGTGGTTGCTTTTGCTAGTGGTGTGTACTGCGTACTTAATAAACTATTATACTTTTGTTACCTATACTACTCCATGTATATGGAACTAGGAAATCTTTGCCAAAATAATATGCATTCTACCAATTTGTGAAGAAATTGTACCTGTGTAGGATTTATTGCATTTGAGAAGTGCAAAAATCCAGAATTACTCCGTATAAAAAGACTAGAGTCTAACGAGATAGAAATCCTAGTCGTCTCTAGCTTAAATAGTTCAATATGTTTAACTATGTTATCAGAAAAGTAGATTAAAATTGTCGTGCTTCAAAGCTTGGCCCACACATCTTTTGGTGAGAGCTTATACGTCTTGGTGTTTAATTTTTAATGATATATAGATAACCATCTTGTCACGTTTTGAATCCTTTAGCCTAACTTGCCCGGGTACAGGTACCCGCATCGTACTTTGATATGATTTTTTTTTTAAAAACTCGGATTCGGTATCTCTGAAATACGTCATTTGGACATATTTTTTTACATATACATATACATGTTAAGAGTTACAAAAGAAATAATAATTGCATATATATAGAGAGAATACATTTAATGTAACTATTTCATAAACAGTCAAATAAAATGACTGTTCCAAAAAAGCACTCCTGCACATTAGCTCTAAAACATTACTATATGTGAAATATGAAACGAACATGCATAGTTTTAGGTTCTTTCAACGAAAAAAAGAGACTACTCAATGTAACAAAATCAAAATGTTTTGTATTCGATCAATGACTACTAGTATTCCTTAATTACCAATACGAGTATCCAGTATGTACCCAAGAGTACCAGTATCAGATACATATCCAGTACAAGTAATGACATTTCTGAAGTATCGTGCTACCTAGATCTCACACTTTCAAGAGTCGCACAACGCCAAAAAGGAAGAAAGTTCATTCTTTCAATGGGACTTATATTGATTCAAGGTTTGTAACTTATTCCGTTGTCTTCAAAAAATGAAATTTGGAGAGATGTAATTGCTTTATTGATAATGTTTTCACATTTTGGTTGAAATTGTTAGTATTTATGTCTTGAATGCATCAAAATGACTAGGTGGAGTACAGTATTATATGATGGGATGAGTGTGTATAGACCGCAACATTTGTATGATTAATAGAGAGGACGAATTGGAAACTATAAGTTTGTTTCCGATTTTCCTTTATTTATTCCCTTTTTCCTATCTTTTGACCAATTGAGGACTTACGGTCACGTACTTACGTTCCTAAGTCTAAGAAGGTGCAAATTCAAAATATTGGGTGTTATTTGGACGCGACCGTTATAGATCTTGAAAAACCAATCTTAGAGAGGGGATTCTAATAGGTTGTTGAGTCGAGACAATAAAAATAAGTATTGCATTAAACGAGGCGAGGAGACTGGCTTCATGAAATATTGGAAAGGACGGGACGAAGGGGTGGGACCAAATAAATTGGCGGGTGTACGAAGGAGACGGATAAAAGTGCCTGGTGGGGCTAAAAACTAAGATAAGATGGACAGAGGTGGCGAGTTAGAACCACCAAGTGGATGCAGGTCAATTTATGATGGTGGTTCCCCAATAAATTTTCTCTTCTCTGAAGGTGTTGCTATGACCGGTTGGAGAAATTGATGCAATATTTTCTAGAAAAATGAATGAGTGTGGGGTGATAAAAAGGATACATGTAGTCATGGTGTTGCATGGCGACGAGACAAAGTGGTCACTAGAGTGTCGACATGTAAAAAAGCTCTCGTGGAGGATATATGACCATGATACAAACGAGATTCAAGCATTATTATAGTTAGTACGCTCCAATTGCAACGTGATAGATTTTCAAATTTGGTTTTCAATATAGGTCAAATGGCTTGTTATCCCCCATATATGAACTCACTCTCATGTACTTGTATCTATACATTCATGTACATGTATCTACACATGCATGTAAATGTATGAACATATTTATGTACATGTTTATACACTTTCATGTGTTAGTAGTTGGATACATTCATGTATTATAGTCAAGTTGTATACATTCATGTCTTAAAATCTAGATGTATACTTTAAGGTGCACACATTCATGTATTTGTATTCATTTAACTTATTAGAATGCATAGTACTCATTGTAATATTACATTCCTAAATATTTCAATTAACGAAGCTGTTTAACTTAAAGCTTCTCTCTCTATAAAATTATGTTTGTAATTTATTTTCTCGTGAACTCGAGATAAGTTCTGGAAAGTTCTGCGCTTGTATCCTTTTCCACCTTTCTCATTGCGTCAAGTGGTATTAGAGCAGCGTTCTCCTGTTTTGAGATCATTTGATTTTTGCCCATAATCACTTATTTAAGTGCGGGTTTCTCCCGTCTTGATATTTATGCTCAAGAAGAATTTTATGCTCAAAATAACACTAATTACAAATTTCGCAAATCAGATTGAGGGGCTCAGATATTTGTTGCGACAATCACTCAACTAGAATAATCGAGCCATGGACACTACCAGAAACAATAGTCAGCAAAATAATCAATTTTATAGCCATGACATTTGACATGATCTTTCTATGAATTTTGTGCTTGGGTTATCCGAAACCCAAAGAGGTGTTGACTAAGTATTTGTTATTGTTAACCTCTTCTCCAAAATAATCAATTTTATAGCGTGTCGCAAGACATCTTATGCGTTCAACAGAACCAAATTGTTCTTTAAAGAAGTTGTTTATTTGCATGGAGAACCCAAAACCATTACTTCTGATCGAGATAGTAAGTTCCTTATTTATTTTTGGATCACTTTGAGGTGATTTTTTGGAACTTTTTTAAAGCGCAACACTACTGCTCATCTATAGACTGACTGATAGAAAGATGTTACTAACCGTACCCTCGACAATATGATTCGATGTATTTCCGTTGAAAAACCAAAGGAGTGGGACAGTGCTCTACCTCAGATATAGTTTACATATAACAATGTAGTCCATAATAAAACACGAAAGCCACCATTCTCCATTGTCTACACTGCTGTTCCTAAACATGTGGTAGATCTAGTAAAACTACCCAGAGGCTCATGATATTGCATCCGAAAACTTGGTGAAAGCCATGGTTGTTGTTCGTAAAAAGTTAAACATTCGGCTTCATAAAACCAATGCTAAATACAAGGCTGCAGCCGTTAAACACCGAAGAGTCAAAGTGTTTAATACTCTTTCTTTACCAAATTATTGGGGCTATACGAATCTCCATACAACTTTGATTGGTAAAAATCTCGTCTTTAAATTGTGTGATTAAATATTTAAAAATTCATTTTCGATAAATTAGATATGGGTTATTTGTCGGTCAAAATTTCATATATTTTCATACAACCCCGATAATTTGGGAGGGAGGGAGTAAGAATTTGAACTTCTATATTCAAAAATCTTCAACTCTAAATCATGATTGTACATTTTTTTTTGCATAAATCATGACTGTATCGAAAATTAGATGTTCAATTCATTGAAAAGGCAATTTATTTACAGTTTCAGTAACTACTTTTTTAGTTGCTTCTTACTAGGGTTATCCACTTGCTGCATCTTCATTATCACCACACCAATATTAGGTTTTCAAGAGAAAAAAACCCCCACACTCTTTTACACATTATATTTAACACGCACCAATAATATATCATTTTAGTGGGAACAACACATTATCCTAGACAAGACGGCAATTGATTAAACTAGTCATAAAGCAAGCGCGTGATATTGAATGATGTTTGTATCTAGAGAAGTTGCACATTAGTCCTTTATGTTTGTCGGTCTTCGCTTCATATACATATATAATATATATATGGAAAATGATCTATATACACAAAAAAAATAACACACTATATTTACATAGTCATTATAACCATCCATTTGGTTTATTTTCAATGGCCTAGATTACTTTTAATTATTCACAAAAAATACTCACTTAAAAATAGTAGAGATCTAAACTAAATGGATGGTTAGGATGACTATGGAAACATAGTGTGTAACTTTTTACTGACCATGTAATCAGGAAAATGATGGAAGTTCGGTTCAAGAGGCTCTGAAAATACATCTAAGTATCTAACTTTTTTATGCTATGATCGGGTCGTACAAAGGATAAGCTAGAAATTGAGTAGGGAGAATCGAAATTTATTTGTATGATAATTATATTATGAATGGGGAAAATTAAGCTATTTGGGCTAAGATTTTGTTTCTTTTGGAGTCAAAAGACAATAGACATACATTTGCTTGATAATCGTTTTTGAGTTTTTTTAATGGAGGATTAATGTATATTCCCCTCTTTCCTCTTTTGTTTTTCTCTAAACAAGAAACTTAATAAAAGAGTTAGAAGAGATGCAAGTATTTTAATTCGGTTTTGTTAACGAGTGCTCTGGGGCATCGTTTAAGCATTTAATATATTTTCAAAATTAAGTAGCATTTTTGCAAAAATAGATGTATTTATAATATTCAAATATAATATACTAACATACCATTATAGCATTACCAAAACTATGTAGTCAATCTCATTAATTAAATAAATTAAATGTTATTAATAAATAACTATAATAAACAGTTTAAACTTATCCATACATCCTTAACAAGACATTGGTTAGCTTTTCCATTTTAATTTACTTCTTAAAACGTGAATAAACATAGACTAATTAGACCAAGGCTATGTAGCATAGACACACATATACGTGTCTCTGACACAACACAGACACGTCAAAATGGTATTTTTTTAAAATTTTGGACACGACACGGTTAAGACATGACAATTATAATATTATAAACATTTTATTTCTATAGGTTTATATATATATATATATATATATATATATATATATATAAATTTATAAAAACAAGAAAAAATATAAATATATTATTTTCAACCAACAAATCTTAGTAATACTTGCATTATTAATTTAAACGTTTTGTTAATTTTAAAGATAAAATTTTATTTTGAATGTTTAAGGACTTTTTTGTACTATAATTTGTGTTCCTTGTGTTTCTAAAGTGTCTAAAACACTTCTGAAAGTATCCAATGCGTATCCGTGCGAGTGTCCACTTAGTCAACGGGTCCGTAAGTCAGCGACGTGGGAATTGAAGCATTTGACGCGTGAAATTAAGTGTCTGGTTTTGGACACGGACACGTATCCGACACCACACATTTAGTTTATTTTGGAGTGTCCGTGTATTATAGGATCGAAGTAATCAAAACAAGTAGTTTTTTCACAGATCTTGACCATTTTAGATTTTGAAGAGTTGTAAATTTGATCTTGCTTGACTTTGTTCCCAATACGAGACCTTGAGAAATTGCCTGGAAAACACACTTTTACTATTTTAGACTTTTGTCTTTCTATTCCCACAACATTGATTTAATTATAACTCATAATATTGATTTATATCAATGAACCAAGAAGGGATTGTTTGATATATACAGAATTGAATTGTACGTATGAAGAAAGACTTAAAGAAAGCAAAATTAATTACTGGAACAAATAGTTCAACACATATTATCATTAATAATTAACACGCTTTATGTGTGTGCGATTGCTATGCCCCAATTCCATATTATATTACTTTTTTGTGAGAATTTAAACACCCTTAAATAAATAAAAGCCAGGATATCCTATTTATTTTCAAATAGGCAAACAGATGACAAGTTGATCGTTGAGAAGAAAAAAAACAGAAATGAATTATTCCCTATATCTTTATTATGTTCAAAATATGGAATATAATCTTCCCATTTATTCTAGGTTACATAGGTTGAATATGACCCCACGAATTCTTCATTTAATAACAATTATACTATTTACTTGAATTAGTCGTAATCTGCTTTTGTTTCTTCATTATGATAATGTAGTATCTTTATTTTCTTACGTCAACTAAAAGACAAATTTTGCTATATAGAAATTGACTATTTCAAGGGAGGAATGACCAAATTGCACCCAAACCAAGGTAGGGCGAAAAAAAATAGGTAGGGCGAAAACGAAACCCTCGTAAATACATAAAATTATAATACTATTTATTATTTTATATTTTTATACACCGCACCATGATGGTAGAAAGCATAGACTTAAAAGATCAGATGCGATAAAAATGTGCCAATGTCAACAATAGTTCGTATATTTTGTATCAAATTCTATTCAGTCTCGATTTTCAATTGAAACGTTTCTAGCTCCTAATGTCTATAAAAGGTGACAAATTTGTTTGACATTTTATGATATACTATTTGATTTCTTTTACTACTTAGTGAATGTCAATTATTGTGTCTTGATCGTATAAAATAGGATCACTATGTAAATGCTAAGTTTTTAGTTTTCTTATCATGTAGTCAATTTATATATAGGACTATTTTGGGTAATTAATGCTATGTACACACACAAATTACTTGTGTAAGCATATTCTTTTTTGTACTGAACACAACAATCAAGTACTTCGAATCTGTACGATTGTTCAGAACTACCATTAAAACTCTCAAAGTACTATCATATACATATCACATATGGCTTGTTAAATTGTTGATTTAAAACAAAACAAAATGTTTAATTTCCATACAAAAGAAAAAATAGTTAAAAATAAATAAATCTGATCTTAACACTGATTTTTTTTTTAAAATATTTTTAAAAAACTTGAGCTATGGACACCACAATACATAATTGATCATTCCCTTCGGCTAGTAATTCTTGTTTTATTAACTTAATTGGGATTCCGAACTGTCGGTCTCTGAGATCGGTCAGATCTGAACCCTTTCTTTAGTCTGTGTTTGTTACGTAGTATTCTCCGTTCATTGTATTCTTGAGCTAAGGGGACCAAACGGAACTCTATTGGGTTTACCCGCCAAAAAAAAAAAACTCAATTGGGGTCATTTGGTGGACCATTTCCGTCAGAATACAAAAAATCAGGAGCAAAGAGAAGTTAAGTGAGCAAATGGGGACCACTACCACAATCAAACCCGACAAAACAAACCCCCCATCTCTCTCTCTCTCTCTCTTTCTTTCTTTCTTATCCCCACTGTCACAAAGCCAACGCTCTCTCTTTTCTTTCTCTCTCTACCCTACAATATGCTCCCCCTACCCTAAATCCTAGGGTTTATCCCCGATCTCTTTCCACCGTCCGATCACTCCTCCCTTTCTCCACCGTCCGATCACAGTCTTTAGTTACCAATCCGTTAATTACAAGGTCAGCTAATTCCTATTCTTCTATTTTTTGTATCTATTTATTTATTTATTATATTTTGAGCTATAATCTAGACTGAGATATTCTATTCTACTTTAGCTGCGTCTCAGCTGATATTTCCCCACTCTTTTACTTTTTTTATTTTTTATTTTTATTCTAGCTTAGTGTTTTTTTTACATTTTGTAGTCGTATTGAACAGTTTTATACTTTTATTTATTAGTTTATAATAAAAGCAGGTTTTGGGGTGGTGATTTTAATGAGCTAGCCCTAATTATTCTATTTCTGTTTTTTTTATTTTTTCTTTTTAGGAATAGTAGTAAAGTAACTTATTTGTTGTGAGGGTAAAATGGGTATTTAAGATATCTCATTTTCCTCTTTTTTTAGCTGGCAACCTTTATTTAGCTGCGTCTCAGCTGATTTTTTCCCATTTCTGAGCTGGAAGCCTACCAATTATGGATTTAATTTATTGCTAATAATTAATATCTGATCAGTTTCAGATCTAATTTGATACTCACACGTCACTTTATAGGTCATTTTATGTTAACTTCGCATTTTCAATTAGGAAACCCTAGTTTTACTTTTGAGCAATTTAGAGGTGAGTTTACAAAAGAAGGTAGCGATCTGATTTTTTTATTGAGGGGCTAAATAGGGTTTTCAGCTATTTAATTTACCCTAGGTTTAAGTTGTTGTTTTTTTTTTGGTAACTGATATAGATTTAGCTGCATCTGAGCTGATCTTTTCCACATCTTTTGGATTTTTAATCCGTAATTTGCGTAGTGTAAGATTATGAGATCTCATTTAATCTGTTGACACGTCATTTAATTCTAGAGGGTGTTGATTAGCAGACCCTAATTTCCTTTTTGAGGATAAGTTTTTAATTTTCTATTTATAATAGGAAGGTAAAAATAATACATATACTCCTTGATTTGGGAAAGCTGAAATGTTAATATATTTTTTTTGGCCCCTTTTTTAATTGCTGGTAAAGTGGAATGCACTTTTACTCATTGGTCATTTACTCTTTACTATTTTAGGACTTGGAAGGCGATTAGTAATGATCCTTTTTTGTTATTTCATGGGTTTTATACACTTACTTTCAACAAATTATAAGTTTTTAAATGTGAGTTAATGCTTTCAATTTCGGTGATGTGATCACCAACAAACCTTAGTAATTAATTCAAAATTTTAAAAATACCCTAATTTACCCTTCACTGATACTATATGGCATGTAATATGTATAAAGTAGTTCTCCTATGTATCTTAAAATGTCAATAAACTTGATTCTTTATATAATGAATTATATTTGGTATGTTTAATTGATTTTGGGTGGTAAAACTGATGTCTTTAAGTTGGAGTTATTGCTTTTCATTTTACCCAACTGTTACCAACAAACCACAATGATCTAATTTAATTACTACTAAGGAAAACCATAGAAAAAATCATTTTCTTACTTGCCATAAGAACATACATACGAACAAAAATATATACGAACAAGTGTTTTAAGTGTACAAAAATTGATGCTCTTATATTATTTCTTGGTTCTTCTTAAGAAAAAAACCAGTTTTTTTTATGGAGTTGGTGCTTTAAAAAAATTCTAATGAAGTCGCCAACAAAAGACCAAACTTTTAATTCTCAAGAGAAACCCTACTCTACCTTTCACTATAATTCTAGGAAAAACACTTGTGTATCTGATCAGTTGCCAACACTCATATATCTCATATATTTATATTTTTATACATGATTGTGGATACGAGTGTCTTTTTTTTGAACTGCCAATGGATGATATGCCATAAGGAAAAGATGTCCTCAACATGTCAAAATATGCTACACTTTAGAGGAAAAAGCTTGTTACTTAAGTTACTGGGGAAACCTATATCTTGTTAGTGAGTCACCACACCCTCAAGCATTCTACTGGATCTACTTCATAAATACACAAAAAGTGAGTTTGGCCTATCTTGTTTGGGTGTTTTATTTCTATAAACTTTATGCTCTTATATCATTTCTTAGGTGTTGTTCATTTTTTTTTAAATCTTATTATAGGGATCAAATACTATGACACATACCCGCTTAATAACATTCGAACCATGTACCTCCTAGTTGACAGTGCGGGTTCAAATCCACGGATGTTCTTCATTTAGTTTAAATTAATTTTATATATTTAAATAGACTACACTCATATAGAAATATTACACGTATTTATAAAATATACAAACACGTGTATAATTCCAATAAATTTTGTCCTCTCTATTTTAGGTCTTATTAACGAAGTTATAATGAATTTAGTGTCTTTGAATGAGAGTTAGTGGTTGATTTCCATAATCCGATCATGCAAAAAATACTAAATTACTAAATGAAATCTCTCTCATACATAATACTTGTTAGGATGCTTTTAATATTAATAATTTGATGCTATCATATCAATATTTTTGGCCTTATTCACTTAATTTCAATAAAAATTGAAATATTGACGTCTTTAAATAGGAGTTAGTGTTTCTGCTTTTCATCATCGAGCAACCGGATTCCATATTATCAAAAGAGGGCAAACTCATATCTTTTACTTATGGAGAACATTGGTATGAGTAAATCACAATGCACTCGAAAGCTTGAAATTTTAGAGAAGTTTATGTATTGTTATGACATGATTGTTTTTTGTTTGTTATATAGTCCTTAGTTTTATCATTTCAATGATAAGCCCAATTGATGTTTGATGTTTATGTGAGTTATTTTCTGTAACAATCTTGCATAACATATAAATAGGTTTTGAAGCCTTTTTCGTTTCTCATTTGAATTAGATTGATGTTGTGAATTAATTGGGTGATTTATATCCATCTTTAGTTGTTGTTTAATTTTTTATGTTGCTTCTCAATGGGATTTGATTGGGCCTCTAAATAGTTCTAGAAAAAAAGGATTTTGAAGTTTAATGTTTGTTATTGTGTGATTTTATAAAAAAACCTAATACTTTACATCCTAAAAAAAGAATTTCTTTTGGAGTTGGAGAATCGGATTCTCACGTTGCCTTGTGATATGATGTATATGTTATTGTTTGTTCAGTTGAGGCGACAAGTTTACTGCAAGTCATTGATTTGGTTGATAATTCTCTTTGTTATTGAATTACTTTGTATAATGTCTTACGTCTTTGTTGATAGTCTGCCATCTTCACATGGAGCAAAGTGCCGAGGAAAAAAAAAATCACCAGATCATTGTGCGTATCCCTTTACCCAAGTCTTCACTTACTAGGATAAACAGAATATATATAGACCTAACTGACGCGATGGACGATCAACAAAATACGAGGAAGTGTGAGCATTTCTCCATACGGTAAGTCCGTTCATTCAATGCATAGTTCTATGATTAAGTATCATTTAATCGTGGATTATTTATATAATGCTGTTCTATGATTAAGTTCCTTTTATTGAAAAAGGTCATTTATTTGAAAATAATTTTTTTTATTGAAAATAAGCTGCTCTTTATAGAAAATAAATCATTTCTTTAAAATAAGTCACGGAAATAATTTATTTTTTCTGAATGCAGTGGATATGTTGCTGATATGAGGAAAAACGATATCAGCGTCTGCGTACCGTTATCCACCAACGAAGAACAGAACAAAGCAGAGGAGAAAAATAGCACTATTCTTCCTCCTATGGAAGTTATGAAGTTTAAAAAATGGACCTGCCATAATTGTCTTCGGGAGATGGGGTCTGCATGTTGTGCACAAGATTTTGGAAAACTTACTGATAGCTTACCCAGTAAGTTTGTATCAAAAAATCTGTGTTCTACAAAGAAAAACTTGAATAATGTACCCATAATAGAAAGTGCCCCTGCTTGTACGGAATCGAATAAAGATGAAATATTAATTTTATCCCCTGGCAACGATACGGAAAAGAAAGACAACGCTGGGAAATCAATAGCTGATGGTTCAGGTATGTACTATATTCTAATTTTACCAGGCTTACAACCTTGTTCCCCTCTCCTTTATTCTTGGTTTGTGTTTCCATTTTTCCTTTTCTGCATTTCCCTTCTTAAACATAGTTCACTCTGTTCAGAAAATGATTCAAACCATCAATTATTGGCAGCTGCAAAGGACCAAATCAACTCTAAACCACCTTTGGTTCCAGAAACATATGCAGCTGACTCAGGTAATGAGGAATAAAAGCGGATTCTTGAATTTTTTTTAAGTCAATCTTCTGCGGCAATCCTTTTCCATTCCTGCATATATGTCCCTACATTTAAAAAAGAGGATCATTCCGATCTAATCTACTTAATTTGTATCTGACCGTAAATTTGTTCACAATATGTACTGTGAATATCAGGTGGATTTTTTTTTACCTAAGCAAAGCTGGTATATTCAAAACTAAAGCCATTTGGCAACGCAATGCTCCTTGTATTGTTCTTGATTTATACAAACCTCTACTAATGTTTTTTCCTTCTTATTGAAACAGTTGTTATAGGAAAGAAAATTCGTGGAAATTTGAATATTTGTGAACCAAGCATCGAAGACCACATATCTACTAAGTTTACCCCCCTCAAAAACAATAGAAGCAGTTCTATAGATATTGGTCGAACAGGAACTTCAAGTTCTCCTAAAGGTTTGGAATTCATTCCATAACTGTCAAAAAATGAATGATTTCAGAAAAAACAAATCAAAAGCAAGATGATTTCTTTCCCAAACTTCAAATCTTACGAAGTTTATTGACAGTAAGGTAAACCGTGAAAACCAAATTACCTCATTGCCTGGTTTCACACAAACCGTTCTATCATCTTGAATAGATCATACCATATTTTTATAACTTTGTTCACAAATATATTGCAAGCTTCACTTTCATTTTTCGTATCTGACAACACAATTCCCCTTGTGCTATAGTTAGTTTATGGATGGGACACTTAGTTTATTTTCTCTGTTGAAACAGATGCTTTGGAAGGGAGCATTTCTGGAAAAATGGATTTAGGTGGACCAAGCTATAAAGGTCAAATCTCCTCTAATATCACCCCCCTTGAACCCATTAGAAGCAGTTATAAAGATATCGGTCGAACAGAAACTTCAAATCCTCCTAAATACCACCTGAGAATGGAAACTGGAAACTGTGAGGTTGAAAAGATAGATGTTATCAAG
Organism: Primula vulgaris; assembly: GCA_963920805.1. Lineage (NCBI taxonomy): Eukaryota > Viridiplantae > Streptophyta > Magnoliopsida > Ericales > Primulaceae > Primula > Primula vulgaris. The sequence continues at coordinate 15,059,810 of OY987212.1, forward strand.
GTGAGGACAAATAAAAGTCTTTCACTTGATGGTTCTTCGTCAGAAAGTAGCAGTGGGATTGCTAAAAATGATGGTATAGAAGGCTCAAGTAAATCTATACGCGAGCCAGAACCAAAACTTCGTCTGATGACTGAGATATTGGGTTCGAGTGGAAATGTAGAAAATGATCAGAGCAAAATATCAGATTCTGATTTTGAATCAGCTTCTGATTTCTGTGATGACATGGCAGAAGAAAGAAAACGAAAGATTAATCAATTTGAAAATGGGAAGCTACCCTTAACGTCGCCCAAAAAGTTACAGCTTTCTAAGGGAAAAGGCACAAGTTCCGTGAAAAGAAAATATACGGTTATCGATTCTGAAACAGAAGAAAGCAGTGGTACGTTCACACAACAGAAGAACCTAAAAAAGCATGTTTCCCCGAATAAAAAGAAACACAAACAAACTCAACAAGAAGGTCTTCATCCTATTTCAATGCTTTGTCCAGAGAACGGTAAGACATACCATTTTGCTGCTACTGAAGAAGGGGTTTCAAGACCAGCTCAAATGAACCCTTCTTATACAAGTTCTAAGTCTCTTCTACCAGCAGAGGAAAAATTTAGTATGATAAAAAATAAAAATAAACCCTTGATTATCCCTCCAGTGCCACAGTGGAGTACTATGCTTGGTGAAGGTTCATTCATAGGAAAAGATTCTAATTCTTATGGGAGAAAAGGCGTTGATTGTTCTCTTAACAGCTATGAGGCGACCCAGAGGAATAGAGAAAGCCATATTGTTAAAGCTACAATAGAGCCAGAACCATCATATCGGTTGCGAGATGACACTGGAAAAGAACGTTACTATCAGCTGAAAGATGGTCTTTTTCATTCAGGAGAGTCCACTACTTTACGCAAAAATGCACCAAATCCAGACTCTGGAAAGGTTTTTTTGTACGATCTTAATGAGAAAATCGCTACTCAGTCTCCTATACGTGATACACAAAATGCCATTCCACGGTTTGGAAAAGAAACCGTCCAGCATCATCGAGAATTGGTACGTATATATACTTTAAACATTGTTTTTTTTTAATTGTTTCATCTTAAAAAAAACGATATGGTAGGCTTGGCGCAACGTCTGTTTTGTAATTGACTCTTTTTAGGCCAGTGCTTTATTTTGTTTTAAAGGAATGTGTTTTCATAAACCGTAGTTAATGTTTTGTTTGCCGAGGTTTTGTCATGGATATATCTGTCTGTGTTACCATTGGAACATGTTGTCCTTCCAGTTTGTTTCTTAAAACATGCAATATTTAGGTTTGGTTTCTTATTTGAAGTGTAGCAAAATATCACCAAGTTTGGCTTCCTTGTTTGAATTAAAATGTCAAACAAAACTAGTCATCATGTCAAAAGCAAAGTCGGTAATTTACATGTTTTGTTATATAAGCTCAGATAGTTATACAGTTATGCCTGTAGCACTATCTATGTTGACTACATATTTTCATGATGAGAATCGCTTCATCTAATTCTGCTTTCTTAAACCAGTATTCTTCTTCAAGAAGTTGTTAAAATCTACTTTATTCTCTTGTATAATTTTCGAAGAGATGTCACATGTCAATTAAGTTCATTTTTTAAAACCATAAGGTATGGAGTTGAGAACTATTATCTGGGATGACATATTCGCTTTCCTCACAAAAAAGAAATATTTTGCTTCACTTATTAAATCTTACAGACTGTTCCGTCGGTTAAATTTTTCGTGTCTAACTCCTGTTGTAGGATGGTCTGAAGTTTTCTATTCCAGGCTTATTGTTTGTTGTAGAACTTTTTGAGTTTCTATCCGTTACTCTTATCTATTTACCGTGTAGGGAGGATATCACATTTGCTACATCCCTACAACATTTTATTATGTCCCTTATGACCATAGTCCATAAGTAAATAATTTATTGATTGAAAAGCTCTCTCCCTCGGTATATTTCATGCTTCTACCATTCTAGAGTCTAGACTAGTCAATATATGGTCTAGAACTTGTAAAACAATATACTACAACAACAGATTTGCAGTTTCCTGGAGTTCCGATGGACATTAATTTTTGTTTTTAACAGCTTAATTTTCAAGGAGAGAAAAGAAAACTCAAAACTAGATAATATCAGACTTGGGTATGGAACAATGCTTTCATGAAAATGATCTTTGTCAGCTCATAATTTGGTTGTGACATATGATAGAGTTGTAATAACTAGTCACACCACAACAAAACTTGCAAGTTATTTTCGTTGAAACTATGTTTATATACCTTACATTTCTTTCCTTCAGTGTTTGAGGGTAGTCGGAGATTAATAAGTTCTGTTTTATCTTTTTCAGAATATATCTGGTAATCTCGTCAGCGAGCCTAAAAATAATGATCAAAGCAAAGGAGATGATGGCTATCCGATGGATGTAGTTGAACTTATGGCCAAGCATCAGTACGAAAGGCGCCGAGACGAGTACGAAACGCGCAGAGAGGAGTACGAAAGGAATTTGTTTCTACAAGAACGAAATAACGGGAAAAGAAAATTCGAGTCGATGGGTGCAACTAGAATACATGGGAATGGGTTACTTAAATCCTATCCAGTAGAACACCACAATACGAGAAAGCAAATTTTCCAAACAAACACTGTTAAATTAAGTGATCAATTAGCACCCATGGGTATCAATGAAGCCCGTGCTAATATGAGTAAATTAGAAGGGGAAAAATCTGCTTTTGTTAGATGTAATTCTTTATCAAACAACCAAGGTACTCGAGATGGTAGAGTAAATTATCCCGGTTACGTGTCTATTGGAAATGGTAACTACCAAAATAAACAGTGGAGAAATGATAATACTGGTAGCAGTTTTTCTCCTCCAGAAGCCAGATACTCTATTTTTGCAAACAACACAAATTTTTCTCAAAATTACACACCCCCAGCGAGTAAGTTTGCATTTAATTCTCAAGTACCTGAAGGGTCAAGTAATGGGAAAATGGCTAAAGGTATTGATCTCAACTTTCTCAGCGAAAACTTCCGAAGTTTTGAGAAGCAAAACAGGGTCTTCGGTGTCGAGTCTCTCGGAAAATCAGCGGATCCGAAATTTGCAAATGAGAATTACAGCAATCTCGCGAAGAAGAATACGGATTTCAGTGTCAGATCTCATGGAAAATCAGCTGATCTCAACATTGTGAACGAGAAATACAGCTATTTTGGAAAGAACAGGGATGTGGGTGTGGATTCTCTGCAGCAATCATCTGGGCTCAACTCTGCGAATGGCAAATACACTACTTTTGAGAAAAACAAGTATTTTGGTGTTGATACTCACCAAAAATCATCTGTTCTTGACCCTTTTGCTTTGAGGAATAGGGGGATTGATCTAAACGCTAAGGTATCGGGTTCGATAAACTTAAATTCCAACGAAACCATACCAGCGATGCAATTACTCGGCCTCATGGATGCTGGGAAAAGGTCAAATAGTCTTTTAAATTCAGATGGAAAACTTAAAATTACTTCAAAAAAGCCTCTCTCCTCTTGTGATTATCCCCCGAAAGTCCTTGAAAAGCCTCTGTTTATCGCTGATCATGGTCCTAAACAGTTGTTTGGGAGAGATTTTGGGGTATCTTCTTCAAGACCTTCATCGTCTAAGGTCCTTGATAAGGTTGTATATATCTCTGATGGTCATTCTGAAGAGCCATTTCGGAGAGGCTTTGGGTTATTTAGTTCAAAAGCTTCGTCATCTAAGGTCCTAGATAAGCCTACGTTGATCTCTGATGATCATTTTAAAGGGCCTTTTGGGAGAGATATTGGGGTAGGTAATAACATTTTACGACCTTCTTCATCTACCTTGTTTGGGCCATTTTCTTCTTCATTTCCTAGCGAAAGTAACCCAAAAGAGGGGAATGGGGTACCAATTCAAGTCCTTTCGAAAAGCGAAGAAAAAAATAAGGGGCAAGCTAAAAACAGTGCTAATAAATTGCAAAAAAGGACTGCTTACAAGACCGGTGCTTCGCAAGGTATTGAAAATTCTGTTTCGGTACCAAATGGTCAGAATACAAGTAGAAACGAGTTTTGTGATGTTAACAGAAATCCGGCTGACTTTAGTTTTGCCGAACCAGAAAATGAATTTACGATCAGTGGGAGAGATTTGAAGTTCAATCAGACGATGTCTTTAAAGGGAAAACAGGGTTCGGGTAATAGAGATGGGAAAAAAAAACAAAAAATTGAGGTTCATACAGTGCCAAAACCACAGTGATCTCGTGCTGGAATCAGGCTGGTTGAAGATTTTATTCCTAGTATTTTCTGTTTTTTTTCTATAAAAGACCTAGTATTTTCAATATGGGACTACGTTACTCTTTTTGCGTAACCCAGTTCGGTTTTAGAAAATAAAATAGCCCAAACAAAAAGTACAAGAAATGCTTTCATGTTGAAACAAAAAGGCAATGCCATTTCATACTGCTGAAATCGTTCTTGTACTTTATCTGGGGAATTTTATTTTGTTTTAAGCAGGTAAAACTTTAAAGTTATTTTCCCAAATTATCAGCAATAAGTGAAACTTTATATTGTAATGGGTAGGCAATGCCTGTTAGGTTGAACAACGAGAGCACCATCAGGAGGCTAGTTTTTCCATATATACTCCCTAAGGTTTTGTTGCTTGATAAATAAATATTTTATGGACATCTTTTTAATGTGACCTTGGCGTGTGTACATGTATTATATAGTTGAGAGAACTCAATAGCGTGAATGTCTGCAACTGCTTTATAACAGATCATATGCTTATATTAATATGTCGTTTTTCGTACTTTGCAGTATTGCATTAATATCGTTTGATTTTAAATTTATTTTTTGGTTAACCAATGCAATGATTGAGGTGATCAAATTCATCTCTCTGATCTATGGTCTCCTTGGCGATTGAGATATATTTCTCTTCTCCACAGACTTAAAAGACTTCTATGGTAATCTGGTACATATAGTCTTGTAACTTTTGTTGGTTTTTGTCAAAAACGATCAATGCAGGTGTAACTAACATGTTTGGCTCAAGAGTTGTCAAACTCGAAACAACTATCTATAATCTAATGACTAGTCTGGTATAGAACTGAGCAAAAGTGGTTGGTCCAAGTATTTGGTATCCGAGTATATCACGCTCGTTATCAGGGTTCGAACTCTAGCGTCTGCGAAGCAGGTTTATCTCTAAAAGAGAGTTTCTGATTATCAAAAAAAAAAAAGTCTGGTATAGAACTCTTTTAATCTTAAAGAGTTATCTAAATGCTTTAAAAAGACTTATAATTAGTGTGATGTGAGTGCTCAAACTTTTAATCCAATCAAAGTTATTTTAACGTTTTGCCCATGCTCGGATGCTCCTACGAGTGAGAATATGTTGTTTATCGTAAATGCATAAGTTTTTTAAGGGCATAATATAATAGCACCAAAATAAATAAAAATCACAAGTGATGTTACTAAAATCTGTTCTTTTGGTGGTAAATATTTTCTGTGGACGGGAAAAGATTTTCCCTAGAAATTCTTTTTGTGGAATAAGAATTTTCCTCCTTATTTTATGAATGTTTGGCATCACTTGGAAAAAAGTCACTTTTTTTCATGAACCATGAATCTAGTCAATAAATGTTGGTTTCTCGCAAGAACATTGATATTTGCACTTACAACTTACACTTAAAAACTTGCATACCATAGTGTATAATTTTTTGACATTTCATATTTTTATAAGTCCCTCAAATGTCATGAAATTGTCCAAAGTTACTTGTATAAACCAATGTAAACATGACACATGGTGTGCAAGTTTTAAGTGCAAGAATCATTTCTCTTCTAGCAATGCATGCATATTTTTTTTTATTTTTTTTTAGAGAAAAAGAGCTTTCATTGAAAGTAATATCCAGGAAATCAAATTCAAGATAATTATGAAAAACTACTAGACTCATGAACATTAGTCGAGAAGAACGATTCTGAATTGAACATTAACCCAGAAGACCAGAATTATTGTAGTTACCCCCAATGCATGCATATTTATTTATAAATTAATGTTATATACATTACTTTATGGTTCCCAAGTTACGTAATGGTCTTACTTAAAATAAGCTTACTGTTTCTCTATATTAAGTTCTTTTTAACCTAAAAGTTGCATACACCTTCTAGGTTTTCAATAATTTTGTTTAATTTATAATTTTTTCTTTAATCCCCATAAAAATATTATACGTCTATATATATATATATATATATATATTTCATTAGATATTCTTAATTTTTTATCACAAACAATTCACTGAGAATAAGTTTTTTAACTTTAATTATTTTTCTATATTGGTTTTTTATTATTTATTATCATCATGTTAACAACACTTAATAGCTGCATCTTTAACTTAATTTTTTCTTGATCTTAGATATATTTACTCATTAGTTATACTTTACATATATTTTATTATACGTTCTTTCTTATTTTAGTTACAAGTGATATTTATTATATACTTTTTATTTTCTTTTAACTTTCGTATATGACTTACTAATTATGAGTTATAAATTATGTCATCCTTGTAAAAAAAAAAAACTAATACTACATGTTAGGTTGTTTTAATTTAGAGTACTTATTAGTTATAACTTTAAGTATTGCTTTTAGGCTACATGTTGCTTGTAAGTAACTTTTAGCTTACTTAAAACTTAATTTTGATTTATAAGCTACTTTTGGTTTTAAGATTTTCTACTTCTTAGTTTTTTTAATTTTTATCAATTAGTCACTTTTAACTTTTTAACCATTTATTAATTTGAGTTTTCCAATGTCCTAGAAAATATTTTATTGCTAATTTTATTGAAAGCTGTATTTTTAGGGAGAATATTTTTTCAAACTTCGTTTTCCAGCCAAAGAGGTGTATAGTTGATGGTTTAAAAGCTTTAATAAACCCTATTATATATAGGAGATCTTAAAAAGATACGTATATTTTTTTTTTTGCAAAAGAATGTGACCAATCTTTCATAAGACAAAACCTATACTAAAAAGTAAAAACGCTAATATATTGTAATTTAAAAGAAATAAATAGGTAATTTGTAGTTTTAATGAAACTACAAGGTTATTATGTATTTTACATATACTAATTATTGTGAGAGAGACGCACAACTATTTTTAGCCTTTTAGGTTTACAGAGATCCTCTCTCTCGTTTTTTCCCCTCTAAAACAGTCTCTGCCTTCTTGTTTTTAGGTCTTACAAAAGGCTTGAAGGAGAGAGGTTGTTAGGGCTGGTGATACAGTATTAGAACGTAACATTTAAAAGAGAGATAATAGCAATGGCTGGGCTTCCTGATGAGTTGATCATAGACGAGATACTTGTGAGACTTCCGGTGAAATCGCTACTTCGTTTCAGGTGCGTCTCTAAACAATGGTGTGCCTTTATCAACAGTAACAATTTCGCAAAACAACATCTCAGTCTCTCAACTAAAACCAAAACCCTAGTAGTGTTATGCAACTATGACGATCTCTACTCTGTAGGCTTGTATTCACCTTATGAAGCCCTGCCACTTCTTCGACCTATGAACCCTTACAAGAAGTCATCTGCTATCATGGTTATGGGCTCTTGTAACGGGTTGTTGTGCCTATTGTATAGGAGTGCAATTCTTTGTATTATCATATGGAACCCCGCTACACATAAACACATAAAAGTTCGATTAAATACCAATGGATCGTCTTTTTCTGACAACAAGTCGGAATTAATATATGGGTTTGGGTATGACCGTGTCTCCGATGATTATAAGGTGGTTGTGGTGTATCAGTCTTTCACCTCTGAGAACTATTGTTCATCGGAAACCTGCATTTACAGTGTGAGGTCGGATTCATGGAGGCTAATTGAAGATAATCGAGAACGCAAATCTTATATCATTGAAAAGCATTTGCCTGGTACATTAGTATGCGGCGTGATACACTGGATTGCATCAACTAATTATTCGTCCGAATTATTTGAATATTGTCGTCCTCATGTTGTCGCGATTGATCTCACAACAGAGAAGTACTCGATAGTCACTCTTCCGGACGATCTTCTTCCTAATGACCAAGGAGAGTGGTTATCCGTGTCGGAATTGGGTGGTTGCTTGTCAATTGTGTGTAATAATAATTTTGATGTTGCGGATGTGTGGGTGATGAAAAATTATGGAATGAGAGACTCCTGGACCAAATTTTTCACTCTTTCATGTTCCGAACTTGATAGTCCTATTCAACACGTGACGCTTTTAGCCTACTCAGAGAGTGGTGATGAAGTACTACTGGTGCTAAATTTCGAAGACTTTTTTTGGTATAATATAGAAAATAGGACTCTTAAGTTTGTTGATCTTTGGGGGTATATTACTCCTAATATGTCATGCGGTCATCTAATTTGTTTGGAAAGTCTTGTTTCTCTTGGTGAGAAATCCGAAAATGATTAGGAGTAGAGTTGAGAAAATGAAGGACCAATAGTAGAAGTGATTTAACAAATATTAATTTTGTGTTATGGTTTGATTATTCTGGTTTATTATTTATAGGAAGTGCATGAGAATTAAGTATTATCAATATAAATAGTATTACTGCTGAATCTTAAAAAAGCTACTCTTTTATTTGTTATTTATAATCTATACACGGTTCATAGGGGAAAAAACATGAATTTTTGTGTGCTCATAGAGTTATATATAGTTTGGGTCTGAAAACCCTGTTGGGGTGTTCCAATTTATTGCTTTTATTTTTGATAACTGTATATATACATTACCCTAATTACACTTCTAATCAATATGGATTAATTTGTGTTTCTTCTTTTAATTTCTTCTTTGCTTTGTATAACTTGAGAGTGTTGAATATAACTTTTGGCATTGAGATGCATTACAAATAGATTCCAATCGTCTTAATTAAGATTACACTTAAAATACCATAAGGTTTTTGTTTTCTTTTACTCTGTGAGGTTTTAGGTCAAACCCGATGTTAAAGCTCCTGCTATGCGCGGAGTCCAGGAAAGGGTCAGTTGGACCACATAGTGAAAGTACTTGCACCAAACAGAATGTAAATGCCATGTCTACATCACCTATGATTTGTTTACTTTAAGGATGGAACTTTAAGTTGGTACTCTAGGCAAGTGCATGGATTTATTATGTGTTGACAATCTTATATCATAGTGTAGTTAGTCTTTGTTTTCAACAGTTTTTCTTCTTAACTTGCTATACTATGGTTCATAACCAGTAACTGTGACGAGCTTATTTTTTTGAAAACCTTTTTTTGAGCTATGAAGGTAGCCCTGGGAGAGTAAGATATTTAACTAATTTAGTTGAGCCAGACTGTTAAACTTAAAACTCTTAGTTTTCAGTCAAAGACCTCATTTACTTTCTAAAGCTTCAGATTTACTCGTTAAAAAAAAGTACAAGGGAAAGTTCATAATGATAGTTCGATTTTAGTTCTCTTTTGCAGTATTTTATTTTTGTTTGGTTCGTAAATAACAGATTAACACTTGTTCCAGCAGTTCATGATATGTAGTAAGTCTTCTTTTGCAGTTAATAGATCAATGTTTTATTTTAGTGGTAATTTCCTTCTAATTGCAGAGTTTAGACTCCTTTTGTTTTTAACTGATGTGTGCCATGTCGGAAGTTGTTCGGAGATTTATGTATTGTTGGTAAATATAGCCGTTTTATTTATTTATTTCTTGGATCTTAACCAACTTACTTGCCATGTAATTATCTAAAAGCTAACTGCTGTTAAAGGTGAATATTAACACTGCTTGTTTGGTTACAGTACAACTTAATTTAGACCTTGATACAAATAACTATATATTAACCTTCATGGTGCATTTGAATATATCTTGATCTTTGTATCGGAAAAGGTTTGAATTTGAAAAATAGCTCGTTTAGTGCTTTCTTGTCTCGTCTGATTATCCGACATATCAAAAGAGAAAATCAGATTCACGAGTTTGTACTGAGACCTGTTGAGGAAATGGGTTTATTGTACCTAGTACTCTTTAGCTTTAGTTGGTTAGTTCATTGGTGCGATATTTTCTTTTCTTTTGTGATGATGACTGGTTTAAAACTCGGTCAATTTGATATATACCCTCAGATTGAACTAATAAGATAAAAATCTACTACGACCTACTCAACCATTGTTTAACACTTTAACTTGTATTTTTTTTAGAAAATCAACTGGATTACAAGATGCATCTATACCAATTACATATAAAAACAAACAAAACTCAAAAGTCCAAGTCAGTTGGAAAATGGTGTTTTTCTTAAACAAAGATAGAGTTTGTACTAAACCTTAAACTCGGCTTCAAGCTGCACCAACAAGGACAACAACAAAAATTAAGCAAATAGCCGGATCTTAAGCAAATATAATTCAACTTTTAAGCAAAAATTATGTCTTTGAAGTACCTAAAAGCTCATTTTAAACAAATTATTTGGCAAGCAAAATCACTGATTGAGCAAGAAAACAGCTTCTCAAACAAATAAAAAAAGGATTTTATGCATATAATTTTTTTATAAGCGAATTATATACATTCTCTCTCTTTTTAGCGTCTCTTTTGAGGGCATATTTGTTTAAATTAATAACACTATCAGTCATTGAAATTATCGATGAACAACAAAATAGAAGATAACCGGTGATTTGGAGATAATTTTTGTAGAGACAAACCGAAATTCGTCTCTAAATAGTAAACATAGGGACAAAAGTAGTTAATTTTGCTTCAAAATCATTTTGATACAAAATTTACTTGTGCTCTTATTCTGGTATAGGAATATTTGACGACACATTATATATATATATATATATATATATATGGGGAGGATCTATAAACACATAAAAATACACATTATGTTTACACATCAATCACAACCCTCCATTTACTTACTTTTAATGGTCAAGATTATGTGTTTATTCTTGTGATTAGATGAACTAATCTTGACCATTAAAAGTAAGTAAATGGACGATTGTGATTGATGTGTAAATATAATGTGTATTTTTATGTGTGTATGGATCCCTCCCCTATATATATATATATATATTCTGTTTCCTAATATTAGATTAGGAGACATAAATTATTTGGTCCCTAAATTTTAAATTTTAATTGTGTATAAATCATAATTCTTTTGTAGTGGGAATAACCTAAATTTTTTTATGTTCCCAAAGAATTGATAAATATATTGCTTTGAGATGTTTCAGAACAATTGTATATCGAAATCAGTAAAATATGTCAAAGTATCTCTTTTCTACTCTTGTATGCTTAAAAAAGTTAGGAGACATAAATTATTTGGTCCCTAAAATTTAAATTTTAATAGTGTCAAAAATATCTCTTTTGTACTCTTGTCTATGAAAATGTTGGATTCCGTTGATAGACCACTCCTCATATCATTTATCTAGTACAGAAGATGTCATTGTATAAAACCAGCTAGAGTACAAATTAATGAAGGAAAAGACCATAGTTACAACTTTTAAAACTTAATTTTATAAAACTCGGCTCAACTTTAACTTTACAAACAAACCACCAACTCCCGAAATAATTACGGTGTCATTGAGCAACAAATTTTGACGACCGCTGCTTTGTCTTAATTAAACTCCAAAAACAAGTAAAAATAGTTTTCTGATGGCATTGCTGGAGAATATAAAAAAGGAGCAAATACAGGGCGCGAAAGTTGTCGCCAAGTGTGGCGGGGTGACTGGCCAGCTACAAGGAACACCAACTGTGGAGTTGGAGGGGCTATTCAAGGACGGAGTCGAGTGGTGCATGGTGGAAGCATGGATCACTAAATATACATCTAAAACCATTTTTAAGAAAATGTGTTTTTAAAATAAATTAAGCTAATAGTACTATCTCCCCTCTTTCCTTGCCGTGTTACTTTTAATAAGTTCCGTTACTTTACCTAATAAGTACAAATTTCCCACTTTACCATCCATTCAAAACTTGACAAAGAAGGGGAAATAAGTAATAAGGTCACTAGAAAAAAAGAAGATAATCTAGTGATGTGGTCAGATAATCAAGTGATGTGGTCACTTGTGTGGAAAAGGGGTCTCGGATTGTGTATTTATTATTTAAACCAGTAACAAAAACTGTTTAGCTCTTTGATCATTTCACTTGTAATCCTAGAGCCAGATAAAAAGGACGAAAAATAGCCTTCAAAAAATGTAACCTTTGACTCAAAAAACTTTCAGTAATAATCTTTTGAGTCAAAAAACCTTCAGACTGCTTGAGAGGTTGGTAGGCTTGGATCAAAGGCTCGACGACGTCGATTTCGATAAGTAATGAAATTGACAGAGCTTCGTCGTCGAATGAAATATGAGACCAAGACCTTTGTATATGAGTTTGTGTGTTATGTGAATTCTGAGCTTGAGGAATCTATTTATAGTGTGGGGATGGACTTGACCGTTGTATGGACTCCAAATTTGAATTTCAAATTTCAGCCTTTTCTAACCGGTTATAACTGAAAGATTTTGCTGGGTGACTAGCAATTTTCTAAAATGCGTATCTCCGCGATCATATGTCCGTTTAATGAGATTCTTTTTGTTATCTCTATCCCTTCAGTCAGGAAATCATCCCTAATTTGAATTAATTATTTCCATGAAAAATTGATTCACTTATAGCCGTTGCAATACAGGTTGTTGCCAATTTTTTGTGCCAGAGTGGCAGATCATGTTGTTGTTTTGTAAATCGAATATGTCCTTCATTACTCGTCCAATCAAGTTCATTATTTTTCCAGTATAGTCCATCAATCAAGAAATCCACAGAACTTAGAATCACTCATTTCTATGTAGAGACGAGAGAGATATGGCTGTTTGAATATGGTCACTTGATCATCCTTGATAGTGTGGCTAATTGGATTGATACTTTGTCAATCGGATATCTTCTTGAGTTGATGACATTTAAAGTGATTTGGACCTTCACATATCACGTCTAAGTGCTGATAAATATTCTTCAACGTTCATTTCTCAGTTTAGAAACCATTTTAATCGAGTATTAAGGCTCTAGAAATCGTATCTCAGCAGATTCTGCACTTTCGATTTTCAAAACTTTAAGCGGTTAATATTTCTTCCAACCGGTTGAAATGTTTCGGTTAATTTCCATTTAGGTCCTTCTTATATTCTTCGTGACTCTAATAGTTCACTTCACTTATTAGTATTTACCTCTAATGATCTGAAACAAACTAATTGAAAATATTAGTACAAGTATACTTGTTGTATATAAAATTTCAGTTTGTTATCATACAAACACAATTTAATTATGCTTAATTAAAGATTGGTTCAACTAATTGCTTAATCTACATATATGCAGGGCCGGCTACAAATGGAGTCACATTTTTTTATATACTGTTAGAACTTAAATTGACTTGTTAAAGTTACTTAATTTGTTGTCGTATTGAATTATACCAAAATATTTGTGTGTTAAAGAAATGTAATTATCTTTTCAAGCTATGAGTGATTTACTTTTAAGAAGATATTAACTTATTATGTTAATTTATATCATCATACTATAAATACAGTCACCGATTTTATCGTTAAGTATTCAACTCGTTAAAGTAATCATACGTATGTAAAAAAGAATTTATACAATATATAAACTTAAATTATATGTGAAGTAGTTTATTCTAGTTAACAATATAGTAATATATGATAAAATAAAAATATATTTTAAAAAGAAAGAAAAATATATTTTTTTTTCAATTATTAAATGTTTTGGAAGAAATTAGATGTTCACGAACAACTCGTGTTCGGCTCGTCAAATGTTCGGTTCATGTTTGTCAAATGTTCGTTCGTATTTAAATGAACATGAACCGAACATGAACAAGAGTTTTAGTTCATGAACTGAACATGAACAGAGGATTGTTCGGTTCGTTTCGTTTCATTTACCGCCCTAATTATGCTACAACTGTACCTCTCTACCTACACTATCTCTCTCCTTAATTCTTAATTAAGTCAAAACAGATGTACACAAGACACGCATATGAATTCGAAAGCGCTCCATACTTTTAAATACTTTTTATTAATACTAGTACTCTTTATCTATCTTTTTTTTGCTATTTGATCATCATAAATGTTCAATATTTAATTTATTTCTTTCTTTCGTTTTCTTAACAATAGGGAACATAGAACATTTATTTTTATTGATAACATTTACTAGATAAGTTTGTTGATAACATTTATTTTTATTGCTAAAAATCACTTAAAATCTTGTATAATTTACTATTCGGGTGACTTAATATTAACTTCTTTTTTTAAACATTGATAAGTTTGAGAGGCTGAACGGGTTGGCCATTTTGTCTATTGAGAAAAAAATGCTCGCTAAACTTTATCTAAATCATATGATTATTTAGTTAATTTGCACACACAAAAAAACAAGGAGAATCCGAAGTTTATTTCTTGTTTATCTTATGCTATTTTATGTTTGACATTATTAAACGTCTTATTTTCTATAGTTTTTGTTGATTCTTTTAATGTTGAATTGGTGAGACGATTTTGTTGTTTTACGAATTTATCATTGTGCGTCTTGGGGACCTCTATTTTCTTCCTTGCTAAAATTTATTAGAGCCTCTAATAAATTGTTGGAGACGACACGGTATATATGCCCAAATTACAAGAACATTTATTAGCTGCTAATAGTAACCTTTCTTGATTGGTGAGAAGTTAATAGTATGTCTTTGTAGAATGGAGGGAGTAAATAATCAAATAGACATGATAATACATGGTATTCAACCATAACTAGCAAAAAGAAAAAACAATGAGATATAAAATCAATAGTGTTGTGAGATTATTGGACTCTTGGGCTTATACTTTATGGGCCCAAGTTGGGCTTGTAACCCTACCCCTCTATCTATATAAAGAGGGCCAGGAGTCTTGTATTTTACATTTTCATTCACATATTCCTTCATTAATAAAGATCATGTTGTTCTCCCCTCTCTCTACTTCTGTCTCCTTATATACGTAGCTAATAGTGTATTATAATACGTTATCAGCACTGCTCTCGGAGATCGAAGTACCGATTATAGATTCAATAAACCTTGAGGTTTATCCGGATTTTTAGTATTTTGCTATATCGACCTTCACCAACATACCGTGCGTAAGTTACCCGGATATAATTTTTTTTTGAACCGTACAAGTCACATATAACTACTGTATTGTATGTTAGTGCTATATCAACCATATGACATCTTTGTATGCTGCTATACTATTTGTATGTTACACTGTATTGCATGATATAGATTAATTTGCATGTATTCTGACTAATGATTCCTTTATACACACAATGATTAGTGCTCTGTAAAAAAAAAAAAAAATTGTACATGCATAGTACATGCGGCTGCTTGACTTTTGCTTTGGTCTGCTTGATTGTTTGCATATTATATATATTAAATAGTTTGCTTTGCTAAGAAACTAGATATATGAAATAGTACATAATGTCGAAACCTCATTATATATATCATGCGTATTACATGTATAACCGAATTGTAAATCGAAAATCATGTAATTGTAAAACATGTATTAATCTGTCGGATTAAATCTGTAATAAACTGAAACGTATGTACTAATTTGTAATTCTCTGAAAGCTGTATACTATTCTGTAAATTACTCAAGGACTAAACTGAAACTTGTCTGAAATTCTGGACTGTATATGTAATAATGCTGTAAATAGATATATAGTTTGCTGTAATTACACGCATGGTCCTGTAGTATAATACTTATACGAAAACAGTACATATGGTTGATAAGATATATTTGGTAAATATACACACACATGCATATAATTTTTTTTATTAAAAGGCAAACGAATAAAAAAATTGCATGTAAATTGATTTGATTTGATTATGTTAGAATCTTCATGGATTGATTGATAATCTTAAATAGATTTGATTTGATATGTTAGAATCTTCATGAATTGATTGATAATCTTAAATAGATTTGATTTGATATGTTAGAATCTTCATGGATTGATTGATAATCTTAAATAGATTTGATTTGATATGTTAGAATCTTCATGAATTGATTGATAATCTTAAATAGATTTGATTTGATATGTTAGAATATTTATGGATAGATTGATAATCTTAAATAGATTTGATTTGATATGTTAGAATCTTTATAGATTGATTGATAATCTTAAATTGATTTGTTTATAACACCAAATCTACTGCATGATTAGATACCTAAAATATATTTACTGCATGTTTATATATATATGGTTAATATAGACAGGTACAATCTATATTTAATTTATTGCCATGTTTATGATATCATAATTTGCGAAATCATATATTTTCACATTTAAGTTGGAAAAATTATGAACCTTCCCCAACTAGGCTCACCTATTTGGATACGATGTCTAGGAAAGATATAGGCGGAAGTCGATATCCTAATGAGGTCGGGTTTTAAGTGGCATTCGTGCCCTCCACCCTCACCGTCTTTCCTGGTCGTTTTTCAAGTAGAGCTACCGAAAGGGGTTGACTAAATAATAATTTCCCCGAGTGTGTTTATATAGTGATGTATGTTTCGCCGAATTGGTGTCTCAGTATCGACCCGTCGTTCGATCAATGAGAACCAATTCACATTAAAAGCAAAACTATTTTCGAACCTGTCGTTTCGAATTAAAGTTTGTGCTTGTGCAAACCATAAACATATAAACCAGTCGTTTTATATGAAAAATAATCTAGAACTCCCAACACATGTTGGATGCCATCTATGATGAAAAAAATCGCAAAACATACTTGCGACTGTTTAGACGTTGATGTTATTCCGTCATCACATGCTAGTCACCCTGATGTGTGAAAATATGATGCCCAATTTTTTTGGATGCCATCTTTGATGAGTAAAGCACGAGTTTGTTGTTACCATCAGGATGAATGCTAAGGCGTTGATTTTATTCCGCCGCCATATTTGAGACGTGATGACGTCTATGGTGAACAAATGTCTGAAATTGACATATTGGAGCAATCCTTCACCAAAATACTAGCTTGGAAATTGTATTCCATAAGCAGTATCGTGAATTTATATTCACCATGTTCCTTTATCGCCCATCTGTTATTGGATAAGAAAATTACCCCGGTGAGTAGTTTTAATCCTATTGGGTTAATGGCGAATTGTTTGCCTGATATTAATGCTCTTCGTGTATATTTTTTTTTCCACGAATCGAGAACCGAGACATGTGTTATTTGTCTCGAACTGTCGCGATCCCGATGATTCGCCTAGCCAAGCGAGATTTTAGACAATCGTCAAAATCGAAAACCTGTGGCTCCAAGACAGTAATTGAAAGGAACAATATGGCCCATTGTCACAAAACAAGAGATAATGCTCAAGGAGCCAACTCTATGCTATAAAGACAAAGGTCATGCACGGTACTCCTTAAATAGTTCACAACTATTATAAAGGTGGAAAAACCAATGCTAATGTGGTTAAAGCTAATTGAAAGGAAACTCTTGAGACCCCCGATTTTGTGGCTCAAATGAGTTTGACACCTTTCTTTATTGATTTTGATAAATCATTGAGCCATTTTTTCGCTCATCTGGATTATGTTTTTCCATTTGGATTATGATTTTTCCATTTGGACATACTTTTGGATTATGGTTTGCCTGTTTTACGAAATTTCTCGAAATAATTTAAAGTGTTTTGAGCAAATTCCTTTGACAAATGTGACCAAACTTTAAATTATGAAATTTTAGGCAATACTTGTGGTGTAGTTGGTTTTTTTTTGGAAATAGTGGGTAACAATGTACCACATAATTTCACCAACTACTTGCCTAAAAGTGTACTCAGTGACAGCGATTCTGGACCTGTCGTTCCAAATCGAAATCTTTGGTAAAGCCAAATTGATTTGTCAAATATGAGGCGTTATACTCCTATAGGTCCTGTTGTACCTTGTTGAGTTATAAAATATTCGAGAAAACCAGTGTTACCTGGTAATAGCTCATGAAAGAATTGAAATTTCTTTACATAGTCTCCATTCAATACGACCAAAAGCGTATTTTTAGAGGAGTTGGAATGTCTTTCAAGTGGTTGCTATCACATTCTTTAAAGCGTTTAAAGTTTCCTTATCATTTCGCCTGTCGTCGAATGATAAAGAATTTAAATGCTAAGACATGATTGTCTTTACTATCATTCGCCTGTCGTCGATTGATAAGAGCATTTTGATATTGTGGCATTGACCGGATTAGATATTCCCGGATCAAAAGACGATGCTTGATTTATAATCGCATCGCATTTGGATTCTCTTTGAGGATATATTTCGTGATTAATCCGAAATTCATGCCACTAATGCTCACTTTGAAAGACTAGTATGTGTAAAGATCACGAAATGAACTCGTAGAATTCTTGTAAAGAATTGAAGGAGTTATTGTGGACTTATCCAACCATAAGACGGACCATAAATATAAATGGTTATGGTTGATGCATCGACAATATGGTCACATTTTAATGTTGTCCACATAAATGCAGCATTTTCCAAACTTTTAGCCCTATCATTAAGTTGATGGCTCATGATCCGGATTATCCTGAAAAGTCTAGCCGACTTGATAATTCCGAAGAGTAATAATCGAAATTTCGATTTGAATTACTTGAGTTTGGAAATTGAAATTGAACATCCTGTCGATTATGTTCAGACCCAAATGGACTCACGGAAAGTTTGATGATGCGACTGCAAATGATTGCACGCATTTCTTGGTCTTGCGCACCAAGATTTATATTTCCGTATGGGGTTATGCTATTTTGCTGCATTGGTCCGTTATGAGGCCCATAGACACTCAAACACCATATGCGTACCAGCTGGTTACTGGTTATGAGCCAGAAGTCTCATATTAACGCGTGTTTAGAGTGATTAATTAATATTTTAATTGAGCCGTTCTAGCGTTCAAAATATGGACCTCTGAAGGGGACATAAGTCGATTATGAATCTCCTGCCTATCATTTGATAGAGTAACCTTGGCAAGCGATCTCTTTACCGCATGATATGCGAAAGTGACATCGCTAAGACTGTTCTCCCCGTCGTTAGGGGGAGATTTGCACGTTACCGTTAATAAGGAACGACGTGAAGTAACGTGGCATAACCCACTCAGTCTTAGCTTGATCCCCAAAACTGCACTTAGTGATAAGTAAGTGCATAGACTCCCTCAAGTCTAACTAAATGCCAAACGCATTTAATGACTTTATGAGATGTCACGAGATCATTTATACCTGCTGCAAAATGCTTGCAAGGATAGACGTCCCTGTCAGACGCCGTGTTCCTGTCGTAACACGTTGCTTTTGGCCGAACCCGCCAAGCAAAGGACGCTGCCGTCGGCCGTCAGTCTGTCATCCTTCCTAAGATATGAGGAAGTTGACCGGTTCTTAATTCGTTCAGCCCCAGAGGTGGTGAACTGAAACTCGTTCGTCGCACGAGATTATAAAGGATCTAGGAGATGTGTGATTCCTCTTCATCCTAAGAATCTCGAAATATCTGTCGATCATGATATCTTAGACGATATTGAAGCGAAACGAGACTGTCATTGATTACTTGTTCATATATTCGGTGACGACTGATAATATGAGCAAATTATGACAGGGAACCATGTACCGTTGCCTGAAGTCAACGTAGAATAGACTGACCTAATGGAAACTTGCAATCCAAGTAGACTCCTTAGCGAAAGTGTGTTCGGACCTGTAGCTCCAACACCACCAATGTTAAACGAGTTCGTTTATTTGGTTATTCGTAAGGAAAAGTGATGAGAATAATGAGATTGTAGAATGCTCGCCTAGTAGCGCATGGCTTCTCTCACACCTTGGAATTGATTACGAGATGGTTGATTTCCTTGTAATGGACATTATAACAGTCCCCTACTTTACCAGTTTAGTAGTTTCCGAAAAACTGAGTATGCAGCCATGAATGTGGTCACGGTTTTATCTCTATAGGGATTTAGACAAAGCGATATAGATGAAGGTCCCTGTGTAACTTCATAATGCTTAAATCAAGTAGTTCCTGACCACGGAACACGATCTCAATTAACTAAGACGTTCACTATATGGATTAATATAATCCGAGCGGATGTGGTATACCGCCTAAGTGAGTACTTGATTATCTTGGGATACTTGAACAAGTATTATGCCCTTGCGTGTTTTATTACGCGATCCATTTTTGGATTTGCCTTCGAGATGAAGGATCTTGGGAAGAAACGGTAGTGACTCGGCCTGATGATCGACTCCCGTAAAGATTGAATCTAAGTCCATGATTCAGACTACACCCAGAAGGTGTTATGACGTTGTATTCATCATGACGCTAAGTCGTCAGATTCTCCCATGATCGTTCGATCACTAGACATTGATATAGACCCATTCCGTCCCTGATGTGACGATGAAGAGATATTGAACCATGATGTTCATATCTAAGTACAATAAGCGCATTATTGTACTTGGTCTAATGTGCTAGGACGAACATCTCGTCTGCTGTGAATGGTATAGCTCGACACAGCATCGCGCTAACACGCTGCCATCGAAATGGCATAAAAGACATTTTCCCATTACCTTAAGGTAACTGTGGATGAGGCTTGTCTTATCCCATTTGCGTCATCGAGTGTACCTACCCCCTTCGGTACTCGAATTAACGCAACCTTTTTTCGGTTATACCGATGCTGGTTACTTATCAGGCCCGCATAAGGGATATTCCTAACATGGTATGTCTTTACCATTAGGAATAAGGCGACATCTTGGAGGTCTTGGAATGACTCCAAGTGAATCACTCTGATCTATTCGTGCTCTATGAGACGACTAGAGAGTGTATATGACTTCGATCTAGTATTAGTCATATTTGAATTACATATGTTCTGTCTCACGATCCAGATAAAACACTTGTCATAGAAGACAACTTGTTGTTATTGATCAAGAGAGACATGACTACATTATGCTATTTAGCGTTTCTCGCCGAAATTAATCTTCACAAATGAAGTTTAAGAGCATCCAGTTGAATGCTCGTTCTATTCCACGTTAGATTTTCTTGCATCCAGTCGTATGTAAGTAAATGAGGCATCCAGTCGAATGCTCGTTTTCTTTCTTGAAATATGAAATCTTTGCACCCAGTCGTGTGCAAGTGAGGGGGAGCATCCAGGTGAATGCTTATTGCACTAATTACTACTTAGTCGAAATCCTCGTACCCTGTCGTGTGCAAGTGAGGGGGAGCATCCAGTCGTATGCTCGTGTACTCTTTTTGTCCTTAGACCAAGGTTTTTTTCCCACTGGGTTTTCCTTGGCAAGGTTTTTAGCGAGACACGTTCCCATCTTATCTCACTTAAGATTGCCGAAATTAGGGGGAGTATCCTGTTGTATACTTCTTACCACTGTGTACTCTTTTGTCCTTCGACTAGAGGTTTTTCCCACTGGGTTTACTCTAGCAAGGTTTTGATGAGGCACCTGTTTTGTGGTTGATCCCTACGACTACCATTGTTGCACTCTTTTTCCTTCGACTAGAGATTTTCCCATTGGGTTTGCTCTGGCAAGGTTTTGATGAGGCACACTGTTTTGTGGTTAGTTACTTACATGATATTTCGGCCTATATCATTCGGCTACACAGTTTCTCCTAGGTACCGGTTTTGTCCCACACTGGGTTTTCCGGCCCTAAGGTTTTTATGTGTTTAGCACTGCGAATGAACTCGACTCAGATCGACTGCATGAAGACGAAGAATTCAAGACGTCCAAAGGGGGAGTGTTGTGAGATTATTGGACTGTTGGGCTTATACTTTATGGGCCCAAGTTGGGCTTGTAACCCTACCCCTCTATCTATATAAAGAGGGCTAGGAGTCTTGTATTTTACATTTTCATTCACATATTCCTTCATTAATAAAGATCATGTTGTTCTCCCCTCTCTCTACTTCTGTCTCCCTATATACGTAGCTAATAGTGTATTATAATAAATAGAATATAATAGTATATGCTTTATACCATGAGCCACTCAAATAGACTTTGCTCCACTTTTGCAACAGAAACACCTTGTTTTTCCATGGGTAGTGGGATGAAATTTGTAGCATTATGTATATTAAATCGTAATTATCATTCATACCGTACCATTTGTATCGCATTTGTGATACTATCATATATATGTTACGGTATTATAGTACCATTCAATTTAGTCGTACGATAATGGTAATCGATTTTCGATACAATGGTATTGTACCATTTGTACCATATTACAATGTATATATAAAATACTCATATTCAAATATAATTATTAATATTGTTTAACATTTAAGATACAAAATAAGTTACACAAACTGGCATCATGCTTATAATTTTGTTCAACTATTCATAAATGAAATGTTATTGTTAAACTTTTTTGCTAATGAGATATTTTTCATAACATTGTGTCTTGTTTTTTAAAATTATTAATGTACCGTACCATACCATTAACATACCGCACTTGTGGTATACCAAAAGTACGGTATATAAAAATATGGTACGATAATGGTATTAAAATTTAGCGTATCATACATGTGCGGTACGGTAATGATATCATAAAAATTTCAACGGTACCATTTACAGCCCTAGGTACATCCAACGCTACCATGTCAATAATCGAGGCAATCCCGTCCTCTCTCCTCCAAACAATTATCTCTCCTTGTTGTATCGACAACAACGAGTGATCTTCCATAACAAGCAATGCCCTAAACCAGTTAGATTTATCTGTTCGAATATAAGTATTACTAATAAATAACTTTTCCACCTTCCCTGTATGTGGGTTTACCTCAATATTAAGTAGAATTTTATTACCCCCGTTTTGAACCAAAGCAAAAAGTTCTCTGTCATCTGAGATTTCGAAACTATCGCTAATACTTGATTCATTATCAACTGTAGCAACTAACTCTAATTTAGTATTATCGAGGATATTTACGAATACTAGTAAGTTTGTTAGCTTTTAATATAACCATTCCTTTATTCTTAGAAGGTAATAGAACAGCTCCTCCTAAGGAACCTGGTATTAGATCTGAGATACGGGTTTTTCGGAAGCTAACTTCATTGTCCCCAACAGTTAGCTAAAGTTTTAACTTGATTTTTTCTTGATCCGAGATATATTTACTCATTAGTTAATAATTTACATATAACTTATACGTTCTTTCTTATTTTAATTAGTTATAAATGAAATTTGTCATATATATTATATATAATATAATATTTAATTTTCTTGTAAGTTGCATCTTGTATATAACTTAGTAATGAGTTACAAAATATGTCATACCTGTTAAAAAACTAATACTACATGTTAGTTGTTTTTAATTTAGAGTTCTTTTTAGCTATAAGTTACATCTTACTTTTAAGCTACATGTTGCTTGTGAGTTACTTCTAGCTAGCTTATTTTTGACTTATAAGCTACTTTTAGCTGTAGGATTTTTTTTACTTGTTATAAGTTACTTCTAATCATTTATTACCTTTTGTTTAAGTTTCCCATGGAAAATATTTTATTGCCAATTTTATAGAAAGTTTTTTTCCTGCTAATTAAACAAACATACTTTCCCAAAAATAATTAATGAAAAACTCATACTTTAAGAGGAAAAAAATTCCGATTTTTTTTCCTGAAAAAGTTGTATAGGTAATGGTCTAAAAGCTCAATAAACCCTATTATATGAAATCTAAAAAAGATACGTATTTAGCCCTATTTTTAAGCAAAAAATGTGACTTATTTTTTATAAAAATAATATTAAAACACTAATATGTCGTGATTTAAAAGAGATAAATATATAATAGTAGTAAATTGATGTTTTTGTGTAACTAACGAAAA
The DNA here is from genome assembly GCA_963920805.1 of Primula vulgaris. NCBI lineage: Eukaryota > Viridiplantae > Streptophyta > Magnoliopsida > Ericales > Primulaceae > Primula > Primula vulgaris. The sequence continues at coordinate 15,083,486 of OY987212.1, forward strand.
ATGGTTGATTATTATTTACAAGATTGATATTGATGGTTTATTTTCCAAATAAATCTATCATTTTACTTTATACTTGCTTAAAGTTTTACATTTACAAAGGTTTTCTTTTATTTCTTTACATTTACAACATATAAATATACTTAATATAATAATGAAAAGGTTTACATTTACAAAGGTTTTCTTTTATTTCTTTACATTTACAACATATAAATATACTTAATATAATAATGAATAATAATAATTTATAAGGCCAAATTTAGCGCTTAATGCGTAGCTTTTAGTATTGTATGCTCATTATTTATATTTCAATTTCATAATGCTTAGACCAAATAAAAGCTAAAGTAAAACCGGATAGTTTTACTGAAATTACAAGGGTAATTGACTTATTGTGTACTTTACATACAAAAATATTCCATGTTATTATTCTAGTAGCAGGACTGAATCGTAAGAGAAACCCTACAATTACATATTTTTAGGTTTACAGAGATCCTCTTTTTTTTTTTCACCTCTAAAACAGCCACAATGTTAAGTCGTTACCTAAGGGTTATTAATTTTTTTAAAAGAGAGAGAGAGTACGTAGTCATGGCTTCGCTTCCTGATGAGTTGATCATATACGATATACTTGTGCGGCTTCCAGTGAAACCGCTACTTCGTTTCAGGTGCGTCTCTAAACAATGGTGTGCCTTAATCAACACTAACAATTTCGCAAAACGGCATCTCAGTCTCTCGACTAAAACCAAAATCCTAGTACTAGTCTTACGCAATTATAACAATCTCTACTCTGTAGGCTTAAATTCACCTCATCAAGCTCTACCACTTCTTCGACCTATGAACCCTTTCAAGATCACAGATACGATCAAGGTTATGCGCTCGTGTAACGGGTTGTTTGTGCCTATATATTTTATAGGAGTGCAATTCTTTGTATCATCATATGGAACCCCACCACCCGCAAACACCTAAAACTATGATTAAATACCAATCGATCCTCTTTGTCTGACTACAAGTGGCCATATATACATGGGTTTGGGTATAACTGTGTCTCGGATGATTATAAGGTGGTTGTGGTGTATCAGTCTTTCACCACTAAGAACTATTGTTCATTGGAAACCTGCATTTACAGTGTGAGGTCGGATTTATGGAGGCTAATTGAGGATAATCGAGAACGAAGTTCTTATATCATTGAAAAGCATTTGCCTGGTGCATTAGTATGCTGCGCGGTACACTGGATTGCATCAACTAATTATAGGTCAAAACTATTTGAATCTTCCCGTCCTTATGTTGCCGCGATTGATTTCACAACAGAGAAGTACTTGATACTCACTCTGTCGGACGGCCTTTCTAATGACCGGGGAGAGAGCTTGTCAATGTTGGAATTAGGTGGTGGTTTGTCAATTGTGTCCTGAAACTTTCAATGTTGCCGACGTGTGGGTGATGAGAGATTATGGAAAGAGAGAATCCTGGACCAAATTTGTCACTCTTCCACGTTCCGTAATCGATATTGATCCTATTCACCACGTGATTCTTTTAGCCTACTCAGAGAATGGTGATGGAGTACTGCTGGTGCTAAACTTTGAACACCATTTTTGGGACAACATAGAAAATAGGACACTTAAGCCTGTTCATCTTTGGGGGTATATTATTCGTAATAAGTCGTCCGGTCATGTAATTTATTTGAAAGTCTTGTTTCTCTTGGTAAGAAATCCAAAAATGATTAGGAGTAGGGTTGAGAAGATGAAGGACCAATAGTAGAATGATTAATTTTGTGTTATGATTTGATTGTTTTGATTTATTTATAGGAAGTGCATGAGAAGTATTATCAGTATAATAGTATTACAGGCTGAATCTTTAAAAAGCCGCATCTTAAGCAAATATATTTCAACGTTTAAGCAAAAAAAAATACCTTTTCAAGTATATAATAGCTAAGTTTTAAACAAATAATTTGACAAGCAAAATTACATATTTGAGCAGAAAAAGCGCTTTCAGCAAATAAAAATAGGATTTTATGTATTTAATTGTTACAAGTGAATATCGAGTGTATTAACCTGATTTTATGCATAAAAAATTAAAAATAGGATTTTGAGTCAAAAAGCCTTAACATAACAAGCACTACTATGCAAACTCTTAGTTTTCAGCCACATTTGCTTGCTAAGAAATAAGAAAGACGAAAACATAAGAACGAAAGTTCATACAATTAGTTTGACCTTGTTACACACTAGTTTAATTATAAAACTAGTTTACACCCTTTAATGTGTTACACACACTAGTAACAGCTGAACAACGAACGGGGTGACATTTCAAAGACCATGCTCTTTGTCACACTGTGTCCAAGTAGGACACAACCCAGGCGTACACTTGTTTTCAGTACTTATCAGAAAAAATGTGTGGAACGTGACATTAGGCATGCAAGCTGACTTCTTTAAAAGGCAGAGAAGAAAACGACTTGCTCATGTCAGAATCATTAGTTTTTCTAGTTCAAAGTCATCAGCCCAATTTCAAGCTTACCAAATAAGTCTAAATACAAATAGCAACACAACATTTTGCCTTTTTCAGAGACGATTCAATAAAAAGTGAAACACAAGAAAACCCAAGTGCTTTGAAATTAAACATAATAGTAATGATGCACTCCAACCACCTACTAATATTATGAATAATATGGCAATCATGCCCGGTGAATAAATTATGAGCTACTCTCAAGTTGTTGAACTTATTTTCCGTCACTTTTTCGTACTAAGGAGCTATGCCAACTTGGTAACTTGCTACTCTAAACATCCGAAAAACCAAGACTAGGGTACACAAAACCGTAAAAGATATTACAGAACCAAAAAAAAGAGGAATGCAATAAGAACAGAAGATACAAGTAGCGAACTAATGCCAGTTGACAGTCTCTAATAAACCTAACCAGCAGTAAAGACCATATGATAGGAAAAACAGCCAAAACTTGAACCAACTCACCTCCACTTCTCCTCCAATTCCTTCTTCTGAGACAAAATCCATGTTACGAAAATCGCCACGATTAGTGCAAAAATAGTAATTAGAAGAAGGGCATAGCTAAAATCTTCTGTCAATGAATCGTAGGTTTTCGATGGTGCCATTTGGGTGAAAAAGAGATCCACACCATATGTAAATATGAGAGTTGTTGACTCGAGCTTTGCTGGCACTGCTACTATGCCTCGAAGGCCTTCCACTTTAAGGGCATGGGTCACGTAAGACTACAAAACCATATATAAAATGATCTAGTGAGAAATTAAATTCATAGGGGATATTGACAAAATGAAATATGTGCTCAGGGAAGAATAGTTAATGTTTATTTTACAGATTCCTGTTGCTAGGTTGCTGATTCTAAGTAAGTTGCATAACTTAAAACGATAAGACGACAAGCAAAGAAAAGAAATGCCTTGCAAGATCAGTTCATGTACTGATCTAATTGAGTAAAGTAGATTGGACAGCGTGAACGGATAGCCATCCTTTTACCATGAACACTGAAGAAAGAAAAACCCTGCTTTTCAGAACCAAAATAAAGGATTCTGGCCTTAAAAGGACTTTCTTTTGGCGTCATAAGAACCATTCGACAAACAAAAGAATAGACCCCAAGGCTTTCCCTCCCCTCTTATTAATGGGACGAACATCGTTTTTAGAAATATTATGGACTCTAATTGCAAATATTTAGCACTTATATGAGTATATGAGGTGAATAATTGACATTAAAAAGAAAATAATTTCAGTTAACTTTGTCAGAAGTTAGTAACGAAATTCATTTGTCAAGACTCGAGAGTTTAGGCAATTCTTAAAATTAAAAGCTCAGCATCAAAGGTCTATAAATCTATTATTCAAATTCACCTGTGGCATAATTGGCAATGTATCTGTAAAAGGTATAACTCCTTCCTCTCTCTCAGCAGGTGTTGGATTGACTGTTCGACGAGGATCTACAAAGCGCTTGTCAAGAGCTAAAACCTGTAAAATGTCAAATTCCTCTCCTGTGTAAATATGAAAACAAGATACCAAATTTACATCAAACGACAAAATCACAGAAATAGCACAGTATAGTAACCTGATCACCGATTGTGCCAATAAGAAGCTGCTTAGAAGTTATGCCCTTGGCTGTAGATGTTACTGATATTGCTTTTACAGTATGGGTAAAGAAGTAAGATTGTGTCTTTGTAACAATATCAGGACGAGAGTATGATGACATTGGCGAAGTTAGATTGTGCTTCCCAACAATAAGTTTCAATATGTCTTTGTTATCCTGCACATGAAAATCAATATTGGAGATAACTGACCAAAAAGATGTACAAATTTGTACAGATTAAACACTTAGGTAAAAGTGCATACCGCCCGAGATTGATCATAAATCTCAATGACTGACATTTCATATCTATGCGCTTTCAGATTAAAGTAATGGTAGACAACCCAGTTCTCACTGAAAACCTTCACAAAGAAAAAGCAGGATAGATTAGAATTAGGGTCTTTAATATAAGCATAGAAGTACTCTAGAAAGTTACCATTACTTGAAAGATTTTGTATATAATTCCTATTTAGTGACAAGGAAAAACTTGTTTCTCATATGGTAATGCATGGACTACACCTCATGGACTGTCTGTTTCAGTTGATACAGTTAAGAAAAAAAATCTGAGTTTTGATGAACAATACAATTTAAACACTGCTTTTTTTTAGTGGATATACTAATCAGTAAACTGATTTCATTTTTGACGAGGTTCATTTTAATAATCTGTTTTTTTATTGGCAGTTCTGTTTAATAAACTGAATTCGGATATTCATATTGAATAGTATACAGTACCACTAAATGGGACTAAAAAAGCTCACACCAGCACTTCTGGAAATTCAACTGAATAGTATACAGTACCACTTAATGGGAATGAAAAGTTCCCACTAGCACTTTTGGAAATTCATACTGAATAGTATACAGTACCACTAAATGGGAATGAAAAGCTCTCACTTGCACTTAATGAGATAAAAGGGGGGACCCGGTGCTAAAGCTCCTGCAAGTACTTGATGAGATACAAGTCTAAAATATGTCACCTACAGAGGAATTTCCCTACAATGCATTATGTCTACAAACCGAAACACCCTAAGATATATGGTGGGATTTAACAAAATCACTTACCGCGTGAACAGGTCCTTGGGAACCATGATGAGTCACACGATGTAGAATACGCCCAGTAACAGTATCTATCAGATAAACTACCAGTGAGGAATCTTCTGGAGTGGCTGAACCGATATCACCAGCGGCTTTAGGTGCAACTGTAGCCACAAAAAGCAGATTTCTCGATATGTATTTATACATCAAATCTTGCTCGGCTGCTATCTTAGCTTGAGTGTGGACCACCTAAATGACAAAACATGTCATATTACTGGTATCCGATTAAAGCACATGAATATCCAAAACAAGTAACAAGCAGTAATCAACTAATCATATAACATAGAGACGAGAGACAGGTGAGGACCTTTAAGAAACTAGGTTTCTAACCTTAATGATACCCCTCGATTCTCTTAGAATTAAGTGACACTGAAAGCATAATGTATGCAATGAAGGTATTCATAAAATATGGATAAAGAAGAAATTTTATTTGCCTAGCAGCAACAGGGTAATACTCTAAAATTTACAATATTAAGATTGATTATGACATATTTTAAACTTATATGCCTTTTTGTTCCAGTCAAATTATGATTTCTTATCGTTACGAGGAAGGGTATATCATATTCTTTCACCATAGTTGTTGATCAACTAATTTTCAGAAGCATTCAGTAAAAAAGTCAAACTATAATCTCCAACATTTATCATCTCAATATTCTTGAATGATGTACTTATCACAATCAGCTGAAGTACAATTAAACAAATCATAGTATCATATTGCTCGCCCAAGTTAATGTGCTAGGAATCATATATAAAAGAAAACAAAAGGTACCTCATTTGATTTCCTCGTAATAGTAGCAGTGATTTTTTCCGACTCCAACGGAAACACTACCGACCACAAATCTCCAGAGCTAAAACAGTATTCATCTCCTTCCTCGAAACCACACTTCCCCTTCAAAACACGACCCTTAATAACCCCATTATCAACTTCAACATCGTACCAATAGACATTTCCAAACTCTTTTTCAAAAATACCCAGCGCCTCACTAGTTTTTGGATATAAATGAGCATTTTTCTCAGCATCTATGAATATATGAAGCCATTGTTCTGTCGAGTCAGTGAAAGGCAAAGGAATAACTTGAACAATAGAACGGACATCATTAAATGGATTAGTCTCATGCCCTGTATATGTATCTACGATGGATACAACGCCAGGGGAATTTAAGCTATGCCCACATCGGCCAACTACAAGTACCGTTGGGTTTTCGTCCAAAGCATGGTGATGTGGCACTTGCCATTGGTATAATCTGAGCCCAATTGGATTTTCACATTTTTCTGATTTACAAAGAGATTTTAGTAAAACTGACCAGACAACTCGGCCATCACCAGTGTGTAAACCGAAAAGTTTACCGGACTTGGTGAGTACGACAAGTAACTTCCGGAAACCGTTATGGTCTCTTGTTAACTTGCTTTTTTCAGAGCTATGAAGCCTAATTTTTTGTATCTCTAGAACTTCGTCAGGGTTTGCAAGCATTAAAGTCCCTTTCAGCTTCAGCATGTGTCCCTTCAAACAATAGAAGTATGTATAAGCAGGAATATTATGCATGGTGTAATATTTAGATTTTAAAATATTTAAGTAACACTTACTGTCACGCAAATCTAATTTAGTATCTTGGACTACCAATTTTTAATTGATACCTGGTCTATTTTGGTCAATTTAATACAAATCCATTGCTGGGGTTAAGTTTCGGATGGAAGCGTTACATTCAAAGGTATTCCAGTCATTTTGAGAAATATTCCTAAGGTTTTTCACCAATTTCATGGCGGGGATTGACAAAAAAAGGTAGATTAGGGTATCAAGTTCAGAAAATAGTACTCATAGTACAAGACCGTGGGCCCCGTAACGATAGGCTTGTTTTCCCATTTTCTGTCCATCCCAAATTTTTAGCTACTTTTTACTTTTAAAACCAACAGTAATTGCTTATTTTACATTATGCCCAAATTACAAGCACATTCCTTTGCTAACAGTAACCTTTCTTAATCGGTGAGAAATTAACCGTAGGCCTATCTTTGTCGAATGGAGGGAGTAAATAATCAAATAGACATGATAGTACATGGTATTCAACCATAATTAGCATAAAGAAAAAACAATGAGATATAAAATCAATAGAAGATAAGAGTATGCTTTATACCTTAAGCCACTCAAATAGACTTTGCTCCACTTTTGCAACAGAAACGCCTTGCTTTTCTATGGGTAATTCCGACGTTACCACGTCAATAATCGAGGCAAGCCCATCCTCTCTCCTCCAAACAATCTCGCCTTGTTGTATCAACAACAACGAGTGATCTTCCATTACAAGCAATGCCCTAAACCCGTTAGATCTATCTGTTCGAATATAAGTATTAATAAATACCTTTTCCACCTTCCCTCTATGTGGGTCTACCTCAATATCATCCGCTAGTAAATCATTTTCCCAGTCATTTCCATGCTTTATCTTAAGTTGAATTTTATTACCCCCGTTTTGAACCAAAGCAAAAGCTTCTGTGCCATCTGAGATTTCGAGACTATCGCTAATACTCGACTCATTATCAACTGTACCAACTAACTCTAATTTGGTATTATCGAGGATATTTACGAATGCTAGTAAGTTGTTAGCTTTTAATATAAGCATTCCTTTATTCTTAGAAGGTAATAGTACAGCTCCTCCTGAGGAACCGGGTATAAGATCTGAGATACGGGTTTTTCGGAAGCTAACTTCATTTTCCCCAACAGTTATCAAAACCAAGATCGATTTTGTGGAATCAATTCCTACGAATGTATCCGTTGAAACTAATAACAATTTCCCAGAAAACCCATCAGAAAACGCTGCACTCTCATGCTTTAGAATTTCACCATTTTTGGCATTGATTTGGCATGCATCGAGTTTAGACGAACTACCAAATCCTACTGTAAATATAACATCACTTCCTAGTGGGTGATTCAACTGCTCGACCTCAATGCTGCAGACACAATAAACATGAAAGAGAAATCAATTTAAACACCATAAAATCAAGTTGCAGCAGTAGTAGTCCCCACACCTTAGATTAATTTAGTTTGACCCCTGTAGTTATGAAAGGAACATAATGGCCTCATACTTTACATAGAAATTCTATTTGGTCCCCATCTTTTCAATCTCGACACTATTGGTCATTAAAGTTTGAACAAGTTGCATTAAAAATCCCCAAATTTTCAATAGGTTATACAAGTGGTCCAATTATTGTACTATTGTCCCTATAGGAAAAAATCAATTGCAATGTTGTAAATGAAACTATGGGGACTATCAGTGTAACTTATTCAAACTTTGAGGAGCAATACTGTTGAAAATAAAACTATGGGGACCAAATCTAATATAACTCTTAAGTACGAGGCCATTGCATAATTCACCCTGAAAAAATGTTTACAGAATATATTGCGAATTGTCATACCCTGCTGCAGCCAAATCACTTTTCCAAAGAACTTCCCCATCTACACTTGAGATGGCATGAAGGCACCCATGGCTATAAACAAGGATATTATTATCCTTGTCCACTTTCAAATTCGCCTGCATATAGTTTCTCTTGTTATTATTAAGTATTATGTTGAGAAGTTGTAACTTTAGCAAATACCTTAATTTAGATTAGAGAGGATATTCACTAACCGGAACAAATAAAAGTGATTTTGAAGGATTTGAGCCGGAGAGGAGAGATTCCCAAACCATTTGCCCATCTGGAAGGTTCCAAGCTCTTATAATACTTCCATCCGATGACAAGGTTATGACATCTGAAAAATAAAAGATGGTTACACGTGTTTAAATAAACAATAAGGTTGGGACCTCAATGCATTTTTAATCCAATATGAACTGGTAATCCTGTAATGTCAGTAGCCAAATAAAAAATTACTCTGGCATAAAAGCATCTAATGAGGAATATAGAAGGTGAAAAACCACGACGAATACCACAAAATTAAAAGAATTGTGCATCTCAACCAAACCTTTATGTAACGATTGGCCTCGAAAAAAGCAAATTATACCAAAGCCATCATGAATTCATAAAAAAAGTTTTTTACTTCACAAATTATGTTAGAAGCTTATTGCAAAATATACCATCTAAACATGTAAGAGAACTTACACTTTCCAAGAGCTACATTTATTGCATCAATGGCATCATTTGACCCGAGAACATGCCTCCAAACTGCACACAAAAAACAAAACAAACGAAATCAGAACAAAATGCCCAAGGCGTTATTAATCAAAGCTCTAAAAATACTTCATGAACTCCATAAACTGCACTAGCAAACAATTTTTAATTGCATGATTTTAGCACAATTCCCTTCTAAGATTAAGCTGAAGCTGTGACCAATTGATGAAATATGGGAAATCGGGAATGGTTAGCAATCTCTTACAGGGATATCAAGAACCTATATGATCTCTGGATAATTGGTGATGCAACTCACTTCCGAACCGAATGTTCAAACACCTCAACCGATTAATCGTCGTTGTCTACCTTAATACGTACACTAATGCAGAAGAAAATATTTCAGCAATAATTCCACCTTAAAGGAGGAATCATAAAACTATCTATCTGCCTCATTGAAGAATAAATCCAAATTCTAGAACTACAATAACAGACCAACTTTATTAAGCTATTAACACAAGCCATCTTCATATCAAGCTCAAAACGCATAACAACAAAGAAACAAAAACAACAATTCAATCCTTTCCAACACCGTGTGCCAAAGTCAAATACTTTAGCTATTACAATATGAACTACAGAGCCTAAACAGAATAGTAACAGTCTCACTATTAGAATGCTATCAGCACAAGTATTATAATGAGTTTCGCTAAAGTTGATCATCACAAAACAATAAAACACAATTAAACTCTTCAAACAATACAATCCACTTACAAATCTCTCCCCGCCTGAGATCGAGTGAGGCAATGACGTTCTCCTCGGTAGAGACGACAACCCGTTTTCGACCTGCTTTCTGAGTGTGAAAAACTGCTTGATTCACCTTACCTATATACTGTTGGTGCCTGTTATTAAAAAACTCAAATCAAACTCACCCACAAAAAAGGTAGCTATTGGTATTTAAATGGGATTGGAAATCAATACATCTTCGGTGCCTATAACTAAAAGGTAGAATAGAATTCCGCCCACACAAAAAAAAAATATTAGATAAAATAATCAATACTGGGGTGCCTGTAATTAAAAGATATCAACAAAAGAATGATCTTGTGATTAGACAAATCCAATTGAGAATTAAAATACTAACCATCCATGAGCCAAACTAATTCTTTAGCAAAAATAAATACATAAAGTGAATATAGCATTATATAGTACTGGGTAGTAATAAACCGACCAGAATACAATATCTTAATTGATCATCTACACACAAAAAACAATCTTTTTTTTTAAAATAAAATTGGAATTTGAAAACCAGTCTTTTAGACACGCTTATATTTTATCCAAAAGAAATGAAGGAGCATGATATGTACCCCTATATTTAATCCAGTTCTACCTTCACATTACTAAAGTTATTTCTTATATTCATATTTACAACAAATGGTCCATAGTTCCATATAGTATACTAGAAAAAAGAAATCTTGTATGATGATACGACATCTTGCTAAAACATTATTCTTTATTTCGTGTTAAACGGCATAAGGAATTTATATATATATATACTCACCAGCTGATGAGCCTTATTGACCACACGAAACTTTGTTTTGTAACTGAATTTAATTTTGGAATAAATTACCAACCAATCCATAATCCCTACATGATCTTAGTACAGAACATAGAAGATACTCACTTTCTCAAAACTGAAGAAAACAAAAATAATTTCTTAAATTCAACTGATTGGGAACTTAGTATACACACTGAAAAAGATAGCTATTTTATTAATCTAATGGAACTGAGAGCTAATCATCTGCAAGAAAAACAAAGATATTTGGATTTTAATAAATAAATAAAAAAACAGCTATTTTGGTCAATATACTGACCATTACATAATCCCTACTTGATCTAAGTAATTAAAATAACAAACACTAGCTTTTAATATAAAATTATAATCCCTAGCCCCTAGTTAATCATCCTATACACCAAAATACAATTAGAATTGACTTAATTCAATTGATTGGAAAATCAATATACACACTGAAAAGACAGCTACCTTTTTTACTTGAATATAATTCTAAAATTAATAATCGAAACTTACACAAACTGCAAAAATAAAGGTAATTTTAACAAATTAGATTAAAACATGGGAACATTTAATTTACCAGTCCATAAGACCAACTTGATCTTCGTATAGAGATAAAACGGAGTTAGAAAAAGATAAGCAGAGTAAAAATAGAGCTAAAACCCTAATCGCCATTTTTAAACACACTTTTGATTTAATTCTCTCTCTCTCTCTCTCTCTAAAAGTAAGAGAGATCTGAAACTCTTTTATCAATCATCAGAGGAGTTTTAAGCTAAAACAAAAAAAGCCGGCTCACGAATGAAGTTCGATTAGTTTTATATTTTTACAATTTGGTCCGTATATTTTATATTGTTGAGTTGATGGTACAATCCAAGAAGGAACTACGTTTATTTGATCGTATATTCTGCGTAATGTAAAATACAATATTTTGTTTTATTACACCATGGTTCCGATTTTCTAATTTTATGAGGTGTGTGTGTGATTGTTTACCCATGATATGGGTTTTACGGACAAAATTTAAAAAGCGTCCAAAATATTATACGGCTTAGGTGTAAAAAAACGTCAGATAGCTCTCTCATCAACCTAATACCTTCTATGACCTTTAGGCTCAATTTGCAAAATTTCATATTCAATGAATCACTATGTAAGAAATCCATACACTTTTTTCCAGAGAGACTATAAGAACAAAAGTGAAGTAAATATTAAATATAATAAGTTTAATTTTTGAAGAATAAAAATGTCGAAAAAATTGGGAGATGTATCAATTTCGTAAACATTAGCAAAAAGTTGCAATAACTTGAAATTTGAGTAAATTTAAGCTAAGAGCACATATAGGATGTTCATACCCGCCGCTATATCGAAATGCGTAAGACTCGATTTATTTATTTTTGCTAGATAAATACAAATCAAAATAGAAACAAAATTAAAATGTAACTTATTAGTTTCAAACTCATGATGTCATATGTTTAATATCAAACTACTCTATCATTTGAGTTATTGTAACATTATAAAACAACCGGTGTTTAATATTTTTATTTTTAACTACTCAGTATATTAAAAATATAATTGGGTGTTGCCCGTAATTTTTTTTCCGGATAAATTGCCTAAAGCCCAAGTCTTACTCGACTTGGGCCTAGGCCCCCTGGGGATGTTTGAAGAACGTAGAAGATTCCATCGGGGGAGCAAAATTTAGTATATGTGATAATCTATTTATGCCTTGTAACAGATTTTAAGATTTATCTGTCGCACAATTTACGTTTTTTTTTAATAAAGGCAGGACTGCATTTTAGTTTGCTCAAATTGTAAAGTTGAGTTTTTAATGTTGTTTTTTCACCTAAAAATTTTTAGAAGTTGTAAATGGGTTTAAACATCCTTGTTTAACTAGATCCTAACTCGTATGTTTGAGAAATCAAGCCTAATACAGTTAAACCTCGATAAATGAATGCTCTTGTGACCAGCAAAAAATATTCGTTTAGTGAGTTTATTTACTTATCGATAAATGAATATATTATTCATTTATCGAGAAATGAATTTTTATTCATTTAGATAGTATTTTTACATTTTTATTTTTTCGTATGATTGTTTATTTTACATCTAATGTACAAATACGTATATATACTATGTACATGCATCATGTACTTATAAGATTCTATGTATGGAATACTTAGAGTCTAAATACATGCAACATGTACTAATAATAATATTCTATGTATGGAATACTTAGAGACTAAAACAATGCACCTAACCTACCTACAAACTAATATATATATTTTTCTAGAGTCTTGGTTTGGTAAATAATTCATTCTAATCTTTCTTAATATTCAGTCTGATGGCTTCCGATCACCAGTCAAAACCAACAACAAAATCAACTTTGACCGACCAGATAATGAGGGTCATATGTGAGTTTATTCATTTATATTTACATGGGGTCTTTAAGGATTCAAAAAAAAATTATTCGTTAATGCATTTAGCGAGGTTATTCATTTAGCCCATTTGCCCAAGTCGGAACCGGAGAAAATTATTCATTTGGCGAGGTTATTCGTTTATCGGACATTCATTTATCGAGGTTTAACTGTAGGATGCATCTTAGTATTAATTACAGTCTTACACACATAAGTTGTTATAAATAGTTTTTTTTTCTGTTCGACATCAACACAAAATTAACCTACTAGTATGAAACTTTTACACAAGTGATGTTACATACTCACTGTTACTTTTGCCCTTATATGAGTTGTGATAATAACAACAGGGCCGGCCCTGAATTTTCAAGGCTCGGGGGCGAGATGGAAAAAAGGCCCTCGTCAAAATAATAACATAATAAATTTTCAAAAGTGATTTTAATGTCTTCCGAGCAAATATTCTTAACACTGACAAATTATTTGATTCCCAATTTTTATACATTATATGTACAAACTATTATGAATAATAAGAAATAAAAAATTACTGTAGAAATAGGGCTAATTTGTTTTCATCCTGACAATGCGTTTTTTTAACACTACTTTCTTGTATCAAAATCAGTTGATCTGTTTTGGTTAGCATTCTCAAGGCCATTCCACACTACCACGAAATTACAAGAGATGATCATTCTAGTTCTTCATGAGTTTGACGGAAAATGACAATTTAAGTACGTATTTACAAAAACCTGCTCTTTTATAAAAAAATACATATTTTACAAATAGATACATATGTCATTAAAAAATCAAAAAAAAAAAATCAAAAAATTAAAAACCAAAATTAAAACAACCAAAGTTTTCAAAAATACATTTTTTATACAAAAAATATGTGTGATCGTGTCTAATCTTGTTCAATCATGTATGTTTGATCATGTCTAATCGTGTCAAATCCTATGTGTCTAGTCTTGTTTAATCATATTTAATCATGTCTAATCTTGTTTGATACTATGATTTTTATTTTTTTTATATTTTGTTAGAGTATAACATATGTATCTAATTGTAAATAACTATATGTATCTAATTGTAAATAAGTACAAATAGATGCGTTTTTTATAAGCAAGCCCATCTATCCGTAAGCCTCTTGATCTAAATTTGAGGTATCTTAGCTTCCCTATATAGATGTTATGGAGGATCGTATAATTGTTTTGTTTAATACTCCGTATCTTAAAGTAGAAGAGTGGTTTTTTTTTATCCTTTAGCCTTGCTGGTGGCCTTAACTTTCAAGCAAATTTGTTGGGTTTCTTGGGTTGTTCAAAATTGGGCTCATCCTCCTTAAATTTCTATTCATATCATAAATAAAAAAACACTTCAGTATACTTTTAAGATCCAGCAAAGGTCTAGCTTTGAAGCAAAAAGAAGACAAGAAATGGAGCTTAAAAGGTTGCAAACAAACAAGGCCTAATCAGAGTAAGGCGCATTCGAACTTTCTTCTTAACTGTGTACATACTGATTGTGAATTCTTTTGAGAAAACACTTAAAAGAAGAAAGCCAAGATGATTTATATAGGCTAGAGACGAGTATATAATATATGTCAAAAACGAGATTATACATTTAGCTGGCAAAATCTTGGTTTTACCATTTTCTGATTTACAAAATGTTAACTGAAATGCTCCTTACTCCAATTCTTTCAGAAAATCTGCATTATCCACGAATACCTGTAAAACAAGAAGAACGAGAATAGTCTTAACTCAATTTAAATTAGGCAAAAATTTGTATAAAAAAAATATATTAAATTATCACCATTCAACTCAACAAGGACCTTCACTAAAAGCAAATCATTGTCCCTATGTGCCAACTGAGTTTATCCGGCACATTTTTTAAAGTTTAAAAACACTAATTAACAAGACATGTCGCAGTGTTGAAAATCTCAACAAGGTATGACCGGAGACACAGTCCGAAAAGAATTCAGCATCCATTTGATGCAACCGTGACTCTATCCTAGGATATCAATATCACCCCCTAACTGTTTGTCCGTGAACTAATTTAAAAACCACGAAATCTTTATTTCGGTAACCCTGTCTCAATATGTAGCTGAGCACAGTATTTCCTGCTTTAGTATCAGAATCTTTCTACTTCTAATAAATGCAACCATTCATGAATTTAGCATAACTGCAAGATATTTTGCATAACAGATCAGTCGTTTGCACCTTGTTGTAATAATATAATTAAATAACATACCGATTTCCAACCATCAGGATCCAAGCACGCAGTGATCTTGGTGTTGAGTCCAGGCAAAGGCCCGGGATCAAGTACTATCTCCCCTCCAAATAGTCTCACTGCTTCTGCAGTCTTGTACACGTCATCAGTACCTATTGCAATCTGGAAAAAGAAAGAAGGGTTGACATCAGCAAAAGACGTCTAAACGGAAAAAAAAAGAGTTTGTTTAGTTAAAAATACAAGGCAAGTATGCTGTAGACTGGTTTTATCTCAAGCTTAGGAAAACAGATACTTCATTCCCGTAAGAACTGCCCGTTTTTTCAGGCACGAAAAAAAAGAAGCAAAGTCAATCTTGTTTGGTTGCAGCTTTTAGTCTGAAGTTTTTTTCTTACATTTTGTGGTTGATTGACCTCAGATCTCAGTTTTCTCTGGTTATTTCTCCATGAAATATTTATAAACTCGAAGCTAGATAAACCTTTAGATTTTTATTTTCATCTAAACCAAGTATCAAAGCTTTTTTGCTTGAAAGTTGCAACCAAACAGGCCACACATTTTAAGCTGATCAACAACATTCAGTGTAACTTATAAAAAAAAACGAGAACCCGATATTAATTTGCAATGAAAAAAGCTGTTGAATCTCAATAACTGGGTTCAAGGATGAATATTTCACCTGAGCATAACCATTTCCTTTGTCGTATTCTTTGACTCCGTAGTTATATGTCAATTCTAACACCGCGTTTTTGTCTTCAGGACCATAGCCCATAAAGGCTACTGTATACTGGATTAAGCAAAGGAAACATATATAACACGTTTAATAAATCAGTTGCTATGACAAAAGAACTAAAGATATACTCCTGAGCAAAATATAAAAAGCAGCATGAGATTCTGAAACAATTAAAGTCTTTTTCTTTTTACTCCTAAATCTAAGTATATTATGGTTTTTTCACAAGTAAAAACACCAACCTCTGGAGTTTGTTGAAAATTGAAATAGAGCCAACCCCAAAAGTAAACCTCGTAAATAAAAATTTAGAATCATAATAGCTAATGCGACTCATTTTGAAATGATGCAAAATTTCATTCAATATTAAGGGAAAATGTGCCATCACTTCTCTGTCGAGTTCGTTTTAAAGTCAAAGAAATTAACAAAGGCATGTTAGATTTTAGTTCAACGTAGACAAGTGTTCAATAACAGTTTTTAGCAAAGAATGCCGATGACCAAGTAATACAAAAGCACACAAATCTAGCCACATGAGTCTATCCCAACTGAATTGAACTAACATTTCAGAAACACATGCCATCGATAAACTTGTACTTGAACAAAAGCATAGGTATTCCAGATCTAAACACGGTCATCTATTAAACATGTTTCCCAACACCTAACTGATAACGAATATTCATTCAGAATTAGGACTCTTTATTTTGGGTTAACAAATAAATTCATATGAAAAAAAGCTTATTCGGAAGCACAGCTTCATATGCTTGCAGAAACATGTAAAAAGGACCCTGCAATACTGTACATAAAGAACGCAAAACTTTTGCAATACTTTTCTGCATTGCCGACCTAAGCGCGTCTGAAAGAAGGACCTCACCTTGTTTTCTGGGTCATCTCGTTTCCTTAGAAGCTCCATGCCAAATGCCTTTGTTCAATGCACAACAAAAGGTTCAAAACTATGAATAAGATATAACTTTCACTTGTTCAACTTTGTTTACAGCTATAAGCGCACCATATTTATATATTTTTATCAGTAACTATAGAGGAATTACTTGGTCAGCTAGAAAGCTGAATGTTCTTTTTTTTTTCTATCCCAAAAGGCTAGAAATTATGCTGGATGAAAAAATAAATTTTCTCTTTCTAAATATATCCAGCTCTCTATATTTATGTGCTGCAGCCAAACATGGCAGATAAGCTTTCCTTAAAGAGCTTATGAAAGGGAAAGAACGGGTTAAGTTCAGTTTTATACACTTAACAGATATCAATCATACACCGATATATGTGTTAGTGTATAAAAGTACTGTACCCAATTAAAGTAAAAACATAAGTTGGATCCGAGTTACGGAAGCCATCTTTTTTATACAACATTTATCATGTTTTCTAAATTTCGCACCTTATCTGAACACATACTTTTCCAATTTAGTCCTCAAGTTATGCCCTTTTTTATTCCTATACAGTGTAGGAAAACACTAATAGATAATGTTACGTCAGATACTAATTGCTAATTTTTGTAGGTTAGCACAAAATAAAATTTGGATAACATATTATTGTACATAACTATAATTAACTGAGGACAGGACTAGCTACATACCTTCTTGTAGTAGTTTATCGATCGGTCGAGGTCTCCCACTCGCAACATTACTTGGCATAGAGGATCATTCAAAGGCCTTTTATCCACTAGCTCAAATGTGTAACCACTTGGATCTTTGATCAAGGCAAATTTAAAGTTACTGCCTTTTATTGGACCAGGCTCCTTGATAACTTCTCCCCTCTTGGCTTTAACAAGATTTACTGTTTTTGAGACCTTAACACATGCATAATCCAAATAGTGTCATGAAAAATGCAATGAAAAATACCCGGTAAATAGTAAGATCTTCCTACGAAGTAGATTTATCGTACTTGCCTCACGTAGACAATACATGTCCACATGGGTTTGTTTGGGTGTATATTTTAAGAATTAATCTAGATGTTATGAGATTCAGAGAGAGCTAGGTCTTCCACCTTAAAGCTTCTCCCTTTCTAAGGCCAAAAACCATCAAACCTCAGCTTTTGAACTGATCAAAACATAGTCCCGCTTTTAAGCAAAAAAAAAAACTTCAAAGCTGCAACAAAACAAAACAAGGTAATAATTACCACCACCACCCCCAAAAAGACACATGCTGACAGAGGATTTATAAATTTTATTTTGTTAGTGTTCACAGAAAATTAGTATGAGATAGATGCAGGTAAGTGAATGAAGCAGCATCGTCTACACGCGAACACGGATTAAAAAAGATGGCTAGTTTGGTGCAATGGGTGAAACAAACTGTACCCAGTTAGCATAAAACTGTATTTTGCTATTAGATCTACAAATCTTGTAACTCTCCTAACTACTTGCCACATTTTATCCTCATTTTCAAAATCTCCAAAGGAGAGGAAAAAATAAGCATGACAGTATATGCTTGTCTCGAATAGACCATAGTTTTACTTTGCAGTTTCAGCATATTCTACAGTTTTACCTTTAGCTTATTATCACGTTTTTTCAAAAAAATGATAAAAGTGATTCGTGGTGAACATGTGTGCGCTTACATCTTCAACCGCAACCCCAAAGTGTCCAAATCCATTTCCAATATCATACTTGTCCACTCCGTAATCTGTATATCATATCAAAATTCAAATCCATAGGACACAAACAACAAAAACACAAAGTCTAAAACTAAAATGAGAACAAAGAAAAAGGGATAAGATGCTTACTGTATGTGAGTTCGATGGCAAAATTTGATGTTTCGGGACCATATCCAAGAAAGGCATTAGAATATCTCTCTTCCGGTATGTCACGGCTTCTTAACACCTTCATACCCAAGCACTCGGTATAAAATCTATAACAACACAAGCTCATGAGCACCATTACAACTATGGAACAAAAATTGCATGTTACTGAATGTTAGGGAAAATAGTAAAAAGTATTATTTGAAAAAGAGTGCGGCTTTTTCCCCCCACTTGAGTATTAAACACCACCATCCAACTTTGGGATTCACTAATTTCAAAAAATAAATAAAGAAAGAAAATTAGGGCTTTACTTTTCACTGAATAAGTCTAATAAATAGTAAAATGTACTGAATTGAAATTCCTCATCAGATTTTCAATTTGGAATTGACTTACTTTATTGTTTTCTCGAGGTCTCCGACACGATAGACAACATGAAGCATTTTTCTTTTGTCGTTTTTCACCCACTCTGAAGCTTCTTTCTCTGTCACACCATTACTTTCTTTTGGAGCTGCAGTATCTTCTAGAGCGTTTCCATTAGATTTTAGCAATGTCGAAGCTGCATCCATTTGTTTAATATCATTACCTACTTCTAATCTTTAAAGGGTCAATGATGAAGATCATCCAAATAATTACAATATGAATATATGACTTGAACAAAAGGGCCTAGAAAGATAAGGTGCAGCCCAGCTTTGCATGGTTCTTCTTATATTAGATGATTTTTCAATTTCTTCAAGATTTCTAGAAGCATTTTCCACATTTCCTACCTTTCGTAAAATTAAATTTCAATGTGGTCAGGTTTGATATGTTTTGAAGATGCACCTTTTCGCTGAGAGAACTTGATGCAAATTAGGCTTCAAAAACTTTGTTTTAGATGGGTAAAGATAAACAAATTCTCTAATTTAGTCCTTCGATCTATAAAAATCATAATATTCCATTCGAATTTTGCAGTTTGAGTTGTGCACCAAAACAGAACTAAGCTACATTATGTGCAGTATTGAACTAACTTATATAGTAACTCCTATCTTATGATTCTATTCAATTTTAATGACCTATCGAGTGATAGGTAAACATATATGTTTGTAACACTTGATAAAAAAATTCCACACGGAATTCCGACATCTCAGATGTACCTGAATCTTATATCCGCCTCTGTCTGTATATAAATTACCGGGCAGTTTTCTGTAAGTTATTAAAGAACAGAATAACCATGAAAGCGTCTAACACATAAAACATCCACTTCACATCACAGAAACTGTAATTGTCCCCATCTTTTACAAAATAGAAAACATATTGGACGATTTGTAATTCCCCGTGTTCAGGGCGGTCTGGTTATAAGCCAAGTGAGTCATATAGCTTAAGTGCGGGTCCTGAATAGGCGCAAAAAAAAATGTTTTTTACAGAACAAGGTTGTTTCCCCCACCGTGATACAATACAAGAAGAATCTATTTTATTTGATGAACTATTTTGTGCAATGTAAAAGACAATTTTATTAAGACATTATCATAATATATAAAAAAAATGTGAAGTTTTTTTAAGCATGATATGAAAAAAATCGTACAAAGTTAAAAAAAAAAAAGCTAGAAAAAATATGTCAGACCGGTCCTGCCGTGTTTCGACAAATTGGCAACATAAGCAATCATCACTGTTAAAGTTCCTGAATCAAACAACTAAAGCTAAGACTAATATAAAATAGATTGTATAGATACATAATAGAGTAGAGTACCGGTGGTTAGGTGAAAAATAGCTTCTCTACGAGAAGGGGTGTAAGCGGAACAGATTAGGCGACGAGGTAGTGTACAAGCATTGTGTTTGAGGTTAGAGAAATGTGGACAAAATACAGAATGTGAATATCTATTTGAAGAGATAGAGAAAGTACTAGACAGCTCAAGATACTTTGATGTTTCAAGCTTCAACATTCTCTCTCTCTCTCTATATATATATATATAAATGTATTCTATATATGAGATAGATGGTTATAGAGAGAGATGAGCTTTACTTACTGGTGATAACGGTTTTAATTGTTTAAAGTGGTAGTAACTAATTATTAGTACTATTTTATAGTTTTACCCCCCAAATTGCTAAAATTGTAATGAATTTGCCAAAGGATTTTGATCTTTTTGAAATAGTGGAGTTGCATTTAAGGCCGTTTTCTAGTGGGAGATACTCAAATTAGAAAAAAAATTATATGAATGAGGAAAATTTTCTGATTTTACTAATAAGTTTTATAATTAAAGTGCATACATGAAAAATAAAAAGTAATAAGATACAAAAACTTAAAAAGAAACAACAACAAAAAAAGTTCAATTAATTTTCATGCAGTTTTAAAAAAGATCTCATGTCCAAATTCCGAAATGTATAGCCTTATTATTATATGTACAATTTTAATAACTACGCATTACAAGCAACAAAATTTAAACGAAAATACAAAGTTCTTCTACGGTAAAATACTAGAACTAGAACAACCCGACAAATACAAATTAGGCTATTTATACACTTGAATATTTGAGAAATGTAACCCATTACCAAACTTTTGGGATGTGAAAATGAAAACCTTAAAAGCCAATTACATAGTAATATACTTTGCGAGTAAATTTAAAGCCTATCATTCTAGAAATTCGGATATAAGAATTTTACATCACAAGCTTGCAACAATTTTTTTCGAGTGTAAGCCTTGTTGCAACGGTAAATTTGTTGTCATCTCACGTGTTTGAGTCGTAGAAGCATTTTTTTTACAGAAATGCAAGAAAAATCTGTCTACACTACGCCAGAAGTGGTTTGCCGTTGTGGGAGCTTTAACATCGTGTTTGCCGATGCATCTATTTTTGTAATTTGTTAGTTAAACATAGCTTAACCCACTAGAGCTAACTTAGTAGGCAAGGATAAAATGGAAGGGTAAAAGGGGATAGGGGTGATAGTATTTGATCCTTTTTAGTAAAATTTTAAAGAAATAGAGTTAATTGCTGAGAAAACGTATATACAAGGGTCTATTTGGAAAACAACCATAACACATGGCATTATTTGCATTTTACTGTCCATTTTCAATTTCTTCTTCCATTATTTCTCAAGATTCCCACACCGACTACCTTTTCTCACTCTCAGGTATTTCAACTCTCTCTCTCTATATATATATTTATTTATTTGTGCAAATGTATATATATATACATGATTGTTTAGTTCTTGCGTAAACAGTCTAGTCAACTGCGGTTGACTAGTGAGATTCTCTATCAGATCAAGAAACGGCTTGTTTGTAATTTCTAGTTTTGTTTTGTTTTATTTTAATGTGATTGTGGTAGTTACTAGTTTGGTAGTGATTTGGTTAGTGTTTGAAATTAGCTAATTAAGGTGATTATAGGACTTGTTCTTTTGAACTAACCGATTCTAGCTAGTTACCTGAGATGTGGTTTTTATAAGTAAGAGTTGAGTTAAATTGATATTAGTGTGATTGCATGTGGTGCTAAGCTATAAATTAAGCTAATCATCGCTAATTTGTATTTGTAAATATTTTTTATTTTTTTTCAATGTAATTCTTATAGTGGTTACTAAATTGGTAGTGATTTGGTTAGTGTTTGAAATTTAGGTGATTATAGGACTTTATATTTTGAACTAACTGAATCTGTTTTGTTACTTGAGCTGTGGTTTTTATAAGCAAGAGTTGAGATTAAATGGATATTAGTTTGATTGCATGTGGGATTAAGCTATAAATTAAGCTAATCATTGCTTGTTTGTGTAAAAGATTTGTTACTTGAGCTGTGATTTTATCAGCAAGAGTTGAGTTAAAATGGACATTATTCTGATTGCATGTGGGATTAAGCTAATCGTCACTTGTTTGTGTAGAAGATTAACAAGTGGTGAATTTTCCTTATAAGATATGCAATTAGTGCTTACGTTTCATATGGAAATTGATTCCCTGAAATGTTTGATAATAGTTCCCGTAGATACCGAAACTTAAAAATAAAGAATTTTGGTTAAAATGCATTTTAGTTTCTAGGTCAGTTTTTGTTTTTAAGAGGATCAAAGACTATCACACTACCCCATTATAAGAAGGCTCGAACCTTGCACCTCCTAGTTGAAAGCACGGGTTCTGGATCTTCTGATCCACTAGGTCAGTTTAGTCACGGATCTTATTTCTCTTTTCATTAGAATCAATTTTTATTCTCGTTGGTCAAGTACTATCATTTGATTCATTTCCTGATAATATGCTTTAAACTGTTTATAAATTATATATAGTTCCGTACAGATGAAGATATACACTTTGCACTTGTTGGTAGACATTGATGTATAATATTGTTCTTGATCATTAAAATTGAAACTTATTATTCTTGTTTGTAAGCTCTGCTTGTGAATATACGTCGATCATTCTTCATTGTGTCCCTTTGTATATGCAGGATTTGGTGAAATAGAGTTTGGGGAATTCAGATCCTCAAAAGACAATTCTCCCTTCCTTATTGGGAGGTCAAGTAAATTTTGTTCCCAATTGAGTATACAGTCGACCACCTTTTCCGGTAACAATTTTCCCGAAACAATGTCCCCGCTGTTATTGAGTTAGAAACACTCTGCCTACTTTAGTAAAATTTTGTATCCTTATAGGTTTAATTTAGGTAAACAAAAATGTGTTTGGTATTTACTCCATAAGTAGATTATGGGTAATGACCTTCGTGCTTTATGTCAAGTGAAAGCAAAAAGACTATCATTGGTTGTTCTACTGGCATTTGCCTCGTTTATAGCCGTGCAATATGTCGAACTACCATACAGTACCACTATACGATCTTTATTTTCTTCTGAAAAGCCTCAAGGAACAGGTTTAAGCTCTTTTTCTAATGCAAATGGACCTAATTACACCAATGTGTTGGGTAACATAACAGAAATTCAACGGTTGATCCCTAAGTATAATGGGAAAGAAGACACTAATGCACAAATAAGCAATAATTCAGAAGAAAAGGATATAGTATTGAAAAAAGATTTTGTACTGGAGAAGAATGGAAATATTAATGATGATCTTGATATTGATGAAACTCATTCTGACCCTGAAGATGAGCCTTTCTCAAAGGATTCTGTCCATTCAACAGAATATAATGATATTCAAGTTAATGCCTTGTCACCTACCATCTCTCCAAATAGTGCACCGGCTGGTAATACTTCGTTCTTAGACAATAATTTGGAAGATGGTTTGATTTTTCTAAGAGGAATGAACGTAAGTATAGCTTTGGATCCTGTAATTGCTTCTCCGCCACCGCCGCCATTGAGCACAAACCCCAACTTAAACATTGGTACTTATGTAAACATTAGCCAAACACCCTTAGTGCCCGTTTTTCGCGGAAAACCTTCAGAGGAGAAAAGCAATAAAAACTCCCATCAGAAAAATAAGAAATCTGCGGAACTTCGAAAAAATGTGCCTATCCGGAAAATAGGAAGCGCCAAACCAATAAATCCGGTATCTATATCTGATATGAATGGTTTGCTGTTACAAAGCCGTTCATCATCGTTGTCAATGGTATGCGCACACATTTTATGACTTAGATTTACATAAGTAGCTCGGTAAATAATCATTCTATTCTTTTTATATATACAGAAACCGCAATGGACCTCAGAAGTTGACCAAGAAATAAGTAACGCGAAGTTACAGATCGAGAATGCACACGTGGTGGAAAATCATCCTGGGCTTTATGCTCCCTTATTTCGAAATGTTTCAAGGTTTATGAGGTACTTAGTTTAATTTTTTTTAAATGTGGGAGTATTTATTTTCCCATTTAACTGTCAGGGTCTAGAGGTTTATTTAAATGTACCTTAGGTAAGCGAACCTGCCTAATTTGAATTTGAAATGGGTTAAGGGCTTGTTTGACTGCAGATTCGAAGCATATAAGGGGAATTTTTTTGAAGTTGAGAAAATAATCTGGGTTCATCCAGCCCAGCCTAAGGGTTCTTGCTTTTTCAGAACAGAAAACCGGAAAATCTTGAATTTAAGGTTGATCAACCAAATACAATATATCTAATAACAAAAAAAATCAAAGCAAGTCCCAAGTATATTCTATTGGTTACCCTCATTGGTATATCATCTGCGGACCTGAAAAGGAAAATCGGCAATATTTGTCATTAAGAAAAGGCAGGCATGTGTTTTAATTTTTAATTTCTCAAATTTGACAGGAGTTATGAGTTAATGGAACAAATGCTCAAGGTTTATACATACAAAGAAGGGGAGAGACCCATATTCCATACACCAGTTCTCAAGGGTATATATGCTTCTGAGGGTTGGTTCATGAAGCTGCTCAAAGGAAATAAAAACTTTGTGACGAAAAACCCGAAAAAAGCGCACCTGTTTTACTTGCCTTTCAGTTCCCGAATGCTAGAAGAAACATTATATGTACCTAATTCTCACAAGCGCAAAAACTTGGTACAGTGTTTGAAGAATTATGTCGATGTGATTGCTCAGAGATACAGATTTTGGAACAGAACTGGCGGAACTGATCATTTTCTTGTCGCTTGTCATGACTGGGTATGTATTAATTTTTCATTTGTTATTTCTATATTTCTACATCTTAATTGATCTTACGAATTTTCTGGACCTCCTCATTATACTCTTCTCATCAGGAATTAGGGTTGATTACGTACATAATTACCGATTCCTACTTTGTACACCAGCATACACAAATTTCGCAATCATGACACTGACTTAACATTTCTGGACAACTTAGCACACTTAGAGTACCAAATCGATAATTTCATAGATTGGGACACTAATTAGATATGAAGAAAAAATCTGCACTGTTCTATCATGCGTTTCATATTCCTTTACACTATTTTATCATGTTTTGCCTGTTTTGGTTCCTAGTCTATGATTTTTTTTATTATGTAGTGTACACAACAAAAAAGTGTTAAGTTAATTATGTACGCCGATATACAGTTACGAAACCTGATGCTATGTCAGTCTATAATTTTGTAATTATTGTTGGAAAAATGTAGGAAAACATGTATTTTATACATGGTTGTTCCAAGTGGTCAGGGACCATTTTTGAGTCATTATTCGATGTGACAAACCAGATTTTTTGAAGCCGTACTCAAAGCGTTTGAGTATCTCGTACGACGAGCTTCGCAACGGTATATCGCATGACCTATTCGGAGGAAGGGTGTGAATGATAATTGGACTCGAAGGTTGGTACTCGAAAGAGGAAATAAAACGAAATCTGGAAAATGGAAAAGAAAGTGGGATTAAACCATGAGGGTTATCCCATATTGTAAAATCAAGAGTGATTTTTACACTATATATACAAGTCCATCCCATGTAGTTGTTAAACTAATCAAGTACACATACCCATGAGTGGGTTAGTGTGTACCACACACGCCTGTGCTTGCTCGCATCTTGGGATGCGGGACGCGCGCGGGAGAAGGAATGACCACATTAATTCTGTAGTTTCAGAATTCCTCCTAATCCATAAAGAGGCAGCCTTCCCCTCACAATAACACACACGAAAATCTCTCTAAAACCCCTCACAATAACACACACGAAAATCTCTCTAAAACAGCATTCGTCTTGTACTAAACTGAAAAAAGGGACTTTTGTATATTTACAAGAGAAGTCCCTAGAGTTCCAGAAAGTTTGAAACTCCAGCAGTTATGGAGGCGGATTCTGGGGATGTAACTCCCAGAATTAAATGACCACATTAATTTCGCGGTTTCAGAATTCCTCCATAAAGAGGCAGCCTTCCCCTCACAATAACACACACGAAAATCTCTCTAAAACAGCATTCGCTATATTTTTTTCATAGCATATTAGAAACCAGAGAGAACCACCCACCAACAGCTCGACCTTTGACTCGTCGCCAGTTTCCGGCGAGTCATCCGAGACGTTGTACCTTGGGATCGAAGCGCCAACGCAACCAGAAACATCAAGGTGGTTGGGCGAATATCGGTTAAGGGCATACTGTTAACAGTAGCCTCGTCTATATTAATTTTTATTCTGTCCATTTAAATTCTGTTATTTACATTCTGTTTTTCAATTCTGTCTTTTTTATTCCAGTATTTTAATTTACTGTAATTAGCTGTAGCTTTTCAATTCTGTCTTTACCTTTCTGTAATTTCTTTAAAGTACTGTTTATATTGTGTAATTCATTTATGTAATTTAATTCTGTAATTAGAATAGTTTCAATTCAGTCCTGTAATTTATATTTAAATCAGAACAGTCCGGCTGTTAAGTTTATACCTTCCAGTCCGGCAGTTTCTATTTATTGCAATTCAGTACATCAGATTATTAATTAATAATAATCTGAATAACGTTTGCTTTAATTACGTTTCAGTACCTACATGTTGTAATCTGTAATTTTCGTTCCAATTCGAAATTAATAAAGATTACACTGGTTTTGTTTAATTCTTATTTAGTCCTTTAATTATTGTTATTTGTTATTTCGTACACGGAAACCAACAATCATGTCACTGTGCTTTTTATAATTGATTAATTGATTTCTATTTAAGGCCCCTTCCGAAACAAAGCGAGCCATGCCTAATTGCATACGAGCACTTTGCAATTCTGATATCAAAGAAGGTTTCAAGTTCGGAAAAGACGTATCTCTTCCAGAGACATATGTACGAAATGCTCAGAACCCTCTGAGAGAACTCGGGGGCAAATCCCCTTCCCAGAGGACAATCCTCTCTTTTTTTGCCGGAAATTTGCACGGTTATCTCCGTCCTATTTTATTACAATATTGGGAAAATAAAGACCCTGATATGAAAATCTTTGGAAGGATGCCCAAATCTAAAGGAAACTCCAACTATATCATGCATATGAAGACTAGTAAGTATTGTATATGCGCAAAAGGCTATGAAGTTAATAGTCCTAGAGTGGTTGAAGCCATCTTCTACGAGTGTGTTCCGGTAATAATTTCGGATGATTTTATTCCACCGTTCTTCGATGTTTTGAACTGGGAATCGTTCGCTGTTTTTATTTCCGAAAAGGATATTCCGAATTTGAAGAATATACTCCTTTCAATACCAACGGAGAGGTATTTGGAGATGTACAAGAGGGTGAGGGAGGTACAGAAGCATTTTCTATGGAATGTTAAGCCTGTGAAATATGATATCTTCCATATGATACTCCACTCGATATGGTTTAACCGAGTCTTTTCAATGAGACCTGTGTGAAATCTACCTGAAAATTTCAAGTAATTTGTTCAGTTCTTTTTTTCTTCTGTTACAGTTACACATAACACTAGTCGCACAGCTAGTGACAAGTAGATTGGAGGATTAGTTTTGATTTTTCAACAAAAAGAAGAAGAGTGAGAGATAGAATATGTTTTCTCATTAAGAAAACAAGGAGAATATTGTTTGCAAAGTCTTACCTGTTGTATTATTATTGTTTGTTGTACAGATAATTTTCATAAATGGAACTATGGTTTGAAACGTGGTGGTTGTAATTAGGGATGGTAATTGAGCCGGGTTTTTCGAAATCCGATCGACCCACACATCAATTCGCACATAACTCGACCCGACCCGTTTATACCCGACCCGTTTGACCCGAATTTTTTTTGATAAGTCAAATAAGTGCAAACCATTATTAAGTATCTAACAATAACCATTTAATCAAATTAGAAAAGCCTAAAAATCTTATATTTTCCAAATTTTTCATATTTACCTGGTAAAAATTTATAATAATTTAAATTATTCTTTACAACAATACCCAAAATAATAAAAGGAAAAAAACTGACAAAAAAAATAAAATAATAAGCTAAAATAAAATAAGGATATATATATATATATATTTATATATATAGAGAGAGAAAGCTAGTACACAAGAGAGATGACTAATTAATTTGGTGAATGAGCCTATTTTAATATTTTATCGTTGAAAATTCACATTCCTCATAGGTACCACTTTTTAATTATTTTGTTTATTTACTAAATTGTCATACAAACCAAAATATAATATATATATTTTATCTTTCTATAAACCCAAAAAAAATAGTTTTTTATTTTTTTTGTAATTTTTTTAAAATTTTGTGATTTTATGAATTTTTTTTCATTTTTTGTGATTTTTTATAATTTTATGTGATTTTTTTCATTTTTTATAATATTTTGTGATTTTTTTCATTTTTTTTCATTTTTTTTATTTTTTTTGTAATTTTTTTAAAATTTTATGATTATTTGTGATTTTTTCATTTTTTATAATTTTTTTTTGATTTTTTTATTTCTTTGTGATTTTTTTTATTTTTTTTTCATTTTTTGTGATTTTTTGCATTTTATATAATTTTATGTGTTTTTTTTACATTTTTTATGAAATATGTGTATGGCGTTTTGGTAAATAAAATAAATAATTAAAAAGTGATACTTATAGGGAATATGAACTTATTTCTAACTTGCACAAAGTTACACAAAAGTGCAAAGTAACTCAATCCAACCCGACCCAAATAATCCTGCACTTTTATCCAACCCGTACCGGGTCGGGTCGGACCAAAACCCAGAATTATGTCATCCCTAGTTGTAATTTCTACTTAAAGATGGAACAATTTTTATATTTAGTTGAATGTTTAAATGCAAAGTACCCAGGCCAATATGATTAGATTTGTAACTTACTGTCAAAACAGCAGTTAAAAAAAAGGGAGACATGATTATTGAAATCAAGTATACAAAGAACATTTTCAGAGAACAAGAGGAAAAAGAAATCTTATCTAAAGCCAACCATGGGAAATTTGTTAGAAGTTTTCTTTTAGAAACATATATTAGAAAGTAGAATAAAGTTAGAAACCTTGTAAAAGAGAGAAATTCCCTCACAAAATAAAACATGTGATGTCTGATGATCTGTCTATTTCATTTGTACATACGTGACAGCTAAGTAACTAAGCATATCATGAATACTGGTTAAACTTGTTTACTTTAGTTTTAAAAACCTTAAACTATATTTTAATCTTAAAAAAAAAAACCTTAAACTGCATGATAAGTGTACTGTGTACCTGGCATTTTGTCTGCTACATTTTGTCTTTAATGGTACATTAACTGCATATTAAAATTACAATTATAGTTCTAATTTAAATTAAATAATTATTATTACCAATTTTTACAATGTATTCATTGTAATATTTAAGAATATTATAATATTTTTATTATTTTTTCATTAATAAATTAAGATAATTGATACTTATTTTGGTACAGTCAAATATAAAATAATGAACACTTATTTAAGACCGATGAATATATGTTTTAATTGGTCAAACAACATGAACTGCAACTGATACTAAAATGCGAAACGAAAAAACTGAAATCTGAAAGGGAAAAATCAAAAGTTACCTAGTTCTGCCGACATACTATATGATATAGTAAAACAATCCAAGTTCAGTTTTAATCAACTATTTAGTTTTGCTGGATGATATTTCATTATAGAGAAAACTTTTTTTACCACAGATTTGAAGAGAATAAACCAATGGGACCACTAAGCTTCTGATTGATATATGGAAAATATAACGGAAACTAAAAATAAAAAAATTAAATAAAATTAAGAAAAATTAATTTGAAATTACTATCCGGTCGTGTGTTTGCAATGTTGGAAAATCAATATAAAATAAAAGAAAAAGAGGGAAGAGATAGAGAGATGGTCACATTTTTTCTATTTGTTTTCATTTTACTCCAACTTTTGAAAGTAAAAATGGTTTTTCTCGTTATACATAATTTTATTTTCCAATTTCTTTTGTTTTATTTTCCATTGGTTTTATTATGCACCCAAATACAAAAAAAATGTTTTTTCGAAAAATAATTTTCATTTTTTCATGAGTTTTTCGGGTTTGAAACATACCCTAAAACCTTTTAGTTATGCAATGTGAGTACTGAACATGCTAAGATTTTCTGTCATTATAAGTGACGATTTAATTTAATACTCTTTGCTTCTGTGTCTGGTTAAACTACAGTAATTACACTAATTTATATTTAATCAACTCTTGGCTGCTAAGTTATTTATTCAAGTTATAGAAACAATACATCTCTCAGTTTATCGTCTTTTCTTGTTCCCTTATAATGTACACATTTATGCACCATACTTTTACAAATGTTATTAATTGCTTCACAGAGAACTATTTGTTATCTGGGATTAGAAGCTAGTTTTATTTTCCTTTTATTTATATTTTTTATTAACAAGATTAATGGTCTGTTAGGAATATATATTTTTTGGTCAAAAATCTGATTTTATAATTCATTCGCAAAGAAAATTTTATTTTAAAAGCTGCAACCAAGTATTTGGCAACATATTCAAGAATTTAAATATTATTCAAATTTGTTTAAGGTTTTAACTTTCTTTATTTCAGATTTTAATGAAAAATGACATAACTATTCTCATTAGAGAAGATAAATATTATCAAAGTGGTGATAAAGCGAAATATAATCCACCAAAAAGTTGGATTATTGATTTTCAGCATTTTAAAATTATTTTGGGTGGAGATTTGATTTGTAAAAGAAAAAGTCTTACTATCCAAACACACAAATAAAAATCACCCAAAAATATGTTCACACCTAATTTAGAGTTTTCCTTTCAGTATTTGAAAATAATTCCCTAGGCCTACTAATTGTCTGTTTATGCTTTAGCGACCCTGGTTTAAAAAGGAAATTAATATTGCCATTATTAATTGGTTCATGAGCATAGAAAATAATTAGTAGTATTTTTAATGCAAACTCAACGCATGAATTGAAGAACACGCATTTGTTTAATTGAAAAACAATACTCAACCAGGAACATTCCAACTTATATCTCACCTGTTCCAGCTTTGCATTTTACTATTCTTGATAACGGTTGAATATTAAATATTAACTCACGCGGATTCACATGTTTCCTTAGTTTACAAAACAATGTGAATAAGTTCATCATCTTCTTGTAATTTTGAACCCAAAATCATGTTTACTAAATTTTTCACTACACAAAAATGTCAGTTTATCCTCAGAACGTCTATTTTTAAACTGATGGTAATTGAGTGTCGTTAAATTTAACAAACACTTACTTTACCAACGGTTTTCAAAAACAAACTGATAGGACATAAAAATTGGACCCGAATATTCTATTCGGGTAATAACCAATCCACTTTATAAATGGGTATCCAACGCTTAAATGGGTCATCACATGCCTTTTCATCATAGAATAAGATTGTGATTATCAAAAGCCCAAGTCCACTTAACTAGGGACCCATACCTGAAAAACCCCCTGAGATGAAGACATTTGTCAACATCCTAGAAGGCTTAGTTGCCTATAAATAGCCAACTACCCCTCCTAGAAACCCCCGGAAAAAATCCATTCAAAAATATAGAGAGAAGTTGAGAAAAGAGAAAAACTAATCAAAGCTTATCCAGTTAAGAAACAAACCGAACAGAGAAAGAACCGAGCATCGAAGAAGAAGGAGAACGACCAAGATAAGATGATAAATAGTTAAATCGAGCGTAATTGTAGTAAGTTAATAATAATCCGAGCAAGTGTAACATTCCGAACAAGTGTAATGACCTAATCAATAATAAAGACCAAGAAGTGTTCATTACTTGCAGCTGATTTATCATTATTTTATTGTTGAAAAGCCTAACGCGACCGACCAAAGTTATGGCTTTATCAAATGGCGCCGTCTCCGGGAATCATCTAGTCCCCAACTAGTTTAGAATTCGAATACCAATACTCTACCAGACGAGCGACAATGGTGACCAATGTAGAAGAAACCCATCCCGAGATAGTAGAAACCAATAACCAAAACGTGCAATTCAGCCAACAAGACCTCGACGATCTACTCGAAATTCGTGATAGAAATGACGCTATCCAGCCCGGAAATCAACCAACAACCTCCTATATCAACCAAGAACCACCCCAGCAAATTGAAGGGATTGTTGACGAACCCTCCTCGTCCTCGGATGACGAACAAATCATGCCCGTATTAAGGCGAGCACGAAGACGCCAACCCGGATCCCAAGCAGGGCCGAGCTCAAGAGTCCCGTTGCCAACAGCCTCGGTCAACTCCGGCGCTCGTTTACAAACGAACGAAGATCGCCGATATGGTATGCCCGGGGGTCATGTACTTGAACAGTTGTCCCGACCACCGACTCTTCCGCCGAGGATAATTACACCATCCACGGTGGAAGTACAACACATTGTCCCATCAGCCGATGAAAGGAACTATGCCCAGCTGCAAGCTCAACTGACGGCATGCATGACGGCCATGACAGCTGCCGGCATCGCATTGCCAATTACCCAGCTCGCCAATACAGACAAAGATCTACGCCGTGAAGCGGAAGATTCACCTTACAGGGCCGCCCTGGAAGCAGCAGGGCGACGAACCAACACAAGACTGCCCCATCAAGGGGGCAGTGTCCCCGAGATGATCCCTCAGATAGTCGTCCACCCAAACACTCATAGGGAACGCGTCCTCGATACCCACACGAAGGACGGTAGATATCCCGAACACATGATCGGGGAAAGTTATGGACCACCACCACATCAACGGGGATACCCCCCCTACCAAGCCTCGGATGACGCGTTCCAACAAGCATGGAACGTATGCCAAGAAACCCCCTGCGCCGAACAGATCACGAGGTATCGCAATCCGGCGGGGTTCGTCATCCCTGAGTTCAGGCTTTATGATGGAAGGAGTTGTCCTATCGACCATCTAAGGCACTACAAGACGAAAATGGAATTGTGGAGTGATGACCAGGCACTCATGTGCAAATTTTTCAAAAACAGCTTGGGACAAGAGGCTTCGTCGTGGTATCACAACTTACCACGGGGCTCCATAAGAGACTGGGCAGAGCTGCTAAGAGCGTACTCCACACGATACGCCGCCCATAGGAAAAAGAAGGTTAGCATCGAAACCCTTCTGAAAATGACGATGATGCCGAATGAGAGGCTCAATGACTATTGCATACGCTTCATCGACGTAGCAAACCAGATTCCACAATACGCCAATAATATAGCCATCCAGAACTTTATCAATTCCATCCCTAATGGCTATTGGGCGAGAAGGAAGTTCATAGGCAAAGACTTTCCGACCGCGGATTCTCTACTGGTCTACTGCACCCACCTCACCGATAAAAATGATGAGATTCGTTTCCTCAACCGAACCCTACCAAGAAGAGAAACGGTTCGGGAAGCACAGGTGGGTCGTAAAAGAGCTAGGAACAACCATGAAGAAGCATTCAAACCGACCAGGAAGGACAAAGGTCCCGAGGTCCACAGGAGAGACGAGCGACAACGAGAACCTGAGCCTAAACCGCTCCAGATCGCATACCCAACCCCGATCAACGAACATAAACCGCTCCAGCTCACTTATCCAATACCCCCCAGACCGATCCAACAAGATCGGTTCCAAGAGAGGGAACGCCGAAATAACTACGGACCGGTCGAACTACGATACACTTTCAACATGTCCGCTGACGATATCCTAAAAGATATCTGTAGGGAAAGTTGGTACTCCCGACCACAACCGATCAATTCTCCCCCCAATATGAGAGACTCCAAGCTTTTCTGCACATATCACGAGGATCACGTCCACCTCACCGAGCATTGCCGTCACCTGCGATGGAAAATGAACCTGTGGGGTGATGCGGGATACCTAGCTAAGTTCATCAAAGGCGCGGGGAACAAAGGCAAACAACTGGCCATCGAGGGAGCCGACAACCGGCAGGGGAAAACGATCAACGTCGTTCACATGTCACGACCCCAGGGAACAGGTGGAGATCGATCTCGACATCGGCAATTGGCGCACTTTGGCCGGGTAGCCAAGGCGTCACAAGCGTCGACCTCTAAAAGGCAATGCACGTCCCGACGATATCCACCCATTTCCTTCTCAGGTCTTGACGAGGAAGGGGTGATTTATCCCCACGGGGACGCCATTAATCTCTGTGTTCAAATTGGCCTCGACACGGTCAGCAGGGTGCTTATCGATCAAGGAGCCTCTTGTGACATCATGTACAGAGAGCTTTTCGACAAAATGGAACTCAAGACACAAGATCTCCAACCTACCGATGTCACATTGATCGGGTTCATCTCCGAGACGACTAAACCTTTGGGTAAGATCGTCCTCAACGTCACAACTGGATCCGTTTCAGTTCCCGTGGAGTTCTTAGTAGTCAACGACAGCTCCAGCCACAACGCAATCTTGGGCCGACCTTGGCTGCATGCCATGCGGGCCATACCCTCGACCTACCACCAAAAAGTCAAATTCCCAAATGACAGGGGGGAGATCGAGACAGCCAGAGGATGTCAAGAAGATTCAAGACGCTGTGAAGACATTACCGCAGCCCTACAAAAACAGCTGATCGTTGTCGAACAACCCACCAGCACAAAGAAGCTGATCAACCAAATATCCAAAACCGAGAGGGTTGTTGAAGAACAAGTAGGAGAAACACTTAGGAAGGTGTATATCCCGGATATGGACGAGGAGCACTACTTCCTCCTCGGGAATAACTTTCCAAAACGGGAATCCGAAGAGTTGGAAGCATTCCTATTCAGCAACGTTGATAAGTTCGCCTGGAGTCCCAAAGACATGCCCGGCCTAGACCCCGAAATGGCATGCCACCACCTAAGTGTTAATGCCGAGTACAAGCCGATAGCACAAAGGAGCAGAAAAGTGTCTGTACAGCACAGAGCAGCTATAATCGCTGAAGTACAAAAGCTATTAGAGGCTGGAGCCATAAGGGAGGTTTTCTATCCGAAATGGTTATCCAACCCAATCGTCGTCCCAAAAAAGAACGGGAAGGAGAGAGTCTGTATAGACTTCACCAATCTCAACAAAGCCTGTCCGAGAGACCACTTTCCCCTTCCGAGGATAGATCAACTGGTGGACGCGACTGCGGAAGCAGAAAGAATGACCTTCCTCGACGCATATTCAGGATACCACCAAATTCCCATAGCCCACGAAGATCAAGAAAAGACGTCGTTTATATCGCCTTTGGGAAATTATTGCTACACGGTAATGCCGTTCGGCCTGCGCAATGCGGGAGCAACATACCAAATGATGATAACGAGGGTATGTAGAGATCATATAGGGAAGACGATGGAGGTGTACATAGACGACATGGTCGTCAAAAGCGAAAAGGCTACGTCCCACCTCCAAGATATAAGAGATGTCTTCAGTATGCTGGGCGAGCACAAATTGAAACTCAATGCGAGCAAGTGTGCCTTCGGAATCAGCAAAGGAAAATTTCTGGGGCACATGGTTAGCCGACGAGGAATAGAGGCAAATCCCGACCAGATCACAGCACTACAGAACCTGGCAGCACCCAAGAATAAGAAACAGGTACAAGAGCTCACGGGAATGATGGCCGCCTTGAGCAGGTTCATCAGTCGATCCGCAGATAAGGGACGACCGTTTTTCGAATCACTCAAGAAAGATAGAAAATTCGTATGGGACCCGGAATGTGAGGCTTCATTCAACAATCTCAAAGAGTACTTGAGGACGCTGCCACTGCTGGTAAGGCCGAACAAAGGAGATATTCTGGCATGCTACCTAGCAGTTTCCACTACAGCCGTGAGTGCAGTCATCCTCAGAGAGGAGGGTCGCGAGCAATTTCCGATCTACTTCGTCAGCAAAACTCTGGTCGAAGCCAAAACACGTTACCTACCCTTGGAAAAGCTTTGTCTGGCATTGGTCGTCGCAACCAGGAAGTTGCCACACTATTTTATAGCTCATCAGGTCCGGGTATACACGAAGTTTCATATCAAAGAGTCACTTCGACGGACAGACATAAGCGGTCGAGTTGTCGCCTGGGGGGTCGAACTATCCCAATTTCATATCGAGTTCGTACCCCGACATGCCATAAAAGGACAAGTCTTGGCCGATTTCGTCGCGGAGTTCACCGAAGGCTACGAAGAGCCATTGGCACTCTCTCCGCAATCACACTGGCAGATACATGTCGACGGATCAGCCACCAAGGACGGATCCGGAGCAGGGATCGTCCTAAAGTCTAGAGAGGGAGCAATCATCGAAAAAAGCATAAAATTGGGCTTCCGAGCTACCAACAATGAGGCAGCATACGAAGCCATGATAAATGGCATGCTCGTCGCCCGGTCCCTCGGATGCTCCCACTTAGTTGCGAGTTCAGACTCCATGCTCATTGTCAATCAAGCCCTCGGAGAGTACCAAGCCAAAGATGACAGGATGATCCTCTATCAAGAGAAAGTCCAAAGCTTGATGGCCACCTTCGAACAGTGCGAGTTAGTCAGGATCAATCGCACCGAAAATGCACATGCCGATGCCTTGGCCACCTTAGCCTCGACCTTAACATTGACCGATAACCGGTCGATCACAGTAGAACTATTGATGACCCCGAGCATAACTAAAAGGATAGACCGAGTGACGTCAGTACAGTACGAACTAGGTTGGATGGACGACATGACTCATTATCTGCGAAGTGGAACGCTCCCGGCCGACAAGATAAAAGCGCTGAAAATTACGAGAAAAGCTCCTCGGTTCTGGCTATCCGAGGACGACAAACTGTACAAATCCAGTTACCAGGGACCCCACCTACTGTGCGTGCCTCCCGAGCTACAATTGCCGGTCCTGGAGGAAATCCATGAAGGATCCTGCGGAGCACACATCAAAGGGCGATCCCTTGCGAACAAGGCAGTTACCCAAGGGTATTGGTGGCCCTATATCAAGCGAGATGCGGATGTGTATGTTCAACGTTGTGATAAGTGCCAACGATTTGCCAAAATACCACGACTCCCCTCGTCTCTAATGGCCCCCGTATCGGCTCCATGGCCGTTTGCACAATGGGCAATAGATCTGGTCGGAAAACTCCCAAAGGCCCCGGGGAGCATGGAATATCTGATCGTCGCGACGGATTATTTCACCAAATGGGTTGAAGCTAAGCCCCTCCGAGAAATCAAAGCGAGCAACGTCAAACAGTTCATCTGGGAATACATCATAACCAGGTTCGGAATACCGTACGCTATTGTCGCCAACAACGGAACCCAGTTCAAAGATGCACAATTACAACTGTGGTACGAGGAACTAGGAATCCGAAAGTTCTATTCGACGCCGACATACCCACAGGGTAACGGCCAGGCAGAGGTATCGAACCGAACAATACTGGACGGCATCAAGACGACCCTTGAGCAAGCAAAGGGGAGATGGCCCGAGCGGCTACTCAACGTCTTGTGGTCGTGCCGAACTACGCCGAAGACGGGCACCAAGGAAACCCCATTTAGCTTAGCATACGGTGTTGAGGCCATCATACCAACAGAAATTGGGCTACCCATGCTCCGAACAACTTTAGTCGGGCAAGGAAACAATGAACAAAGAATGAGAGAAGAACTTGACATGATAGACGAGAAACGAGAGATAGCAGCTCTTACACTCGCGAAGTATCAACAAGGCGTCAAACAAGCATATGACAAGAGGGTAAAAGGGACTAAGGAGTTCATGGTCGGAGAATTGGTGCTACGACGAGTAACGGTATATACCCGAAATGAAATACATGGTAAATTGAGCCCCACCTGGGAGGGACCATACGAGATCGTCAAAAGAACAAGCCCAGTTACCTACAAACTCAAAAGCGTTCTGTTCGAAAATAGGAAAGGGGAGAAAAATTCTTGGAACGTGGCTAACCTAAAGAAGTACTACATATAAGCCAGACCGTCAGTACAAATACAGGTGCCGCCTTATCTCTCTAACCTAATGTCCTTGATTTTTGAATAAATAAAGTATCATATCATGTTGTCTAACCAATGCAGATGAAATTCCCAACATGGCCGAAGTGCCTAGGAATACTATGAAATTCCCAACATGGCCGAAACGCCTAGGAATACTATGAAATTCCCAACATGGCCGAAGTGCCTAGGAATACTCTGAAATTCCCAACATGGCCGAAGTGCCTAGGAATACTATGAAATTCCCAACATGGCCGAAGTGCCTAGGAATACTATGAAATTCCCAACATGGCCGAAACGCCTAGGAATACTATGAAATTCCCAACATGGCCGAAACGCCTAGGAATACTATGAAATTCCCAACATGGCCGAAGTGCCTAGGAATACTATGAAATTCCCAACATGGCCGAAGTGCCTAGGAATACTATGAAATTCCCAACATGGCCGAAACGCCTAGGAATACTATGAAATTCCCAACATGGCCGAAGTGCCTAGGAATACTATGAAATTCCCAACATGGCCGAAGTGCCTAGGAATACTATGAAATTCCCAACATGGCCGAAGTGCCTAGGAATACTATGAAATTCCCAACATGGCCGAAGTGCCTAGGAATACTATGAAATTCCCAACATGGCCGAAGTGCCTAGGAATACTATGAAATTCCCAACATGGCCAAAGTGCCTAGGAATACTATGAAATTCCCAACATGGCCGAAGTGCCTAGGAATACTATGAAATTCCCAACATGGCATGTCTAAAAGAATGCCTAGGAATACTTATGTATATGCAGGTACACGTTGACCCAATGAGCAAGGATGAAAAGAAATACAGCAATGAGGAGAATAATTCAGGCCCACATTCTGGGGACGATAAATTACCAAATGGCGAAAACAATGAAAAGAAATCAATCAAAACAATGAAATAGCAGCAACGGGGATGTCCAATACACGTATAATGAAACGAAGCAGATAATAAAGGCCCACATTATGGAGGCAACACTATGCCAAACGAAGAAATCAGCAAAGGAAAATCAATCCAATCAATGAAATATCCGTACAACAAGGAGAAGATCCGAACACAGGAGTAAAGAAATAAAACAAATAGTCCTCGCCCGCGTTACGGAGGCAACAGGGTACAACCACCAAATAAAGAAATTTATTTAAGAACTACTACATGAGGAACACGACGGTAACTGACCGAGTAACACTTCTTCGTCATCCGTCGACGTATCCCCATCAGTTTCCTCGCCATCAAAACGCTCCTCAGAAATAAGGGCATCAAAGTTGGTCGTATGTGCACCAACGCATGTCAGCGTCTTAAGCCGTGCAGAGAATTCGGCTCCTTTAGCGACCTCGTGAGCATCCGAGGCCGCTTTCCGGCGAGCATCGTCGAAAGGAAGCTTGCGAGTTTCGATCATAGCTGCAGAGGCATCGTATCTGGATCGGGACAAACGGAAATACTTCACCAGCATGTTCGCTTGGGTTACCAACGACTTTAGTTTACTGAAGTATTTTTCCTTTACCCGCCAATATCGATCTAAACGACGCTCCTGAACCTTAACAACATGCTCGGAACGCCGAGCGTACTCACGAAAAGAAGACGCCTGAGTTTTCAACTTGGCCCTAAGTCGGCCACACAGATTGAGCAACTCGACATTCTTACCCAATAAAAAGATATAAGGAACCTTGGCATGATCATCACTAGCCACACCAGATGGGACCTCGTCTCGGGCGGCACAAATAGGTCCTGGCCCCGGACTAACTAGGCTTGGAGAGCCAGCCTGGTGCGACGTAGTATCATGTGCCTAAAAAAAAAAAATGGGAAGAAAGGAAGAGATGAATACTCAAAAAAAAAAAAAAAAAAAAGCTACAAATAATACGACAAAACAAACAACTCAATTATTAGTCCGATAGCCCCTCAACGGACGCTGAGGTCTCTACTACATCAGCGAAATGAATATCTCGCAATGAAACAATTTGAGTCCCTAAGCGCTCACGAACGACCGCATCGATTCGATTCAAGGCAGCCGTGGTCTCAGTTACCCCGGCCGTCGCATCAACCATGCGTTCTGCCCGGGCAACACCACTCATCCCTTTCACATGCTCAAGCACCTCTAGAGCGCGAGCTCGGGCCCAATACGCTTTGACAAAGGTTAGCAGTAGGTCCGCATCCTCGAAAACGGCACCTAGGGCCAAGTTCAAGCTCGTCACACGGCCTCGGGCTTCATCACGAGAGTGCCGAAGTGCACCAAGAAGTTCCTTCGCCTTACCCTTGTTCGCCTTATAATATGCGGTCTTTTTGCTGAATTTCTCTCCCAAGTCACGTAACCGAATCGACATGTTTGAAATATGAACATTCAGATCATCGATTTTATGACGGGCAGAATTCAGTTCTGCAGTTAGGAAAGCCTTAGATCTCTCAAGGCCATCTATAACGTTACCTCCGCTACGACTAGGCGAGGTCCAGACCACCATGGCCAGAGGGTTATAGGGTACCTGACAATGTTTTGTTTTCACATTCTTCAAAATATGATGACCCTAGAAAAGGGGAAATTAATTCGGAAAAGCCAAACAAAAAACAAACACATCACCTATATTACCACTTCTCCAAAAGAATATGTTTCTAGATACAAAAGAGACCCACAATTCGGGTACCCAAAGACTTTACAATAAGATACAGAGAAAATACTACAAGAAAATGGTCAAGGCTCCACCTGAGGGGATGCGGGTGGGGGAGTGACGGTGGGAGCAGACCGAGGAGTCGTTGGAGCCGACCCGGAATGGGGACGCAGCGCCGTCGAAGTAGTGTGTCCCGGCAGCCGTGGGAGCTCCTCGTCTCGGAGGTTGGCCCAATCCTGAGGCTTAGGAGGTGCACCATGAGGACAGGGGTACACCAATTCCGACCACGCTTGATCCGACAAGGGAACCTTCGCGAAATTAAGCGCGCGCGAAATTCGCCGTCATAGCGTACTTTGTCCGCTCCTCAGCATGCGCCGCTTTTAGAGCCGCAACCTCGGCCTTTTCGGCTTCCACATCCTCCGCCAAGAGCAAATTCTCCTCCTCTAGTTGGTCGTACTTTTCGACCATGCTCTCTTTTTCAGCCTCCAATTTACCGACCTCCTCGGTCACGTGCAGGAAGTCCCCAGACAGCTTGTCATAATTATCGCCTAGGGCTTTATTCTCGGCGACCAGTTTCTCTTTCTCCTCCTCGAAGGCCGCAATCAGATCCTTCTTCTCGGCCACTAGCTTCTCTTTCTCAGCCTCGAGCGCCTTCCACTGATCCCT
Source organism: Primula vulgaris (assembly GCA_963920805.1). NCBI lineage: Eukaryota > Viridiplantae > Streptophyta > Magnoliopsida > Ericales > Primulaceae > Primula > Primula vulgaris. The sequence continues at coordinate 15,125,235 of OY987212.1, forward strand.
CAGAACAACGGAACCCAAGAAAGCCTGCCATCAAAAACAAAAGTAGACATGCAACATCAGACACCCGCCAACTAAGGGTATAAAGACCTATATAACTAAATACATGCTAAACATACCCGAAGCACACCACTGCCGGCTTGCTCAATTAACGACGCTAACGGGAGAGCAGAAATTTCCTCGGCATCCTTGAAAACAAGGGGCTTCAGAGCAGTATACGCCATCCTTACAGCTTGGGGCTGCTCCAGCAATTTCCCCTTACACCGACCAATGTAACGGGTCATCGCGACCCCGTCCACCAACACCTCTTCAGGTAGCTCGAGAACCTCATCCTCGACGCCCACCACTACATCCTCGGCAGTCTCTTTGCCGACTTCCTCCACTTCCTCAGTCACCTCCTTCTCCGAAAGGCCAGTCTCAGGGGCCTTGTGATCGCCCACACACTCAATACGGGTGGGCGAGACAACAAGTGGGTCCATCATCTCCTCAGTATGAATAGGCGAGATCGCAGGCAGAGTCAGTGTACTCTTGCCCATGTTCACCATGAGGTTGAGATGTTCGAATATGTTATCCATCGACCCCTGAAACACAATAATACCCATAGACCGGGCAAGAGCGAGGATAACCAATGGAGAAGTCAGTAGCTGAAACAAGATAACCAATGAAGCAAAGAACTAGAGAACAACACAACAATCACAAGACAAGAGAATAAATATACATATGCACATACCTCGCCAGTTGCAGGGACATCCTCGGGGATATTCCCTTGGGAAGCAGCCTCCTCGGTGACCGATGTATCGGTCCCCCTAGCCCTCTTCGTTGTTCCAACGACGGGGTCAGGTCCACGACGCTTCGAGCGAACGGTCTTTTTCCCTACCCGAGCAGCACTTCAAGCTCGGACCACCTTTAAAAATTCCTCCTCGGACTCTTTAGGAATCTCGGGGACAGGATTCCCCTTTGTCACTGGCCCCGCAGGGTATCCGAGAAGCACGGGAGCAGTACGACTAGCAGGATCCCTCGTTGATCCAGGCCCCCACCATTTCCAAAGAGCTAAGAGAGTCTCGACATTGGGAGCACCGAGGTCTGGAATCATGGGAGCCTTGGTAGCAGGGCCGGGAATTTGGTGTCCAACACAACCCCAATTACCGGAAACAATCACAACACCAAGGTTCTCCCCCTTGTTGGTATCCGGCAGACCAACAACAAGCCGACAGAAGGCACGCATGGTCTTCAGATACGAGCTACGGCGATCAAAACTCAAAGTATAGATCCCGAACACATCCTTTAGTTCGATCGGGATTCCAGCCAACTCCGATAGCCTTTGAATACCGTTTAGGGTACGGTAACCATTCAGGGCCAGTTGGGCCGGAGCAATCTGAACGGCCTCAAAGAACGAAGCCACCCACTTGCTGAAAGGAAGTCTTAAACCCCCAGTAAAGAATGCCGAGGAAAGTACAGCTACCTCGCCGGCGGGAACAAACCCCAACACCTCGTCGTCCGATATCGGAAGCCGAACATGTATGTTATCGGGTATTCCGGCAAGCTTCTTAAAATCCTTTTCCACAAATGGGCCCACTTGGGCCAGGCATTGGGTCAAAATTTCTTGTCCAAACATCAACAAAAATCCATCAATATACTAATACACAACCCACAATAACATCCACATAAAGAAAAACCCCCCCTGCTAACACTTAACCAGCAACCCTACGTTTTACTCCTTTTCCAATCAGTATAAATCCAATACATAACTCAATATCGCCAGACATATATAGACAACCACGGCATGTTACCAACGCCCTATCTACGACCACAACAGCAAATCAAATACCAGTCCCCAAACAAAAAGAACATAATAATAACAAAGCACTTACAGTTGTCATTCTGAGCGGATACGTTCGAACAGCAGCAAACCCTAGATGGAGCGGCAGCACGTTTTTCCTTTTTGGCGGGAAGAGTATACTTTAGAGAGAGACAGATATTTTCTTCAGCAAATTATGTGATAAAAACAAAAGGGATTGCTTGGCACAGTAAAAAAGGAGTGGAGTCACAAAAAGAATAAAATAATAACCACCTTTTCGTGTGACAGAGGTTTACCTTTTTTCCAACCATAGATAAGTCAACAACCGCTGCTATTTTTAACTTATATACGCTCCAGATTTTGCCACGTCAGCGCATATCCCACTACCCAAGGCAATTCACATCATTACACCTAAATAAACGGCTAGTGGACCCTCCCACGAAAAGCTTCCAGCATACGCTACCAATAATATCCCCGATTAAGATCCTCGACGCCCAACCATTCCTTACCACAAGGACACACCGAACAAGATGGACGGAGACCGTTTCTAGCTTGACGGCATTAAGCATCAAGTCTAAAAACGCTCTCCGGGGGGATAACCGGGCACATTGCTCGGTGTGTAATGAAACATCATCGACTGTATTGACATAAAGGCAAAGTGAACAAGAAATAAAACAGAATAGACAGAATCAAGTGTAAAGCAAAAGTTTTATTCATCCACAAGGGGGAAAAACACAAAAATACAACCAAAGAGAAAATTTTTACAAGAAAATACACCATCCTACTTCTTAGAACTACCCCCCATATCGGCATCCTTCTTCGCCAAGAGCTCCTCCAGACGCTCTCTCTCCCTAATCAAACGAGCAATCGCCATCTCGGCCTGCTGCAAGGAGTAAGACTGAGACTTGCATTTCTGCTCGGCTTTGAAACGAGCAATGCCCTCCGCATCCCAATATTGTTTGAACTTCCTCACTTCAGTCTGAGCACACTTGAGATCATGCTTCAGCCATGACATCTCAATCTCTTTTAGCTGAAGAGGAGTCAAATCCTCCTCCCCAAAACCAGGGGGACGGGGTAGCAAGAAAGTAGGCTCCTCTTCCAGAAGGGCTTTCTTTTTGGAGACAAATCTAGTAATGGGAGCCATCTCAAAACAAAAGCAAGTTAGAGGAAACAAAAATTATCAACAAGAGAGAGAAAAGAAGATTGGATAATGAAGAACAAGCAATAGGGAGCATTTATAGAGAGTCAAAGGGCACAAAGCGTGAGGTGTCGCAACGGTTCACAGAACAAAAGCACGAGATACGAACAGATACATCTGATTCAAATACAAAAAAAAAGAAGAGAAAAAGATACAAGTTCCAAAACGGGAAATACATCAGAAAACCAGCCAAATCTAACTAAGGATCAATGGGTAGAAAAACCGAACTACCAGACCGAGAGAAAGCAAAACGAGCAGAGCAGTTCAACCGAGCTTGGTAGGAATCATTCATGGCAATCAAATTTTCGTTCTTCGCAGAGAGTTCGGATTTCTCCCTAGTAAGAACCATGATGCGCTCCTCCAGCCGAGCATTCCTAACCATCATATTAGCCAGGCCTTGAGGGGAGTTATCGAACTCGTCTTGAGCATGGTCCCAAATTTCCTCGGCATCATACCAGGAGTTGGCTAGATGATTTCTTTGTAACAACAAGTGATCGAGCTGACGACTCAAGGCCGAAATCTCGGTCCACTTCACAGTCTCTTCGGGATGAGATCCGAACAAGCTCAAGGCCAAAACGCCGTACTCTTTCTCAAGCCTTGCCATCCGACGTCGGACGCGAGATACCTCCGTATCCAAACCCTTCATCTGAGCATGATATCTCCCCACAGGTTCAGACATTCTGGGAAATTGCTATAAGTACAAGAGAAAGTAGGGGAGGAGGGAAGAGCAAACAATAAAAGTAAAAGGAGAGAGGGTAGCTAATAAAGAAAAGAAGAGGAGTATTTATAGAGAAAATATAGTATGGTATTTTATGACAGTGCTTGGGAACTGGCGTATTTCCTGACATGCTTGGGAGGGTGCATCTATGATCGACAGTACACCCACATACATCTGATATCACAGTACAGCAGAAAATAGAAAAGATATTCAAAGATCTGGATTTCGGAAAAACGACAAACCACAAGTACAACATAAAAAGAAGTACCAAAATAAAGGGGCAAGAGTACTTCTCATTAATAAAGATGGAATACATCATTGTTCATTACATCAAAAGACAATCTATTACATTGAGGTCTATTACATCCGAGGATTACATCAAAAGAAAATCTGCTACATTGTGTGTTGAGTGGTGGAGCCAAATGAGTAGACAACATGGCCAAAGAAGATCGACAACATCAGCGGATCAGGCGAACAGCAGGAGACGAAGGAAAGAAACATAAAAAGAAAACAAAAAGGGGAGAAAGAAGCGAAGAGGAGGAATATAAAAAAGAAGTGAAAAGAAAGAAGAGTCAAAAAGAAAAATGACAAAAATCCTAGAAGTAACACAAAACCCTTAGGATGACAGGATTGATTGTTACGTCATAGTGGTGAGAAAGAAGAGGATGAAGAAAGTAAAAGGAACACGATAAAAAAGAAAAAAAAAGAGATAGTAAGAAGAAAATGGAGGAGGAAGAAATGAAGGAAACAGACAAATAAAAAAGAAGTCAAAGAAACAAAAAACAGAAAAGAAGAAGAGTGCAAAAAAGAGGAAGAGGAAGAAATGAAGAAAATTGAAGCAAATCAAAAGAAAAAAAAGGAAAATGGAGAGGTTAGGGGGAGGTCGATCGGTATCGATGAGAGGGCCCGGCAGAGACATCCCTGTCTCGAAGTACCGAGTTCCCCCTTAGCACCTCATTCTCTTCAACTAGAGCCTGACGAGCACGTCGGCAATAATCTAATTCGGATCTTAGCCAAGTTAATTCCCGAACCATCTCGGTATGGTGATAACGCATCACCTTTAACTCCTCCTCGGCACCCTTCAACAGTTTTAGTGCATGGCCATAGAAAGCTTCAAAAGCCTCCACTTGCAAAACCAATGCAGATTTGGTGAAAGAACTGGCCATTATAAAAAGATTATAAGATGAAGATTCGTATATAGGGGAAGATAATATGATAAGGGCTGTGAATATAACCATGCTTTAAGCAGGTATTTATAGATCAATTAGATGAGGGCTGGTATGGAGAGTCGCAACCGTTCGCCAATGGGTTCTAAGAAGCGATGGCAATTAAAAGATGTGTCTGTTCAAGAAAAAACGTTTGGATTCCCAAAAGGCTCTGAAAAAGCGTGGGTAATTAAAAGCCACTCTTGTTCAAAAAACGCTTGGGTTCTTGCCAATATTTAAAGGGGGTAAGTAATAATGGAAGCAAAACACGCGTCAGTTTGGGGAAAGGCAGCAGTTCAAATAAATATCTAAAATCTTTTGCACAGAGCTCAAGAAAACTCTGGTGAATAAGATTTTTGCGCACATGGCTCAAGAAACCTCAGTGGCCCCTAGATACAGAGATTAAGAAGATCCAGTGGATAAGGTCAAACACCAGGCCCAAGAAAAAGCATTAATACAGCCACAAGCACGCGCAGTCAAATAAATTGCGTTGGGAAAGTAATATTTATTGATTGATTGATACTTTATTACAAAAAAGGCAGTCAGCAGAAAGGAAATGCAATAAAAATAATAAAATCATTTCATAGAAGGGCCTGCTTTGTCATTCGGCTTCCCCTTCGACCGAGCATACACTTCCTTAAGGGCCAGTTTGTAAGCCCTCTTGGAAGCAATGTGCCTATTTCTAGAAGCCTCAAGCTCTTTGATTCGAGCATGAGCCCAAATATTGTCGATCAGAAACTTCTGATATTCACGCTCCATGGCCTCCAAGCGCTCGTCCATCTCTTCAGCTCGGCGAGCCTCCATGGATAAAAAGGCAACCCTCTTTTCAAGGATACGAGCCTTCCTAACCTCCTCCTCGAGATGGGCAACGTATTCACGAAGATTGTCACCACTATCTTCACGAGGAGAAGCCATTTGTACGATAATAAAGAATGAGTTGCAACAAGAATACAGGGACGATCACCTTTTATAGACAGAAATAAGAGATAGATCAAAGGTCATTTCGAAGAAAGACAACCTCTTGAACTTCCCTAGAGCATTTATGGCTAACTACAGCAGTACAAGTCCAATTAAGTCATCCCATAGGGTATCAAGAAGATAAACAGACAAGAACAAGGATCGGGAAATATTTTATTAATTTCAAAAACTTCGATTACAACTAAGGAGAAAACTCCCCGTTCGAAGGAAATTACAATAGAAATCGTAAAAGACTAATTATTTCGAGGAAGAGCCTTCTTCATCTTCATCCGAGCTCGGTTTAGACCGAGCATGCAACTCTTTGAAGGCAAGCTTATAGGCCCTTTTCGCTGCCTTCTGCTTAGCCAGACAAACCTCGAGCCTCTTTATACGCTCGAAGGCCCAATCCCGATCGACCATCGTCACATGATGAGCAGAATCCATGTCAGACAACCTTTTGTTGTAGTTTGAAACCTTGGCCATGAGTTTTTTATTGGCGGTGCGAGATTTCGTGACCTCAGTTTCTAAATAAGAAATATAGTTAAAAGAGCTCTCACCAGTAGAACCAGAGGAAGCCATTACGTCACAAGCACAGTAGTAGTAAAATGCATGATTATGGAGGGGGCGCACCCCCTTTATAAGAGTTTTTTCCTCGAAGAAAGATATTAGGATGGGTAACTACAAATGGGCCCCCCTGGGAACCGTCATGATTCTATTGCGTCTCTCGATGAAGCATTGGGAACGACAAGACCGAAGTAGTATCCTCGACAGACCGAGCATGACTCCCTCGACATGGAAAACCATGCCGAGGAAGTCAGGGAGCACTTGATAGGACATAAAAATTGGACCCGAATATTCTATTCAGGTAATAACCAATCCACTTTATAAATGGGTATCCAACGCTTAAATGGGTCATCACATGCTTTTTCATCATAGAATAAGATTGTGACTATCAAAAGCCCAAGCCCACTTAACTAGGGACCCATACCTGAAAAACCTCCTGAGATGAAGACATTTGTCAACATCCTAGAAGGCTTAGTTGCCTATAAATAGCCAACTACCCCTCCTAGAAACCCCCGGAAAAAATCCATTCAAAAATATAGAGAGAAGTTGAGAAAAGAGAAAAACTAATCAAAGCTTATCCAGTTAAGAAACAAACCGAACAGAGAAAGAACCGAGCATCGAAGAAGAATGAGAACGACCAAGATAAGATGATAAATAGTTAAATCGAGCGTAATTGTAGTAAGTTAATAATAATCCGAGCAAGTGTAACATTCCGAACAAGTGTAATGACCTAATCAATAGTAAAGACCAAGAAGTGTTCATTACTTGCAGCTGATTTATCATTATTTTATTGTTGAAAAGCCTAACGCGACCGACCAAAGTTATGGCTTTATCACAAACTGTTGATATCTTAATTTTTTATTGTAGTGTTTTCAAATTTCAGGTGAAAGGATACAACTTTTATGCTCTCGTAAAACATGCTTATGCTTTTTTATTTGAGACGGTGACATTTTTGCAGCTTATCTAACAAATTTTTCGCAATATTCTTCTCCGTACTTTAGAGAGAATGGAAAATATTTAAAAAACTAATGGCGGATGAAATTATGAAAGTGATAGTTGAACCACTGCCAAAACTAGCCGCAATACGGCAATAGTACAAGAAAAACTGCACAAATATTTTCTTGAACTTTATCATAATTCTTTGTGGTCACTGCAATAATACTTGTAGTAATAAATGTCCCCAAATTTAAAGAATATGGTCAGAAAAATCAGAGACAAGTGACAAATTTGACCACTTTTCCAAATTTGTTTCCTGACGAATTGAAATAAATTTTGTGTAAATCCAGTATGGCAGTATAAAGTTTTATATTGTCTTGATTTTTATGAATCATGTAGCTCTGTGTAAAGACATGATATATATGTTATAGGCCTTTGGTGTAAAAACACACAAGCAAATTATACTGGACTAAGTTTGTAAGACTAACTCCATCAAATGCCTGATAATTATGGACAAAGTCAGAAAATTTTGATTTTGGGGAGAAAATACTAGTTATTTCAAACTAAGAACTTCTCACGGGTTCAAATTTTATCACGTTTGAATGGTTAGGTTTTCATTAGTTTTTTGTTTTTTTCATATAAATTCGTAATTTTTTTGATCTTTTTTTTAAATAAATACACTATTTTATTTCTAAAACGTTGTTCAAAAAAATCTACAAATTTAGACCTTTTATATTTTTTTATGTATTTATTAATATTACTAACTTATAAATTGTCAAACTAATAATTAAAAATAAAAAAATATATAAAAGGTCAAACTTTATATATTTTTTTAAACAAATATTTTTAAAATAAAATAATACATTTGATATATTAAAAAAATATAAATACATATAAAAATACTTAAAATATGACGAAAACATGACCATAACCCGCCTCAAATGTCTCCCAACATATAACTACTTCAAATAAAATTCGTAAATTATCATTTACCAAATCAATGATTAACCCACGAGAAAATGTCATAAAAGGCGAACTGATGATATCAAAAGCAGTGCTAACTACGAAAACTATCTCTATACTTTACATCCAAGTTCTATCAGATCATTACAGTTGCAAAAATATACACTTAAAACCCCCCAGCATGAAGAATCAGTGACCCTTTTTATTAGAAAATCGAAAATCGATTAACTTCACCTATATTGTACTCATCAGGTTATCATAAGTGTCGAGCCTTAACTTTTGAAGCTAAAATAAAGAAAAACTAGCCAAGTGATGGTCTGATAAATACTCTCTATATATATATTGTCTCTAGTTGGTTTTATCTTTATAACCGACTCTGATTGACCTCCAAAATAAGTATATACTAATAAGCAAACCAAACTTCTTAGGCTTATATAGAAGATCTTATATGAGTATCCAACTAACGATCCATCCAGAGCCGGTCCGAGAGTGTAGAGCAGCTAAAACATCACTTTATCGCACACGAAAAAAGCGTCTTTTAAGAATAAAATTTAAACACTATATAATAGACATAATTAAAAGATTGCATGTACTCATACAAATATGTTGTAAACTAATCGTAGAGTGCTCTCTTTGAAACGGAGAGGTCTCTAGTTCAATCTTGGTAAAAAACACACTCATATTTATCGGTCTCAACGCCTTTTATCGGTCTGTATTTTTGCCTGTTCTGTTTGCAAAAAGAATAAAAACTAATAAAGCTAAGAACATTTACATTTGATCATGTTAACATTTCTTAGTTTTAACTTTTAAGGCGACAATGTAGACAAAATGTTACCCTTTAAGCCACACCTACATATGTGAAGTTTAATTACTTAACCTCTACGATGAACATGGCTAATTTGCTAAAAAAATCATATAAAATATACTGTTAGTAACCATATTTTAAATTATTCTATTTATAATATATATGATCATGCCCCTCTTGCTAAAACTTTTGATATCGAAAATAATTTTAACCCCAATGAAAATAAGGATTTTGAAAAAATAAATTTCCAAAACCCATTTAAATATTGCTATCTTTCTTGCTAACTTCAACAATAACGTTAACATATGACTCGAAAATTTGAAGACATGTACTAATATTTACAATATAGCTACAAAAAATTATCATTTCAAATAGTGTGACATGCTGAGTTAGATAACATAACCTTGTAAACAAGTGAGACATAAGCTGTTTAAAGATATTATTACTCTACCCTAACAAGGTTGGCTATGTTTATTAATCTACACAAATTAAATGGTGTGACCAACAGCTAGATTACAGACACTATAGCATGATAGTGTGACACTAAAAGTGAGTTAAAGTGCCAATGGTAAATATTTTAATAGTCTAATACCATCACAAAATCAAAACACATACAGGAGTGTTTCACAAAACTAACTACATGAATCCAAAGTAATCACAGTTAGGAATGATAATGGGGTCGGGTCATTCAAAAGCCGATCCGATCCTGTCCGGCCCATATAAAAAGTTGTATTTTTATCCATTTGACCCGACCCATTTGATCCGTTTTTTATAACATTTTTTTTTCACTTTGAAAATAAACCTCATAAATTATAATATTTGAAAGAGAATTTGTTAAAAATCTATACGGTAAAGTAAAAAATTATTTTATTTAGAAAGATAATATATAAATATTAATATGACATTAAATATCATTTCATATTAATTTAGTGATTTAAATTTTACAATCTTGTTTTTAACATTTCCATGTTTATTTAATTAATTTTGTCTCATTAATTTCGTCAATTAAAACATTAATATATGTAAAAATGTAATATAAATGTATATGATTGACATGATCATTTGCTTTCCCGTAAATACTTTTATAAATAAAGACGATAAGATATTAGTTATTAATTAACATGAATAAATTTCATTCACATTTACCATAAATATCGTTTCATTAATTAATAAATTAATTGTATATAAGATTTTTTTTAATAAATCTATCGAAATGTATGTTATGTATTAATATAGGAGAAATAATTTAATGTATACCAGAGAGATGAGAGAGACTTGCACTTTTTTAACATTATAACTAAAGTAGTTATCTATGCTATTAATATATGTGTAGACCCATGAAGCCTTGAAACAATTAATTATAAATAAACCTTGATAGTTTGAAAAATTACACACATGTACTATTATTCAAAAAACTGCAAAAAAAAAACAGTTTTAAATTCAAAAAAAAAAACTGCAAAAAAGCCGTCCCTCCCCAAAAACAAAACCAGTACGTCTCCTTATTCTATTATACTACACACAATTTTTCTCCATCCACTCTCTCTCCCTCTCTAAAGTATATTTATGAATATGTACCAATTTATTAATTAATAATCACAGGTATGACAACATTTGTTTTATCATTATATATTATATATATGTTGGTTCATTCCCTCTCTCAAACCAGGTAAATACCATTTCTCTCCATTTATTCTACCTTTTACTTCACATTTTTATCTCATTTATTATTCAAATTAAAATATAGAATCCAGCGTATTTTGTTATTACACGTATGTATGCATATATGTTTTTGGATTCACACCCATCGGGTGGGCACGTCCGCTAGTCTAGTATATACATACTAATATAAGATCGGTTTAAAATCCGGTTCGGTTTTAAATCCGATTTGGCTTTAAGTTTCGGTTCGGTTTTCGGTTTATTTTCAGAAAACCGAAAACGAACCGAATTATGGTACCGATTCTGGTTCGGTTCATTACATTGTAAATTTAAAACCGAACAAATCGGTTCGGTTCGGTTTTCGGTTTTTTTTTCCACTACAGGGACAATGGTAAAATGTAAATACTCTAATACCATCACAAAATCAAAACAAAGACAAAAATAGTTTCACAAAACTAATTACAGGGACCCAAAGAAATCAACACTCGGTGAATCACCACCTAACGGCAAAAAATAAAAAATCAAAAATCAATAAATATCAATCATCTTCCTCCCCCACTTTACTCTCTCTCTAAACTCTCTCTCTACACCAACAACAATGGCGTCCATCTTCCGAGACCGCCTCTCGTCCCACTCCCGCCGCAATTCCTTCTCCTCCTCCGCTTCCTCCGCCGTCGCCGCCGTATCCACCGCTACTTCCGCCGTAACCTCCCCTCTCCCCTCCCCCTTCGGCGACCTCACCGACTCCCTCTCCTCCTCCGACCTCCGTCTCTCCGCCTATGAGATCTTCGTCTCCGCCTGTCGTACCACCGCCGGTAAACCCCTCGCATACAACCCCTCTGTTGCTTCTCTCTCTATATCGGCCTCGTCGAGGTCGATGGGGTCGAGTGCGGCGAGCAAGATGAAGAGGGCGTTGGGGTTAAGGACCGGATCGGGAGGGGGTGGAGGGGGGGAGAAGAAGGTAGTGGTGACGGTGGGGGAGATGATGAGGTGTCAGATGGGGATTAGCGAGGCTGTCGATTCGAGGATCAGACGAGCGCTTCTCAGGATCTCTGCTTCCCAGGTCTGTTATATGTATGTGATTAGGTGTCAATTGTGAAGAGTGGTGGGGTAGGAATGTGTAATTGAGTGTGCTGATTTAGTTCTTATTTTGAATTTTAGGAGTTTTAGTTCCGATGTGAGTAGTAATCATTCTGTTTATGTATGTATGTGTGTGTATGATTAGGTGTTAATTGTGAAGAGTTTTACTGATTTAGCTATGATCTTGAATTTTGGGAATTTTAGTTCGGTTGAGTTGTAATTATACTGGATATGTATGTGTGTATGTGTGTATGTATGTATATACATCTGAAGATCAGTATGGTAGAAATGTGTAATTGCATGTTCTGATTTAGTTGTTATCTTCAAATTTTGGGAATCTTAGTTCCGATGAGTCGTAATCATACTGTATATGTATGTATGTATGTATGTATGTGTGTGTATATGTGTCTGATTAGGTGTAAATTGTGAAAAGTAGTGGAGTAAAAATATGCAATTGGATATGCTGATTTAGCTATGATCTTGAATTTTCGGAATTTTAGTTCCGATGAGTTGTAATCATACTCTCTGCGTGTGTGAGTGTGTGTTTGCAAGTGTAATTGATCTTTTAGCTTGGGTTTTGGGAGGAATTATACTTCTGATGAGTAAAGTCAAATTTGTTCGTTACTATTTTTAGTTTATTCATATGTATGTATAATTGAGTCTTGTAATATGCATAATCGTGTATATATAAGTAAGTCAAGTGAAGTTGTTGGTTGAGCTGTTACCTTGAATTTTCGCTACAATCATGCAATATGCAGAATTAAATTTGCTCATTTGCGATATGTTAAGGTAAGGATAAATCAGTAATTTACGTCTACATGCCTATAAGTATATGTGTTCATGTTTGACAGAGTGTAATTCAATAATTCTGCAAAGTCAATCATTGTTATTGTTAAGCTGTTGTCTTGAATTATAGGAATTATACTTCTGATGAGTCACATATAGATATGTACATACTGTCATATTTGATCTTTACTATTTTTAGAATTGACTTTGTTCATTGGGGATATTTATATATATGTGAGGATAAGTAGGCTTTGCTTGACTAGGTCATGGTTGAAAATTTTCTGAATTACACATCTTAGATGTGTATACATTCTAATTTTCTGAATTACACATCTTAATATATATGTATATGTGTGTATATATCTGTATGTGTGTCAATGTGCAAATCATTGGGGTTTAGTTAATATGGTACTTGAGTTTTGTTTTTTGAGAATTGGTACTTGAGCTGTTACCTTGAGTTTTAGGAATTATACTTTTGATGAGTCGTATGTAGAGGCATATTTATTCTTACTATTTTTAGAATTGAAATTTGTTCATATGGGCTATATATAGGTAAGCATATATCAATAGATGGCTAAGATTTTTCTGAATTACTTATCTTATATGTGTATAAACATATTGGAACATCCTAATAATTATATTTAGAAGGGCATTTGTCAGATTTCTGCTGGCCAGTTCTGCTCAATTACACTGTGTTTGTACTCCATAAAAAAAATGTCTCTTTTTTATTAGAATAAAAATGTTTAAAGTGAAGTTTAATCGTATATTGAACAAACTTATTTGTTTTCTCCTTAAAGCACTTGTGATGTTTGCAACTTTTCTTAATTTTCTTTTCTAGTATCCTATTTGAGGGAAATCTTTTGCATTAGGATAAAATTTCAATATTTTCTCCTTCAAATCCCATCGTCCTTATGTTTATGTGTTAACATGTATATGTACAAATCGGCAGGGTTTACTACTTTCTATCGAGTATGTCCTCTTTGTATAAATGTTAAACCGGTTATGCGTAATAGAGAAAAATCGTTTCACTTAGGAAAGGTTTGCAACCATTGTTTTTGAACCTGAATGAGGGATTACATATTTACGGGGTTGTTGACCTGCTATACTGAATTTTTTGAATTTTATTTCTAATCTTTGTTCTTGTTTTTCCTTTGACAGAGATTAGTGTGCATACAAATTAGCTTGTTCTTCTATTCATCTAGTGGCCTTTTTTTAACGTGTATAGACTGTGTAATTCTTCTATGTTAAGATATAGTGACTGTGTATATAAATATGTAAGTGTGTGTGTGTATATATATATATATATATATTTCTTTGTCATACAAGCTCGCAATTTAAAAATTGTAGCAGTTTCAAGTATAATATACACTTATAGGCCCTTAATACTTGATGAGACAGCTACAGTTATTATAAAATTCTCCTTGCACTGGTTGGCCTTTATATCCTTCTATTTGTAAAACATTTGGCCTTTTCCCATTCTTACTTTTTATTTCAATTATAGCTTTGGTCTTCACTTTGAATTAATGAAACAAAGCCTACCTACCTTTATCAGTTTATTATCCTCCCAATGTGATTATTTTTTCTTCTTTCATTTTTGTAAAAGATTTTATTTTATGTATCCAAGCTTGTTTTTTAGTCTGATTTCACAAGGATATTGCGATGTATGCTACTAGGCACTCACAATGTAGGATAGATAGTTTCAAGAGCATTTTATAGTGTTTAAATGATAGGGTAGAAATTCAGGTTGATTGTGAAAGTCAGCGTGGCGAGAAGAGGTTGTTTCTTCTTATTCTTAGAATGTACTTATGCTCATATGATTGCAAAATTTAATCTTGTATTTGCGTGTATCCTTAGAACATACAGCAAGAGAAAACCTTCCAAGTTTTGTCATTTCTTTTACCAGTCCAGTTGTTCTGAAGTTTATATCCATACATGCTTTGACAGTTTCGGTATTTGGGGATTCTTTCTTTCAGAAGACTGCTAAAAATTACTGTATTACTTTTATGTTACAGGTTGGAAGGAGAGTTGAGTCGATGGTTCTTCCACTTGAGCTAATACAACAGTTTAAACCATCCGATTTTACTGACCAACTAGAATATGAAGAATGGCAAAAAAGAAACCTGAAAGTTCTTCAAGCTGGGCTATTATTACACCCTTACGTACCTCTAGATAAGTCAAATTCTGCTTCTCAACGTCTTCGGCAAATAATAAACGGAGGCTTAGATAGGCCAATAGAAAATAGCCGCAACAATGAAACAATGCAATTACTTCGCAACTCCGTTACTTCTCTATCATCCAGATCAGCAGAAGGAACTTTTGTGGAATCTTGTCATTGGGCAGATGGCCCCCCATTAAATCTCCGATTATACGAAGTTTTATTAGAAGCTTTATTCGACCAAAATGATGGAACCTCTATAGTTGAGGAATTTGATGAGCTAATGGAACTTGTAAAGAAAACTTGGGTCATACTAGGAATTAATCAAATGCTCCATAATATTTGCTTTACGTGGGTTTTATTTAATCGTTATGTCGCCACCGGCCAAGTTGAAAATGAATTATTATATGCTGCTGATGGTCAGTTAGAAGAAGTTGCGAAAGATGCAAAAACTACAAAAGATCCGGCTTATTCCAAGATCTTGAGTTCGACATTGAGTTCGATTTTAGGTTGGGCAGAGAAACGTCTACTTGCTTATCATGACACTTTTGACCGTACGAATATTGAGTCGATGCAGAGCATTGTATCTTTGGGTGTATCGGCTGCTAAAATATTAGTAGAAGATATATCTAATGAATATCGGAGGAAGAGGAAAGGTGAAGTGGATGTGGCTCGTAATCGAATTGATACGTATATCAGGTCATCAATCCGTACCGCATTTGCTCAGGCGAGTTACCATATATAATAACCTCGCTTTCCGATAATGTATTATATTCCCGTCAAATAATATTGTCAATGGATTCAGAAAAAAGGGTAAATCTCGGGTTCTTGATTGCCAAAAGAATTGGAACGAGTTGGTTGTATGCACTATAGTTTTGCATTAGTTCGTTTATATTTATTTCCCTGTTCACTGAAATTTTAATCGTATGGTGCAAGGATAAGTCTAATCTAGGATACAGATAGATAGAACATGAGCAGGCAGTTTTCTAATATAGAATCAGTTTCCTGACAATTTATCAGTATATATACATTTCTGAAACATTTTAGAGTACATCCGAATGGTTAATCATTGAGCAAGTATTGTAATCGAAAAATATGGCCCATGTCCATGTGCAACCATGTGTTGGCATAGTTGGGGGTAGTTGAAGAATTTCTATCAGTAAGTGAAATTGGATTTTTGTCATGCAGTGCAGTCCTTGACCTACAATTCTTTTTAATGAAAGAAGTATTGTTTTATGTGTTTGGCGTAAAATTCCCTGTTTTCAAAACATCAAGGCCTAACCTTTACGGCTTAGTGCTTTAAAACTAAGATTCTCTTTTAAGTCGCAGTTCATTATTGATATTGAAAATTTCCCTACCCTTTCTTGGTAGACTAACAAATTCTGGGATTGGTTTACCTTCAACTGGCCAGAATTGAGTAGTGTATTTACATTAAAACAGTATTGTACGTTGCCCTTGAACAAAAGCATCACTCTTTCTTCTTTCCTTCACATTTTTCTTCACATACTACAATTGATACTAAACTCTTTCGACTTAACTTTCAGTGTCTGGGTAGGGTTTTGTTTCCTTTCTGAGTTTTAAATACTTCCCTTCTTTTTTCCTTTAATTGGTTCTGCAAGATGCATTCCAATTTTCATTAAAATGAGCTTGAAATCAACTATTTTATTTTGACGGAAATACAGATAATGGAGAAAGCAGATTCGAGCAGAAGAGCATCAAGAAACCAGCGAAACCCACTCCCTATTCTCGCCATTCTTGCAAAAGACGTTGGTGACCTGGCAGCAAACGAAAAATCAATATTCAGTCCTATACTGAAAAAATGGCACCCTTTAGCCGCAGGTGTTGCTGTTGCCACTCTACACGCTTGCTATGGAAACGAATTAAAGCAATATATTGCAGGAATAGCAGAGTTAACACCAGATGCTATACAAATATTAAGAGCTGCGGATAAATTGGAGAACAATCTCGTTCAGATTGCAGTTGAAGATTCGGTAGATAGTGATGATGGAGGCAAAGGGATAATTCGAGAAATGCCTCCTTTTGAAGCTGAAACTGTGATCGCTAATTTAGTAAAAGACTGGATTAAAGCGAGAGGAGTTATGTTGAAGGACTGGATTGACAGGCATCTCCAACAAGAGGTATTATTATTGATAAAAACTTAAAATACACATATTTCTTTGTTGTTTTTTGGTGAAGCTCTATTCTCGAAGGTTGTAGTTACCAATTAAGATTGCTTCCAGTAGGCATAAATGTGCCAAAATAGAAAAATAAAGTAGATTCCTCATTTGTCTTCTGTTTAAGGTGATTTGGCCTCTTCTTTTGTCTCAAATTAATTAGAGAACATTGTTATCAAATTGGTACATTTGAATAGTCTTAAGTTTGCATCAGTTCTAGTTTCCTTTACTTCATTTTTGATATAATTATTCGGTTTATAGTATTTTTAGTGAGTGGATATGTTGGGAAGGATTGAGGTGCAATGTAGGTCAGTATTACGATTTCTTTCTCAAGGGAGGGAGGGTAGTGACTGGCATTGCTTCCGTTGCGAATAAAAATTTCATAATAGATCTTTTAAAGAAAGTAGATCTCAGATTTGTGTTTTTTTAAGTTGATTTGACCTGTACTATAAGGGCATTTCTAAAACTATTTCTGAATGACTTCCTAATTTCTTTTGTTTACGAAGTCCCAAATAAAAGATTTCTTTTGTTCTTACCTTTTGGTATTTGATCAAAACGTTTTAGTTGTTTCCTTCTTATCCTTGCAGAAATGGACCCCACAATCAACTCAAGAATATGCATCCTCTGAGGTCGAAGTTCTACGAATCATAGACGAAACATTGGAGGCATATTTTCTGCTTCCAATACCTATGCACCCAGCATTGCTTCCCGATTTAATGAATGCCCTCGACAGGTGTCTGCAATATTACGTCACCAAGGCGAAATCTGGATGTGGTAATTATCAAAAAAAATAATTTGTCAAGACTTTTGACCTACAATTTCTAATCAATATATTTGTGACTGACTAGAGTCGCTACTTCATTTATGAAATGGTTATCATACTATACTTCCACTTTCAAAGGAACATGGATGTATCAATCATCATAAAGTTGGTATGTAGTGAAAGTTTTGTGTATAGCTATTGCATTTTGCTCGGGCTCGGGTTGATTTAGATTAGCAGCTCTCACAAGTGAGTTAGAGCCCTAAATGTTCTTTATAAAATATTCTGACAAAATAAATCTGAGCCTTGTCAATTGGTTCGTAATGCATGCCGGCTGGAAAATCATAGATATTTGAATGTGTTGAACTTCGAAAATTAGTAAAGTTTGTGTTATTTTCACATTTTGAGCCTCAATAATTGCTCTTTTAATCCTAAGTGTTCAAGCTGCACTCATGCCTTGTGTTTTTTGAGCTGAGCTTGAACAAGCAAAAGTTCGCTTCTGCTCAGGTCGAAGCCACCCTAAATTTAACTTACAAACAAGAATTCAAGATTCTACTAATACTTGTCTTTACTCCCTGTTTGTGCTAAACCATCATTCTCCAATTTATTGTAGGAACAAGGAACACATTTATTCCAACTATGCCAGCACTAACCAGGTGTCCAACCGGCACAAAAATGTGGAAGAAAAAAGATAGATCTCTAAACTCTCAAAAAAGAAATCCTCAAGTTGCAACAGCAAATGGAAATAACTCTCAAGGTGTACCTCAATTATGTGTACGAATAAACACTCTGCATAAAATCCGCTCAGAATTGGAAACAGTGGAAAAGAGAATCATCACCCATTTGAGAAATTCTGAATCTGCCCATATCGAAGATTTTTCAAACGGGTTGGGAAAAAAGTTCGAGCTAACACCGGCTGCCTGTCTCGAAGGTGTCCAACAATTATCCGAATCCATGGGATACAAAATAATTTTTCATGATTTATGTCAATTTCTTTGGGATGGTTTATATTTAGGCGAGCCATCATCTTCGAGGATCGAGCCTTTCCTTCAAGAGCTTGAGAAAACCTTAACAGTTATATCAGATACTGTACACGAAAAGGTCCGTACAAGAATTATTGCGGATATAATGAAAGCTTCATTTGATGGGTTTTTATTGGTCTTACTTGCCGGAGGTCCATCTCGAGCTTTTACCAAACAAGACTCTCAAATCATCGAGGATGATTTTAAGTCGCTGAAAGATTTATTTAATGCGAACGGGGATGGATTACCCATTGATTTGATAAATAAGTTTTCGACTACAGTAAGGGGTGTTCTTCCGCTTTTTCGAACCGATAGTGAGAGCCTTGTAGAGAGGTTTAGACAGTTGACCTTAGAGACTTACGGTTCATCAGTGAAAACAAGGCTTCCTTTGCCACCCACCTCGGGGCAGTGGGACCCGACCGAGCCAAATACAATCCTACGTGTCCTGTGCTATCGGAATGATGATGTGGCATCCAAGTTCCTCAAAAAGACTTACAATTTACCGAAAAAGCTGTGAAAGGAACTGTGATTTTGAATATCAGTATTCGACTATTCGTATATTTGGCTGATACTTTCGATGTAATGGGTGAGATGAAGGATTGAAGAGAGAGCCTCAGGGGCAGGTATATTATTGTATAGTTTGTTCTGGATTTATAAGTGGCCGGCTTGTAGTTAAAGAGAACAAATTTGTTGTTTTGTTTTCTGATTTTAATTTACTATTTATCATAGCATATTAGGTCTAGGTTAATGTTGTTTTTATCTGTTATTTTCTGCATAATTATTTCATTCATTATGACTTTGTAAGGCTTCTCTATTTTCTTTATGTCCTATTCTTTGTCCGGCTTTTAGCTCCTGAGTTGTGTTTCTATTTTAATAAAACATATGGCATTTGTATTTGTTCATAAATCATAACTTCGTGTACGTAAGCAGCTTATTTTATTGCATTAAGTGACAAATACCACTTCTTCTTTTTTTCTAGTTCTGCAAGAAAGAACCTTGGACCGGAGATATCAATTTTGAGCTCTGGTGGTGAGCTGGTAATATTAGATACCGACATATTTTTACAGAGCTTGGTTAAACCTTAGTTTATAATTGCTAATTAATGGGAGTCTGGGGTGTATTGTTTTATAGATCACTGTTACTTCTTGTTCAAACTTGAAATCCACAGCAAACTCGAATATATCCTTGTCTGTCCCCCAAGATTCATTGAAGTGAAATTTTTTTAAAAGAACAATTAAAAAATGGATCACAACTGCATACATTTCCTGAAGTTTTATAAACAAAGAGATCCCTGAACAGTTTAGAGGACTATGTTTATTATACAATATTAGCCATCACATAATTACAATTGAATCATACTAAAAAAAACTACCTTAATCTAATCACAACACAAAGCACCTGCTTCGGGCATGTCGTCTTGAATTACATGAGCCGATAAATTCAAGTACGTGTTACGATCTGATTGAATTTTCCATCTCGCTCTACAAATAACACATGTAGCCGATCTTCTTCTGCTACTCTTCTTCCATGCCAACAAGCACTCCTCGTGGATCGGGTTACGACAAGTCTGACAAGCCACCACTTTTTGCATCTCTTGCATTTCGTCAAGGCAAATAGGACAATTTGTCCCGTCTTTTATCTCAACCGCCGTCCCAATATTACTACTATGTTGCGACTGTACAAACAACCGATGAAATATCTCCCTGATGCTGGCACTGGCGAGTGACTCTGGCGAGGTGGGGGTGTTAATCAGGCGACTGTGTTGGCAGGGTCTGAGGGTCCTCCTCCTGAGACATGAGTCGTCCATAGGGACGCCCAACACGCGGATCAATACAAAGAGGATGTGTTTACAAGGGGTGATCCGATCAGGGCACGTGCATGACGGCGTTAGCGAGAGTGTGACGGTGTATACATTTCCCGTGGCGCCCAAGACAAAGAATTCCATGTCTGAGCGGTGCAGAAGGAGGAGTCTGTGGCACAGGGCTCTGACCACCCTGTCAGCCACTGATTGTGTCATCTTGAGACGAGTGTTGGGAGGGGAGTGGTCAGGATCGATGTGTGATGATGTGGAAGGTACAAAATCCATTCGGAGGCGGGTGGCTGGTGTATCAGTTGTTGGGATGAAAGGGATGATGGGAATGAAATTTTTTTGTGTACGAATGTTTGTTTTGTAATAGATGGGGAAAGTGTTGGGATTCTTTGGATAGTTTTGAAAGACAAGTGAGGGATAGCGGAGGGGTAGGAAAATTATTGGTTTAGCTAATTTTTTAGAAACTTGACTTGATCTAATGGTACACTCGCATGGTTGTCCTTCAAGGCAAGTTAAGTTTGTAGTTTTTACTTATTGATTTTATAGTTTATTTGGAGTGCTTGAAATTCAAAGGTTAATGAAGAAATAGCATAGTATTTTGCAGATATTTATTTTATTTTACTCACATTGCGGAAATAATGTCTGTAAGCTTACGTTTTGAACACTACTGTCACGCCCCAAAATCCATGATACACGGACATCGAGGCATGACCTTTTTAAAGAAAAGAAAAGAGAACCTGTTGGTACAAAATTTGAATTTTAAAAGAAAAACAATTGCGAGCTAAAGAACAATTAAACGAATAAATAAAACTGTTTGCCAAACGTGGCTACAAGACGAGATACTATTGACAAAATTTTAAAAGAAAATAAACGAATGTAAATCGCCCGTAGGCTACAACCTCAAAATGAACTAAATAAAAAGAAAGCGATTAAAGAAGCCCCGAACCCATGCGATACCGCGCTAATGCACCTAGCCAACGCCTCAACCTAATTTGTACCTGAAAGACAAAAGATTTTATTATTACTATTGCGATTACATTTTTATTTTAGTTGTAAGAGATTAACTTCTTGTAATGAACGTAATTTTCGAGATTTTATTTAATGAAGTTTTTGCTAGAAATTTGAGTTATTTAATGAGTTATTTAGCGAGTGTTTAATAATTATTTCATTTAGGCATTGTTTAGCACGTGCCGCCATACATGTTATTCAGCCGTGTGACACCCCCGGGTCTGGGTTGAGAGTTTATTTTATTTGAGTTTAGTTTACTAGAAGGACCGTATTTTGAGTGTTATAGACGTTGTGGAGTTGTTGATGTAGAAACATGTCATCTTTGCTTACTTTATTGTCTTTTATTCAATTAGATATTGTATACAGATGGTTACTTGATTTGATGTTCTTACATATTGGTCATTTTCTGCAGTTATGGATTGTGAAGTTGTTATGGGTTGTGAACCCTGTGTATTTTATTTCTTAAATTATGACACGAATTGTACATTTAAATTCTTACGGTTTTGTTTATATAAGTTTATCATTTCTGGGTATAGTTGTTTAGAGAGGAAATTTCGGGACGAAATTCTTTTAAGGAGGGTTAGTTGTAACATCCCGTATTTTTATAAGTAATTTTTATTTATGTTTTAATTTATCCAAAAACATTTTATTCAAAATTTTACCAAAAACCGGTCACTCGACTAATTTTTAGCCAAAAACCGAAACTCTTCTGAAAACTTTATTTTAAAAACCTGTTACTAATTTTACTAATAAAAAGGACTCAATAGATTTGTTTCTAAAGATTTGTTATTATTGAGTAGTTTATTAATAATTTTGATTAAAAGTTAGCTTTTAGAACTTTGGGGACCAAATAGTTCGCTTCCACAAACTTTGTAAAAACAGTTTTTTCTATACCTAAAATCAGCCCACTTTTCAATTCTTTAAACCTAAAAATCAGCCAAGAGAGAAAAGAGAAGAAGAAGAAAAAGAAGCCACCATTAGCGGGTTCATACCGGAAGCATCTCCACTACGCTCTAAGGTAACGGGGGTTATCCATAGCGACTAGACGAGTGTGTATGTTAGGATTATGTTTTACGTTTAGTATAAATTGGGGGTTTTTGCCTTTTATCTTAATTAGTTTTATAAATTGTTAATTGGGTTTAGTTGTTATATGTTTAATTCACTTATTTGTTAATTGAGTTTAGTTGATTATATGGTTAATTCACTTATTTGTTAATTGAGGATTTAGTCGTGTTAATTTCGGATTAACGAGAATATGTATAAGTTTGCATGTCTTTATGCATTGATATTGTGTTATTATAATTGTTGATAAATTGGGTAATTTATTGTTGAATATAGATGCATTGTAGTTTATGCATACAAGGTGTTTGCTAAAATGCTTGAATGAGTTTTCATGTTGATTAGACTTGTTTGGCTAGTTGCGAATCTAGCACCTATGCTTTTGAGTTTTGTTGAATTACGTTAGAATGACGTATGAGAATGTGATAAATGATTAGTTTATTATTTATTGGCCGATGCCTTAATATTTATATGTATGAGAATGTGTTATATGAATAGTATAATATTATTGGCCGAGGCCTTAATATTGATACATTAGCAATGGTCGCTGTCTCTTCCTAATTCCGGGGACAGAAGACGGTCGTGGGGATAGAGAATGACCTACCTTACGGACTGGGGTAGGTGGCATGAGAGGTCCATGTTTGTTATAGATTGGTGTTGATGTTATTTAATTTATTTAATTCATCCCGTTATAGAATGTTATTATATTTCTTTTTATACGTCGATTATCGTAGTTGTAGAATTTGTGAGCTCTTGCATTTAAGGGATGGAGTGACGGTATTTGTGGTGCCGTCCCGTCTAGTTACGTGCGTGGAACTCACCGTTACAATTTTTGTCTTTCAGGTACAAATTAGGTTGAGGCGTTGGTTAGGTGCATTAGCGCGGTATCGCATGGGTTCGGGGCTTCTTTAATCGCTTTCTTTTTATTTAGTTCATTTTGAGGTTGTAGCCTACGGGCGATTTACATTCGTTTATTTTCTTTTAAAATTTTGTCAATACTATCTCGTCTTGTAGTCACGTTTGACAAACAGTTTTATTTATTCGTTTAATTGTTCCTTTAACTCGCAATTGTTTTTCTTTTAAAATTCAAATTTTGTACCAACAGGTTCTCTTTTCTTTTCTTTAAAAAGGTCATGCCTCGATGTCCGTGTATCATGGATTTTGGGGCGTGACAACTACAATCATATAAATACTCGTATGCCATTTGTATAACTGAATTCCATCTAGATTAAGGCAAAAAACTGTAGAATATTGTGCAACAAACTCGCACCATTATTTTCCCGGAAGAGTAGATGCTTATTTCATTTTTCACAGTTCACAATCTCACGTAGACAGCTTTAAGACATTTGAGTTGGATATTATTATTTTTATGATTATGACAAATATCTTTACTCAGGTCGTTCTGGTACTTAAAATTCGGACCTTACGAGAATCACTGACACAACAAAAATCTTTGTTATATAGATGTCTAAATAGCTAGCATTACAGTTTTCCAAATGTATGTTTACAATTTTAATTTGGTCGTAAATCTAAATTCTATGCCATGATTTATGTCAAAGTAGTTTGATTCAGTAAGAACCAATAGGAAGAAAGTTCATGGAAATGGATACGTGTGGGTATGGATTAAGGTAAACTTGTGTGTGACATCTTGGTATAAGTATAACTTGTCGTCCTTGTAAGCGAAAACTTGCTTAATAGTATTTGGGATTAATTATAACTTTTACAAGTCTTCAGCAATTAATGGTCGCCTTAGTTAAATCTATTTGGACCCTTGGACTTTGAATAGTGACGGTAATGGTTCCGCAGTTTTGGAGAAATGATACACTTGATGCCAATACGAACGGAAGAGAAATTCGTGTTTCTACATGGACCAATCTCATCAGTCGTCACTAGATTCCATGAGCATTCTCACATGTTTCCTTTTTACATTACACAGATTAAATTATATCTCAAATGTAACTCTTATATAAACCTTATGTTGATCTATAAAGTTGAGTTAAAAAAAAAAGTATAGGATTTCATTCGGATGAACTACAGTCAAAATTTCAAAATATTTACCGTCACACTTGTCCGACAACTAAAACGTACTACGACTTTGAGAGTGGTGATGATATTGACGATACACCACTAAATTAGATTTTTCGTGTCCCTAAAGTGTCAAGTATTACATTTGGGACGTCCAATCTGAGGGTCCGTTTCTCTCAAATGGTTAATCAATTTGAAATTATCGTTGTCCTCTATATTAATGTAGAAAACACTATGTCTCTTTTTCATGCCGTTATTGAGTTAGACGGTAAAATATACAGTCACATTTACAACCATTAGATTAAAAAATGGAGGGTTAATTAGATGATATACATTTTCAATAAGTAATTTAATTTTTCATTTTTTTTTATCATATATTAAACAAATTTGGATTTAATAAATTAAAAACTAATTTTATAAAACAATAAAAATCAAAATAAAAATATAGAATTCTAGTGAATGCTACCCTAAATTTAATTATTAATCAAAATTTGAAAAAAAAATAACAATTGAATATTTAATTTTGAAAACGAGACTTTGTACCGTTCAATTGATTGACTGCACAAAAGAAAAACTCAGAAAACACAATTCTTTCAGAGAAATTATCTTTAACGTTCCAGAAATTTTGAATATTGGGATTTTCATTTATTTTTATAGTTTTTGCCATTTTTTCGAAGGGACTTTTGAATTTTCGGATTTTCCTACGTTGTCTGATGGACTTGGTTCGATGGACGTTGTCTGATGGACTTGGTTCGATGGACGTTGTCTGATGGACTTGGTCTGATGGACGTTGTCTGATGGACTTTTGTTTGTCCATTTTATTTTTCCGAGCTTTCATTAATGAGTTTAATTTATTTATTTTTAAGATTTTTCATATTAAACAAAATTGCCTTATCTCTTTTTTGGCTTTCTTTAGATTTTTTCAATATTTATATTTTTCTTGTTTTTTTTTCTTTTACTTTTTTTAATTTAATAGGTGAAATTGATCTAAAACTTAAGTAGTTTGAAAAAATAGCCAAAACTTTAATTAGTATAATTTTAAAAGTGGTACCATCCAAAATTAACCCTTATAATTTTTCCTTTATCTTATGTTTCAATAGATTGACTCACCAATTTATAGTATACCGATCTACCTAAAAGTTAGACATGAAGAAATAGTACCGGGGAAGCAAATCAAATAAGTCATATACTCACGAATAAACTTGTAATTTTAATTGTTTTTGTTTTGGTTCTTCAAGCTTTATTTCTTTGGTTAGTTCCACGTAATAATGAGTTTGCCGTTTATAATAAGGCCAAAAGACCATTCAAAATTCAAAGTTAAATATGCAATCACTCAAGGATAGGAATTTCCGACCAGTGCCGGTACATTTACTTTGAGTTGTCTGAGGTTTAAAAAAAATTGGTTGTCCCAAATTTTGTTTAAAAAAAATAAATTGGACGGAAAATGGATTCGAACCATTGATCATTAAAAAAAAAAAATTACTTTGGGTTGTATCATTAACAACTCCACCAAAAACACTTATAACAATGCTTATTGAATTAATGATTAATATTCTATTAATTAGATGCTCGGGCTGCAAGATGCCCATAAAAAAATAAAAAAAATTTAGGATTTCATTACGCGAGACTTTAGGCTTACTGGACTGCTTGGCGGCCTACCCATGTTTCCAGCTGTCAATGAAAAATAATCACACTAATGATGTAATTTCATAAATGACAATCGAATGGAAACATAGAGTATATAGTATATGAATAATGAAGTACCTATGTTAATGAGTCAAGGTTTAAGGAGCTCTTTTTTAATGAGAAGAAAGAGTACAAAGAGCTTTTTGCATGGTCTTCAAGGACCACGATTGATTTGTTGAGAATTTTAAGATACAAGAAATTTCCAAACATCACTCGAAATACTATATACCATCAATCTATCATACTTATTGCTATGCTAGATAAAGCTTGCTTCCCCCTCATGAAATGGTGGGACACTTTCAATTTACATTGAGTGAAATCTCTGAATCTTTATATTTTATTTTATTTTTGTATATTTCATTCACTTTTCTTATTCTTCGATCTAAATTTTTACTGATCTAAAATACAGACCGCTATTAATTTTAAAAAATGTTCCAGTTAGATATATGGAGAGATAACAGAGTGGTTTATGCGTATAACTCTAATCTATAGTGGAATATGTCTGATTGAGTGACTATTACGGACCGATTTGAGTGTTTCGTTAAAAATTCGAGTTTGTTCGTCTTGATAGACCTGTTTAGATTGCGATTTAGTGTGCTGGCACCCCGATTGTGATTATTGAGTAGCATCCGAGTAGAGAGTTTGGTTTTTTTGGAGGCCTTTAATTGTCTGTTTGTGTCTATTGAGTGATAACCTTTGGTATACCTCTCAGTGCTTCGTCAAATCAGTTGTCTCGCACAACAATATTTCAGCGCCTTGTATGGACCATGAGTTCGAGATTTGTTTATAATTACGTATTTGGGCAATTTTGTTTCCGTTGTTGAGGGTGGGATATGTTAAGTAGGTAGCTTGAGTATAGGACAATTTGTGTTATGTATCACTGCTTTATTTAGCTTTTAGAGTCTGTTTCAAAAGCAGTAATTTTGTATGACTGCTTGTTATTTTTAATAATAATGAGTAGTTCCGATTAAAAAAATAAAAGATAACAAGATAAAAGAGTGGTATATGAAGCAGAGAGGATGATCAAGATCAAAGAATGTGCACGAAATAATGAGGGAAAGAGGGGGTAGAAATTTAATTAAATTGAATTAAAGTAGAGTTTTTTTAAAAAAATTTATTCTTCTAATAATTTTGTTGAGCTGTTTGAGAACATGGATAAATGATTGTTGTGTAACACTTGCTATAAAATAAATTTACCTACACTACAATAATATACACATTAGGGACCAAACATTCGTTGCCATTACTAGCGACTCCAGATATTTTTGGTCGCTAAAAACAGTTACTTTTAGCAACAAGGTTAATCATGTCCGTGATAATCATTTTCATGAAGGGAGAGAAAAAAAAATACCCAAATAGCAACGGTATTAGTGACGGTATTTTTTGTTATGAGCTTTTTAGCGACGGTTTTTGTGACGGGTTTGTGACAGTTTAGTCAATTTGTGACAGTTTTTTAAATTAGCGACACGCTTGTGAGCTTTTGACTCTCACTAAATCAAGTATTATTTTGTAGTGGAACAACAAAGGGAACAAATAATTTGAAATTTTAAAATACACTACTGTTTTTATTTCTCATCTGAAAAGTCTGCCACTCCCTAATTATTTATCTACATTCATAAGATAACATGGATATGGGGTATCACGTATATATGTATTAAATTGCTTATTCAGAAAACGAGAAAATAGCTTGTTTCGGAGTTTTTACGTACACAGCTTATTTTTTAGTCCACATTGCAATACCTTTTCTAATCACTAATTTGTACTTATTTCTAATCAAAAGAAAAACAAAACAAATAATAGAGCAAGAAACTAGTTTATGGACCTATATGGTAATACGGTAATTGAATAAATGATGGAAACCTATATATTGGCACTGCAATGATTCTGCTTTGACTGATCTCTAATAATTTTTGTTGGAATAGTCTAATTTGTACTACTCATTGAGCAAATGCATCCCCTACACTAAATTTAAGAATTAGTTACAATATTTATAAATAAAATCAAATTTTGTTTTTAAATAGTAATTTTTCAGAACAAAAATAATTTTGTTGTCCCCAAATCTAACTTTTAGTCACATAATTTGAAAAAAAAAATTATATCCAAAGACAATATCATACGAACACAGGAGAATTAAAATTTGTCTTCAAATAGTTTTTGAGATGAAATTAAACCGTCTCCTTATTTCTGTATGAGATTGTATTTGCAGACAATTTTTATTTTCAAATTATGTGCATGAAAGTTAGATTTTGGGAAGAAAAAAAAAATAGCATATTAGAGTTTGTTGATAATGAAGTTTTTCTTCCTTTCCTCTTGGCTCTAATAGCAACAAGCCAGCAACATTTGTTGGGTACTGCTGATCTGTTTATAATTTAATGACAACTCTTATCGGCCATTAGAGTTTTTTGATACCTTGGCATATTTGTAGAATGTATATTCTTAGTTAATTTTTGACTCTCAACATGTGCTTGCTAATATGCATGATTACTTACACCCCCTTAATTAGAGGGATAAAATACTGATGTATTGTGTACTGGACTAAACGGCAGAAACAAAACCATCAATCTGATCATTCAAAGATCATCTCATATTATGTAAGGAAAGTGATAAAGCTCAAAAGCAATGATTTTGAAATATGAGGTTGAAACATAAAGTAACATATGTCTATAAAATCTCTCACTCTTTTAACTGTGTAATATTTGCTTTACAAGCAGCTTTTATTCGGTATAGTAGTTTCTAGCCCTCGTGCTCATCATGAACATAACTAAATAATAGGGCACAGAAGAATAAAACAGGCAGTCGTCAGAATTTGAATATGGTCCCCTACAACTTTATTAATTTGATTTAGGACCATTAAATCTGCTCCTGTCGACACTATATGGGAATTCAAAATTACTTTTTGTCTAGGTTTAATTGATCATATTTGAACTATAGGGTCAGTATATAGTAAATGTGATCAAGTAGTTCATTATGGTAAGTGCACCAATAAATTGAGACACCCCAAAATAAAACAGTATATACCAAATAAAATTGGAGTTTCTGCTTGTAATATTATGATTTATGGTGATGGATATTGTAATTAATTATGATTTTTAAAATATCGCGAGGATAACCTCCACCATATGCCAAGTATTCAACCCCCCCCCCCAAAAAAAAAACGATCCAACCATCTTCAATGATAATTTGGTGTTGTTTACACTCATGAGTCATGACCCTTCGGCTCAACCCGCCAATTTTATTACTCCATAAAAGGAAGATTGGGAGATAAAGGAAAAATAAAAAGACTCATTTGTGTGAGGTCACATTTTAATAATATTTTTGTTCATAATATTTTGAAGTGTATGTCACCTTACAAGTGATAAAAAAAAATATTATTTTTGTAATTTTTTTTTTTTTTTTAACTTAATAATTTAAACAAACACTTAAAAAAACTAAACAAAGCTAAAAAAAATAGTTTTTAAGTTATTTTTTTACACTTTGATATCTTTATCGTGTAGATTATAATATATTTTTTTAAGCTTAAAACAACTTTTAACATCTTTTTTACATTTTAATATATTTTCCGTATAGATTATAAGTTATTTTCTAAGCTTAAAAACAGCTTTTAAGCTCTTTTTTATTGGGCCGGATGATTGGAATTTAAAAAAGTTTCGGATCAGGACCTCAATTTAAAAAATCTTATAAAATGACTTATAACTAATATTCTCAAAATAAAATAGTAAAGTAGTCAATGATATAATATATATAACCCAAGATTATCAGAAGGAACCCTAGTAGAAAAGCTACTTTTGGAGAAGAAGAAAGAAACAGTATGGAAACAAAGTATTACTCCTAATTATGAGAGCCACTAACAGATGTACATGCAATGTGAGTGTACCAATTGTGCTGATTTTTCTGTAACGTCTTACTCTTTTTCCACTTTACAGGAAAATATGAATGCAGCAATTTCTGAGCATTTAACAATCACAGCTAAAGAGGAAATGTTATGTATATTATTAAGTTATTAGCATTGCCTATGTATAATTATATATCTATATCTATCTTTTAGCTAATATGTCTATGTCTAACAATAGAATCAGAATTACCTGATTATAATTGATTGCAGATTTATGCAGATACATATTTAAGAACTAGTAACAAACAATTTAAAAAATAGTATATGGAATGATTAGAAAAAGATTAAGCATTGCAAGATTTCCAGAGACGTGGAAATCATATCTATACTTTATATTTGCATTTGATTTCATCTACACTTCTACACTCACTAGATTATGCTACATCATAAAACAAAAACAAGTAAACACTCGAAATCAAGTAAAAGGAAAATTAGAAAAAGGGAAACCAAAATACACAAAACAATCAGTTGAAAACCCCAAAGCAAAACTAGATATTAGACGAACAGTTTAGACCAAAAACAAAAGCCCGTGGTCCTTTAAGAGACTTTAGGGTTTTCACCAAGTCACTTGCAGACGGTCTAGCTTTTTGATCGATTGCGGTGCATTGAAGGGCCAAATTCATGGTGTCTACGACGCCATTGAAGTTATTTTTCTCCGGTAATTTCTTGACAGTTGGATCAATCCATGTATCCAAATGACTGTCTGAGTAGCAGTAGCGGGCCCAATCTATTATGTTCTCGTTAAGACCAAATTCGGGATCTAAATCTGATGGCGTTTTCCCAGTTAGGAGTTGTATTAAAATGAGGCCAAAAGCATAAATATCTCGCTTTTCTGAGAAGTCCATGGTTTCTTTTGTTTCTGAAGATGAATATATTTCACATTTAGCCGATGTTAGTCATAAACTCAAAAGGCAATGAGATAAGTAGGATCTTACCAAGACACTTTAAATAATACTAAATTTAACGATGTTGAATTAGTGAGACTTTAGCCTCCTGGTGTAGTTTTAATAGATGAAGAAAAAATTACTTTTCTAGGAGTAGAGAAAATCACACTCTCTAAAGACAAAACAGTGTGAAAAGTTAAAAATCAATCAGGCAATTTGTAATGTATGTCGCAGCGGGAAAAAAAGTTTAGTGACAAGACTTTTGTTTTGAAAATCATGCATAAATGCTAGCAGTAATCAAGCAAGATATTCTTTTCTTTTGCAAGATTAATTATCTCAATAGAACTATAATTATGACCATTTTTGAAGAACCTTGTAAGAAAATATAAAGACCACATATTGATTAGGGATTATATCACATACCCGGTGCAAGGTAGGCAGAGGCGACGAATCCCTTGGTGTTCTTACAATCCATCGTGGTCATAATACGTACTCTTATGTGAGGTTTGTTTTGTTCATCGATAATAATATTCTCTGGTGACAGATCAGCTACAAAAACCCCTGATAATCGATTACAATGCAAGTATCGAAGAGCTTTGGCGATATCAATGGCAACCTTTTGCCTACTTTTCCAGTTCAAATCATTGGTACGAGAACTTAAATTCTCCCCATTAGTATTCTCATAAACTATCAAAACCTCATCTTTTTCTGACCTGAATGTTGCTACTACTTTAGCTATGTTAGAATGACTCAGCTTTTCCAGTTTGGCCAGGTCAGCCCAAAATCCTGAAGAAGCGGCAAAGCTCATGTGATTGAATTTTCTAGTGACGAAATGAGCATTTCCGACCCTTGACTTCCCCTTGTATGTAGTCCCTTGATTTCCTCTTGAAATCAAATTATCGTCAGTCAAAGACAATAATATGTCGTCGAAGGTTATCGTTTTCGAAAACATGGGATTAAAAAATTGTGTTTCCCAAACCCCTTCCTCGTTCGTGACTGTTTTCACCACTGAATGCTTTTGTTGTCGGGCAAAAAGTACTGAGAAACCAATTACAAGCACAATAATTGCTAATACAATGAATAAACAAGTCAAGAAAAGCCACCATGTAGGTTCTTTTTTGCCTTTACAAGGGGGCAAACCGGTGGTAGAGTCTCCACCACAGAGGTTATTTCCAGCGACAGCACTAAACTTTATAGCGAGAAATGCTCCTGTTGTCGGTAAATGACCACGAAAATGGTTGTGAGATATATTTACTTCAATTAATGATTCTACTCTCCCTAAGTTTGAGGGAACTTCACCCGATAAGTCATTTACCGACAAATCTAGTTGGCTCAGAACAGGTAAGTCAGATAAGCTAGAAGGAATAGCACCGCTCAGTTTATTGTGACTTAGGTCTAAACTCACTAGATTTTTACAAAAAGATAATCCATCAGGAATAATCCCTGAAATCTTGTTCTTGCCAAGTTTTAGTTGCATTAGTTCCGAATAGTCTCCAAAACTTCTTGGAATTTGTCCCGAAAAACTATTTTCCGATAAGTCCAAATTTTGTAACTTTTGGCCACCAAAACCTCCTGGTAAGTCACCGAGAAAGTGGTTTTTGGCTAAATTTAGCATTTGTAGCTCCGGCATATTCCATTTTTTGTTGCTTATTGCTCCCGAGAGATTGTTTCTTGATAAGTCAAGGAAGTAAACAAGCGGTAGCTCGGTGAATCCCCTTACCAGTTCACCTGAAATTTGATTGTTCTGAAGACGAATTCGTTTCAGTGTTTTACATTGACCCAAACTAGTTGGAATTCTGCCTTTTAGGGAATTGGAAAAGAGTATTAATTTGGAAAGCAAGCCGGAGAAGCAAAGATTTTTGGGGATTTTACCGGTGAGGGAATTCGAAGAGAGGTCTAAAACCGAGAGATTGTTCTCTTTTCCTAGATCTTGAGGTATTTCACCCGAAAAATTGTTTTCCCACAGTTGAAGAACTTGTAATCTAGGCAATGAAGATACAGCTCTAGGAATATTCCCACTAAAGTTGTTTGAAAAAAGTTGAAGCACTTCCAAGCTTTGAAGTTGAACTATGAGTTCCGGAATTTCACCTACTAGAAAATTATCACTTAAATCTAGAGATATCAGTTTCTTTAACCCATATATAGATCTAGGGACTTGACCGGTAAGCTTGTTTAAGTAAAGGAAAAGGTACCGAAGATCAGTGAGATTTCCTAAAGACCATGGGATTTCGCCAGTAAGATTGTTGTTAACGAAATCAAGATGATTTAAGTAAGTTAATTCTCCGATTTCATAAGGAATTTGTCCCGAGAAATGGTTGTATCCCAAGTAAATCCATTTCAAGCCCTTCAGATTGACTAATTCTCTCGGAATTTCGCCTATCAATTGATTAGAAGCTAGAGTCAAGGATTGTAATTTTGTCAAATATGAAATAGACTTTGGGATTTTCCCCACCAATATATTTCCACCAAGATCAAGGTATTTGAGGCTTATATGTTTTCCAATTTCATCGGGAATTTCACCCAAGAGCATGTTGTTCGAGAGATCAAGGACTTGAAGAAAAGGATTTGAGCCTCGAGGAATCTGACCCGTAAAATTGTTATTGCTTAGATTAAGAAACCGGAGCGAGAAAGAAGATGAGAAACTCGTGGCTATTGTACCAACAAATTGGTTGTTCGATAAATCGATGGTTTCAATGAAAGGGAAATGAGATATAAAATCTGGAATTTTGCCCGATAATCTTTTTCCGGAAATTTCAATTTTCGTGACACGAGAGAATTTGTTGCAAGAAATTCCGTTCCAGTGACAGTTAGGCACTGAAAGGTTCCAGCTTGAAAGAGAATTAGAAGGGTCACTAATAGAATTCTTGAAATTGTATAAGCGTTCATGTTCAATATTGGTGTCACATGAGCACGAGCTCAACAAAAATAGCATAAAGCCAAGAACTGTTCTAGCTCCAATTTTCTCCATTTATATCTCGAGACTATATATCAGGTGCCCTCATATCCTGTGAATACAATTGGTGTATGACAAAGAGTTGAATGATTTACTGATTTAGAAGAAGAAGAAGAAGAAGAAATAAATGAGAGCTGGTGACATACTGATATAAAAGAAGAAAAAGAAGTGAGATTTTATGCAATCAAAAGTAGGACACGTGAAATGGAGTTATAAAGATAATCCCATCAATATACACAAAAGTAATCGTTATGGCAAAAGTAGCTAGGATGCATGACAGATTATAATTTTAGAATCTTATTGTAGAAAAAGTTTTCTTTTGAAACTAAAATACTTAGAAGTATATGATGATATGAAATAATGAAACCAACTAGCTAGCTAGGCAACTAGCTGGAAAATTGATATACAGATTACTAACTCGTACCTTAAAGATTTAATGTCTACGTTGAACTTAAGAAACTAAGATTTAATTGTTTTGTCATTCTCATTCTATTGCTCCTATATAACAATAAGACTGAGTAACAAAAAAAAGCATTATTGCCACCATAAATGTAAAAGTAAAACGACATGTAATAGAAAACAATAAATTTAGAGGAAATATACCTAGATATCATGATTGTGGTAAGAATTTGTAATGGCAATAAATGGCTTGACGTGTAGAAGAACAAACAAGTTCTTGGATTAAAGAGAACAAGAGATGATGAAGTGGGTATGAGAGTGTGTTCAAGAGTATATATAAATACTACTTAGATAGTGTAAAATATTTGGAAATTGGACAGTGAAGTTGGTAATAATTACCGAATTGCACTTATAAGTTTTGACACCAAAGGGGTGGAAAAGGGAATGCAGGGACAGATATGTTGGAGAAAGGGCTTTTAATTTGTCGGATATATATGAAAAAAGGCTTTTTGACTGGCAAATTAGGATCAAAAGTTTGAATAAAAAGTAAATAAATGAGTGTGTGATAAGACTAACGTAACGTATATAGGGATTGTAATTTTCATTTTCAAGGTAAGCTTGTTATTATGTTATAACAGGTCTCGGAATTGGGATGCAAGACAAATAGTAAAACACGGGAAGCGGTCTCAATAAATTGAACGAGGAATGAGATTCAAGTCCTTTTATAGAATCCATTATGACGCTTATATATATTTACATCATGCAACTTATTAATTTTACAAAAAAAAAACTATTTTCAACTATTGTCATCAATCATCATGATGACCGGCACTTCAACTTTCCGAAGAGATAGGTTTCTTGTTAATATTTGGCGATTATAAGCCCTAAATTTGAGTGACTAATCGATTTAAGTATGTAGTTCGTTATAGTTTGTATGTTCTTTTACCGTTTGGACGGAGGATTTGTTCTTAATTATTAATATATTGGTCGGTTTAATCTTTGAGAAAAAAACAATCATGATCAAGCCAACTACCATTTCGCTCCCTCCATATGCAATAATTAAATGGTCGACCCCAAAATGATCCTTTTCGACTTGATGGACAAGTCTTCAGTTCACAATGCTACGTTGGATTAATCGAATGATTATTGGAACAATGAGTTGCATGAATTGACCTAAAAAACTGACTTCAATCTAGGGAGATCTTCCACTATTTTTTGAGTATGCACATTGAAAGAATATCTGAGTTGTTCTCTCCAATCTGAAAGGTAGCTTACTTCAAATTAGCAATTTGACATTAGCTGTATTATGAAAGGGAAACAACAGCTCTCACAAATCATTGGGTGCATGAGATATAAACATATAGGTTAAATAGTTATATAGAGTTGTGATTTATAAATTAATGATCTCTAAAATGATAATTTCTTCCGACTGCACTTTGAGCAATGTATATTAAATAAGAAATCTCAAATAATAAGATAATGTTTTTTTAAAATAAAATCCCTTTATAAATACGTAGTCTTATCACTATTATAAATTAATAATTCTCTAGAATTACAAATATAATTAGGATAATTTAGTAAAATAAAAGGACATTATCACTATTATAAAATTAATAATTCTTTAAAATTACAAATATAATTAGGATAATTTAGTAAAATAAAAGGACATTTACAAGTCCATTAGGGAAATGTATCCAATTTAATGGTACATCATGATTATATATTTTTATACCTATTTTTCAAATTTTGTCTTTTAATTTTTCACTTAAGTTAATGTAAGAAGTACAAATATGTAAAATTTACAGCTAACAAATTGTTTTTATCTATGTAAAGTAAACTTATAAAGTAAAACAGACCAAAATCAAAACATGAACTTCTACATTGAAACAAAGTGAATCAAGCTTGATGAATTATGAAAAAGTAAAAAATATTGCTAGTGCTCTTATTAAGAAAAGGTAAAAAAAAAACCTTTTTGTTGTATTCTTTCCATTTCTCAAATTCTTAATGTGAGTGTATGTGTGTGTTTAGAAAAATTGTCGGTTCGAAAACGAGGCAAAGAGGAATGAGAGCGACATATGAGTGCGGCAAAAGGAATTATAAGAAATTTTAATGTGTGCTTAGTGGGAGTACTTCTACGTAAAATGACAGTTGTATATTTTAAATGAATTCTACA
The DNA here is from genome assembly GCA_963920805.1 of Primula vulgaris. Lineage (NCBI taxonomy): Eukaryota > Viridiplantae > Streptophyta > Magnoliopsida > Ericales > Primulaceae > Primula > Primula vulgaris. The sequence continues at coordinate 15,161,898 of OY987212.1, forward strand.
TTTAGAACAATCATAATACAGTATTTGCAAATTATAATGATTTCTCATTGACTAAATGGACGAAAATGTAATTACATGACCATGCAGTATTAAGATTTGATAATTCTTAATATTAGCAACAAGATCAAAAAGGAAAAAAAATAATACATATAATTGTCTATTATAATCAAAGAAACTAATTCTTACAATAAGTTTAGAGGTAATATTTTATATACAAGACAAAACACTAAATCAACTTTACGACTAACATGAAATAAAGATATACACAAGACAACACCAGTAGGTTAGATTTAAGCAAAACTATATGCCATACATAACCATTTGGATAAAAATAAAAATCATTTTGTTTATCAACTATAATAGAGGCTAATGAGCACAAACATTTTCTAAACTTAACAAGTGTTTGTGGTTTTCCCCTCTTAAAAGTTGAGGATCATATGGCTCGTAGGCAATTTAAGCTAAAGCACAAAACAGAACAAAATTAGACAAAATGTAGCTTTCTTTCTTGATTCGATCAGACATTGTATATTTACCTTCATATAGACAAGCAACAATTACTAGTAAGTCTTTATTTACATATTGTTGGATAAATACTAGATTGCTAGTTTACAAGAAAACAAATAAAAAATAAAATAGCAAAAGAAAACTTGAAAAGGTATATGTGGGAAAGAAAAGTGGAAGGACTTTAGTATATACTAATGCTCGTGCACCCTCCATATTTTCATGGTTTTGGACCCCCATTAATCTCTTTCTCGAAGGAATATAAATTTTGTGTAGTCTTTGTCACACCAAGCACGCTTTTCTTTTGCTCTTCCTATCTTTTTCTCTTCATTGCACGCCCCATCCCAAATCCCACTTCTTCTTTCTTTTCTATGTTTTATTACAACACTTTTTAGTCTTTGACCATTAACTTTTTCATTCTTTTGTTTATTTTGTTTAACAAATCTTGTTGCTCGTTAATTTTTCTATCCGAATCGTAATGCCTGAACTAGATCGTATTAATTGTTACGTTATAATTTTTCAACACGCGGTAAAAACATGATCTCCCCATATTATCTATGTATGCAAGTTATTAGGTTAATGTAGTGTTACTTTTTCGTTTTTTTTTTTTAATGTTATGTTATGATTTGGTTATCATATCTAGATAGTTGGTAGTGGTACTATAATTTAGTGAGCAAAGAGATTGAGAATATGAATGTCTTAGTTAATGTGGAGCTAGTTATGTGCACATGTGGGGAATGTTAACAATCACTATATATGCACTCATTGTTAAAGGCTTAAAGCACCATTGAGAAAAACTTTAGAGGACCCTTCCATATTTGGCGAGATACAACTGATTGACCAGTTCCATTTCAAAATAGTGCAGTATTTTTAGCCTAATCATTGGTCAAACAACCAATTATAAGCGTTTCGCAAGGGCTAGGGCATAAGTTGAATGAGAATAAGCACAAACGAAATACAGTTAGCAGAATGATTTTGGATTTGGCCAACAATTGGGTCCAAACTTGCACTTAGGTTACATGGGAAATTAACAAATATGTATAATTGGCAAAATGTACATCATTTTCCTTCATTTTCTGTAAGGGGCCTAAGGGCATGAGGCATGTTTATAAGCTTAGGGGTGTTGTCCCCATAAGATGGACCGATCAGAGATCTCAGTAAATAGTACTACAAAATCAACTTTTAGTCTAATGATATCATTATCGACTTATGTCCTCATTTTCTGAGATGATCAACCAAATGTAGAATCTATGTGCATTAATGAAAGAGTAATGACTTAAAAGCTCAAACGAAACTAACGATCTCTCCGTGTGTGCAACTATGCAGGTACTTGTACAGCTTCTGATAACTTAGACAAGTTTTGAGAGCTAGAGACCATTTACACAAACCTGTATTGAGTTCAAGTACTTGGTCATCCAACAACTAATAACTAGTTGATTAAGAACTTAACTAGATCTTACCTACCTTATGTGCGTTCATATTACTTGCACAAGTATTATTGACACTATAAGCAATTGAAGATTTGAAGGCATGCCCACTTTTTCATAGTGGAGTATGTTTTAGTTACATATACAATATACGATACGGTTCTTATACTTGTTAAATATGATATTCACAATATCCTCTTAACCTTTTACAAGACATCATGGGTGACAATTGACAAGTACTGATTTTGTCGATCCCTTTGTGTGTTAATTTATTGAAAAGTTCATTTATGCCATTATGCTGTAACGATAAATCTACATCCAAGATTAGGTAAAGTGCTCCAATTGTACTTGTGCTAATATAAAACTAGGAAGTTGAAAATATGGAGCCTATGTTTTGTCCTTTCGTTTGCTTATTTGGCCTAAATTAAGGGTCAAATATTTGTAGAGATTTATGTTTCACTAGTACTCCTATGCGACCATTTAGCTAAGCCATGGAAGAAGAACTTCATATACACCGTATACTTAAGAAAATGCTATGAAACTATGATAAATAATCGGTGACGGAACCAGGAATCCAAAACGGTAGGGAACGATTTCTATATATAAAAAATTCGAACCCCATGAGTATTTTTTCGTAATATAGGTGGGACCGAATGTTAATTTTTATCAAAATACATTAATTTTTTTTACTTTTTCATTGATTTTTTGCAAAATGAGAGGGGTCGTGACCCCTGACTGCCTCATCCTAGTTCCTTCCCCGATGATAATGTGTTTTTCCGACTCAATTTGGTAATATAGCAAGTGCTTTTAAATCCTTAAATATGTAACGACAATCAACAGTGATCTTAAACGCATGTGAGGCTGGAAAATCTTTATAAATCTTTATTTCCCCCCCTTAATGTATATAGCTAGATCTGGTGTGTGATTTTACTTCGTCGATCGGTCATTCCCCAATTAACAACTTATGCATTTCTCAACTTATCTAGCTAAGCCAAATTGAGCTAAATAGTGACCAAACAAAAATCCTCAATGCAAACGACACTATCTTCATCTTGCAAAATTGCTTCAGTATGAACTCGGATTTCAACCATGAATACCTCAATTGGTAAGATTGTCATAATCATAGAGTTCATGTAAAAAGAAAGGAAAAACAAAAACTCTGAAAAGAAGAAGCATAAACATCTGGTCACAAACCCCTGGTAAATTTGACTTTTAACCCCCCCAAATAATACATCAGATCCTCCATTTACAGATTACACTGAATCCTACAGTATAAATATTTCAGAAATTAGACTAGTCCAAGGACTAAATTCTCATCTAACCACGAAATTTGGTTGTATGCATATTGCATGCATCTAAAGCATATACAACCTAAGCTAGCTAGCCAGCAAGCGAAATAAGAACAAGTTAATGAGTCTTCAAAAGTTAAATTTTCCATTTTATGTTTTTTTTTGTAAAAAACTGTAATGAGATCTCGCAAACCGAATGATCGTTTGAAGAAAGTTCTAATAAAAAAGAACAGCATTAAATTAGCTACCGAAAAGCCAGTAAGCCCTTACTACTATATAAGTTGTGCTTAAGATAAAGTGTCTGCAGTATTTAACCATCCATGACCTGTGACTTTGCTGAGAAGATGATATCAACATCTCCAGTAAAGACTAGTCTACTACTGTCGAAAACATAGCCTGTCCAGTTCAACTCTTTCCTGAAATGGTAAATAAATGGAAGGGAATTAATTTCTGAATTAATTTCTAAACGAGTTTTTTTCCAGATGATGTAGTGATTTTCTAAATTTTGTAAATAATAAAATAAACTTGTCCTGTTTATGCATTTTTAAAGAAGTGAATTTTTGTCTAACGGGCTTTTTCTTATATTCTCTTCTGAGCAAATCCTTACTTAAGAGATGGACTAGCGAAACAGGCAAAGGTCGTGGCGTCAATTTTATTTTTTCTTGAACTCGATAAAAACCCATAAAGGATTTTGAGAATGTTTAAGTAGTGACATGTATATTCAGTTCTAGGAAACAAAAACATCGCCCAATGTAATTTTTTTAAAATAATTTCCCTTGTCACAGTTTTTAAAATTCCTTAAATACAGTTCATCCACCACTGCATAGAATTGGATGAACAAACAAAAGTGAATTATTGTATGTAGAAACACAAAAGCAATGCAAATATGGTACTTGCCTGGATGGTGTCATGGTTGTACTTAATCAAGAAAATGCACCTGCACCCTCTTATGTCATGCATTTTTCGTTGGATTTCTACAACATGAGCATCAAAGTACTTGGCCCCTTCACTTCTCTCCTAAAGATAATGCACAAAAGGCAAAATCACGAGGAGGAATTAAGTTACCTATTCATCATTTCGAATACATGGAAACATAAAAAAGATTCTGTTTCTATCCTTACTTGAAAACAAACTACGAGATCACCAACTTTCACTTTTCCACATTCGGAATGCTCCAAGTGGACTGAACGTTTACGAACATCCTTTTTAAGATTCACCCATTCATTCTCCTCTTCCCCAAACCCGACATAATTGACAAGAACTTCCTGTAATAAAACCAAAGCCTCACTAAGCTTTATGTATAATAATCTACTTAATTTCTTTGTAGTTTACCTTTCATTGATCAAGTTTAGCCATTTTCTGTGCTTTTTTGTCAAAGATTTAACAGTTTTATTCAAGAATGCATGTTGGCAGTTTCTATATTTGCAGAGAGGATGCATTTTACCATCTTTATAAATAAGTACTTGTATATATTTTTGATCCATGAATTTCATTCACTGAAGCAGCAGAAAGGACTTTTGTCTTGTTTCTCTCATTTATAAATTACCCAGTCGCCTTAATTCAGAGTTAAAACCAAAGAGAAGGACAGGACTATGAGTACCAATTTTAACAATTTCACAACTGATAATAAGGACATAAAGTGCTTGAAGAAAATGAATCCGTTTTTTACTTACAGTTTCTCCTGAGCTAAGAAACCTATGGGCGAGAAATGTACCTACGTCATACCTGCAAGACCAAAGAGTTGAAGATTGGATAAATACCATAAATTGAGGTTCAGACATACACTTAAATGGCTTTGTTACACTCATTTCATTCATCAAGAGCACACGGATTCTTATCTATTAAGGTAAGAATGTAATGTCATATGTTGGCACAGCTGTTTCAGCAATGAAAACTGAAATCGATACATTTCCCAGGCCCCATTAAATAATATTACATTCAGAAAAGAAAAAAAGTGAAATTTTGTTGTTGTCATGAGTAGGCTTACCATGCCCCATCAGCCGGTGATCTAGCTTCAAATTCCAAATTTGATATAGTTGAAACTTTTTCACGTGCTGCAGTACGTTCAAAAAACCCACTCTATACAATTAATGAATGGCATTAAAAAGGAAAAAAATGAGGCACACATGAATACCTAGAGGAAAATGATTATTGCACCCAAATATTATCAGAAAAAATAAAATACACTGATATGGACACCTGCCATTTGTCCAACCACAGTTCTTTTTGCAATTTGCAGATAGGTTACAAATTACAAGACAAAGTGCAAAAGATCGTTTGTCCTTACCTATCCGGTGCACATTTTTGGGGTAAAACGCGGGCGCATAATCAATGCTCATGCTAAAAGTACACAGACATAGGTTATATTATACTTACACATGTTTTTAGATGCTTGAAATGATTCAGAAAGAATTGAAACTGTGCTATTACTATGAAGTATCTAAACTATTTCCCCTGAATTAAAGCATAAAATAAGATGTACCTTTAGATGCTTCGCAAACCTTTTGTGCCTTGTCTGAACCAGCTTCTGGATCAGGAGAAATTTTGTTTTCTTTGATGAGTGAAACACCATTTTCGGACTGATGGGAGTGCTGCCTATTTACGAACCAAGTTTCTACCTGGAAGATCATTACTATACGAGTATTATAAATTAGAACTGGATAAAAACGAGCAAGCACGAAATGGGATGGGTACAAGAAAAGAAGGGAAAAGTGATAACCTCAATCCACTTTAAAGTAGGTTTCCCTACTCGATCTTTAGACAAGCTACAGTTTGAACATGAAGATAAACAAAAAATTAATTTGTTAACTGTAGTTTAACAAATTCAAAAGAACAAGCCATAAGCAAATAAAAACATTATATTCCTGATCAGCATCTCTACTTGTAAGTCTTACTAGTTTTAGACTTTTAGGAGCATGTTTGCTTTCTTACTTACATTCATTAACCCTTTCGTAAGGTTTAGCAAAAGAAACAGAAATGGCCTTACAACTGCACAGTAGATAAGTGAAAATAGAACTCACTTGAAACGTTTCGCCAGTCTCATATAAAACGCCCGATTTAGAGACTGCTTCCCTGATTCTTTAAACAAATTCTCCATTTTCTCAATCTGTATATGAAGTGCAGATATTTCTTAGATTCACTACTCTTGGCAACTACATCATAACACTTGCATTATCAATACAAATTAAATTATCGATATGTTATATGTATGGAACAATAGCTATAAGCCAATAACCAAGTCTCAATCGAGAGTGTAGATCCTCTGTCTCCTATTCTCTATATACCATTCCATGCCCCCTTGCAAATTTTACCCAAAATATTTGTTTAAGAAATTTGAAAAAAAATCTACAATTATGATTATACATGTATCGATACACTCAAACAATTATTTTTAAGTGAAAAGTCAAACACAATTTAATTTGGAATAAATGCAAAAACTAGTATAAAATAATTACTGAAATTAAAAAACAAAATCGTTTAACGCAATATTATGTTCAAATTTTATGAAGTTTGCATAGAATATATTATAAAAGTGCGAAACAGGTAGTAAAAATTTAGAATTTGAACAAAAATAAATAAGGGGGCATGAAATGGGGAGAGATATGGAACAGGGGATCTGGACTCCTCAATTGAGACAGGCCAGTTTTAGCTAGGCTTTTAGCAATGAAACATATCTACAACCAGGTCGAATTCAGTTCAACAGAAGAACTTAAACCTATGTGCTATTAAACCAATGGATACAAATTAAACTTTTATGGCCAAACTATAATAGCAACAAAAACCCTTCAAAGCTGAGGCTTTCACTTAGTCTCTAAGGCTACGATAAAAAAAATTGCTAATTTTTTTGTAACTCAAATAAAGTATTAGTAATTACTAATTTTGCAACTCATGCTAACTTAAACTCGTGAACCCCGATGCACACTCTAATTTTTCTCATCCTCGGTAACATACCAGCATTTTATCATCTTCTAGCTAGGTAGGGCTACAGCCGCTAAACTATACTGAAACTTCTAAAAGAATTGAATGCGGATGAAAATCAAAGCCACAAACTTGTTTCTAAGGGAGAACAACGGTTACCAACCCATACTAGCCTGATCATTTACGATGAACACCAGGAAAAATAGTCACTTTCTAATAATTTACAACTGACTTAAGTAATAAAAGCATCCTATTAGAGGCCACAATAACAGGTCTTAGTTTACGGATAACCTAATATACACTAATCCATTTTACAAGAAAACAAATGTATGACCGACGCATCATCGTCCTATATTTATTTCGAAGCAATGAACACACAAAGACCCAACATATGTATGACAGTTCTAACGATTTGCTTATTGGTGTATACACCGCTTTCTAGTCAGAACTTCCAACTTAGGCGTTGAGCGTAATAATTAATGGGCTGGCCCATGTATCTGAGCCTAAACTTAAAAGCGGTCCGGGTCACTGTGGCTTAGGGCCCGGCCCAGTCAACCGACTCCCTCACAGGTAATGGTCTGGCCCATAGGCTGGAAGGCGTAACAACAATAGGCCCAGGCCCAATAAGGTGCCGAACAGAAAATGCAAGGATAGCAGACCATCAACTAGGAGGTAACCGCCAATACCCATGACACCAGATCATGGGTTGGACGGAAGACAGCTGTAGCCGCCAGCCAGCCTACCTATAAATAGGACTGCTAGCCCATAAGGTAAAGAATCCACAAATTTCTACTTTCATTCTCTCTACGTACATTTTACACATATTTCTTCGTGCCCTATACTGACTTCAGGATTGGAGGCCAATCTAGCAAGTAAAGCCGTGGTTCCTTATCTACCCTATTTTAGGTTACATGTGGAGCATCTAGATATGTCCCATCTACCTGTTGACTTGGATTCTAATATGTGGAGTTCTGAGCTTCATCATTAGGTCTTTACAATTTACAGCACAAAACATATCATACAACACAAGTTCAAGGACAAACTAATACAAAAAAAAAGAAGCTTGCTGAGGTTGGTCACACTTAAAAGATGCCTAAAACTGAAAACAAATATATAAGGGGGCAAGATCGTGTTTTTTTCAGTATAAAATAATAATTCATATTTGTTGAGTTCTAACAAGTAACTTGATAGATTCCCAATCAAAATAATTTAGATCCATATTCTTTAACACCTCTACATATAAAACACTTTTCCTGGAAAATCAATGGTTAGAAAGGATTAATAACTTAGCTAAATCTCACATGAATCTCCTCTTATAGGCACTTTGCAATAAAGGCAAAGATAGGTCGCAAAAAAGTAAACTCTCCATCAATGCATTGCTACTAGCTTTGCACTAAAATCATATTCTCCGATCTCACTTTATTATTTATAGTAAAAACCACTTACCATTATCCTTACATTATAAAGGTCACATTTTCCCCTTCAATTTCTTGTTTCCCTAATCCCTATCGTACCCAAAATGATAAAACATACAGAATTTTTTTCAAAACCAGTAAAAAATAACCGAACTAAGCACTAATTCACTAACTTCAAAACAAAACACCACGGAACGCCAAGAAAACTGCATAAATCCAACAAATATAAAAAAAAAACATAGAAAATTAAAATGACAGGAGTAGAATGTTGGCTATGTCGATTACATACACAAAGGTCTTATTTGGTAACAGAATTTTTTGCTCTTTGCTGAACGGAATTCGGTTGATCAGCCTAAAACCTGAGTTTTTCTAAGCAAGAAAATAAAATAAAAGAAAATAAAAACTACTTATTTTTAATCTTCTAAAAGCTAAATGAAACCAACAGCTCTCATTTACTAAAATCTTAAATAATAATTCACAGCTCTCATTGCTTCAAAGCGGCAACCAGACAAGCTCATAATGAAAATGACTAATATATTTTTTTATTAAACATTATAAATAAATAGTAGAAATAAATAGAAAATAAGCAATGAATAGACCTCAGCCGTGGTGAAGCCAGTGAAGGCGTTTCTCTCTCTAGGCCGTAGATTAACCATGCTCAACCTCTCTCTCTCTCTATATATATATATATATATGTATTACTATATGTATATATGTGTATATGTGTATATTACTCCTACTATTATACTTGCTGGTATATCAATTATCAATACTGTTTTTAGAATTTAAATTCTTAATTAGTAAGTTAATATTTCTTTTCTCAGTTTCTTTCTTTTTCTGTTCTCAGTTGTACGTATAGGTGAAAATATAGTGTGAGTTACAAGTTTGGTCCCTGTACTTTACGATAAACTATTATCTAGTCGGGATATATTTAATTACAACACTTTTCGTCTGCATATATGGAAACTATATTTGATCAACACTGCTTTATTTGTCTAAATGGTCGGAGAAACTAACAGATAAAGTATCATTGTTTAAATTATGTACACTATATATGCTAGTATTCCAGAGTTGTGGAGCTGCAAATAAATTAAATTGTTCATTAAAAACTTACGTTTCGTTTATTTTGTTCGTTTATTATAGACGAACAGGACATGGAGAACAATTTATGAGTTGTGACTCGTTCAATTAGGAAGCCGGACATGAATTGCAACTTATGGCTTGTCTATCTTACGACCGACGTACATGAATCGTAGTTTATGTCTCATTAATAGGGAACATGAACTTTATTTATGGTTATATCCGTTATGGCTCGTTCAATTAGGAAGCCGGACATAAATTGCAACTTATGGCTTGTCTATTTTACAAGTCGTACATGAACCGCAATTTATGTCTCATTAACGGGGGAACATGAACCTTATTTATGCTTATATCCAAACCATACATTTATACCTCGCATTTACTATATGAATGTTTTGTATATCGGCCTTTGTCTCTTCCTTATCCAGGGACACTGGCGTCTCGAAAGTATAAGTAATGTTTTTGGCCTTTGTCCCTCTTTTATCCGGGGGCACTGGCGTCAGGAAGGGATGTGATAAAGCCATAACTTTGGTCGGTCGCGTTAGACTTTTCAACAATAAAATAATGATAAATTAGCTGTAAATAATGAACACTTCTTGGTCTTTATTATTGATCAGGTCATTACACTTGTTCGGATTGTTACACTTGCTCGGATTGTTACACTTGCTCGGATTATTATTAATTTACTACAATTGCGCTCGATTTGACTATTTAAACTCTTATCTTGATCGTTCTCCTTCTTCTTCGATGCTCGGCTCTTTCTCTGTTCGGTTTGTTTCTTAATTGGATAAGCTTTGATTAGTTTTTCTCTTTTCTCAACTTCTCTCTATAATTTTTGAATGGATTTTCTCGGGGGCTTTCTAGGAGGGGTAGTTGGCTATTTATAGGCAACTATGCCTTCTAGGATGTTGACAAATGTCTTCATCTCAGGGGGTTTTTCAGATATGGGTCCCTAGTTAAGTGGGCTTGGGCTTTTGACAATAACAACCTTATTCTATGATGAAAAGGCATGTGATGACCCATTTAAGCGTTGGATACCCATTTATAAAGTGGACTGATTATTACCCGAATAGAATATTCGGGTCCAATTTTTATGTCCTATCAAGTGCTCCCTGACTTCCTCGGCATGGTTTTCCATGTCGAGGGAGTCATGCTCGGTCTGTCGAGGATATTACTTCGGTCTTGTCGTTCCCAATGCTTAATCGAGAAACGCAATAGACTCATGACGGTTCCCAGGGGGACCCATTTGTAGTTACCCCTCCTAATATCTTTCTTCGAGGAAAACTCCTATAAAGGGGTGTGCCCCCTCCATAATCATGCATTTTACTACTACTTTGCTTGTGACGTAATGGCTTCCTCTGGTTCTACTGGTGAGAGCTCTTTTAACTATATTTCTTATTTAGAAACTGAGGTCACGAAATCTCGCACCGCGAATAAGAAACTCGTGGCCAAGGTTTCAAACTACAAGAAAAGGTTGCCTGACATGGATTCTGCTCATCATGTGACGATGGTCGATCGGGATTGGGCCTTCGAGCGTATAAAGAGGCTCGAGGTTTGTCTGGCTAAACAGAAGGCAGCAAAAAGGGCCTATAAGCTTGCCTTCAAAGAGTTGCTTGCTCGGTCTAAACCGAGTTCTGATGAAGATGAAGAAAGCTCTTCCTCGAAATAATTAGTCTTTTGTGATTTCTGTTGTAATTTCTTTTGAATGGGGAGTCTTCTCCTCAGTTGTAATCGAAGTTTTTGAAATTAATAAAATATTTCCCTATCCTTGTTCTTGTCTGTTTATCTTCTTGATACCTTATGGGATGACTTAATTGGACTTGTACTGCTGTAGTTAGCCATAAATGCTCTTGGGAAGTTCAAGAGGTTGTCTTTCTTCGAGATGATCTTTGATCTATCCCTTGTTTCTTCTATAAAAGGGGACCGTCCCTGTGTTCTTGGTTCAACTCATTCTTTATTATCGTACAAATGGCTTCTCCTCGTGAAGATGGTGGTGACAATCTTCGTGAATACGTTGCCCATCTCGAGGAGGAGGTTAGGAAGGCTCGTATCCTCGAAAAGAGGGTTACCTTTTTAACCATGGAGGCTCGCCGAGCTGACGAGATGGACGAGCGCTTGGAGGCCATGGAGAGTGAATATCAGAAGTCTCTGATCGACAATATTTGGGCTCATGCTCGGATCAAAGAGCTTGAGGCTTCTAGAAATAGGCACATTGCTTCCAAGAGGGCTTACAAACTGGCCCTTAAGGAAGTGTATGCTCGGTCAAAGGGGAAGCCGAAATGACGACACGGGCCCTTCCATGAAATGATTTTATTATTTTTATTGTATTTCCTTTATGTTGACTGCCTCCTGTAATAAAGTATCAATCAATCAATAAATATTACTTTCCCAATGCAATTTATTTGACTGCGCATGCTTGTGGCTTCATTAATGCTTTTTTCTTGGGCCTGGTGTTTGACCTTATCCACTGGATCTTCTTAATCTCTGTATCTATGGACCACTGAGATTTCTTGAGCCCTGTGCACAAAAATCTTATTCACCAGAGTTTTCTTGAGCTCTGTGCAAAAGATCTTAGATATTTATTTGAACTGCTGCCTTTCCCCAAAATGACGCGTGTTTCGCTGCCATTATGACTTACCCCCTTTAAATATTGGTAGGAATCCAAGCGTTTTTTGAACAAGAGTGGCTTTTAATTACCCACACTTTTTCAGAGCTTTTTGGGAATCCAAACATTTTTTCTTGAACAGACACATCTTTTAATTGCCATCGCTTCTTAGAACCCATTGGCGAACGGTTGCGATTCTCAATACCATCCCTCATCTAATTGATCTATAAATACCTGCTTAAAGCATGGTTATATTCACAACCCTTATCATATTATCTTCCCCTATATACAAATCTTCATCTTATAATTTCCTTAAGATGTCTGGTCCTTTCACCCAATCAGCGTTAGCTTTGCAAGTGGGGGCTTTTGAAGCCTCCTATGGCCATGTACAAAGGATGTTGAAGGATGCCGAGGAGGAGTTAAAGGTGATGCGTTATCACCATACCGAGATGGTTCGGGAATTAACGTGGCTAAGATTCGAACTGGATTATTGCCGACGTGCTCGCCAGGCTCTAGTCGAAGAGAATGAGGTGCTAAGGGGGAACTCGACACTTCGAGACAGGGATGTCTCTGCCGGGCCCTCTCATCGATACCGATCGACCTCCCCCTAACCTCTCCATTTTCCTTTTTTTTTCTTTTGATTTTCTTCAATTTTCTTCATTTCTTATCATCTCTAACTCTCTCTACTTTTTTCCTTTTTCTATTTCTTCCTCTTCTTTCTCATCATCTCTAGCTCTCTCTACTTTTTTCCTTTTTCTATTTCTTCCTCTTCTTTCTCACCACTACGACGTAACAATCAATCCTGTGATCCTAAGGATTTTGTGTTAGTTCTAGGATTTTTGTCATTTTTCATTTTCCTCTTCCTTCTTTTCACTTCTTCTTTATGTTTTCTTTTTATGTTTCTTTCCGTCGTCTCCTGCTGTTCGCCTGATCCGCTGATGTTGTCGATCTTCTTTGGCCATGTTGTCTACTCATTTGGCTCCACAACTCAACACACAATGTAGTAGATTTTCTTTTGATGTAATCCTCGGATGTAGTAGACCTCAATGTAATAGATTGTCTTTTGATGTAATGAACAATGATGTATTCCATCTTTATTAATGAAAAGTATTTTTGCCCCTTTATTTTTGCACTTCTTTTTATATTGCACCTGTGGTTTGTCGTTTTTCTGGAATCTGGATCTTTGAATATCTTGTCTTTATTTATTTCTGTACTGTAGCATCAGATGTCAGTAGATGTCCCCATCACTGTCGAACATAGGTGCATGCTCCCTAGTAGGTCAGGAAATATGCAAGTTCCCAAATAATGTCATAAAATATCATACTATCTTCGTTCTATAAGTACTTCTCTTTTCTTTAGTAGTTATCATCTCTCATTTTTCTTTTATTGCTTATTTCTCCCTCATCCCCTTATTTTCTTCTGTACTATAACAATTTCCCAGAATGTTTGGACCTGTGGTGAGATATCATGCTCAGATGAAGGGCTTGGATACTGAGGTATCCCGGGTCCGTCGTCGAATGGCGAGACTTGAGAAGGAGTATGGTATTTTGGCTTTGAGTTTGTTCGGCTCTCATCCCGAAGAGACGGTGAAGTGGACCGAGATATCGGCCTTGAGTCGTCAGCTCGATCACTTGTTGTTACAGAGGAATCATCTGGCCAACTCCTGGTATGATGCTGAGGAGATTTGGGACCATGCTCAATGTGAGTTTGACAACTCCCCTCGAGGCCTAGCTAGCATAATGCTAAGGAATGCTCAGCTCGAGGAGCGCGTCAGGGTTCTTACCATGGTGAACACCGAACTCTCCTCGGAGAATGACAATTTGGTCGCCATGAATGATTCCTACCAAGCTCGGTTGAATTGTTCTGCTCGTTTTGCTTTCTCTCGGTCTGGCAGTTCGGTTTTTCCACCCATTGGTCCTTAGTTAGATTGGGCTGGTTTTCTGATGTATTTCCTGTTTTGGAACTTGTATCTTTCTCTTCTTTTTTTTTGTATTTGAATCAGATGTATCTGTTCGTATCTCGTGCTTTTGTTCTGTGTCGCGCTTTGTGCCTTTTGACTCTCTATAAATGCTCCCTATTGCTTGTACTTCATTATCCAATCTTCTTTTCTCTCTCTTGTTGATAATTTTTGTTTCCTCTAACTTGCTTTTGTTTGAGATGGCTCCCATTACTAGATCTGCCTCCAAAAAGAAAGCCCTTCTGGAAGAGGAGCCTACCTTCTTGCTACCCCGTCCCCCTGGTTTTGGGGAGGAGAATTTGACTCCACTTCAGCTAAAAGAGATTGAGATGTCATGGCTGAAACATGATCTCAAGTGTGCCCAAGGGGATATCACCGAGGATGCCCCTACGCCTGGCGAGGTATGTGTACATGTATATTGATTCTCTTGTCTTTTGATTGTTGTTTTGTACTCTAGTTCTTTGCTTCATTGGTTATCTTGTTTCAGCTACTGACTTCTCCATTGGTTACCCTCGCTCTTACCCGGTCTATGGGTATTATTGTGTTTCAGGGGCCGATCGATAACATATTTGGACATATCAACCTCATGGTGAACATGGGCAAGAGTACGATGAATCTGCCTGTGATCTCGCCTATCCGTACCGAGGACATGATGGACCTGCCTGTTGTCTCGCCCACTCGTATTGAGGGTGTGAGCGAGCACAGGGCCCCTGAGACTGGCCCTTCGGAGAAGGAAGTGGAAGTGGAAGTCGACAAAGAGACTGCTGTGGATGTTGTGAGGGGTGGTGAAGATGAGGTTGCCGAGGAACCTGAGGAGGTGTTGGAGTACGGGGTTGCAATGACCCGTTATATTGACCGATGTGGGGGTGAGCTGTTGAAGCAACCCCGAGCCTTGAAGATGGGGTATATTGCTCTTAAACCCCTCGCTTTCAAGGATGCAGAAACAATGGCTGCTCGGCCTACAATGTCGGTTATAGAGCAGGCCAACGCTGATGCGTTGCGGGTATGTTGGGCGCATATTTTGTATTATATGTCATGATGCTCGTATTTTGGCCGGAATCTGATGTTTTGAAATACAGGTTGTCTTGAGTACCGTGGTGCTGAGGGATCAGATGGCAGC